>CM019155.1:26907648-27002670 GCA_009733165.1 Naja naja
AAGCCAACCAGGAAGGACACGGGTCCAACAAACATGTGGTGGAACTCAGATGCTGCATAATCCTGTCTACTTCATCCTCGGAAACAGGATTGAACTCAACCCAGGCACATCAGCCAGACTGCTTGCACCCCGTTCCTCAGACCACTCCAAATCAGAGCACAATCCGCTCTGAATCCGGGTGATCTTATCTGACAGATATTGACCAAATTCCTCAGCCCTTCCCCGCAATGGGTCCACCACCTTCCCCCGGATGTAGGAGAGAGCAGGTGACCCAAAACAGGGTGGCTGGGTGGTTATCTGTGGATGCTATGAGGGTGGAGAGATAAGACCTCCTCGCCACCCTCACAGCTACCAGGTAAGTCCTAATATGGGCTCTTAGCTGGGCTTGGTCAGATTGGGAGCAGGTGGACCTCCACCTGCTCTCTAAACCCCTCCGACAGCACTTCATCCCCGGAGGAGCCTGCATACCAGGAGCCATCTGGGATCCACGATGCGGTGAGGGACGATGGGGACAACCCTGTTGAGGGCATCTGCAGCGGCCTGTTGCCAAGCGGCCGCCAGATCCTCGGCAGAGCTGTGGGCAAGGGAAAAGGAAAACACCCCTGCCTGGAACCTCTCAGGGTCCATCAGGCATCTGGGGCGGAACCATCAAGTGGCTCCTCATCCTAGCAGTGGGGCAGCCTGGAAGACCAGCCACAGGAGATAGTGATCAGACCATGGAACGGGCAGTGTCAAGACTAACCTGCCCTCTGTCACTACGCCACTGTTCCGAGACAAAAACTAGGTCAGAATGTTTCCCCCTCATGAGTCGGCCTTGAATCAACTGGGTCAGCCCATGGCCTCCATAGAGGCCATGAATTCCTGGCCAAACTCACCCAGGAGGGCAGATTGAAGTCACCCAGGACTATAAGCCCTGGGAACTCCACCGCCACCCCCGAGAGACACGAGAAGCCCAGGCAGGGCTGCTGCCACACAGCTGGGGGAAAGGTGTCAGCAGCAAGCCCACCCGACCACTAGGGGCCCCCACCTCAGGAGGAGGGTCTCACTCCGCATCTCTGGGACAGTGACCTCCCTTGGATTCAGGGTCTCCGACAAACCACAGCCACCCCACCACCCCTCCCTGGGCCTGTGGCTGGTGCAAAACCGAAACCTGGGGGCATAGATCAACCAGAGGGACTCCTCCTCCGCCCCAGGTTCTCAGTGATTCAAGCCAGGTCCACAGCCTCCTCAATGACCTCACGGAGGACGGAAGACTTATTAGCCACGGACCTGGTATTAACATACACACCAGTCTGAGTCCAGGGTCCCTGCCCCATGCCCCTAGGGAGGAGGCCATAGGGTTGGAGCCATCACCACCAAGGGCTGGCCAGGCACCCCAACACATGATATGGCCCTATGCCTCATCATTCTCCTGACAATCCCACCACCCTGGGAATCGCAGTCCCCACCTCGCACCTCACCCCGCCGCCCCCAACCCCCCCCACCAACCAGGCTGCCACCTGCATCCCCGAATCATTACCCACCCTCCTCCCTAACCTTCTTAAAATTTGGTTAAAATTTGGCTAGAGGGCCCTAGTGACCCTCTCTTTTTATTCTGTTAGAGCCCGACCCACCCCATCCCCTGCCATGCCATCTCTCTGGGTTCCATAACCCATCCTCAAGGTAGGCCGATGATAATGTGGCAGGCCAAACCCGAGAGGGAGGGAATCCTCTCAGGGTCTGCAATTCTGCTACCGTACAAGTTCGAATGGTAAAAAGAGCATATCAAGGGAACAGACAGTGGAAATGACAATGTCGGTGGAAATGACAATGACAATGACAGCAACAAAGTCTGGTATACAAAACTTGGTTAAGTCCCGGTTGCTGTCCGTTGGGAAGTCCAGATTCAGGAAACCAGGCTGCCTCTCACAGCAGGCCTGTGGCAGATGTTCAAGGCCTCAGTCTGCTGCTTCACGCCTTCTCACTGCTGGCATCTCCAATGCGCTCTGATTGGACTGATGGCAGAGAGATGTTAAATGGCTACTAAAGGAAAAAGTGTGTCCCTCCTGCTGATCTCTCACCCCGGCAAGGGGCACAATAAAATTCAGTAGCCATGAACCAAGTTTAAGGGTGTAGAGCCAACACTGGGGTTTTGGACCCAGGCCTCCAGGGTGTCCAAACCCACCCTTCCGCGGCCTAAGGTGCGGAATAGATGGTTCCCTTCCAGTAGGTAAAGTACCTTGCAGTCGAGATGGATCAAACAGATGACAGAAAAGGAGCAGTAGGTGAGGCAAGATGGAAAATAGTAGCTAATGATGGGGGAGTGCAGGGTCCAGCCACCGAAAGCCGCAGAGGAGGGGCGGTTGGGCAGTTGACAGGCAGAGTTCCGACAAGGGCCATCCCAGGACAGGACTAGGGCCGACAGCTCCGGGACCACCACCACTAACCGTCCTCAGGTCCCATGGAGTCACCTGCCGGCCCCCCATCACCCCCATGGTCAGGGCTGTCAGCGCCACCGCCACCGCCGCCACCGACCTGGTCAAAACCGGCATAGCCCCCCATCGGCCCAGGGACGGGGCCAAAACCACCGCCCACAACAGCCAGGCGAGGGCTAGCCGCTCCCCCACTTTGTGGGCTCCACGGCTGCTCTCTAGGTCGCTCCTGGGGCAGGCACCACCCCTAGGGCAATCACCATGTCGCGTCGGCCCTCCGACCGACTTGGAGACCGGGGGCCAGTCACAACCGCATCCACAATTTAGGAGTTAAAAGTATAGAAGCGGTTGCATAGAAACAGAATAATAAATCACAAAGGTTGGATTCACTAATGTTTGTGATGGACTGTAGTAAGGGATGGCTTGCCAGGAGAAAGAGGGTGCATTCCAGAAGAGTAAGAGGCAATTCAGTCAGGATACTACAGGAAGAGAGAAGACAGCCCCTCTCTAACAAAGGGATATAGAATATCCTGTAGGTGTAGCCAATCTCATTGTACACATGTTGTACTCTGACAATAAAGGTGGGTCCTCAGGAGTCCTCAGGCAGAGTTGTCAGTCTGGGAAGAGTTTGTCTAGATATGTGAAACAAAGACCTTGGAAGAACTATGACCACTGACATTCTTGGTTTTAGGCTTGACATGTTTGAAGAACATGAAGCATGCAAAAAGAAAAAAATGGAGTGGAGTGGAGAATGGGTTTTTTTTTCAACTTTTTTTAATAATTTGAAGTACTGAAAATATGCTCAGGCAAAAGTAGAGTTGATAATGGCAGGATGCCTTCTCTTTGGGACAACATTCTATTGTCATTTATATCTATTATGGAAGAAGGAACATCTCTTAATTTAACATTCATTCAGAAGAGTTTCAAAGTACAAATCAGATCGGACATGAAATTATGGTTTATTCAATAGGCAATGATCAAACAAACCATGCTGAACCACTGCGCTAAGGCATGTTTCTAAAACCAGCTAAAGCAACACAATTGGCTAAGCTGAAATCGAACGAAGTTACAACTTTGTAACAAAGTTGAAAGTCCTCCTTTAAGGCCCACTAACCCTCTTGTCACCCTGGAGGTTTGGGATTAAATGCTCTCTGATCCACCTCAGGCTCGGGTTACCACGGCCATCTGGCTGGGGCAGGTGCTATCGAAGGAAGACGGCTCAAGTCAGTGGGAGGAGACCGAGCGCAGACTGAACATGCTCTTGTCTTCAGTGGCCACCGCAATAAATTATGCCGAGGGAAGCAGTCTGCCCCATTCCACAACCCCCGGCCGGCATTCCGGGCTCGGGCTATACTTAACCTCTCCGGCGGGCTCGAGGGATGACGTGCTCGTCTTGCTGGAAGTCTGCACCGTATTAGGCAATGCAAGCAAGCCAGGGCTTATCCCCCAGCCGCCGCGCGCTGCCCCTCCAATGCCGCCCCTTTCTCCCCTCGCCACAGTGCCCAGCAGGTACAGCCCCGTCCGTAGTTCGGAGAGGAAGCCTTTCGTCCTGGGACGGGGAGAAGGAAAAGTTCCGTGTTCGACCCACCGCCGGCTCCACCTGCAACACCCCGCTCACCCGGCCGTCATGGTGATGTTGTAGAAAATCAGCCAGGCTGTGGTCACCGAGCTGCGAGGCCGAAGCACCTTCTTGCCATTCTCCTTCTCTTCCATCGACCCGTTGCCGGCGGCGCTGTCCTCTTCGTTGGACGCCATGGTTTCTCTTCCCCCGAGGCCAGGCGCAGACAGATCGAGGAACGAGCGGCCGCGAAAGGGACGGAGGGGAGGAGCAGAGCAGGCGGGGCCGGGCGCAGGCGGGGCGGCCACAACAGGAGGGGACTTAGGCACCCGGGCAGCGACCTAGTGGGGGAGCGAGTGCGGCTGTCTCCTCCCCAACTTCCTTTTCTGCACAAGGTGCCGAGGCTCCCACTCACAATTTTGTGTTGGGTTCATGTCAGCAAATGAGTTGTCACTTGCCCGACGGGGCTTTTCCTTGCCCTTCCTTGCCTTTCAAGGGTAGCCAAACGAACATATTCCATCCCAGATATATTAGGATCTCCTTCCTCCATCGTTCCTGGATAGCTTACACAATAATACAAGTTCAAAATATTCTAATAGGAACGAGATTTCCCCAATCTGGCGCTCTCCAGGTGGGTTGCACTACATCAATCTTTGGGCTTTTCCACATCCGAAAGAAGAGCCAGTGGGGTTTGTAAGATGTGTAAGGCTTCAGGCAGGGTTCTGCAAGGCAGTTTGCACATTTCCAGAAGTCACAATTTCTCCTTATTTAGAGAAAGAAAAACGAGTGCAGTAATTATTTGCATACTTTGAGATTTCTGCTAGGCTGGAAAAAAAAAGTAGTTTATGTGTGATTCTGGTTCCTTTCTGATTGCTCTTAATGACACGACTATAATCAGACAGTTTCATGGGTTTTTGAAGAGCAAAATGAAACTTCCAGATCCAAAGGTAGCAGACTTCTGTGGGAAAACAATATACTACAGTAACATACTGCTGTGGGTAAATTCCGGGGAAGTTTACTTCTGCCTTAAGGTGGGAAGTTTTCTAATTTGATATGATTCAGCAGAATTTCTTTTGTACCCCTGTGCTTCCTTTTGAATCTATGTGAATGAATGCATTGGCATGAATGTCTGAGATAATTATTCTCATTTTTAAAGATGTAGACTGCCTCATTCTCAATCCACCACGGGAGCACTTTACATTCCTTTTAAGATGTCAGTTTTCAGCTAATGTATTTCTTTTAGAAAATGGGTAGACCTGTGTTCAGATCTAACATGAGTGACAGGTTAATGGTTGAATATCTTCATGTTTGTTACTTGCCTGTCAAACATTTTGAAAGGTGGCTAAACCCAAAACCATGCATTTACCCACAATTCACCAAGTCTTCCCACCATATATTAAGGAGAACAACTGATAAATACTTTTCCAACCAGGTGAATATGTGGGATGGGAAAGGAAATGAAAATGAATATGTGGGATGGGAAAGGAAAACCCACCAATTACTCTTCTTAAATGGTTCCACAGAAAATCTACACAGACAGGCTCAGAGGGAGGTGAAAATTTGGCTGTAACAGCAATGCAAATTATGCTGGTCACTTCGACTATTCATCTAATAACTGTTCAGAGTTACAATGGTATTAAAAAAAGTAACCATCACAGCATCCTCACAGTCACATGATCAAAATTCAGATACCTGACAATCAGCAAATGGTTACAAGAGTTGCAGCATCCCATGGTCACATGATTGCCATTTGCGACTTTTTGATAAGCAAAATCAATGGGCTAAGTCAGTTGGCTTAACGGCTGTGTGAATCACCTAACAATCAAAAAGAAAAAGCTCACAAAATGAGATACAAGTTATCTAACAACCACATCACTTTGCAAAGGAAGTTCAGTTCCCAGTTGTGATTATAGTCAAGGACTACCTGTACACTTTTCTGCTGATTTAAGGATGGGAGGAGGAGTGTACATTAACATGAATGAGGAAGAACACCTACAGAAACAAACAAATAAACAAAAAGCCCATTGGATTCAGCAGAGAATTCCAAACCACTATTCTCCTCTGCAAAATAAAGTTCATAAATATGCAGAGAGCCCAACTGGGGCTATGAAATACTTTAGTCAGTTTCAAGTCAGTCACTTCTGGGCTGAATAATCACATGTGATTATTATCTATATTTATAATCATGTAATCAATATAGTGGGGGCACAATGCAATGGTGGGTTTCAAATTTTTACTACTGGTTCTGTGGGCGTGGCAGGGGAAGGATAAAAATAAAATCTCCAGTCAGAGGTGGTATTTGCCGGTTCTCTGAACTACTCAAAATTTCTGCTACTGGTTCTCCAGAACTGGTCAGAACCTGCTAAATACCACCTCTGGCACAATGGCTCAACACATTCAAGATCCGAATGCTGTACAATGGGATGAGCTCCTCTTACTTGTCCCAACTCCCGTCTATCTCGCAGTTCAAAAGCATGCAATTACAAGTAAGTAGGTAGATAAATAGGTATCACTTTGGTGGAAGGTACTGTAGATGTTAAAGAGATTTCTTAGAACCTGATAGCTCTCATCTTGATTAACAGAAGAAAACATACCTTGATATAACTTTTGTTTTTGGAATGGGATAAAATTTGTAAATAAGTTGGTGTTCATAAAGAACAAAGCATAACCATTTTCATTAGAACTACCATGGGAGACATAGAGTGACATATCTTGAAAAACTGGTTTTTAGTTAAACCAGTAATTAAGTGTCCTAGAATGGAGTACAGTTTGTCTGTGATGAATGAAAATAAGATAGGATACAGAATCCCTATTATATAATTACTTGTCCTTTGGGTTGGGTTAGCTTAATGGATGTGGGGTGCTGAGACTGGAGTTAAGTTTAGTTTAGTTTACTTTATTGTCATTGCATTTGGGGGTCTTTTAGATTCACAACTCCTGCTCAGTGAGCAAGTAATGTTGTGGCTAGATCTTTTGCATAACTTCAATCAGAATAGAGCTGGAAGAGACCTTGGAGATCTTCTAGTCCAACCCCCTGCTCAAGCAGGAGACCCTATACTATTCTAAACAAGTGACTGTCCAATCTCTGCTTAAAAATCTCCAGTGATGAAGCACCTACAACTTCTGATGGCAAGTTGTTCCACTGGTTAATTGTTCTCACTGTTGGGAAGTTTCTCCTTAGTTGCAGGTTGCTTCTCTCCTTGATCGGTTTCCATCCATTGTTTTTTGTCCTGCCTGTAGGTGTTTTGATAAATAAGTTGACCCCCTCCTCTTTGTGGCAACCTCTCAAATACTGGAATACTGTTATCATGTCACTCAGAGTCCTTCTTTTCTTTAGATTAATTAAACCCAAGGTCAAGGTTCTGACTGATGAACCCAACCCAATGCCATTATCACCAACCTCAAGTGGGAAGCTGCAGATTGGATGATGGAGCTCTACAACCAAGGGGTGCTGGAATTAGGGAATGCCAATGCTTTGCTGGCAGAGCTCAGAGCAAGTCCGGCAGGCAGAGTCGGAGATGCATGCCATTAGGCTGGAGTTGCACAATCCTACAACCGTTCTTCATATCTTTTACTCTGTAGGCCTTTAATCATCTTAATTGCTCTTTTTTGCACTTTTTCCCAGTCTCACCATTGTTTTTGTAATGTGGTGACCAAAACTGGATGCAGTATTCCAGATGTGGCCTTACTAAGGCTTTATAACGTGATACTAATACTTCATGTGATTTTGATACAGCCAAGAATTGCATTAGCTTCTTTGGCTGCTGCAGCACACTGCTGGCTCATATTTAAATGTTTGTCCAAGGTCCCTCTCACATTACTGTTCTTGAGTGAGGTTTCTATACATGTACCTTTGGTTTTTCCTGCCTAAGTGTGAAATCTTGCTTTTCTCCACATTAAATTTCATGTTGTTGGATTGGGCCATTGTTCAAGTTTGTCAAGATCTTTTTGGATTCTGAGTTTCTTCTGGGATGTTGGCGATTCCTGCCAGCTTAATGTCATTTGCAAATTTGATGAGTTGCTCTTCTATTTATTTATTTATTTAATTTATATTGCCGCCTATTCACCCATGGCGAATTCTCAGTCTATTTCCTCATCTAAGTCACTTATGAAGATACTGAATAGTACTGAGCATAAGAAAGACTTCTGTGGCACCCTACTGTTTACTTTCCTCCATGTAAATGTAGTACCATTAAGGATGACTCATTGGGTACAATTTGTCATCCAGTTACAAATCCATCTGTTGGTTATGCTGTCTATCCCACATTTTTCTAGCTTAGTAAGAAATAGGTTGTGGTCTATTTTGTCGAATGCCTCGCTAAAGTAAGTGTACTATGTCCACAGCATTTCACTGGTCTACTAATTTAGTCACTTTGTCAAAGAATAAAATAAGATTGGTTTGGCATGATCTGTTTTTAACAAATCCATATTGGCTTTTAGTTATAACTTTGTTTCTAGATGTTCATCTTATGCAGTAGTTGCACTCTTTCCTGAATCAGCAGACCCTATTTACATCATGCCCTAATGACCTCCAAACTGAACTTCTGCAACAGGTCCTATAGTGTATGTCCTTGAAAAGGATGATTCAACTAATACAGAATGCAACAGCATGGGTAGTTATGCACACTCCTAGAACAGTGTAAGTTGCACCTCTGCTCCTAAGTAACATTAGTTGTTATTTTGTTTCTGGTTCTAACTCAAACTGCTGATTTTAACCTGAAAAGCCCTTCATGTCATAGGATTGGTTATGGAACAAAGAGATCTGAGGAACCAACTTTCTATGGCTGTTAGTCAGCCACATTAAACCATGCTATAGGTATCATCAGCTGAGGACCTATAATTGATGGGTCCTAGGATAAATGCTTTCACTATTGTAGAACCTGCTTATAGCAGTTTCTTGCCCCCAGCCCTGAGATTAAATCAGCTCGGTATCTTTTGACATTCCAGAAGTTTCTTAAAAACAAGTTTGTGTTATTTGGCTTCAGATTCTGGAGATATGCTTAGATTGCACTATTGCTTAGGTGGCCATTTTTATCCTCTTTGATTAGGGCTTGCATATTTGTTTTTATACAATATTTTTCAATATGGATTTTATATACATTGTTTTTATATTTGTTTGCTTCAGTTTTTGTACCCACTCAGAGCCACTTTATGTGAGATGGGCAGCTATATAAATTTGATTAGTAAATAAATACATTCCTCTATTCCATGCAATAATTCAGGAAAGCATCCCAGACAGAAGGCTGGGTAGTCTGTGTTTGAAAGATCAAAGTCTTTCCATGGCCAATGAGGCACCACTCCTCTAGTTAATTTGTTCCATTGTTGAATTGGTACAGCTAATGGGATACAGTGGAGCTTGATTACCATAAGCGAGAACCAGATTTAAGTCTACAATCAGCTGCAGAAACTTATTGTGTGACTAAGCCAGTCCTTTTTTCTGCCCAGCATGGTAAATTGTATGGATGAAGCTGTATGATTTTTGCCCGGAGCTCATGTATGAAAGACAGGATAAAAATCTAAAAACATTAACTGCTGTTACCGCTATTGTATTTGTTTTAGATTTATTAGTAATTAATTTATTAGTAAATAAGGTTCATACAGGTTCATATATTGTTATTGTACTGCTCTTTGAGTCAATGGCTGAAATAAAGGTTTTGATTTTATTCAAAATTTCTCTTAACAGGCCATTGGAATTTGTTTTCCCACAATTGAAATCTATTACAGTACAGTATTCCATTTAATTTACTTTATAATAACGGCCTTTATAAAATTGTCTTTTTTTCAAGTACCGTACTTGAAGGAGTATGTCAGGTAGTAAAGCCTTCCACAAAGAGCACACAGTAGAAGATTTGACTCAAATTTCTTCTCATCTATTGAACAATTCGTTCCTAGGTCTACCCAAGGACTGTCTTTCTAGTTTCATCTACAGCTGACGCTTTGAAAACAAACACGTCGACTCTACTGCACAAATGGCCCTTCCATCTCTATGATTTTGTGCCCGAGGGGGCCTCATCGGAAGGCCCACCGGCTCTTGTCCTGAACAAGCCTGAGATTATTAAATGTTTTACTTCACCCGCGTATTCCTATGCACTCACGCAACTAGTTTTGAAATGTGGAGGAACCTGTTGAAAAGCGTGAAACTTCCTCCCCTTCCTCAGCCTCGGCAGATGAAATGCCGGACTTCAGGCAATGCGGAAGACACCTCTTTGTCTCTCCCGACACGCACTGCGTGGCCGGTTCCCACGGAGGCGGTGTCTGGAGTGCCCAGTGGAGAAAGAAAGGGGGAGCTCCGGGAGAAGAACGTGGAGCGGGTGCGGGGCGAAGCTTGGTCCGCTTCGGGTCGCCGGTGCCTTCGGTCGAGTCGTCGGCGAGTCCGTCTTCTATCCTACCTCACACGAAGTCGTGGGGAGCAGCCGCTACTCGCCTTGCTGAGCCGCTCGCTCACCCGGGAAAGATGCCTCTCTTCACCAGCAACCCCTTCGATCAGGATGTGGGTAAGTGGGTGAAGGAGGCCCACCTGTCGTCACGCCAGCCTAGGCCCTGTCCAGAGCGGTCCTCCCCCCCTTCGTTCCTCACGATGTCGTCATCCGGGTCTTTGTGAGGCTCTGCTTCATTCCCCCCTCTCCCCTTTCCCCCTACAATGGGACCGCTTCTGCTCCCTTCCTCGAAAGAATACCCTGCCTTGGATTTTGCTCCGGGGACTGGAGCAGAGCGGGGTTGAATTAGGCCAGCCGTCTTTAAAACCAACCTTTCCCGGACGCGGTGCCCTTCAGAATAATTAACTTCAGTCCCTTTCATCCCCGGTTCGGGGGTCTCTAAAGTGGGGAAAGCTAAAAACATGAAGGAACATCGAGAAAGATCCCTTTTAACTTTTATTTTCTACCTTACACCGTTTATAACGTCAACCCGCGTAGTGTTTTTAACGTTGTTTTCGGTCTCTGAGGAGTTTAGTCCTTTTCTGCTTGCTATAACGGCCCCTCACCCCCCCCCCCGCCAAGTTGAGGATGATTCAAAATTAACCACGTTTTACAAATCTATTCGCCCAAAATAATAGGTCCAGTAATGTGACTGTGGTGCCCCTCGACAAAATATCCATCACATTGTGTCCAAATGTCCATCAAGAACTTACACCGACCCAATGTCTGATTTTTTTTCAACATAGACCACCTGTCCTTGAATGGCTGGGTGGACTGGACATTAACATTTGAACCACACTATACGTCCATGTATTTGCCATACACTCACTAAATAAAGCTCCAGTAATTAATTTTAGTGCCATATACCGCATGGGATTTTGATCTTTGTGGTCTTCTGTTTAGAAACATTAAATGGAAATGTAGTTCCTATTGTATTTTTGACAATTTTTAAATAATATTTTTTTAGTTATTCTCTTCAGCCTTTTAACTATCTTTTCAGGAACTTTTAAAGCTAATTTTACCTCGGAGTCTTTTTTGAATATTATATGATATTAGTAGTTTTCATTTTTTTTTATAAAAAGTTTTTATTTTAAGACAAACATACAAACAAAACATAAAAACCATCTTCCATTTTATATACATACAGTGTGTCAGTTGGTTACAGATCCTTTGTGTTATCTTTTCACGGTCATCACTCGCAATTTATAAAAAAGATTCTCATATTATCAATATAAAACATTTTTATATATTTATCAATTATTTATACACGACTAAACTATTTCATCATGTATATGAGATATTCTCAATTTTATTATAAAGTTTATATTATACTTTCATCCAATGGTTATATATGTCTATATTATATTTATATCAATCTATTAAATTTCTATTACAAATTATATAATCTATTACATTACCAAGTCTTTTTATCCAACCATTGATAGAACAAATCCCATATCTTATAAAATTGTTTATCTTCTTGATCTCTAATTTCAAATGTCAATTTGCTCATTTCAGCACAATCCATAATTTTCTTAAGAACTTCCTCCTGCATAGGTATTTTATCGTTCTTCCAATTCTTAGCAAATACAATTCTAGCTGCTGTTAAAACATTTACAATCAAATATTTCAACTATTTATTGTAAATATCTGGTATAATTCCCAATAAAAATATTTCCGGTTTCAAGTCTATATGTTTTATCATTTTTTCCAATCACATGTGGATTTTAGTCCAATATCTTTTTGCATCCGAACACGTCCAAGTGGTTTTCAGTTTTATTGGCTTACTGGCTTTTTCTGTAAAATAGGAAGAAAGCCTTATAATAATGAAATAGCTATTGTCTTAGTAGACTTCCAGCTCTATGATTGGAAGTAGCTTTTAATGTGAAGTATATGATGAGCACTCCTATACTTACATTAAATCATTGCATATTATAACCTAAAGGATATGTATCATTTTCATATTTTATTAGTGCCTTTGGTGTAAGAATTTACACAGTGCAACTTTATTTTTTATTTATTTAATTCATCTATTTATTGAATTTATATTGCTGCCTATTTGCCCATGGAGACTCAAGGTGGCTTACAGAACATAAAACCACATTTAAAACAATAAAAACTATTAAAAAGAATCAAATAAATTAATATAGTACAATATAACAAAATCACTCCCCAACCCTCACCCCCTTCCACTCTGGCAACAGTAGATAACAGCCATTTAACGGGCTCCATCCCACTTTGGGTTCCGCAGACCTGCTGGCAGAACCAGGTCTTCAGCACCTTCCAGAAGAGTATTAGAGTGGGGGCTGTTCTAATCTCTGGGGGGTTGATGTTCCAGAGAGAAGGAGCCACCACGGAGAAGGCCCTTCTGAGTCCCACCAGGTGTATCTCCCTCGGGGATGGGACCTGCAACATTCCCTGCCTTCCTGCCCTGATGGGTACGATAGATGTGACCGGCAAGAGACAGTCCCTCAGATAACCTGGGCCCAAGCCATGAAGGGCTTTAAAGGTGATAACCAGCACTTTGATTTGCACCTGGAAGCAAATTGGCAACCAATCTAGTTCCGGCAGGAGAGGTGATACATGTGCACACTGGGGTCTGCTCAAAACCATGCAGGCCACTGCATTTTGCACCAACTGGAGCTTCTGGATGCTCTTCAAGGGCAGCCCCATGTAGAGCGCATTGCAGTAGTCAAGATGGGAAGTGACTAGGGCATGAGTGACTGTGAATAGGGACTCTTGGTCCAGGAAAGGACGTAACTGGTGCACAACCTGCAGTTGCACAAAGGCCCTCCTGGCTATGACCACCACCTGTTCTTTGAACAGAATTAATGAGTCCAGAAAACCCCTAGATTACGCACAGGGTCTGTTTGGGTAGTGCCACTCCATCCAAGACCAAGGTGGCAATTCTCCCTGAGCCAACAAACCCCAAACCCAGAGCCACTCGGACATGCAAGGGTTTAGTTTCAACCCGTTGCTTCCCATCCAGCCCCTAACAGCCTCCAGGCACTGTGAGGGAGAGGACACAGCATCACTTAACTCACCACAGGCTGAGACATGCAGCTAAGTATCATCAGCATATTGGTAATACTCAGTCCATGGTGACAGATGATCTCACTCAGGGCTTCATATAAATGTTGAACAGGAGTGGAGAGAGTACCAAGTACTGCGGAACCCCATAAAGCAGTGGATGAGGGCTGAATCTCTCCTCCTATCAACAATGACTGAGAGTGGCCGCAGAGGAAGGAAGCAAACCAGGACAGCACAAGGCCTCCCTCTCCCATCCCCCAAAGCCGTCCCAGGAGAATACCATGGTCGATGGTATCGAAATATTGTTATACTGCAAAAATTGATTTGCTTATTTGCAATGAATTATTAAATAACACTTCTTTTTTCAAGAGAAAGATGTGAACAGTCCAGAGGTTAAGGCAGAATAAGCAACCTAGTCTTTTGGCCCAACATATGATCCTTGGTGAACATTGTCAAACTATCTGAAGAGATTGATGCGGAAAAATCTTTTCCATACAAAGCTTAATACTAAGAATCTTCAAATTTAAAGTTATATGATATGTAAAAAAATGGAAATGCAGACTATTGTAATTTGTCACCAACAAAGCATGAAAGATATTCAACAAACATGAAATGAAGTTAATTATGTTTATAACTTCATTAGTTACACACAGTCATCAGTGATTCATAGGAACTTGTGACATGTTTGTCACAAGGCTGTGTTAGTTAATATGCAGTAAACTGAAACAATATATGAATGGAAAATGCTTCATTTGTATTAAAGTCTACACTGAGAAATTCAAGGATGACTTCTCGAAGTGACACAACAAATGTTATGACAAACACTGCCTTGTTTTATCAAGCTGGTAGAGAAGCAATTTGTTAATAGATCATATTCGCCTATCTACATTTTATTTTCCTATCGGGATTTTCTAACAGAGAATTTAGGAATAGGAATTGTAAACTTTTCAAATCACCTCCCTATATCTTCCTTCTATAATGAGCTGTTTAAATATTTGAAATTTCAGGATTTAAAATTAAGGCATAGAATAAGAAAAAGAGAATGAGCTAAATCTATACTTTTATTATATCTCTTGACATCTATTTTTGTGAAAGATAATTACCACACCTATATACTTACCACATTTATATATTGCTTCATAAACTGTCTTTGTTCTTTAAACATCTCACCTCTTTCTTTTGAGAAGCTAATTAATGCCATCCAACCAATTTTTTCTGTTTTTCCCCTTCTTCTCAAGCCTTCCACTTTTCCTGAATATATCTTTCTCTATTCAATCCTCATTCATTCTGTCAATGTGAGTAGATCACTTAGGTCTTTCTTATTGGTCATTCAGTTTTGTGATTTGTTCATATTCATTCAGCATCCATTCATTTTTTTTATTGTATCCACCACATATATTAATCAAGTCACCCATTCCCAACTCATACAACTGACACAACTATTTCTTATTTTCATACAACATAATGTGCAGAAGCACACAGCTATATGACTTAGTTCAATATACAATTCCTAGTAACAAACCACATACTGCTTTTCTACTGGCATTTCCACATCTTTAAATTTTCCATCTTTCATGAAATCAGATAAAAGCCCGAATCACCAGGCCATGACCTGTACCAGACCATGACCTGTTAGGTTTCGGGCCACACATGGGGTGGACAAACAAGCAAAGCTTCATCTCTGCATGCGTGGGATCGAGGTGGCGTGCAACCGCCCCTCCCCCCAGTCTGTGGAAAACAGTTTTTCTTCTGAAAACTGGTCCCTGGTGCCAGAAAGATTGAGGCTGCTAAAGTAAGGTACACAATTTCTTTCTTTTTTTGCCATTTCTGTACAGGTAGGCCTTGACTTACTTACAACCACAATTGATCCTAACATTTCTGTTGCAAAATAAGATATTTGTTAAATGAGTTTTGCCTCATTTTATGACTTTTTTTCCAAAGTTCTTAAGTGAATCAATGAAGTTGTAAGTTTGTAACACAATTGTTAAGGCTTCCCCATTGACTTCGCTTGTCAGAAGGTCACATGACCCCAGGACATTGCAACTATCATAAATATGAGTCAGTTGCCAAGTATCTGAATATTCTGCAAGTAAATTTAAGATCTTTTAAGAGACATTTTGTTTCTTTTTTGATGTTTTAAATATTTTTATATGGTTCGCTGACTATAAGAAACAATAATTTTGGAAAGGAATAGAGATTTGTATGCCTTACAATTCATAAAATCCTTGAAAAATGAGAGATTCTCCAAGATTATAGGAAGAAGATCCCACTCCTACTCCATTGTGTTCTGCTTCCTACTTATTGCTATGAATGGGAAGATTTTTGGAGGTGATTTGCCATTGCCTTCTTCCTAGATCTGAGAGAGAGGGATTGGCTCAAGGTCATTCAACTGTCTGTGCCTAAGACAAGATTAGAACTCATAGTCTCCTGGTTTTTACCCTGATACCTTTAATCACTACACCAAACTGACTATCAAATCTATTTTACAAATAAAACTTTAGTTCGTATAATGTGTTTGATCCATTATTGTGAAAGTTTTTTCAGTATATAATTTGAACTTTATTTTGCACATGCAATTCCCTGGAGCAGATAAGTTCTAAATTTTAAGTTTTAATGTAGGACACATATGGATTGCTGATATTAATGACATCATTTTATTAGTTGCAGTACTACTATCAGAGTAACTGCTGAATAGGAATCATTTTTGAAGTTCTAAGTTTGAATATGGAACAAAAAATAAAGCTGCTGATCTTTGATAGAAAGCATCTACATAGGTTTTTGTAATGTGAAATGGTTTGTGGTCTCTGTACTTAGACAAGTATTTACAAAATAGAAATGTAAGATAGAAATCAAACAAAAATATTTTTTAGAAGGTGTGTTGTATCGGGATGATTGGCAAGCTCAGCATGATCTGTAAGCTTAAATTGTCAGGCTTTGGATTTAGACAGTATAATTAAGCATGATTACAACAGATGGTAAAGAAAGCGGTGGCAAGAACTACAGAGCACTCACAATTATTGCCATATATCTTCCATTATTTTGTGAACTAAAGACTTTAACTGACCCACTAGAAGTCAGAAATTATGAATAGTTCTAAACTATGTTTAAAAGCAAATATAGAGTGTGCAATGAGAAACAAATTATTATTACTGGCTTGTAAGATATACAGTAATAGCTGTAGCATAAATGTGTTAACTTGATGAAGCAATGTGTCAATGTTTTCAGTAATGAAATTCTGCTGTTAAATATGTTCACATTACAAGTATATGTTCTTAAAATAGTAAAAAAAATGTTATACCTGCTTAAAAGAAAACTTTATCATCTTTTAACAACAGAATCCCTTATATCTGCTTAAAATTTATGGTATGTAATTCAGCACAAATGTTGGTACTAAATTTTTATTCATACTTCATTTCTCTTTTTGTTAAGAGAAAGCAACCAGTGAAATGAATACTGCTGAAGACTGGGGTCTCATCTTAGATATCTGTGATAAAGTTGGACAATCACGGACTGGGTAAGTATTATCTTGTTGGAATTAATTCAGCAATCTTTGAAATGAAAAGCCTAGACGTCTAAAATACGTGAGGCACCTCTTGAGGCAAACATAAAATTATATGAGGTAATGCCCAGGTTTGCAAATTATTTAGAAGTTTAGCTTTTTTGCAGAAAGGTAGGAAATTTAAGAATGCATTTAGTAGAATTGTGTGTGGCTAATAATATAATAGTTTATTAAAGCCTGCATTAGGTAACCCATGAATGTATCCTTTATTTATTACAATATTCATATACTCTTCAAATTTCAGTTGATTTTTATTTTAATTAATTTCTTGAACAAGCACTTTGGAGACAAACATAAGCCAATTTTATTCAATTAGTTTGCCTTAATGAATTTGTATGTTTTCGTTTGTGTCAAAAGTTTATTTCATGTTAATTTCCTTGTTCTTGAATTTGTTTGAAACATGAAGATAACAGTATTTGAAAAAATATTTTATAAATAAGGAAACTTAAAGAAGCACTGTGTAATATGGAGTGCTTATATTTAAGGCTTAGGAAATTCAGAGTTTCATTTAGCAAGGTAAAGACTCACATCTGAAATTACTACTTGAATTTTATTTCCCCCCTGCAGACTATCATTCTGTATAATAATAAAAGTATTTGTTGACATTTAATTTAGCCTGAAATTATGTATTTTTAATTTCTATGACTTGATATAAACTTAGATAACTGAAATGTACATATAATATTTGTTCTAGTATGATAGGCATAGTTAGTGTTATTTTTGAAATGTTAGATACAGAAAAGTAATACAATAGCTTTTAATATATGTTGATTTTAAAATAGATTAAAGGGCTAGAAGAATATGAAAAGCACTTTAAAATTATGAACAAATAGTTCTAAATGAAAAAAAAATTGAACTTTTTGGAAGCATATCACTTATATAAATATAGCTTTCTAAGTCTTGTACTAAATAAAACAACACTTTGAAAACCAAGGTTTTCATATAATTTAGGATACATATCTTGCTACATTTGTCTTTCATGACTGCTTGATGGATTATTTAAAATGCTTTTCTGTAACATTATTGTAGTTATTACTGAGGCGTTTGTTGATATGCTGTGTATTACTTCTGCTTAAAGATTCTTTTGTGTTACCAAATAAAGATAACGCAATATGCAGTATAATTACAGTTCTGTTCAGCTAAATATTGATAGTTGATGAAAAATGCTGCATTTTTATATCATCATTATTAGATTTTGATTATACCTGTGTACGTTTATATGTTTATGAACATAGCTAATATTTCTGTCTCCTATTTTCTCCACAACAACAGCCCTGTGACATGGGTTAGGCTGAGAGAGAGCTATTGGTCCAAAGTCATCCAGCCAACTTTCATGCTTAAAGGAGGACTAGAACTCACAAACTCTAGGTTTCAGCATCTACACCAAAGTGATACTATATGTTAACATAATCTGGCATTCCCTATATCAAAAATGATATAGTGAAATTGAATCAAGTTTAGTTCTTTATTTGCTTACACTTAACAGACAGAATCTTGCTGGACTAAAGTTATAATCGTCTAACCTAATATATCTTCGAGATTCCAGGATGTGGCTACCCTGAATCTTCTCCTCCTCTCTCATTTTCTTCAGGATGGTACAGTCTCTTGCACTTCTCTAGAATGTGCTGTCTCTTTTTTGGGAAGCTGCAGTGTTGCTGCAGACAATCCCTCTCCCTTTTAGCTGTATATTCCTTCAGACTGCCCTGAATATAAAAAGTAGAAGTCTGTACAGGTAGTACTTGGATTATGATGGTTCAGTTACAGCTTATGAAGTTACAGCTTACTGTTCGAAGTTGCACTTACAACTGCAAGTGTGCTTCAATTCCCCCACCTTCCTATCTCCCAACCTGCCTCCTTGCTCTTTTGGCTGCCTTGTATAGGCAACAGAGTGGCTAGGACTGAAGAGGAAGCCCAGGACCTAGTCAGTTTCCACTGTCCCAGGCCTCTAATTCATCCTTATTGTTGCCACTGTCTCTGAGAAATGCTGCCTCCAGCCTCAGACTACAGTTAGCCACCATAACACAATAGTGCAAAGCCCCAGTTGCCCTGCCATCTTGCATTCCACAAACATGCTATATACACTGACTGTTGCTGTCTTTCTCCTTCTGCTGACAAAGCATATCCAGTCTTACCCTACGGTATGCAAGGCAGTTGCTGGTCATTCCGGGCTTTTTTCCCCAAGGCTCTTGCACTATTCATTATGATATATTTGTTAGATTTTTCCCCAATATATATATTCTCATATTCACTCAAGTTAAATACCTCTTGGATAGAATTTTGAGATACTGCTTGGGATTTGTTTGAATTTCAGGTGAAGCTGATTATTTGGATTCCTTCAAATCTGGATTCAGAACCAAAACTGTTTTCTGGTAGATGGGTTGTGTTGGATCTAGATGGTGGGAAAATAACCCCATTCATCCAGACATTTCTCAGAAGCTTTTGATAATCAACAGCAATGCTATCATATTGGACCACCTCTGGAGGTTGGGAGTTGGTGGAACTTTTCTGCAGTGGTTCATTTCTACCTTAATAATGGAATTCCAGTCAGCACTGGTAGGAAAGAAGCAGTTCTATTATTGGGTGCTCCTGTCTGTGTTGCAATAGGACTCTGTTTCTCCTCACTACAGATCAGCATCCATAAGACATTTGGAAGAGGCCATGTGTTGCTTTAGGGTGAGGTATTAACTGATGGTATTCAATTGAAAATTTACTATATCAGGTTATGCTGCAGATGTTGTTGATATTAAAAATGGTATGTAAGAATGAGCTTGGGAGATGGGAGAAAGGGCCATAAACTTGACAGTGGTGGGACAAGTGGCGGCTGAATCAGCAGAAAGAATGTGGATGCGAGAAATCTCTTCATAGGACTCTCCCTAGTTTCTTGAATTGTAAGGTGCAGGAAGGAGAGATGTACTTTCAGACTTGGGAAGATTCTGTTAGTGTAACCTTACAATAAAGTTAGAATTAGTACTTCTGGGTGTGCTATTTGTCTGGATTGCCTTGCAAATTTGACAGTGTGAAAGTTGTGACATCTGGATGGATAGAAATAAATTTCCAGTAAGGGGTAATTGATGCTTGTCCTAAAACACCTGGCTTGAAGTCTGTTGGCTTTGGATGGAATCACTTTTCTCCTGCAGGGGAAGGTCCACCCAGGACCTTTGACTCTTGCTGGAATGTCAAGTAGGAACCACGGCCAGAGTGTCATTTGATGAGCTAAGGCTGGTTGGGCCAACTGGTTCTTTTCCCAGGCTAGGATGTTTTTGGCAACAATAAATTATGAATTTATCATCATCCATTTAGGTAACTGTACACATGACTAGTTTGAAAATAACAGTTGATGCAGAATACAGCAGGGATGCTGATGGGTAAGAACTACTATGCAAACATAACAGCTTTCCCTCCCTGTTTGTTACATTGGCTGCCAATTATCTCTGGAGTCCAATTCAGAAAGCTTATTTTTAACCTATAAGATTCTCTAATGCCTTTGCTTCAGGGTATGTTAGGAATTGTCTCCTTCAGGCTGTAGCAGCCTTGGTCAATATATTTTAAAAACATTTATTTTATTTCTTCAGGCCTAAGGACTGTCTTCGTTCTATTATGAAGAGGGTGAACCACAAGGATCCTCATGTCGCTATGCAGGCATTGACAGTACGTGGCGTTTAATTTTTTTTAAAAAAATATAAAATAAATTTATATCGTTAAATACTTAATCTTGATTTTTTCCCCTCTTCTCTTTAGCTTCTTGGAGCATGTGTCTCAAATTGTGGTAAAATATTCCATTTGGAAGTATGTTCAAGAGATTTTGCAAGCGAAGTAAGCAATGTGCTAAATAAGGTAATATAGTTTAAAGCTGGTTATACAGCTGTCAGTTTAGGAGAATCATACTATAAAAAATAGATATGCTTCAGCATGAATAATATCCATAAGGATAAATAACTATATGATTATCATAGGAATGCTGTCTTTTAGCCAAATAAAATAATCCGCATTTTTATGTTGAAGCAAGCACTAATTCACAAATGTTAATGCCATAATAAATGAATTGGTCCTTAAAGTGCTTATATGTTTTTGTTAAATTGGCATAATAGAGACCAAGGTTGGGAAGGGAAGACAGAAAAAAGCCCTCCAATGTTTTCATTGCAGCTGTCAGAAGTCTCAATGTATATATAACTATTGGTCTGAATACACTTCCAAGGAAATGATGTTCATATTGTCTCTACTATTGTTAATTGAATGCAGTACTTAAACAGAATTTTGTGATAATAAAAATCAGTTATTAAAGTTTATGAACTGTTCTTTTCTTTGAGTCCCCTATGGAAGCCTCAAAAACTGGCTTTTTAAAAGAATAGCATAGCATAGCATAGCATAGCATAGCATAGCATAGCATAGCATAGCATAGCATTCTTTTTATTGGCCAAGTGTGATTGGACACGCAAGGAATTTGTCTTGGTGCAAATGCTCTCTATATATATAAAAGAAAAGATACATTTGTTGAGAGTCAAGAATCATAAGGTACAACACTTAATAATAGTCATAGGGTACAATAAGCAATCAAATCATACTAGGAAACAATCCATATAAATCATAAGGATACAAGCGGCAAAGTTACAGTCATACAGTCATAAGTGGAAGGGGATGGGCAATAAGGAGTGATGAAAAGATTAATAGTAATAGTAATGCAGACTTTGTAAATAGTTGGACAGTGTTGAGGGAATTATTTGTTTACCAGAGTGATGGCATTCGGGAAAAAAACTGTTCCTTGTGTCTAATTGTTCTGGTGTTCTGGTGTGCAGTGCTCTATAGCGTTGTTTTGAGGGAAGGAGTTGAAACAGTTTATGTCCAGGATGTGAGGGGTCTGTAATATTTTCACAGCCCTCTTTTTGACTCATGCAGTATACAGGCCCTCAATTGAAGGCAGGTGGGTAGTAATTGTTTTTTCTGCAGTTCTAATTATCCTCTGAAGTCTATGTCTGTCCTTTTGGGTTGCAGAACCAAACCAGACAGTTATAGAGGTGCAGATGACAGACTCAATAATTCCTCTGTAGAACTGTATCAGCAGTTCCTTGGTCAGTTTGAGCTTTCTGGGTTGGCACAGAAAGAACATTTTTTGTTGTACTTTTTTAATTATGTTTTTGATGTTAGGTGTCCATTTTAGGTCATGTGATACAATAGAAGCTAGAAATCTGAAATTTTCTACTGTTGATACTATGTTGTCTAGTATTGTAAGAGGTGGTTTTGAGTGTGTTCAGTTCCAGCTTGTTCCGGTTACACCACGAGGCAAGTTGTATAACCTCCTGTCTGTATGCAGATTCGTCATTGTCTCGAATGAGACCGGTCATTGTTGTATCATCTGCAAACTTCAGTATTTTAACAGATGGATCATTTGAGATGCAGTCATTGGTATATAGGGAGAAGTGGAGAAAGCACACACCTTGGGGGGGCCCTGTGCTAATTGTACAGGTATCAGATGTGATTTTGCCTAGCTTCACCTGCTGCTTCCTGTCTGTTAGGAAGCTTATGATCCACTTACAAGTATGTTCAAGTACTGTTAGCTGGTTTAATTTAGTTAGAAGAATGTCTGGAATGATGGTATTGAATGCTGAACTAAAGTCTATAAAGAGGTCCCTTGTGTAGGTATTTGGAGATTCAAGGTGTTGTAGGATGTAGTGCAGAGCCATATTCACAGCATCATCTGTCAATCTATTTGCTCAGTATGCAAACTGCATGGGATCTAACAGCGGATCCGTGATGGTTTTCAGGTGGGACAGCACTAACCTTTCAAAGATTTTCATAACTCCCGATGTTAGAACAATTGGTCTGTAGTCATTCAGTTCCTTGATGGAGGGCTTCTCTGGCACTGGGATGATAGTAGAGCGTTTGAAGCAAGAAGGAACATAGCACATCTCTGGTGATTTATTGAAAATTCGGGTGAAGACGGGGGCCAATTGGTCAGCATAGACTTTTAAGCAAGAAGGAATTATCTTGTCTGGCCCTGGTGCTTATCCTGGCTTTTGTCTGTGAAATAGATCCTGCACTTCTTTTTCTGTGATCACCACAGTTTGTGAACCCAATGGGAATAGCCCAGAAGTGTATATATTTGCATGAGATGGAAAGCACATTTTAAAAAACATTTTTGAAAAATAGTTTTGTATCCTCTGAATGCTATTAGAAATTAGTCCATTTGTCTAGTGATATCAGTCTAAAACAGTAATGAGTCTGATAATCTTACAGTAAATATTTTACCCTTTTCACAGGGTCATCCAAAGGTTTGTGAAAAGTTAAAAGCACTCATGGTCGAATGGACAGATGAATTCAAGAATGATCCTCAACTTAGTCTAATATCTGCTATGATAAAAAACCTTAAGGAACAGGGTGTCATGTTTCCAGTTATTGGTTCACAGGTAAAGTGGTAATAAATAACTATTATCTTTGTGTCCTAATAAACTGTTCTTGCTTCCTATATTTCTACTGCTTCTATACTTCTAGTACATTTCTGTATACTACTTCATACATAGCCTTTTGTTCTTTAAACTACATCTTTCTCTTTTTTGACCTTCATTAGTTCCATCAATTTTTATTTATTTTATTTTTATTCCACTTTTATTCTTTTTATAAATAACTCAAGGAGATAAGCATATCTAATACTTTTTCTCCCTCCTGTTTTCCCAGTAATGACCCTGTGAGGTGGGTTTGGCTGAGAGAGAGGTACTGGTCCAAAATCACCCAGATGTTTTTTAATATCAAAATCTAACTATGATTTAATTGGTCTTCCTCTTCCTCTTGTAATATTCTGTCTTCCTTTATATGGAAGGAATGAAGTTTAATTCTCTCTATGGAACTGGTTCACTTCAACATACTTCTTTCATATTGTGTCACTCACTTGGTATTCAGTCCATATTTGTTCAGCATTTATTTATTCTTCATCCTATCTTTTCTCATTTTTCATTCACATTTCTCAAGGAAACAATTCACGCTGTATTGATTTTCTGTCTCAGGCAAGCAACTTGGTTTCTAATACATTGATTTTCAGATCCGCCAGTTCATAAAACAATTTGTCTAATGGTCAAATGCTAATCTTTTGAGTTCCCAGTCACTGAAGACGGAATTGACAAAACCTAACTTGACATCCTCTAATCCGCTAACAAAATTTATTACTGCTTGTGCTTTTGCAAGCAGTAAAACTTGCCATTGTTACTATATTCAGACCATTGATTTTAAAACTGATTCTGTGCCAGAAACTGTCAGAGTTATGTAGCCCTGAATGTAAAGAAGCATGTCTAGTGAAGCCTGAATATCACCAGCACTCATGAACTCTCCTGTAACCTTGAAAAATTGCATGCCTGACCTGTTATAGCAATTGTAGACTACTTGTTTCCTGACCTCAACAAAAAAATCAGTGGAGTGAACATAATGAAGTATCATATTCATATCCATAGGTGCTGTTTTTATAATGAAAAAGGCATTGAAGTACAAAAAGAATGTGCTTTTTAATGAATTAATTATTATTAATCATTATTTAATTATTATTAATTTAATTTAATTAATAATTAAATGTTATTAATTATTAATTAATTATTATTAATTACTATTACCTAGTTCATATAGATTATATTCTTATATTTTAGGTGTTACATGTTTAGCGAATGTCTAACAGATATACCAAGTTCTGTCAATTCCTGTCATGCATATCTTTGAATTTAGACTGAAACTTCAGTAGTTTTTTTTCTGAGTGGGTATTTGCAGAATTGTATTTTTTAGAACAGTATGCTTCCTTCATAGACCATTGGTCTATTTGACTTTTCAAAGCCAACTGGAAATACGTTAAAACAATGGGACCATTTTTAATAGATTGAATATATTACAGTAATTCTTTTAAATTTAAGTGTTGTTCCTCTATGTTTTGATCAGGCTGCAGAACAAGCAAAAGCAAGCCCAGCTCTAGTAGCCAAAGATCCTGGAACAGTAGCAAATAAGAAAGAAGAAGAGGATTTAGCTAAAGGTTGGTTTAATTTAAAGACAATATAAACATTCAACATTTACAGTTGGTATTTTAAAAAAGTCTAATAAAAACCAATGATTCTACAGTTAATATGCTATATTAGATGATATATTTACATTCTTTGTATGAAAATGTAGTTTTGAAAATATTCAGTAGCTTTTTGTTGTGAAATGAAAAAGTAGGAAAAAAATCTGGCCTAAACAATGATGCCAAAACACATTTGGCTATACAACTAATGTGTGGACAGATGTACTTGGGACTAAAGCTTAATTATTGCTGAGTACCAATTACGAAATAAACTATTTTCCAAGGAAGTTGGCGACCAGAGTATTTGGCTTCAAAAAAAGAATTATTATAAAACCAGCATTGTAAATAGGAAGTCAAAAGAAAATAATAAGAGGTTATATAATGCTTACATGTTATTTTAACCTTTAGTGAACATTGTTCAAAATGTATTCTATAGAGCCTTGAAAGTGATGTGAGACTAAGACAACACCTTAATCTATGTTGTTTTAATCTTATTTTACTTTGAAGGCTTTGCAGAGTACATTCTGACCAAATTCCACTCACATTTCAAATAACTTGCAAAGAAGAAAAATAGTTAGAAAAAAACTGAATATAAAACTCAATCCAAATAACAGCACCAGAAAGAAATACAAATGTGAGTAGTCATGAATGCTAGGGCCACAATCCTAATTTCTACACTGCATTTAATTATAGGAACATTATAAATTTGTTAGTACTACTGTTACTCCTTTGCATATGTGATAATGAAGATTAAGCTGTCCAGAAAGAGATCAGGGAGATATGATAAATGGAATAATAATACTTGAATTGGATTTATATCTTACTTTTCCATCAGGAAAAAGGTATTCAAGCTGGCTAATAAGAATACCATGCAACATAAATTGGAGGATCAGGTAGGAGCCGTGGCCAGGGGGGCATTTGCTCAGGTTCGTCTTGTGCATCAGTTGTGCCCCTATCTGGACCGAAATGCCTTGCGTATGGTTACTCATGCGCCGTTACTCCGTGGACTACTGCAATGCTCTCTACATGGGGCTGCCCTTGCGGACCATCTGGAGGCTTCAACTGGTGCAGAATGTGGCCGCGCAGGTTGTGATGGGAGTATCCTGATACTCCCATATTACACCCCTCCTGCATGAGTTGCATTGGTTGCCAGTTGCCCTCCGGGTGAGATTCAAGGTGCTGGTAATCACCTATAAAGCCCTATATGGCTTAGGGCCATTGTATTTGCGGGACCATCTACTGCCAGCAACAACTTCCCAGCCCGTGCTCTCCCACAGACAGGGCCTCCTCAGGGTGCCGTCGGCCAGACAGTGTCGGCTGGCGACCCCCAGGGGGAGGGCCTTCTCTGTTGGCGCGCCCACCCTGTGAAATCAACTGCCCTTGGAGTTGCGGATGGCTCCTGACCTTCGATCCTTCCATCGTGACCTGAAGACATGGCTCTTCCAACAGGTCGACCTGGACTGAGGAGGGGTTTTAATGGTTTTTATTGGTTACTGTCGGTTTTAATTATAATTATTGGGATTCTTGTTTAATATTTTTTAAATTTTAAACTTTTGTATTGTATATTTTTACTGTTGTGAGCTGCCCTGAGTCCTTCGGGAGATAGGGCGGCATATAAATTCCATAATTAAATTAAATTAAATTAAATTAAATTAAATTAAATTAAATACAAAATTAACTCTATACCAAAAAATATTAAAAGCCAATAAAATCTATTGACCATTATTAATGTATTAGTCTGTTAGTTAATATGTTAGGTTAAATGGAAAATACATATTTTAAAACTTTTTTGATGACAGAATGGGTCAATCACTTCTCCAAAGGGGCATTCCACTGCTTAAAAATGACACAGGAAATAGTTTTTTTGTTTTAAACAAGCAGGTCTTATGTATATATCTAATATATCTTTTAAATTGGTATCAGGTAGGTCTTCTCATATTTATACCGATATGTAATTTATGAAGCATTTCCCCTTTCTTTTATTCTGCATAATCACTTTGTCCTCAAATAAACTTAAACTTTAGTAATTTTTTAAAGTTGGAGTATGTTATCCAAGAATATTAAAATGCTGACATGAGAATCAGTTCATGAACCTTATTGTTTTAGTAGGCATAATTGTATATCTCCAGTATAAGTTGTGCTTTAAATGAATATTTCCACTTTTTACTTTGAAAGATATGCAAATAATCAAACAACTGAAATGAGAATTTCTTTTCTTTGTTTTTTTATTTCACAGCTATTGAATTATCACTGAAAGAACAAAGACAACAGCAAACGCCACTTTCCACTCTTTATCCAAACACTACAACTCTCTCAACAAATCACAAACATGAGGGGCGAAATGTTCGAGCAATTTATGATTTTGAAGCTGCTGAAGATAATGAATTAACATTTAAAGCTGGAGAACTTATCACTGTTCTTGATGACAGGTAAAAGGAGTATCTGTTGGAAATATAGAATTGTTAAATATTTTGGTACATATTTGTTATTTTCAGTTATCATGACATTTTGATGCTGTCCAGTTCAGTAGGACTGTGGCCTATGTTTTAATGATCTTTGGACTTTTTAACATTTTATATTCTTTTGAATAACATGAATCAGATTATGCTTACCTGTTAGACATAACTCTAGTAGACTAGTGTTATTTGTTTTTTTCAATCTTTGTGCTTTTTTTAATAATAGGATCTACTGAAATGAATACAGATAGGCCACTTCCAGAAAAGAAAGCTTTTTTATGTGGAAAACCATTAGCACTATATGTGAATACAATTGTTTGTTTAATGTGGATTTCAAAAGGCTGATGATGGTCCTTGCTTTTAAGTGAACACAAGTACAATTTCCTCTTTAGATCTCCTGCTGGAATATATTGAGGTTGGGGAGTGGTGGGGTAGAGCTGCATTTCTGATCTGTTTTTATTCCACTTTGAGCTCTCCACACAAATGTCTGAATGGAGCTAGCATTAGAAAGTATGGTTTTGTAAGATGTTATGCGGTAGCCTCTGGTTCATACATAGGACTTTGCCATTTGTTTGGCATGTTAGCGATATGCAAACACAGTCTTCAGTTTACATTTAACTCAGGTAACTGTGGCTTATTCAGTTAGTACCTTTTGATAGTGCATCTGTTCTGGAGCATCAGCATTACTGAAAAAGATTCTTTTATATGGCCTAATTTTGGAATTAGAAAAATAGTTGGGGAGGAGTCTAAAGAAGTATGGACAGAATGAATTCATTTATTGTCATCTGAGACATGTAAATCAATAGTAGGCAACCATTTCCTTTTGCAAAGTATCATGTAATGGCTATAGGAGCTTACTGATGATTTGCATGCCGATTCCCCAACTGTTTGGTTACTATAGTAAATCATAGCCTGTCTTATGAAATTCTTGTGCAGCATTCTTTTGCTGTATCACAAAAACAGTTTTTCCATTAAGATTTTTTTTTGGAATGAAATCAATATGTTGTCTTGGGCACAGTAATAATATTCAGCAGGTTTGTATATTCCTAATCCTTTCAAAAGGTGATGGACATTGTTTAGAAAAGACAGTAAAAATGTCTAAAGTCTAAACTCTTTCTAAAACATCAATAACAATACATACAATATTTTAGTATAATGCAGTGAGTACATGTGACAGAATGCTAAAAAATAAAACCTGAGTTATAGAAACAGAAAAGGCTAATTAATCAAAATAAACACAAGTTCTACAATAGTTTCCTTATATAGGATAATAAAAATGAAAAAAAATGCTGTTTATGTTAAGGCTTTGGTCTCATAGCAAGGCACAAATTAAATTGTCCACGGGCCTACAGAAAAATTGAAGTTAGTATTTTTTTGAATCTTTTAAAGGGAAGAATGGAATTTTGTAGCAGTAATATATTTGAAATGGTAAAATATCTTTAGTGATGTATTTTTTTCTTATTTATTATTTGCATTTCAGCACTAATTCAAATTAATGCTTGCATTGCCTGAATAGGAATTCTGTTACTAGTTAAAACAGTTGTAAAGAATGATGTTATGTAACTGCACTTTTTAGTAATGGCACTTCTGGTTGCCATCGTCAAGCAAATTACCTTACCATTGTTAAGTGCAATGTCCCATGGTCACCATTTGTGATCTCCTGCCTCCTTTTCCAGTAATTTTGCTTGTGAGCTGTCAGTGAAGGTTTCAAATGGCAATCGTGATCTCAGGACACTGCAGTGTTGCAGTTCTGAGATGGTCACTGAGCATCTGGGTGACAATCACATAACTGTGGGAACAGAGCAACGGCTGAAACTTTGGGAATCAATCCTAAGTACTGCTCTATCAATGACATCATAAATTTGAACGGTCTCTGAACGAGTGGTTATTAAACAAGGATCACCACTACAGTAATGGCCAAATGCATTATTTTAAGCAAGAACACCAGCACAAACATTTTAGCTCTTGCAATCTAATAAAGTTTGCCACTTGATTGATAATTTTGTTGGATTATGTGTCTGTCTTAATTATTTAGAAAAAAATATTAGCTCAACATTATGTAATAGAAATGTAAATAGAAATGAAGTCTACTCAATTTTCCTGTCTATGGTTACGTGAGTCCAGATAGGATAGGTTATATCAGCTTAAACCAATAGGACTGAGTTTGCTCAAATTCAAGCTCTGCCCTTTTGCTGTGGCCATTCCCCAGTTTTCGACTCAGTCTTAGCCAGGACTAGACGTGTTTTGCAAAGCCCACTATAGCTTTAAATGGAGCCTGATTGTTAAAGAAAATTTTTTATTAAAAGGCAACTTTGAGGTTTGTAAACTGCTGGATTCAAGTGCGTGGGCTGATTTTTGCTCCCAGAGCTTCCAAATCGCGCAAAAGGCTTTAGGCACAGCACGTGGAGCCAGGACCACGTGGGATGGCTCCAGGTGATCGGCCCAATAAGGGCCACCAGCTGATTGGTGTGGCAGCGCGGCAGCAGCAGAAACCACTTGCGGTTTCTCTTTCGTTTTCCTGCTTTGCTGAGAGGATTGCCTAGGCTGCAAAACGCACAGTGCAGCAACCTGCAGCAGCGGCTAGAAGACTGGAGAGCAGAAGCCACAGGAGAGCTTTGCAGAAAGATTGGAGAAAACAAAGCAGCCGCTTGATCAGGCATCGGCCCGATCCCTGCTGGCAGGGATTACCTGCAGCTGAGGGTGCTACTGGCCACATTGCCAGTGCTGCGTTGCATTCCAGCATTGAAGAAATCGCGTGGGCGCCTTTCTGACCTGTTTGCAGGTCCAAAGCCTGGTGTGTGACTGGCAGGATGTGGCTGCAGCCCAGCAGTAGCCTTCACAGGCTTGCTAAGCCAGCTTCCCAGGTAAGGTGATTAATTTGTTTCTGGATTTGGCTTTTTTATTGCATTATTCCCTTGTGATTGGATTTATTTATACTCCTCCCTCCTTCCAGCAGGTCCCCTCCCTTCCCTGCCTCTTTCTTGTGAATTAATTTATTCTCCAGGTGAAGTGGCTGATAAAGAACAAGAAAGGGAGTCCAGCCCTTCCACTTCCAAAGGAAAATCCAGAGGCAGATAGAAGAGGAAGGCCCCTGAAGCCAGAGCTGAACCAGAGGTCCAGAAAGAACCAAAGACTTCTGGAAATGGTTGGAGAAACGCCACCATGTGGCTGTGGGGAAGGGCAGGAGATCTCCCCCTCATGATGATGGTTCAGATCAGTCTGCACAACCCCCAGTTTTACAACTGGAAGTAGGGCCTTCTACCTCTACTGGGCCCCCTCGCCCTGGTATTTGGTCCCCTGATAATTCTTCTGCAGTTGGAGATCCAACTCCTTTGGGAGACCTTGAGAGGGATGATAGGGAGCCTACAATTGTGGAGGAGCTGCTTCCTCCTCCCCCTAAAAAGGCCAGACCTGTTCCTGGACCTTACAATTCTGAGGAAGAGGAAGAGGCTGTTCCAGCTCATTTGGAAGACATTATTGCTAAGGCTATCAGAAGGGGAGTGGTAGAGGCTCTTCAAGCATCTAAAGGAAATCTCTGAGGCCTCAGATCAATCAGAACCAGACAGGTCTTTTCATGCTAGAGAAATCTTTTAGAGACAGAGGTTCCCCAGTGCCTTCTTTACCCAGCATTTCTGGCAGAGCCCTTGAAGAAGAGAAAAAGAATCTGATTTCTCAGAGGATGAGGATATGGCCCCTGAAAGACCATCCTTTACTGGCATCTTTGATGCACAGAAGTTTAGGGCTTTATTATTCAAAGCCAAGAAAATTGCAAAGTTGGGGCCGGGGCTGATGTTGGTGAAACAGAGGGTGATGGCACGGTGCCACCTGATCAACTTTTCGATGAACCAGCTGTAAGACCAGAAATGGTGCCTGTCCCTCAATTATTCCTCAGTGTTATACAAAAACAGATGGAAGCCCCTGGTACTTCCTTATCGCTGTTGGCCAATGAGAGGCGTTTCTTCACTGTGGGGCCTGAGCTAACCAGCTCCCTACAGGTACCTACAGTTGATGCACTGGTTGCGGCTATGATCTCCGCCTCATCCAATCCGGCAGATCCTGAAGAGGCACTAAAAGCTGAGGATAAGAGGATTGAGCAATCTCTCCGGCGCACTCATCTGGCAGCTGCTTGGGCAGTCAAGGCGGCGGCCGCCGCCTCTTTTTTCATGAGATCCTCTCTACGGTGGCTTCGCCAATTGTAGGACCGAATCCCTGCATCTGATGTGAGAATTCATCAAGATATCCATAAGTTGGTCGCAGCCGCAGAATTCACTGCAGACGCTACTTTGAATAGTGTCAGGTTTGCCTCCAAGGCCATCGCCACATCCATCGCTGCCCGTAGAAGGTTTTGGCTGAAGAGTTGGCAAGCAGACGGTCGGCGTAAGTGGAAGGTGGCCTCTTCTCCCATAAAAGGGGACAAGCTGTTTGGTGAGGACCTGGAGCCGCACCTGGTTGAAACCAGGGACAAGAAGAAGTATCTTCCTTCTCTAAATCGACGCTCCAGTTTCAGGGCTGCTCCTTATAACTGTAGATCCTCTTTCAGAGGAGAGGGCAATTCAGGGGCTCAAGGATCCCAGAGGCAACCCTACAACTGCAAGAACTCCCTCAGGACAGACTGCAATACTCAGGCAAGCAGCCCTTTCGTGGGGGAGGAAGTCACTTCTTCAGATGCTCCCGATAAAGATAGCAGTAGTCCTCCCATTGGGGGCAGATTATCCCATTTTGTTGCCCAATGGGAAACTATCACATCCGACACTTGGGTGTTACAAACTGTTTGACAGGGTCTATCCCTTGAATTTCGATCTCCTCCCCCCAGATTTTTTGTACCTTGTTCAGTCTCTAGAATTCCATCTCGTAGACGGTTAGTGGAATAGGCAATTCAACCCTTTTAGACATCAGGGCCATACAAAAGGTCCCCATTGACCAACAGGGCAAGGGATTTTATTCCCGTCTGTTTGTGGCACCTAAATCTTCTGGGGGATGGCGAGCCATGTTAGATTTTAAAAAGCTCAATAAATTTGTATTGTACGAGCGTTTCAGGATGGATTCACTACAGACTATCTTGGCCAGCGTCAGGGAGGGTTGACTTCCTCACCTCTATAGATCTCACTGAAGCTTATCTTCATATCAGAATTTGCCATTCACATAGGCAATACTTACGTTTCACTTACCAAGGCGAACATTTCCAATACAGGGCCATGCCCTTTGGTTTGTCCTCTGCGTGCAGGGTTTTCACAAAAATATTGGCATCCCTGGTAGCCTGTTTGAGGAGCATCCCCATTAGGGTTCAATGTTACTTAGATGACATTTTAATCCAGTCTTCTTCTAAAGACTAAGCCCTAAGGGATCTACAGATTACCATTAACATTTTACAAGACGATGGGTTTTCCATGAGAAGAAAAGCCATTTTTCTCCTACCACAAGTTTATTGCATTTGGGGGCTAACATAGATGCACTTTCTTGCAAAGTTTTTCTTTCACCAAGAGGATTGACAGTTTGCAGTCTATGATTGGGAAGATTGGGAAGGCTCGTTCTTCCTCCCTGGCTTCTCTATCCCAACCATTAGGGAAAATGATTTCCACCATCTCCATTGTGCCTTGGGCCAGGCTTCAGTCTAGAAAACTTCAATGGTTCCTTTTGCCACATCAAAAGGCAGGCAGGAGTCTTTCGGCTATTAGGTTCTCTGTCCTCACATCAATCAAAAGGTCATTGTTGTGGTGGTCTTCTTTGGCCTTGCATGCTGGACAATCATTCAAAGAACCTTCCTGTATAGTCATCACCATGGATGCCAGTCTCTACAGCTGGGGAGCCCATCTAGACTTGAACTTGGCACAGGGTCTGTGGTCTCCCTCAGAAAAAGGGAAGAATATTAATTGATTAGAATTAAGAGCTGTTAGGTTGCTCTCAATTTAGGTCACACATTTTTCATTCTCATGTCCTTATCTTGACGGACAACACCACCTCCAAGGCACACATTAATAGACAGGGAGGTACCAGATCCCAAGTTCTTATGTTAGAGGCTGAGTGTCTGGGACTTTGGGCAGAAAAGAATCTCCTTTCGATTAGGGTGGAACACATCTCCGGGGGGGGGGGTAATACACAAGCAGATTGTCCAAGTAGAGCAAAAATTGACCCCTCAGAGTGGAGAATTCCCCCTCTTCTGTTTCAGGAGCTGGTTCAGATATTCGGACTTCCAGTGGTGGACCTGTTCACCTCTCCGATCAATGCCCAACTTCCCAGATTCTTCACCAGGTTTGCGCACCAGAGGGCAGAAGGGACCAACGCCCTGAGGTGCCATTGGCCTTGGGGGCTGCTGTATGCCTTCCCTCCTCTTCCGTTGTTACCAGCGGTGATTCGGAAAATTTTGGAGGAGGAGGCGGAAGTATTGTTACTAGCTCCATACTGGCCCAGACAGTATGTGGTATCCTTGGTTTGTGGACCTGGTGAACCTTTCGTGCTCCACTCCTTGGAGGATCCCTCCTCTCAAAGTCTCCCTTCTCCAAGGAGAAGTCTCACACCCGAATCCTCAGTGGTTCCAGCTGACCGCATGGCGGTTGAGTGGAGCGTTCTAAGGAAGCAAAAGATTTCTGAGAAGGCCATCCAGACCATCTTAGCAGCCAGACAGCCTTCCACTAACAGAATTTATCAGGCCACTTGGAAAGTTTTCTGCTGGTGGTGTTTGAAATCCAAATTTCCCCCATTTTGGCTTCTGTGGCCAATATTTTGGATTTTTTGCAGGAGTGTCTCGACAAGGGATTCTCCGCTAATACCTTGCATAGACAGGTTACAGCCCTTTCCTCGGCTTTGTTTTTGCACCGAAAAGGTTCCCTGTTTTTCAGTCAGACCATTCGTAAATTTTTAAAAGGGGCATCGAATTTAAGGCCACCGGTGGTTCACAGATTTCCCTCTTGGGATCTTCCCAAAGTTCTAAAAGCCTTAATGCCTCCACCTTTTGAACCACTTAAATCCATAACTTTGTATTTCCTCTCTCTCAAGGTGGCTTTCCTCATAGCCATTACCTCGGCTAGGAGGATCTCTGAGTTAGCCGCTCTTTCTGTCAAGGAGCGCTTGTGTGTCTTCCATGCAGACAGAGTGGTGTTGTGGTTAGATCCCTCCTTTATTCCTAAAATCAATTCCAGATTTCATAGAGCACAGGAACTTGTCCTTCCCAATTTTTGCCCTTCTCCTGCCCACTCTCTCGAGCAATCATGGCATGTATGAAGGGTGTTGAAGACTTACATCCGGAGGACCCTGCCGTTCCGCAGGACGGAGGCTCTGTTCGTCTCATTTCAACCTGGTTCCTTGGGATTGAAGGTGTCACCAATGACGGTGGGCAGGTGGATTAAGGCCTGCATTGCTAAGGCTTATCACACTTCGGCTCTTCCGATTCCAAGAGGAGTAACAGCACTTTCCACCAGAAGTGCAGCAACAATGGCGGCCTGGGTTACCCAAGCTCCCATTGAGGAGATTTGCAGAGTGGCCACCTGGTCTTCTCTGTCTCCTTTTATCCGCCATTATCGCATTGATGCCTTTGCTGCGGCGGGTGCTGCTTTCGGCAGAAGAGTCCTGCAAAGTGTACATGAACACTGATGTAAATAAGACCAGACTATTGCCCTCCCTGGAATTAGCAGGCTTGGGTATGTCCCATCCTATCTGGACTCACGTAACCATAGACAGGAAAAGGAACATTGGCTTATCTGAATGTTCATTTTCTGTCTTGGTGGAGTGAGTCCAGCCCCACTCTGGTTCGTCTGGTCTGGGGTGGGCTAGAGGGGTGCATTAATGTGTATCTGTTTATCTGCATTTGTTGAATCACATCCTGTCTGCCTTGATGCTTCGTCGAAAGCTGGGGAGTGGCCACAGCAAAGAGGCGGAGCTTGAATTTGAGCAGACTCAGTCCTATTGGTTTAAGCTGATATTACCCATCCTATCTGGACTCACTCCACCAAGACAGAAAATGAACATTCAGTTAAGCCAATGTTCCTTTCCAGTTCATTTATTTATTTAAATCAAGGTATTCCAGTATCCAAGTTCTTGATAATTTATCACTTCTTAAAACTGACTGAAACTCAGTTTGGGTTTTTTAAAGTCACTTCCTCATATATCATCATAAAACAGTGTTTTCATCCTAGTTCTCTACAATTTAATTTTGGGCAACTAATTTAAGAAAGCTAATGCAATTTGGTATTATAAAAGGGCACTATTCTAGAACATTAATTTAAATATTTTTGTAAAGTTTGAAATCATAATCCAAGGAAGACATTTTTTAATTTTTATGACAGCAATTCATTTGTAATATAGTAAAATTCCTTGTCAGCAAAAATATCAGGCAATGACCAAATACTTTTTACATTGTTTATTAACATATGTAAATTATATAAAATTTATTACAAACTATAAATCAAACTTCACAATAACTAATAGCATGTCTTTATTCCTTTGTAAAATCAAGGTTTTACTGAACTAATGACTTTTACTAAAAGAAAGCTGCTTTTTAAAGATTCCTTGTGTTGCATATTCCTTAGAGTTCTCTTAATAGTTGTTCTTTATCTTACTAGTTTCACATTTCTTAATAAACCTACAGATAAGTAGATAAAAGGGTGTATTTAATTTAGTGGCTTCAAGAATTAATCAAGGATGCTGTCCAAAGTATTTTGGTGGGTAGAACTGGAATGCAACTTGTCACTGCTCGACCCTTTGTTTTTCCATTCTAAGTAATTATTTTCTTCATCATTCATAGTGATACAAACTGGTGGAAAGGTGAAACTCATCAAGGGACAGGATTATTTCCTTCCAATTTTGTAACCGCTGATCTTACTGCTGAACCAGAAATGAGTAAGTAGCACAGTGAGAGAAAAGCCATAGATCTTTGGATAGATGGTACACGAATAAGAAAAAGGCTAAATCATTCCCTTCAAAAAGGATTTTACTACTACAGAAAATATTTTTCTTTATAATAAAAGACCCTTAGTTTTAGATTCTATTTCTTTATTTTACTCTTTGTTCTTCTTCCTAGTCTCTATCCAGTTCTAATTCATTGGTCCTATATTCTAATTAATATCTCCTAATCTATTTTCCATTTTAACTTAATCTAGGATACTTTTTTAAGCTTTCAACATCCCCTAAATCCTTCCCCACCTCTGTCTGCAATTACTTATGTAGCCTAATAGCTTGGTACTGAGGGGTGGGGGAGAAGGAAGGAAAGCTGGCTTGCCTGCCTGCTTTTTCTGTGCTTTGTGAAAGCTGCCAGAAAGCTGTCAGAAATCACAGCCACCAGTTGGTGGCTGTGATTTCAAGTCAGATTCTCTTTTCCTTATTTATTTGCCTAGGTGGAATATACCGTAGCTTCTCAAGTTGTAAAGAGTAGAATAGAATGGGAATAGGAATAGAACAGAATAACAGAATTGGAAGGGACCTTGGAGGTCTTCTAGTCCAACCCCCTGTTCAGGTAGGAAACACTATACTATTTCAGAGAAATGGTTGTCCAATCTCTTCTTAAAAACTTCCAGTGATGGAGAATTCACAACTTCTGGAGGCAAGTTGTTCTACTGGTTAATTGTTCTAACTGTCAGGACATTTTTTCTTAGTTCTAGGTTGCTTCTCTCATTGATTAGTTTCCATCCATTGCTTCTTGTTCTGCGCTCAGGTGTTTTGGAGAATAGCTTGACTCCCACTTCTTTGTGGCAACCCCTGAGATATTGGAACGCTGCTATCATGTCACCCCTAGTCCTTCTTTTCATTAAACTAGACTTGCCCAATTCCAGCAACCATTCCTTATATGTTTTAGCCTCCAGTCTCTTAATCATCTTTGTTGCTCTGCACTCTTTCTAGAGTCTCAACGTCTTTTTTACATCATGGTGACCAAAACTGGATGAGGTATTCCAAGTGTGGCCTTACCAAGGCACTATAAAGTGGTATTAACACTTCACGTGATCTTGATTCTATCCCTCTGTTTATGCAGCCTAGAACTGTGTTGGATTTTTTTGGCAGCTGCAGCAAACTGCTGGCTTATATTTAAGTGATTGTCCACTAGGACTCCAAGATCTTTCTCACAGTTACTATTATGCTGTACCTGTGCATTTGGTTTTTCTTTCTTAAATGTATAACCTTACTTTTTTCACTATTGAATTTCATTTTGTTAGATAGCATCCAATGTTCAAGTCTGGCAAGATCCTTCTGAATCTTAAGCCTGTCTTCTGGAATGTTGGGTATTCCTGACAGCTTGGTGTTGTCTGCAAAGGAGTTCCCCATCTATCCGCTCATCGAAATCATTGATGAAGATGTTGAGGAATACTGGGCCTAAATCAGAGTTTTGGGGTACCCCAGTGCATTCTTCCCTCCATGTAGATGCAGTTTCATTGAGGATTACACATTGAGTGCAGTTGGTCAGCCAGTTATGAATCCATCTGGTGATGATGTTGTCTAACCCACATTTTTCTCTTATCAAATAGTAGATTGTGGTCTACTTTGCCAAATGCCTTGCTGAAATCCAAGTAAATTATATCCACAGCATTCCTCTGGTCCACTAATTTTGTCTCTTTGTCAAAGAATGCAATAAGATTTGTCTAGCATGAATGTTTCCGACAAACTCATTTTGGCTTTTGATTATGACTTTGTTTGCCTCTAGATGTTTGCTGATTTGTTGCTTGATTATCTTTTCCAGAATCTTCCTATGTATTGAGGTTGGTGTGTAGTTTCCTGGATCTATTCCCCCCCCTCTTTTTTAAGGATTTGAACTACATTAGCTCTTTTCCAGTCCTTTGGTAGTTCCCTGGTGCTCCAGGATCTTTCTGGATACTTCAGGCATATCCTTTCAGGATATTTCTGAGTTTTCCTACTTTTCACTTCCCACTGCTGTGTTGCATAATTTCCAGAGCTAGTTACAACACTACTAGCATTATAGTTTTTGCTGTTGGTGATACCGTACGTGCTGGTTACTTGCTGGAGCTTGCTGACCAGCTGTTCCTATGGGGAAGGGATCTTATGGATCTTCCCTTGGCTGAGCTCAGTTCTGTTGCCTTCAGCTCTTTCCAGAGCTTCTTTCTTTCTCATGGTTCCTTCTTTTTTGCCATTAGTGCAACACTTTCTTTTCAGAACCCTTTAAAAATAGAACCAAACTGTCAAATAAAGGAAGAGCAGGCAACTTTAAAGAGAAAGGGGGAACAGGGGTATAAACAATTTTTTTTTGCTGTGCACTTTTCCACTCACACTATTAAACGCACAAGCTTAATTGTGACATTTCTGACTTTGCCCACCTTTGCTCTGATGAAGCTAGATTGTTTGCAGGCAACCTTCACTGTTATTAACTGAGTCATTCGCTTTGCTACTGAAAAATCCTTTCACAGTTTTCATAAACCATGTGAGAGAGAAAGTCTTATGTCCTAGCATATTTATTCCTTTTAGAAAATAGCAGTCAGAGAAGAACAAAGCTATGATGTCAGTGCTGAACTGAACTAGCACCCATAATGGTGCTATAGAATAGTAGTACCTGGGGATCAGTACTTGGGAATTTTATAGAACTAATCAGAAAAGCATTAGTGTGTAAGAACCTTATAAGCAATGAATAATTGCCAAAAGTCAGTATGTGTTTGTCAGAAACAAGTATTTGCCAGGTTTATACATTATTTTATGCTCAAGTAGCTTTCATAGAAGATTATGGAAATGCTGAAGACATACCTTTATTTCAGCAAATCATTTCATATTGTGCCTCATTATATTCTGATTAGGCAACTAATAAAATGGAGCTGGATAGGATGACAATTATGTTGACATAGCTCACTTGAAAATTATATTCAGTTCACCAAATCAAATTGAAGTGGAAGCTGAGATGGTGTATACTGATTTCTTTTTGCCCTTCTGATTTCCTCCTCTGTGAAAAGTCTTTTCAGCCCCTGAAATTGCTATTCTTCCTAACTAGCAGCCAACTGCCAGCAGGATCTAAAAGTCACAGTAATATTTTGGCTGGTGGTGGGAAGATTCTGGACGGTTGGAATGCTGTAGAAATCTGATTCTATATTAACATCTGATGTAAAGTTATTTTTCATTGTAAACATTTGTCACTTTGTTCAGTATTCTTTTGTTTTTTTTCTGCAGTGAAGTCTGAAAAGAAAACGGTACAGTTTAGCGATGAAATTCAAGTTGAAACAATTGAACCAGAACCTGAACCAATGTATATTGATGAAGTATGTACAAAATCCAGTCATCAGTAAAGAATACATGAAGTACTGTTGTGATTTCGGAATTGGCTGAGTGCTGAGTGATGAAAGTACTAAAAAAAAACCCACAACTAAAATTTCTTCTATTTTAAGCATATTAAGTTGTACCAATAGCTTTTATTTTTACCCTGTTGTTTCCCCTTAGTAGCATCTTCATTGCTATTTAATTGAAACATTAATAAACATATTTGCTGGGAAGAAAACATAATGGAAACTAATATTTAGAGTTGTGAATGCTTCAAAAATTATTTTGAAGAAATGGTTCAGAATTCGCACCAGCACAGCACTTCTCAACTTCTCACTCATTCACCTCTTTTTAGGATTTCTCAGCTCAATGTGATGCTTAAACAACTCACATAGAAGCTGAAAAGAGACATGCCTGAATAATGGGAAGTACTACTTCCCTGAATCTTTCCTTGTTTGAGTGCGAAGATTTAATATTTTACACAATCCATTGGCTCATACTCAATTATTACTTCTATGGTGTACTGCCTATTCCTATATATAGATTATTTTTGGAGTGTCAAACAAGTCAAATATTTATCAAAAGTCAATTGTTCTTTTATTGATATTTTTATTGTACTATAAGTTACCTAGAGTTGTTTTTGGTAGTGAAATGGGTAGCATATAAACAAATAAGTAAATAAATATGCATTTTCATAAATATATTTTAAAGTCCAGTTTCTTGTTTCATTACAGCATTTACCTTTTAAACCAAAAGATTTGGAAAATGCATGATTTAGAAGAATTTAATGGATTTGTGCCACATTATATTTGTGCATTTCACTCCTTTCATTTTATTTGCTATTTAATCACTAGGTGGTGTTGTTGCTATAGTTAACAACTACTGGTAGCCATCAGGTTTCTATTCTATTGTTTCTTAAAAGATTTCTGAAATAGCTTATATATGTTGAAATATTCTATTTGTATTAATTATAGTATAATTGGAAATTATTCATAGTATTGTGAATTCTTTATATTTATGTTGCCCAGAGTAACTGAGAGTGAGTGGGTGGCATTCATATTAAATAAATAAAATAAGTAAGTAAGCAAATAAATAAATAAATAAGTAAATAAATAAATAAATATTTTCAAGCATATGAAATGTTACTTTTATTTTAGGCCGGTTAATAGATTTGTTGAAGTCATCAATTAATATCTTTAAAATTATATTTATTGTTGCAGAACAATTGTATAAAACTTAATTTGACCAGTATTTCTTTAACTCAGTGATTAAATTTTTTACATGAATATATTAAAATGTATGATGTAGTTTATACAATTTATTTTCTTCAAAGGAAATTGTAGAACTTCCTTGTTCACATAAACATGTTCCATTGAAACAAATCTGGTGTAAAAATACAACTGCTTTATTAAACATACTTGCAGCTGGCTTGATAATATTGATACTGCTCTCTCTGAAAAGTGAATATTCAACTATTTGACATATAATTTACTTTTATTTAAGAAAATGTTATTATATAATCCATGAGAACCAGTTGGTATAGTGGCTAAGATGCCTGATCAGAACCTACAAGACAGGAAGTTTTAGTTCTATGTTGGCACAAAGGCAGTTGGGTGATCTTTGGAAGCCTGTAGTCTCCAGGAGTAATGACTAACTTAACAAAAAACCCTGATAATCCATATATAGAAACAATGTATTTATTTCTGCATGTTGCAATGAGGTTTGAATTTCTATTTTTTAAAGACAAAAAGAATCTCCATGCCACATGACAAACCTTTTTGCGCTTAAATGAACTTTTAAAATTAAATTTCAATATTTCAGGGCAATTGAGGATAGAAGAAAAAGTCCATTTTGAAGGAAAGAAAAAATATCTTTCAAGTATATTCAAATTGTTGCACACACCTTATGCATTTACAAATAAAGAATTTGTATGTCATGTTCTAGGATAAAATGGACCAGCTGTTACAAATGTTGCAAAGTGCAGATCCAGCAGATGACGAACCAGATCTTCCAGAGCTGGTCCATCTTGAAAGTAAGCTTCCTAATGCTACATAACAATGTCACACAACAGATCTCCTACCTAAAAATCTCTTCCAAAACTGCTAAGCTAAGCTATCCCAACCATTTCTGCAAAATTAGCTTTCTTTAACTGTCTTAAATCTTTTTATTTGTTTATTAATTCAGTGAAAGAAACAGTGCTTAGTTCTATTGTCTAATAACATCATTTATCTACAGCACTTGTTTATTTGTTTGAGATGTTATAGAATAAGGAATCTGGAAGTAATACAATGTTAACGTTTATAACAGCTGGAGCAAATAAAGCATATTAATATCTCTATTTCTAGCAATGTGCCATCAAATGGGACCTCTCATTGATGAAAAGCTAGAAGATATTGACCGGTAAGAATAGCAGTAAGCTTAGTATCTTACAGTAGGGATTGGCAGCTTTTTTTATGCCAAAGACATCATATAACGTTGGAGGGGGACAGGGAAAAACTACAAAGTTTGCCATGGGCAACACTGGCTTTCAGAAATTTTTTTGACAGGTTTATAACTAGTTGGCCTATTTTAGAGTTTTTACCACAGTTCACATTTCTACACAATATTTTTAAAAATGTTATGTGTTAATGTTATTTAGCCTTTTTAATAGTAGCCATTATTGTTTCCATTTTCCCATTTTACAAGACATAGAGTTGGCTACTTGAGATTCAGGGCACATATTCATTACTTTTTTTGATAGTCAACTTTCTTTTTTTAAGGTATTTTTATCCTGTGACTATTTCCTTGCAATTCTTTACTTTAAAAAGGTTGGAAGGTTTTTGTTTGCTGTTAGGAAGTGAAAGGGTTGTATCTGCTGTGAACTATGTGTGGCTTCAGGAAGTACATCCAGTTAGTAAACAGATGTTAGTAAACGGTTAAGAGATTACAGGGTCGTAAAAAGGGATTTAGGAAGCAAGAGGGCTGTCCTTGTGTAAAAGTTTATTACTATAGCTTTGTGCTTCTACTTTTGACTTGCAATGGAATGATTTTTATTTCTTGTTAACTGATAAGCTATTAACAAATCATGATGCAATCTTTTATTTAAAAAATATTACTTATTTTTATTTGTTTTACTTAGGAAGCACTCAGAACTTTCAGAACTCAATGTAAAAGTGATGGAAGCCCTCTCATTATACACTAAGTTGATGAATGAAGATCCAATGTACTCCATGTATTCAAAACTACAAAACCCTCACTACTATATGACTCAGTCTAATGTTTCTAACTCTCAGGTATGCACCTAAGTGTTTTAAAAACCTATAGAGATATTGTCCCATTTTGAGCCATATCATTATAAACTTGTTAACATATATTAATCATAAATATTCAATGCTATTCAGAATGTGAGAGGCTTGTATTGTACATTTTTAAAAAATTATGGGGAGAGTATTAATGTGAAATTATATCATAACAAAAAATAATAATGAAACTATATCATCTGTCCAGAGTTATGAAGTCAAATTTATTATACCCAAATTCTGCTGTATAGAACCAAAATTACATTAATCTTGGAAAGAAATGATTGCTTGATGGATGGATTCATCCAGCTGGTGTTGATTCGTAGTGACTACCTAGAGATTTTTTCCATGATAATCTATCCCTAGCTTAATCCTTCAGGTGTACACTGAGCAGCATTGTAATTGAGTCCACATGGAGAGAAATGACTTCAAGTTTAATAATTTGTGAGAGATGGGGTCTACTCATATTCTTGGATGTGAGGAAATACTCTAATGTACTGTTATATAAAAGATTAAGAAAAGATGTTAGTGAGCCTGAATTCTTTTTCTTAAGCTACAAGTAAATATTGTTACAGTGTTTTGTTTGGGAGAAGGGTTAAATTAATAAGTATAAATTGGAAATGAATTGGCTTACCGTTGTGATTTGTTTTTTCCTATTTGATGTTTTATAGGTTTATCAAGGACAGCCTCAAAGCAATGCTTATTTGGTGGGAGGAAATACACAGATGAGTCACGTGCAAGGCTATAGCCTTCCGTCAGATCAACCTCCATCTCTTAATCAAGGCACAGTTCCTCCAGTAGCAAGTCCTGGGTTAGCTAGCCAGCCAGTCCAGGCATCTTACACAAAGTAATTGAAAAAAATTAAAATATCTAAATTTTAATTTAAACTAAACTAGACAGTCTTAAGGTGGAAATTGTCAAGAAACATTCAGTGTCAAACTGTGTTCAATTATTCATCTTAAAAATCTTTTTTAATGTATTTGATTTGTTCATTTAAAAAAAAACGGGGATAAAATCAGAATGAAAACATAATTGTAAAATAATTCCATAAATTAGTTTTATTCGTAGGATTAGTCAGGAATGAGTCTTATTTTCCGTGTTAATTTAATAATAGATTTTTAAGATGGTTTGAAACACTATTTTGGGAGGAAAAGCTATAATATTCCCGTGCATGGTAGTCAAAAGACTTCAGGCACCTTAGAAATAATATGTATCTTCTTAGATCTCCAAGTGACTTTTTCTTTTCTTTGTCCTTTGATACAGTTGCTTTTCTGAAGTTAAATTGCAGGTTATCATATCTTGGGAAGCTTTTCCATGACAAAAAATAGAATGCATTTTATAGAAGAGCATGTAAATAAGATCCATGAAAACTTGATATGTTCTCCAATGTTATTTAATAATAATTCTTATTGAATATCAATAAATCATGTCACATAACTAGCTTTCTGAGAGGTCAGTTTGGATTCTCTCTTAAATTGTATTATATTTCAAGCATAGCAGCAGTGAAAGAAGTTAAGGCAAGACAGCAGTTTAGAAAATAGAAGAATATCAAAAGACAAATGTACTAGTTTTTCTCAGCCTAAATAGGTACAGTACAGTTAAGAGATTATTCATGTAAACCAATAACTTGAAACAATTTTGTGTTCCCTGAAGAAACTGGTTTAAAAGACTTGGCTGGAAAGATTTGACTAAATGCTTTCATATTTCTATTTCAAGTATTTTTTCTTAACTATTTATTTACTGAGGTTGGAAAAGAAGCTCAAATTTGTTGTGTATATATGTTTATAGGATTATAGAAGAATTTGATTACTTTTGTGAACGTTGTTTTGCATCCTTTTGTTTACCTTCTTTCCCTTTCTATCTCTATTTCTAGCACAATGGTTGGTTCTGTTCCAGGAAGCACTTACTCCAACCAAGCTGCAGTTTACAGCCCAACCCCTGCAGCTACTGAGGCTACTTCTTATCAGAATTCTGGAACTCTGTCCCAGGTGCCAAGTTATAATTTAGTCACCTCAACTCTTCCCCAGCCCCCAGGAAACCAACCACCACAACAGCCTCCATCATCACAGAAGGCATTACTATAGGGTATAGGACTTTGGATTCCTAATCTACTCTAACCTCTGTGGAAGGCAGTTTACAAAGTTATGAGTTTATTTCTTTAATATCTTAAACATGGGTCATCCTTGGCTTAATAAGAATCTCCTTTGGTGAAGAAGTATGATTCTATTTGCACTGACTTTTAAGATTATTGTTTTTCCTTTGGAAAGGGAATTAAAATATTTAGAATATTTAATTCCTTTAAAATGCCTAAACATTGGTACAAAGTTATTTATGTCTGCTGAAACTGTTGAGTTTGTAAAGATCCAACTCAGCAATTTGTTGTGGCATATATGTAATGTACATATAATATGTTTGTGTTAGTGGTTGTTCTGAATAGTGATCATGTGAATATAAAATATGTTAAAATTTACATTACTGTTTTCTTAATCGTGAACCATGGTCATAGATGGACTATGTTCATGGATTTTATAAGTATGTTTGCTTTAACCCATATACTGTATGTCAAATATTTACAGGTTGTGGATATGTTATTGAACCCTGAACTGCTTGGTTTTCATTAGTAATACAATGAATGCAATTGTGTTGTTTTCTGCCTTCCTGTAGCCTGTGGATGCTATGAAATAACTATCTACCAAAGTAGTCTAGAACTTCAGACACTCTTCATTCAGAAAATGTTTTATGCTTATCAGTAATGATTTCGAAACAAGAGGTGGCAGGCTGCTAAATTTATGGAACCATGAAACAGAACTGTTTTATCTTTACTGTTTAAATGATACAAATTACATTTCCATGCTAGTTTTATGTAACCTGCTGAGTGGGACACTTTGGATGTGAATGAATGACATTTCTAAACTGGAATAATGAAAACACTACATTTATTAAAGTCTTGTTAAAGGCTGCCATCATTGCCACTTTCCTTGACGGTGTGTGTTTTGTAAAAAAAACTCTTTTTATGGTCTTTGTTGGACTATTATTCCTCATAGTCTTATTGGGTACAGAGCAATTTCAGCTGTCAATTTCATGGAGAGAAATGCCTCCAAGATCAACTTTGATTAAGGAATGAAATAATTTAATTACTCATAGCTTAAGTTGAGCTGTATGAATATAGTCCTAAAATTTATTACCTGATACAGCAGTAGAGTCATACACGAATGAATATAGTTAATGAAACTAGTTTATTGTTGATTTCTCTGGCAAATATTCTTCTGAATTGAGAATTGCTTCTAAAAATATTTTACTAAGCAGAAACTTTATTATTTTTTGATTCTTTCTTAAGTTATGGTGTATAGTTTTGGATATTTATCTATTTGCTTCATTTTTAAATAGGCATTAAGAGAATTACAGATATGTTTATATATTTTTCAAACCATTTCTAGAGCTACAGCAACCTACATTTTAGGTATAGTTAGAAGGCTAAATACAGGAAAGATTATTTTACTTTCTAGTAGCGAAACATATAGGGAGCCAAGATTTGCCATGCTTTTGATTAAAATAGAAACTTCCATATTTAATCAGTTTTCTGCTCAATTTGCAGAGACAAATCCACTCAACTATTCTCACAACAGCTATATTTTATTAATGCACAATCCTAAATGTACTTCCCTTTAGGAGGTAAAGTATTTAATTCCAACTGCTTTAAATTTGAGTGCATTGCATTTTTAAAAACATGGTCTTGTTACATGTGCCTTTATCAATATATACTTAACAAATATCATTAGAATATATAAGTACCAATTGAGATTAGGAACTGTTGTTTTCTTCATTTTGATTATGATCCTTCAGTATTTTTTATTTGATATCCATATAATTCTTATTATAGAATCCTAATTGCTGTTTTGTTGCCTATTAGCCTGGTTTAGAGAGGATTTACAGAGCACTGAATTAAAAATATTTCAGTGTGTCCTATTTGCAAGCTAATGCATATTATCTATATGAATAAGTAGCACAGATTTTATTGCATATCCTTGTGAAGAATCTCACTTCCCTCCATTGTAAAAGCTTTCCATGTATTCCTGCTCTGTATTTCCTGTTCTTTCACCAGTTGCTAATCTATAACCTTCTGGTACTCCAGATAAAGTTCTAAAACTTGCTGGATTGAATTTGTCAACAACCTTAACATAGCTTTTAACAGAAGAACAAATAAGAAAAATTAACAAACATTTAATCTGAGAACAGAGATAATGAAGATAAGTAATTCAATCTTCCAAATTTTTAATATATATTAAATTGAACTATGTATAGTAATTTAATCAGATGGGCTGAGGTTTTTGGAATAGCATATTGAAATTGGTATTTAAGAATAATTGAATGAATACAAAATTAAAAGGGATATAATTCATTGATAGAATAAACATTAGGTTAGGCTAATTTTTCCTGTAAAAGGATCCCCAAATACAGGATTTAAATAGTGTACCTAAACTACTGCTAGTTGGATTACTTCAGTTTTTCCCAGCCTGGTGTTCACTCTAAAAAAGTGTATTTTCCACACATAAGGAGGTTTGGGAAAGGGTGAAATAAATACCCTATGTTACTTCCAAATTGCACACAGACAAAAAAAATCAAGCCTAAAAAGTGTAACATTTACATACTGATTTTAAAATTTCAAAATCTGCAGAAAAATCCCCTAATTTAATTGAAAAAGAGAAGTTCAACACAAATCTGTACATTCCCATAGCTTGTGACAGCTGAGTTCAGTTGTCAGAATAGTTTCAGTGTTGGAGTTCTCTCTAGGAGAATGCCAATAAAATAAAAAAAATTCATGGAAAAAAATCAATTTCTTGTGTGTTCATCTTTAATTCTCATGTGTAAAAACCGAGCTGCATAATTTATCATATATATTATAAATTATTATTATATTTATCATATATATGTGAATAAGCATTTTTGGGAGGTTTCTGAATTTTTTTCATTGTTTTGCCATGGAACTTTTTTTTTTTAATTACATTTGTATGCCGCCCTTCTCCGAAGACTCAGGGCGGCTTACAATTTTTGGAGCACAACCCAATGCGCTCAGCAATAGCCTTCATTCCATTGTATATGCCTGCTTATTACTAAGCGGCATTTTTACAAAGTCAGCTTATTGCCCCCAACAATCTTGGGTCCTTGGTTTTCATGTTCTTTTGGATCCTTGTGATGTTTAAAGGGAATCTGTAAAAATAGTATCAGAGCTCGGTATTTTTCTTTTTGAAATATGGAGTATTCAATATGTTTGTCAAACATACAAAACACTTATGCTCAGTAATTGGTTGTATCAACTTAGCCACTATAGCTTTGAATGCTTCCTTGAACTGGCACATGGAATTTTAGCCAATTCCTCCATTGTGAATTGATTCAGCTCAGTAATACCGCAGTGGCGTAACCTCAAACCAATAGTTAAGCCCTCAAGTATTCAAGAATCAGGCTTATAGTTTTTAACAGAACTGTGTTTCATTATTTACAGATAAATGAAAGACAAATGTAACATGATGTGAAACTGCAAATTATTTCACTAGCAATTAATAAACATCTAGGTATGAATTGTCTTAATTGAAGTTTTGATTCATCCCTTGCCTAAGTTTGCTGTCTTGTTCATTTTGTGCTAGGATCCCTCGATAAGCTCATTGTCTGTCAGAACAAAGCGTAACAAATCTGCCCCCCCCCCGTTCAACATCTTTTGGGACAAGATTTATCTCATCATTAGAATTCCTTTGTTACCCCAAAATAATTAACTAGATTACAAAATTCAGTTTTAGTTGTTTAAAAAATTAAGAACAATTAGGTATTTCCAATACTATTTGGTTTTTACTATATTTCTTTGCTGAATGTTCCACATTAAGGAACATCGGCAGGACAGTCCTGATCCATATAATTTACAATTATTTGTTTACATATCTTGAAATTATTATCCATTGAAATGTTTTGATAGGAAGCATGGTCATTCACCCATCTATCTTGCTATTACTTAAAATTAAAGTATAGTAATTAAGTTAATTAAGTTCCTGGAGGAATGAGGGAATTTCACACAAAAATTCTGTTATTTTTGTTCAATCACAAGGTTGAGGAACTTACGACAAAAACTAAGCTCTTTTCACTTTCAGACTTATGGAGAAAAACATTTCAGGGGGAAAGATGTACCATTACTTGCTCTGGTTGAATTGGACAGCCAGTCACATCTGACCTCCAAAATCATTTTACATATTTAATGGAGCTTTCTTGAATCATCAGTGACCATAATCCTAGAACAGATTTCAAGTCCAGAATTTGAGCCTGTTCAGTTGTAAATCAGGTCAGTCATTAAGCAGGTCATCAAATGACTGATCTGATTATATAATTTTTTTGTGGTAAAGTAGATGCCAGTTTCTGGCAGAAAAGTTGTAAACTGCGGTTATATGACAGCAGGTTGCCACAAGAGGCCTTTTGGAGCGTCTGTTATAACTTTGAACAGTCGCTAACAACCAATTATTAAGTAAGGATTACCTGTACAGATCCTTGATATGCAATTGGGACTGACATTTTTTTCAGCCACTTCAGTTTACTATCAATAGCTGTCAATATGTTATTAAATATTTTAATTACAGTAATAACAAGCAATACAGGGAGTTCTTGACTTACAATCTGTCACTTAGGGATTGCTCAAAGTTATGATGGATCCACATAATGGTATTTATGACCTGGATTGAATGTTCTGACAACCATCCAGTCATATGAGTTCAGGCATTTGGCAACTGGCCCACATTTTAAGGCGATTTGTAACATCCCATAGTCATGTGACCATAATTTACAAAAACTAGTTTACTTCCAGTTTTGGGCAAACAAAAATGTACATTGTGCAAAATGGGTTTGCTTAAAAATCATTGTGTTTGCTTAATGACCATGGCATTTTCTTAACAACTGCCACAAAGTATGATTGGTTTGGTCACATGGGTGCCTTGACTTACAACCATCATTGACAATACAACAGAAATTCTGGGCTCCATTTCAGTTGTAATACGAGGACTACTTGAAAAAGTTAAATTCAGTGATAGAAAGAAAAAAACCCAGAAAAGTACAAAAGTTGGAAAAAGAAAAGAAAAAAGAAGTAACACAAAGGAAAGAAATTTATAAAAAAGTCACTTCCAGTTCATATTTACTGTAAACATAAAGTATAAAAGGCCAGATTATTTCTTTTTAAAAGACCACTCCAAAACTTAGCTTGCTTACATGTTAAGTATAGATTAATTACTCCAGAGAACTATAAGAACATTCTGTGGAAACACCATCACATTCACTTGCTGCTCTTTACCTAGAAGGAACCATCTTCCCTGTTTCGCAATATGTAACAGATGCTTGGCTCACGCCTGAAATAAAAGCAACCTCATTGCACAATTGATTTCAGCAAGGAAACAGATTTCACTATCCAGGTCCCTGAAGGTTACTATTTACTGAACAATAGTTATGTTTATAGAAATGAACATACTCACTACTTTTTCAGAAGAGGATATATTGCTTGCCAAGATAGATTCCTTTAAAAAGAATTAGATTAATGAACTAGAACATTTATTACGGCAATGAATGTACTTTCTAGTTAGATGTGATTGTTATTTGTTATGGGCAAAATTACCACCAAAGTAATAAGATGCCTTTTTTTTGATGCACGAGTTTCTAATATATTACATTGCAAACAAGGAACTAAAAAATGGTTTTGCTGTATTTTTTATGGTGAAATTGCAGGCATTTTCTTGTAAGGGGTCTTGGGTGGTGGCTGGGGATGCAATGCAAAAATGGTTTGACATTTCCTTCTCCCAGCAATTTTTTTCAATGTTGCAATCCATTTTACAGCCTTAGCTTTTTTTTAGTGTCTCCTCATCCAAGTGTAGATCAGCACTTGAACCAGCTTAGTATTTCAAGACCAGCCAAGATTCCCTGATTACTACATTGTACTAATTTCAGTTGAAATCCTTCTATGAGATTTATGGTTAAAATTCTGATGGGCTCTTTTCTCCCCTTTTTGTTTTCCTCATGCCAGGTTTGGAAGTCTTTAATCCTACATCCATAGTCCAAATTTAGATAAGAGCTACAATGCAGAATGAAGTATTATTTTTCCCCATTTCCATCCAAGGATTCTGATATAGACTGGATATTCATTCTTCCTACTTTTTTTCTTTTCATTTTCAAAAAATTGTTTTTAAAGAATTTAAAGAGTGAAAATGAAAAGAAATAGGAGAAGGAAAGAAAAAAATGCATAAGGACTTTGAGAGGAGGGGGAATCTATGGAAATCAGAATAGGTTTTCTGTTGGACATCTAAAAACTTCAAGACAGTCACCACAACTAGGTGATCACATGGTAATGTCTACCACTTGCCTTCCTGGATGCTTCGGCTGGGATGAATTCTTTCTTCATCTGAGATCTGATTATAGCTAAAGGCCCTTGGCCACCTGAACAATTGAATTAGAGTGATGTGGTCATTTTATATCTTACATTTGCTTTTTTGATTGACTCCTATGTAAAAGAAGTGGATGAGCTTAAGTTCCAGATTTTATGTGCAACCCCAAACTTGATTTGCTGCCACTAGAACACCATCAAATGTTGTCATCAAATTTTAATGTTCAGTATATGCAAAGAGAAAGATATATTAACCAAGGGAAGGAATCATATAATTAAGTTTAAATTAAATTATATGTATTTTAATGCTGGAACTGGCCGCTTCTTTATACTGGCTCCATTTTTTTAAAGTGTGACCTGTGCACAACTCAAAGGCCAAGTGTATATGTGTGTGTATATATGTATAGCCATTGTCTAATATTCCTTCTGGTTTTGTACTTTAGAGATAGGACTTCTGTTATGACATCCTTTTAGTTGGTTAGTGGATTAAAATAATCAGTTAAATCATCAATTAAATACCATGGCAAGATACTCAGCAAGGTAAGACAAAACTAGTAAATTAGATATTTAATTGTTGAATAATCCAACAATTTTATTGAAATAGGTATATCCATAGGATGTGGTAAAAGAAAAGTCAAGATGGCAGCTACAATACACTTAAAAAGCAGGATGAACTTAAATCATAACATAGTGATTATACTTATGGATACATTGTGGAAGAATCAAACTATAGTAAAAGATTCAAATATTGTTAGGCTAAATTGTCTAAAATATTACTAACTTGAATGCAAGGTACACAGTGATTAGGAATGGTAGATCAAACTTTAATATTCCAGATTAAATGTTTTGATCAGTTCTTACTATAATCTAAGGTTTACCATTGAGCAAGTATCCTCAATATTATTAAAGAATATCAAGCATTTTCAATGCATGGGGATAATAATTATATGAGATTCAGAATTATTAAAGTACTGTACAGTTGTAGATGGAAAACCTCAACAATTGTTGGGGTTATAGCTAACGGAAACGAACAGCAGGAACTTCTAATAAAGAGTATTTTTGTCCTTTGTTTTTGACAAAGGAAACATGAGGTTTACAATAGTTCCTATCACACACATATATATTGCTTCACAAGCAGCAGCAAAAGAAAAGGCTTCCCACTGAGAACCTGAAAACTACTTATTTTTCAGCAGTTCTATCCCGGTCACTAGTGGTTCCACAAAATCCTGGTTGCCTAATGCAGAATTAAAAACATTCACAGAAAAATATTGCTCTCTGTAGTGGAAGAAGATTTAGCATCAATCGACTCATCATTTGGCAAATTCCAACAATAGAAAAATATAAAGACTCTCAAACTAGAAAGATTTTGCTGTTGTTGCTTCTTTTTTTAATGAAAATTTTGAATAGAAAAAGTGATGCAGGTAGATTGGATTGCTGTAGACGCCAGAGAAAGAAATCAAAATTATGTAGACCTATATACTTTTAACATAAAGTTATAGTCACCGAATCTTGCAAACCCAAATGCACTTCCCCACTCTTTCCTTCATGTGAAGAAGAGAGGAGCTGATCTGAGACTTAGATGAAGGAATAAAAGGGGAACGCATCAAATTTGCAGATGACACTAAAGTGGCAGGATTAGCCAACACCCCTGAAGACAAGCTCAGGATCCAAAAAGATCTTGACAAACTTGAATAATGGACCATATCCAACGAATGAATTTTAATGTGGAGAAAAGCAAAATTTTACATTTAGGCAGGAAAAATTAAAGATGTAAGTACAGATTAAGCAAGACCTGGCTCAAAAACAGTAACTGTGAGAGGGACCTTGGAGTCCTAGTGGAAGATCACTTGAATATGAGCCAACAGTATGCAGCAGCAGCCAAAAAAGCTAATACAATCCTTGGCATAGAATTAAGATCATGGGAAGTGTTAGTACCACTTTATAAAATCCTAGTAAGACTACACCTGGAATACTGTAGCCAAATTTGGTCATCATACTACAAAAAAGATGTTGAGACTTTGGAAAAAGTTCAGAGAAGAGCAACTACGATGATCAAAGTTCTGGAGATGAAAACATATGAAGAACAGCTGCAGGATTTGGGTTTGGCTGGTCTAAGGAAAAGAGGATTAAAAGGGGGTGACATGATAGAAGTATTCCAGTATTTGACTGGCTGCCGCAAAGAAGAGGGGGTCAAATTATTCTCCAAAGCACCAGAGGGCAGGACAAGAAACAATGGATGGAATTTAATCAAAAAGAGAAACAACCTGGAATTAAGGAGAAACTTTCTAACAGTGGGGACAGTTAACTAGTGGAACAGCTTGCCTTTAGAAATCGTGGGCGCTCCATCACTGCAGGTTTTTAAGAAGAGACTAGACAGGCACTTATCTGAAATAGTATAGGTTCTCCTGCTTGAGCAGTGGACTGGACTAGAAGACCTCCAAAGTCCCTTCCAGTTCTATTCTATTCTATTCTATTCTATTCTATTCTATTCTATTCTATTCTAATTCCTATTCCTATTCCTATTCCTATTCCTATTCCTATTCCTATTCCTATTCCTATTCTATTCCATTCCATTCCATTCCACTCCACTCTACTCCATTCCATTCTTTGCATATGTTACAGCTCTTTCCTAGATTCAGGTTTCTTTTATCTGACACCTCTGCACTGTACCTTCTCTTCCTGTCCTCCAAGGCCATTCTCTCTGAGTTCTATATAGCCTTGGTCTCTTAATAATATGGAGCTAGAAATGTCATCAATGAATAGAAAAGTTGAGCAGGGATAACAAAGGAGGATGTATTTTTTGAAAGCAGGCATAATAATTTTATGGAGGCATACTGAATTGCATGTGAATGCATGTATGGGAGAAAAGGCATTGAAGAGGCATAATTATGGGGCCATATTTATGACCTGGGCTGTTCAGGAAAAGAGCCAGGAGAGCCTGTTTTAGACTGATGTGAAGCCCAGACATTTGCTATGTTGTCATGTCATCACACATATTTACTTCTTGTCATTTGGACAAAAGGAGTGTCAGCCTGTGAACCAGACTGTAAGCAGGGTTGTCCCTTTTTTCTTCTCCTTTTTCAGGGGACATTAATTATTTCTGAACTAGAGTTTTACTATTTCTTCCCTTATACTGGTAGGAAACTACATTGCGACTTTTCACTGAATTGAAATAATAAAAAAATTTTTTAGGAGCCACAAAAAGCTTTCAAGGCTTCACATAGCTTTTGGGATTGTAAATTGTCAATCCTTATTTAATTTAATTTAATAATTTAATTTAATAATGGGATTTCTATGCCGCCCTATCTCCCGAAGGACTCAGGGTGGCTTACAGCAATAAAAACAAGAATACAAAATTTAAAAAACTATTAAATAAGAAACCCCAATAAAGTCTAAACTAAACATTTTTAAGGTCCCAATTTTCATACAATACAACATGCAGCTGAAATTTGATATTCCAGTTGCATAAAAAAAGTAGTGTGTTTTCCCAATGGTTTTGACTGAAAAATGAAATGTGTTCATTTGTATATTAGACAATGTGTATTAGACTTCCAAAAGACTTCAAATCTCTCCATCAAAAAAGAAAATCAGCCTTACAATTTAATCTTATTCCTCTGAATCATTGATTGTAGTGAGAAGACATTGTGTAAGAATTGTATGTTTTCTGAATATTGTTTGTCTTTTGACAAGTTGTCTCAAATTGAATAATGATAGATAGATGAAGGCAAAGATAAACATAGAAGCCAATTTGATCAGAGGTGTATTCAGCCAGTTCTGACAGATTCTGGAGAACAGGTAGCGGAAATTTCGAGTAGTTCAGAGAACTGGCAAATACCACCTCTGGTTGGCCTGCCCCCATCTATTTGCTGCCTCCCAAGTACCAGCTGATCAAAGTCCTAGCTGATTGGCTGGGTCTTCTTTTGTTGCCCGGCACAGGAGAACGGAGCTGGAAAGTAGGTTAGTGGGTGGGGAGGGAATGGGGATTTTACAGTATCCTTCCGCCACCACGCTCACAAAGCTACTTCCACCCGCCACACCATGCCCACCAAGCCAGGCCCACCAAGCCACGCCCACAGAACTGGTAGTAAAAATTTTTGAATACCACCACTGAATTTGATGTAGATGCCCCACCTTAGACCTGAAGGCAGTAGGATGACCTTGGTCTAGTCACATCATAAACAGTCTAATTAAACACCTTGGATATTACATAGATTCAGTGACATTGTTTTCTAAATAACACTCCAGTAGTGTTTTTTTCAGGATGATGTTTGATTTCACAGTCTTGGGATTCCCTGGTAGTAGTTTATTCAAACATTTTATTAAGATTTATACCAGATAGATTAATAGAAACTTGCAGCCTTCAACTAGAAAAATAGGTCTACATTAATTTCTACAGCAGGATCCATCATACTTAACATTTCAGGCTTTTTTTTTACTTACTAAAGAATGAAAACAGCCTTTATCTTTTTAAAATCAGCTTTCTGCAGTATATTTCTTGGTGGCAACAGTGCATTCCAACCCATTTCTTTCCTGCGAATGGTGGTTGCCCTCTTCCTAGCCTCCATCTTGATTTTAGAATCTCAGAGCTGAAAAATGCTGAACAATCATTGCTTTATCACCTGTGACTCTCTGGAAGCAGATCGTCCTTTCCCCCACCCCCTTCAGCATTGAAATTAGCTTACGGAAGCAAAGTTTGAATGGCAAATTCCTGTTATTCCAAAATGGTTCATGCGGAAGCACATTTCCTTATCATTTGAGCTCCAGAATGCACCCACGGAACTATCAATTCTCAGAAATGAGTCCATCTCTTCTCTTGGCTAGATTTAATAAGATGAGCTACAAAAGGAGCCCCTGATACGACATATCTTGGTAGAAAGAAAGAGAGTGGAAACTGGCTAGCAATGTTCATTTCTTGTCTTGTCTTTTTCCTTTCTGCTCTTCACAGTGCTGTTTCACTTGTAGGTAAGTGACTGTCAGGTCTTTGACATGAATGAAATGTTCATATGAAATAACATAGCATTCTTCCCATTTGGGAGGAAAACATAGGAGAATATATATTTCATATTGATATTTAATGCAATGATTTAACCCTAATGGTAATGATGCAGTTTTACATGAGTTCAGTAAGTTTTTAAAGCAGCAATATGATAACTTTAGTGTTTCTAATTCTAAAGGCAAAAATAGTTCTCTCTTATGAAATTAGTTCCTGAGTACTACATTAAAACTTAACCTTGTGCCAACTTTTTTTCGGACAATCTCATTTGAGCATTGGGAGATACTGATTTATAATCATAATTTAAATGACTACTTTGTAGATGATTGCAAAGATAAGCTTTCAGGATTTTCAGAAATTGGAGTAATGCAAAGATACCTTATATGTTGTTTAACGCATTAGCTAAATGCCTGAAAAGCATTTTGCTCTTTCTATCACCTCCATAAAATCATAATTAAAGAGTTGAGAATGTACTACAGGTAGTCCTTGACTTAAAACAGTTCATTTAGTGACTGTTCAAAGTTACAATGGCACTGAAAAAAGTAACTTATGACCATATTTATGACCGTTGCAGCATCCCCATTGTCATATGATTGCATTTGTATTTATGACAGTTGCAATGTCCTGGGGGTCATGTGATCACATTTTGCAACCTTCTTACAAGCAAAGTCAATGGGAAACCAGATTCACTTAACAACCATGTTAGTAATTTAATAACAATAGTGATTCCCTTAACAATAGTGGCAAGAAAAGTTGTAAAATAGGGGGAAATTCACTTAACGAATGTTTTACTTAGCAATAGATGTTTTGGGCTCAATTATGGTCATAAATCAGGAACTATTTGTATATTTTTAAAGGTTTTCTTGAAAATCAAACCCACTGTTATTAAATATAGAACTATGAGCCTGTGTATTCATCCTTGTTTCATATATAATGTTTCTGCTGTAAGCTGTTATCTGGCACATTGTATTCTATGCCTCCAAAAAGTTATGCTAGATCTGTCCAGGGATTCATCTACCCCAGCATTTTCATTTCATGAGAGCCATGCAGATGCCTATGAGAAGCTCCAAAGTAGAACCAAAGCAAAATAGGATTGTCTAGACACATTCCTGGATAGATCTAGCATAACTTTTTGGATGCATAGAATACAATGTGCCAAATAATAGCTTACAGTAAAAACATTACATTGAAAAACAAGGATGAATACACAGGCTCATTTATGATTAGCAGCCTTGGTTAAATCTGGTATGCGAAATCAATAGAAGGAGGAATCAAAAGAATTGCATTGCTCAACTTGATTTCAAATTCTCTGTCAAACCTTCTGCTGGTACCTTCTATGCAGAAGCCTGGTTCCCTATGCAGAACACATGCATTTTCCAAAGTTAAGATGGTTATGTTCTATTTTGTTGTGTGGACATCTGTGGATCTCATGACTGGTTTGAACACCAACACTTTTTTGGGGTATAGCATAGCCTTGAAGATGCTGGGAAAGGAAGAGAGGAGCTATTTTCACAGCTGTTTTGTAACTTTTTCTTGGGGATAGTTTCTCCACTGGCTGTTGGTATCATGTATATAATGTTTGAATTATATATTTTATTAGTTGGAAGAAGTACTTCAGATTGTGCCTGAGTGCGAGATTAAGCACAGGACTTCTTTAAAGTAGCTATGTCTTTTCAGACACATGCTTTCACAAGCCTGAAAAAAAGATATGCTGCTTACAAGACATCCTGAGAAGATATCCTTATGCATTTTGAAACATTCCTCTCACACATGCATTACCATCATCATCATTACTCCACTGCCTGGGTCATTACCACAATCCCCATTGCATCCTGCCTTTCTTCTGGAAGTTCATGAAATTCTCCCCTCCTTTTATTTTCAAAACAATATTTACTATGGTCATAGACCAGTATAGAAGAATGATCTATAAAATTGGAAACCTTTTCTTTTTTAAACTTATCACTAGATATTTTCATAAAACAGGACATTCTGCAAACACTGCATATACCGCATTAGCTTGTTTCATTATTTTGAGTATTGCTAGAACAATGCAATAGCTTTATCACTATTGGTGATAATTATATATTTCCTGGTATTGTCAGTGAGAAAGACCAACTGTCAAACAGCAAGAGTTCGTTCTCATCAGCTGTATTCTGTTTTCTAATGGCTTAAGCCAAACACAATAAGGGGCGGAAATTGGTTTCTGGATGAGATAAATCTAGGCCAACCTTTTACTGAAACAGAAGATTTTCTAGGTCATAATTCTGCAGAAAACCTATCTATTGCCTCAGGAAGAAAGTATAACGTAAAATGTACTGCCATTGATTTAGAAGTTATTTACATGATAAATATAAACAATAAAAACTGGCTTTACTTTATCTGGCAATAAAATTCCAAAAGACTATCAGAGCAAACCAAAACCTCTTGCAACCATCTAGTAGTTATCCCTACTTTTGGAGTTCAAGTAGTATAGTTAAATCACTGAGACCTGGTTGGGGCCGGAGGGTGGAGTCCCTCTGGTTGATATATGCCCCCCAGGCTTCCGGGTTATGCACCAGTCTCGACCCCAGGGAAGGGGTGGAGGGGTGGCTGTTGTTATTCGGGAGACCCTGTTTCCAAGGGAGGTCCCTGCCCGAGATAGGCGGTGTGAGTCCCTCCTCTTGAGGTTTGGGCCTATGGGTCGGATGGGCGTGCTGCTTACATACCTGTCCCCCAGCTGTGTATCAGCCACCCTGCCTGGGCTGCTCAGTGCCGTCTCAGGGGTGGCAGTGGAGTTCCCAGAGCTTATAGTTCTGGGTGACTTCAACCTGCCCTCCTTGGGGCGGCGTCGGGTTTGGCCCAGGAATTTATGGCCTCCATGGGGTCCATGGGTCTGACCCAGATAATAGATGGCCCGACTCATGAGGGGGGCAATATGCTCGACCTGGTTTTTGTCTCGGAGCAGTGGCGTAGTGGCCTGGGGGATGGTGTTACAGCAATCCATCCCATTCCATGGTCAGACCACTATCTCCTATGGCTGGTCTTCCATCAAGTCACTCCATACTGCTGGGTTGACGAGCCACTTAGATGGTTCCACCCCAGGCGCCTGATGGACCCTGAGAGGTTCCAGGCAGAACTGGTTTTTTTTCCTGCATCCCTCACCCACAGCCCGGCTGAGGTCCTTGCGGCTACCTGGCAACAGTCGGCCATGGGGGGTCTTGACAGGGTTGTCCCCATGCATCCCCTTACTCGGCGCAGATCCCGGTCAGCTCCCTGGTACACCGAGGAGCTCTGGGAGATGAAGTGTCGTAGAAGGGGACTAGAGAGTAGGTGGAGGGCCACCTGCTCCGGATCCAACCGAGCCCAGTTGAGAGCCCATATTAAGACTTACCTGGTAGCTATGGGGGTGGCGAGGAGGTCTTATTTCTCCGCCCTCATAGCATCCACAGATAACTGCCCAGCCACCCTGTTTGGGGTCGCCCATTCCCTCTTACACTTGGGGGAGGTGGCGGACCCTCTGCGGGGCAGAGCTGAGGAATTTGGTCTGTATCTGCAGGATAAAATTGCTTGGATCCGGGAAGGGTTGCGCTCGGACTTGCAGTGGTCTGAGGAAGGGGAGGCGAGCGGTCTGGCTAATGTAATCTGGACTGAGTTCGATCCTGTTTCTGAGGATGAAGGGGACAGGATCATGTGGTGGCTGAGTTCCACCACATGTTTATTGGACCTGTGCCCTTCCTGGTTGGTTTATGCCTCCAGGAGGTCACGCAGGCTGGCTCCGGGCAGTGGTCAATACTGCTGAGGGAGGGGCTGTTCCTGCCGCCTTGAAAGAGGCGGTGGTGAGGCCCCTTCTGAAGAAGCCTGCCCTGGACCCAGCCGTGTTGAACAACTTTTGTCCGGTCTCCAACCTTCACTTTCTAGTGAAGGTTGTTGAGAGTGTGGTGGCGCAGCAATTGCCACTTTTCCTGGAGGAAGCGGACTACCTGGATCCATCAATCAGGCTTCCGACCCGGTACAGCACGGAGACAGCATTGGTCGCTGCTGATTGATGATCTCTCTAGGGCTTGGGACAGGGTTTTTCCTCTGTCCTGGTCCTGTTAGATCTCTCAGCGCTTTTGATACCATCGACCATGGTATCCTGTTGCGCATCTCGGGGCTGGGAGTGGGAGGCACTGTTTTACAGTGGTTCTCCTCCTACCTCTCAGGACGTTGTAAACAGTGTTGGCAGGGGGCAGAGGTCACTCCGAGGTCTCTCACTTGTGGGGTACCCCAGGGTCGGTCCTCTCACCTCTCTTGTTCAACATTTATATGAAGCCTGGGTGAGATCATCCGTGGTTTGGGTGAGCTATCATCAGTATGCTGATGATACGCAGTTATACATCTCCACCCCAGACCACATCAGTGATGCTCTCTCCGTGATGTCCCGTTGTTTGGAAGCGGTGCGGATCTGGATGGACAGGAACATGCTTCGACTCAACCCAGCCAAGACAGAGTGGTTGTGCATACCGACATCTTGGTCCAGTTCGGAGGTTCCATCTTTGGTCATGGGGGAGGAGGTGTTACCCCCCGTGGACAGGGCATGGAATCTGGGGGTCCTCCTGGACTCACAGCTCAAGTTGGAGGAGCAGGTGGGAGCCGTGGCCAGGGGTGCCTTTGCCCAGGTCTGGCTGGTTCACCAGTTGCGCCCATATCTGGACCGAGGTGCCCTGCGCACAATCACTCAGGCGCTCGTTATCTCCCAACTCGACTACTGTAACACTCTCTATTTAGGACTGCCCTTGCATACCACTTGGAGGCTTCAGCTGGTGCAGAATGCGGCCATGTGGGTAGTGATGGGAGCTTCCCGATACTCCCATATTACACCCCTCCTGCACAGCCTGCATTGGCTTCCAGTTGCCCTTCGGGTGAGATTCAAGGTTTTGGTGTTAACATTCAAAGTCCTACATGGCATGGGTCCAGGATATTTACGAGAACAACTCCTCCCAGCATCAAATACCAACCGCCCTGTACGGGCGCACAGACAGGGTCTCCTCGGGGTGCCATCCACGACTCAATGTCGCTTGGCATTGACCCAGGGGAGGGCCTACTCTGTATGCCCCCACTTTATGGAATCTTCTTCCTGAGCTCCGCTGGCTCCGATCTCCGCACCTTCCGCCACGAGTTAAAAACCTGGCTGTTTCTACAATCTGGGCTGTGCTGACTCTTTGGGGTTTGTTTATTTTAACTTTGGGGTTTTAATTCCAATTCAGCTTATAATTGTTTAATATGTTTTTAGGTAATTTATTGTCATTGTTGTATTTTAGCTGTGAGCCTCCCCGAGTCCTTTCGGAGAGGGGGCAGCATATAAGTCAAATAAATAAATAAATAAATAAATAAATAAATAAATAAATAAATAAATAAATTTCTAGGGAGGAATAGCACATTTGTATACTATGGTCTGTAGGAAAACAAATAGGTATTATAATTTCATGAGAAGAAATTAATTATAATTTATTACAATTTGCAAAAATGTGACCTGAAATTTAACTATTAATAGTGATTATACTGTTTAATTTTATTTAAATCTACCAATCCTGTGAAAGTTTAGGATGTTCAAGTTCAATATGTGTTAATCCTTAACTCACTTTTAGAAGTTGTCTATTTAGGAGTTGTATATTCAGTCTTGTAATCTGGAGTCCTTGGTGGTGCAGGCTGTTAAACGCCTAGCTCTTAAGTTCCAGCTGCCTGCAGTTACTGCAGGCTCGAATCCCACCAGGCTCAAGGTTGACTCAGCCTTCCATCCTCTCAGGGTAGGTAAATTGAGGACCCAAGATTGTTGGGGGCAATAAGCTGACTTTGTAAAAATGCCGCTTAGTAATAAGCAGGCATATGCAATGGAATGAAGGCTATTGCTGAGCGCATTGGGTTATGCCCAAAATTGTAAGCCACCCTGAGTCTTCGGAGAAGGGCGGCATATAAATGTAATTTAAAAAAAAAGACATATGTTTAATTTAGTCATATGCAAGACTAGTTCTTTTTAAGCAGTTCTGTGGCCAATGTTTGCTTTACTTCTGCTTTAACTTATTTTTATATCTATAGATACAAGCACATTTCTAATATATAATGAAGAACATAAGGTCTGTGTATATGTTCAGGCCGCCACCTATGTTACAACGGCTGTTTGTAATTATGAAACTGAGGCACAAAAATTCAAGTGGATTTCCAAATACCAGTTGATGAGTGTTTCCAATAAATTATGTCTGGGAGTATCTTCAAAAATTGACTGGACACCAGTTGAGCTGTACCCATGTGACTCAACAAGTAGTTTACAGAAATGGGAGTGCAAAAATGACACACTTTTTGCCATCCAAAATGCAAGCCTGTATTTCAACTATGGCAACAAAAATGAAATGAGAATTATGCTCTACAAAGGATCAGGCTTATGGAGTAGATGGAAAGTCCATGGAACTAAAGATGATTTATGCTCTCGGGGCTATGAAGGTAAACTGGTTGTGCTTGCTTGCTTTCTCCCTCTTGCATCCAGTGAGGTCCACAGAATGTAGTAAAAAAAAGTTGAGATATTGGCACATCAAACAAAAAATATTTTATCTATCTATCTATCTATCTATCTATCTATCTATCTATCTATCTATCATCTATCCATCCATCCATCCATCCATCTATCTATCTATCTATCTATCTATCTATCTATCTATCTATTTATGCTTTCTGAAAGTGGAAAAAATATTAAAATGTACAAAACATTAAAACTCCTTTAAAAATTACAGCACATTAAAAAGAGATCCAGTTATTCTTACAAATCACATTAGATTAGAACAGATTAAATTCAGCACCTTTTGAACTCTTAAAGAACCAATATTAGAACCACATTAGAAGTTGACAAAAATAGCCAAGATAATAAGAATTAACTGGCAAAATAATTAGAATGAATGTATTATGTTAAACTAATATGAAGCAATCCATCCACATTATATTGGCCAATTGGACAAACTTCATGTTGAAAGAAGCACAAATATGGAATGTAGCAAGGCAGAATTTCATTTAAAGAGCTTCCAAATTAAATTAAAGTTAGTATCAGACTTATTTTTAGGTTCAAAATTATTTGTAAGATTGCTGTATATCTCAAATTTACTTTAACAGACCTCCATTGAAAAGATGAGATGTAATTTTCATGGAAGAGCATAGTGCATCTCAGTGATGCTCTGATATAAAGTCAACTCAGAATACTTCATAGGAATATGAGGTTTGACCTCACAGGAAAACAACAACAACAATTGATAGAAAAAAAAGTCACACTCAAAAATATTTAAAAATGGTTTCATCCTAAAATGAATCTGGTTGGAGAACTACCCAGGTTTTTGGCATTGCCATCATAAATGAAAAATAATGATTCAAAACTAATTGTTATATTTCCAACAGTCCCTTTTTATATATATTATACATTTGGCAACCAACTTCGGAACAATATTCCAAAGAGAAAAAATACCTTATATCAATTTTTTACATCAATTTTTGAGTATAATATTGACAGCAAATACAACATTTGCTCCCCTCCCTTTGATATTCCCATTCTTGCTAATAAATTGTCCTATTTAAATTATGCATCTGTTTAATTGTGCAGTCTTTGACTTATTCAGTTTCTGAATCATATTTTTGTAAGATGTTTTGCACAAACACACATTCAATAAATATTCTGAATTTTATGTTATAAGCTTTTCAAAGTTGGTCAAATCTCCAATATTCCACCCTGTTTTTCTAGTTCCTTTCAAATAATAAATATTAAAAATATTTGACATTTCAAATGAAATAGTCTCAAAAGATTTCATCTTTGTTTTATTAAATCAATATGCAATTAATTATATTTCCATTGATCATTTTAGCATATTCGCTATTACAGTAAATATTTAATACTGAAGCAGCAGAAGCCTCGAACTCTTTATTTATTTGATTCATACCTTAAATAAGATATTTATAATCAAATGCTCTCTTATGCACATCTATTTGCACCTGAACAAAGATATTTGATCAGGGCTTCTGATTTCTCATTTCTTTATTTATGTCATATGCAGAATTAAAAGTGAATAATACACTTCAAAACACATTTAATGTCCAAACTTTTCCTTCCAATTTCATGAAAAAGAAATTGGTAAAGTAGAAGATAGTTGTAAGATGAATAGGCAGAAAACAATGGAGTAATGCTGAGAGATCTATTATAGAATCATCCTACAATTTGGCAGTTCCATGCATGACAATTCTTTTGTGTATATGTATGCCTGCATGTCTGTGTATGTGGTGTGTGCCTTTGTGTCAGTACTGATTCTTGGCAACTGTCCCTGCACACATCCCTGCAGTTTTCTTGGCAATATTTTATTGTCAGCTTTCTAGGATTGAGAGAGAATGACCGGCCCCAGGTCACCTATCTGACTTTGTGCCTAAAACTGAACTAGAACTTACACTGTCCTGGTTTCTATCTTGCTGCTTTAACCACTACGCAGAATTGGCTCTCTATACCAAATAGCGGAGTCCTTCATACTGTCATGCAGATCCAAAACAAAAACAAAACCAAAAAACACTGCCCTTGCCAACTTTCATTTGTTTACACAATCATGTATGCAGAAAGTAGAGATATACTGAAGATCTCACCGTGTTCACTTTGGACAGTGCGCCAATAGCTTCGGCAGAAGGACTTTCCTTTTTCTTCTCTCTAGGAATGAGTATTTCTTATAAATATGTAAATCATTTAATTATTCCTTTCCCCCTTTGTTCCAGACTTATTTACCTTAAAAGGCAACAGCAATGGGGCTCCTTGTGTATTCCCTTTCCAGTATGCTACCAAGTGGTATGCAGACTGTACAATTGAAGGAAGGACTGATGGTTTGCTGTGGTGTTCAACTACAAGGGATTATAACAAAGAGAAGAAATATGGATTCTGTCCTGTGAATTGTAAGGATTTTTCAAGAGAAGTTTGGATCATGAAGTGTTATTATTTATTTATTTATTTATTGAATTTATACTGTTGCCTATTCACCTATTCATGGCAACTCGAGGCTGCTTACAGAATGTTAAACCATATTTAAAACAAAAAAAAAAACAATAAAAAATCAAATAAACTAATAAAGTATAATAGAACAAAATCTGGAAAAATAAATGAATAAAAAATTACCCTCCAACTCCCATTCCCCACCCTGATGACAGCAGATCATATGAGCTATTTGATGGGCTCCATCCTGCTCTGGGTTCCCCAGGCCCACTGGCAAAACCAGGTCTTCAGTGCCTTCTAAAAGAGTGCTAGTGTGGGGGCATTCTAATCTCTAGGGGAATGATGTTCCAAAGAGAGGGAGCCATCATGGAGAAGGCCCTTCTTCTGGGTCCCACCAGGTGTTTTTCTCTCAAGGATGGGACCCGCAGCATTCCCTGCCTCCCCGCTCTTTTATAGTATTATGATATTATGTAACTATGTAACACTGTTGTATAGAGGAAATATTTGCTTTTTAAAGACTAATATTTGTTTGTTTAGTGAGAGAATACAAATAGATTATCTCTGGGTGGTATACAAAAATAATCAAACACCAAACACAAAGAAAATAACACATACCATTAAATAGCAACTAAAGCAGCAAAGAGTGATCAGAATTCATTATAGCATATTGTCCATCCAATTGGAAAGTCTACTCATCCAGAGTCTGAGCCCTGGGGAAAATGCTAGGTCTTGATTGTCTTTCTGAAAGGGTTGGGGCCAGTTGTGAAGATGGATGAATATTGTTCCCCCCAAAACAGGAAGTGCTACCAAGAAGGCACACTTCTGAGATCCATAAGGTGACATCATTTCAGTAAGGCACACACACATACAGAGAGAGAGAGGAGAGAGAGAGAGAGAGAGAGAGAACACTATAGGACTTTATAGCTGATAACCAACTCCAACATCTTGGAGTTGCACCCAGAAGCTTAGTGAGCTACCTCAGTTAACAGAGTAGAGTTAAGCAGACATAATTTCTCACTCTATTGCATTAGTGGATCAGTTGATGCTGCTGGATGTATTCAAGATCAGAGCCAGCATCAAGTATGTTGCAATAATTCAAAAAGTATTATGGAGTCAGTGTAGTTAACGTATACAATTAATATGCAATATGATTAGACACCACATTGTAAATCATCAATTAAGAACATTAAGCATATTTTATAAGCATATTATATAGCATTCTATATTACTCATTTCTAGTATGTATTTGGGTTGTATGCTAAGCAACAACTATAGCATTGTTTAGATGGTGAAGGCTAATTCAGGAAAAAGTGGAACTGCATCCTGACCTTTTGACACATTTGTTTTGCACATTGTCTTCTGTATGTTCTTGCAAAATTGTCTAGCTTACAGGAAGCATGACAGATAACTCTGATCTCCTTCCTGAATTTTATAATTGAAGAACTTTCTTTTCAAAGCATTTCATTTTTGCCTCTTCTTTTGTGGTTAATATTGATATAATAGATATACTGTTCTTCAGACCGCTTCTGTACAGTATTAAGCAGTTAGTGAATTAGCAGCAAGCTTTCTTCTTCCAAAGGTTCTTTTTCCAAAGTCAACTGGACTTTCACTAGTCATCCAAGAAGCTTCTTCAGTTCTTCTTCTGTTCTTCTTCATAACCAAGGAAGCTTCTTGGATGAGAAGCTCATGAAAGAACTATGACGTGGATGATTGAGAATCTCTGTAAACATTCAGCTTTCTAATTACTTCATTCTAGCCCCTAGGACGAGTGTCCTGTACCAGAAAAACTCAGACGCCATGGTTCTATGATTTATTTATCAAACTAAGCGATGATCTGTTCATCTTTGAGAGGAGGGCAGAGATTGACCCCGAGGCCCCCACTTGTGGGGTTCCTCAGGGGTCGGTGCTTTCTCCCCTCCTGTTCAACATCTACATGAAGCCACTGGGTGAGATCATCCGTGGTTTCGGGGTGAGGTATCATCAATATGCTGATGATACCCAGCTTTATCTCCACCCGGACCACCTCAGTGATGCCCTCCCTGTGCTGTCCCAGTGCCTGGAGGCGGTGTGGATTTGGATGGGGAGGAACAGGCTCTGGCTCAACCCAGACAAGATTGAGTGGCTGTGCATACCGGCATCTCGGATTCAAGAAATTCCATCTTTGGTCATGGGGGAAGATGTGTTGCCCCCCCCGTGGATAGAGCGTGCAACTTGGGTGTCCTCCTGGACGTACGGCTCAGTATGGAGGAGCAGGTGGGAGCCGTCGCCAGGGGTTTTTTCGCCCAGGTTCACCTGGTGCGCCTCTACTTGGATCAAGATTCCCTATGCACAGTCACTCATGAACTCGTTGCCTCCCGTCTTGACTACTGCAATGCTCTATACCTGGGGCTGCCCTTGCGGACTATATGGAGGCTTCAACTGGTACAAAATGCAGCTGTGCAGGTGGTGATGGGAGTGGCCCGATTCTCCCATGTGACACCCCTCCTGCGCAATCTTCATTGGTTGCCAGTTGCCCTCCACGTAAGATTCAAGGTGCTGGTATTAACCTATAAAGCCCTGCATGGCTTGGGTCCGGGGTACTTGCAGGAGCACCTCCTACCAGCATCGAGGTCCAATTGCCCGGTACGCTCCCACTGGCAGGCCCTCCTGGGGGTGCCGTCGGCCAGACAGTGTTGGTTGACGGTCCCCGGGAGGGCCTTCTCTGTGGGGCACCCTTTGGAACCAGCTACCCCTGGAGCTGCGTTTGGTCCTGGACCTGCGCTCCTTCCGCCATGATCTCAAGACTTGGCTGTTTGCACAGGCCAGCCTGGATTGAGCAGGGTTGGGGATTTTAATTCAAGGGTATTTTAATTTGATTTTATTATAATTGGATTAGAGTAAATTTGATAAATTTTGTATTTATTTGTATATATATTTCAGTGTAAGCTGCCCCGAGTCCCCCCGGAGATGGGGCGGCATATAAATCCAATAAATAATAATAATCATAATAATAATAATAATAATCATCATCATAATCATAATAATAATCATCATCATCATCATCATCATCATAATAATCTGTGACTGCTCAATTAAAGTAAAAATAACAATTTATGATTTAACCACAACTTGTTACTCCATCTAATTAATGTTTAATGTGCTATGTTCTAATGAAATTAGGCTTTAGACCTAGATGGAGAAAAGGCTGCTATCAAATACATACATACATACATACAGTATTACCATTTGTCGAAGGGTTTATCAGAAGTCGACTGGAATTCAATGGCACCTACCTACAGTTCGTGCAGCCTTTCAGAATTCTGATGACCTTCAGCTGTGTTAACATTCCCACTATATGGACCTGAGACAAGGTTGACTCAAAGGCACAAATCAGTAAATAAATCATGGAATCCATAGTCTAATAAATCTATAGAAAGATGGTATAGGGAAGCTTGGAGTCATAGCTCCCATGTCTAGTTTCAGATATTAGTGCAAAATTGCTTTTTTCTCTCTGTATAAACCATTACTTAGACCCTGTGGAACTAGCTGCCTTTGGAGTTGCCGTTGGCCCCTGACCTTCGATCCTTCTGTCGTGACCTGAAGACATGGCTCTTCCAGCAGGCCAACCTGGACTGAGGGGGGTTTTATTGGTGTTTAATGGTTTTATTGTTTATTGTGGGTTTTAAATTTTGTTGGGATTTAATACTTTTTAATAATTTTAATTATTAATTTTATGTTTTTATAGTTGTGAGCCGCCCTGAGTCCTTTGGGAAAGAGGGCGGCATATAAATCCCATCAAATAAATAAATAAATAAATCTAGTCTTTGCGTATTAAGGTCTTATGTTCTTTTTTTTGGCTGCTTGACCAAATAATTTAAATTTGAAATATAGGAAGAATCATCGCAGTACTGAGTTAAAATTGAATTATGATCATTAAGGCAATTTTATGAATGTGGTTTTAGTCTTAATGAAATATTTAGTATGACATTGTTTTAAAACTATGGGAAATATGGATACACCTTACTTTTAACAGCTGATGCAGACTTCTATTGGACTAAGGACCCTGTGGCAAGTGTCCAGTATCAAATAAACTCAGAAGCTGCTCTAACCTGGTTCCAAGCTAGTAAAAGTTGCCAACAACAAGGTGCCAATTTGTTGGGTATCACAGAGGTACATGAACAAGTGTACCTTGCAGGTAAATAATCTAAAGTCCATTAATATTTTGTAGCATTTCATACAGTATATTTAGAAATATGAGAAAGGAACTAACTATATGCTTCTTGTCTCGCAATAAATTGTAATTGTTGCTGTATACTACTCAGTGTATATTCCAGAAACAGATGCATTGCTAAATGTTGACACTTTTTCAGGGTTAACTTCTACTTTGAGTACTGCACTCTGGTTGGGTCTTAACAATTTGGATTTCAACAGTGGCTGGCAATGGAGTGGTAGCTATCCTTTCAGATATATAAATTGGGCACCAGGTAATTTTCTCTTTTATGTTAACATTACAAAAATTACTGTCTTCAGTTCAAACATGCACAGAAAAACCAATATAGGTTGTTCTTTGGACAGTGTGGAATGTCATTGCTTGTACTTTGTGTTTCCAACACACACAACTTAGGGAAGAAAGGTGCAGGACAGGGAGAGCAAGAAAGGACTGAAAGATAGTAGGGTGACCCTATGTTATCAGGCTGCTGTGCAGATATAGACCCAGCCTTTGTATAAGCTCTTGCATATTCTAAAGATCTTTTGAACCCATTGCATAGCTTGTTCATATCCACCTCTGCATTAGGTTCAATGAAGTTTTACAAATTTATGTAAGAAGTTAATAATACCCTTTTTGCCTTCTACTTGTTTCCTGAAGGAAGCCCATCCACAGAGCCTGGGAAGATCTGTGGAGTATTAAATCCTGGTAAAGCAGCCAAGTGGGAAAACCTGGAATGTGATAAAAAACTTGGTTACATTTGTAAAAAAGGAAATGCCACTCTGAACAACTTCATTATTCCTTCAGGTAGGTTAGTAAATGGAGCTCCGCCTGGCCCCCGATCTTCGCACCTTCTGCCACGATTTGAAGACTTGGCTCTTTTTACAATCTGGGCTGTGCTGATTCTCTGGGGTTGGTCCTATTTTAACTATGGGTTTTAATTTTTAATTCGGCTTAACTTGTTTAATATACTTTTAATTAATTAATTTATTGTTGTATTTTTAGCTGTGAGCCGCCCCGAGTCCTTTTTGGAGAGGGGGCGGCATATAAGTTGAATTAATAATAAATAAATAATAAATAAATAAATGCAACATGGAGATAAACTGACAAAATTGGTGTTGCCCTGATAGGAAATGATAGTGTTTTAAGTTTTCTTAAAATGCATTTGTGAATCCTCTCATAAAGTTCACACCAAGGGAAGCATTTAAATTTTCTAGTCCTGGAAAAGTTGAGCTTTAGGAATTAATACCAGCTAACTCAGAAATATATAATCAACTATGTCCAGAAGCCTCTAACTTCCAGTAATAACAATTGATGGGGACTGGGGGAGTCCTTGATGCTCCCTGAGCTTGGTTCATTTTTTGCAGATATTTGTTTAGCCAAACTAGGAAACACCATCAGCATTAATCAACAATAGCAATTGTTTCAATAAATTCCTATATAAAACTTTGGTAGGCCTAATTTAGGCTTATGCTATCAATTTCTTCCATTATTTCTTCATCAAATTTATATTTTCAGAAGTTCAGGATGGTGTAGAAATAATTATTTTCTCCTATTTCCCACCTCCCAATCTTGTGTAAGAGGTTGGGCTGAATGATACTGGCTGGCCCTTTAGTCACTGAAGGAACTTTCATGGCTGAAGGTGGATGCCTCTGATGCCAGCCTTGCCCTTAAACACCACATCGTACAGGTTCTTTTTGCTTCATTATTTTTTTTCCTGGAACTGGTAAATCTACCAGTGTGAAGTTAAAGACATTCCTTTAAATTAAAAAAAAATCTGAGTCCACAAAAGTCTAATTTTAGGATTAGACAACATGAGACGTGAAAATGTCATTCTTCCTTCAAGCTTTCTTTGTTTCTTCACTATAATAATTCAGGGTGTCAGGGGAAGTATTTTGCAATTGCACAATTAGACAACAGGAAGTCAAACTCTTCGCTATCTGTAGAAAAACATCTGGACAGTTCCTTAGTGCCTGCCCATCGTGATCCCACAGACAATCTTTTTTTCTCTTTCCTTTTCCATCCTTCTGCTCCTCATTATTAACTATCTGTATCTCTTTCTTGACTCTATTAACTTTCTGTATTCTGTTTCTTGACTGTGAAAGCCCAGGTTTCCTGTATACATCAGTTTTCACCTAGAACATTTTCAAAACAAGACATTGCACATATATGCACAAACATACATTAATTCAATACATTGAGCTATTTCTTTTCAGGAAGATGCACTTATTAATAATAAATTATTAGTATTTAATAAGTCAAATAATGCTAGGTTACATTCTAACATTTTAATAAATATTTATAGCATTTAAAAACTGATTTTAAATAAAACAAGGTTGCTACAGCAGCATGAATCAGCACGAATGTCGACAGTTTCTCCCTTTCAAATTCAATTGCACAAAAAGAAAAAATATATGAAGGTAAAAATCATGTGTGCAAAAACTCTTTCATGAAGTTTACTTCTGCAGTTAGCTATGGCTGGCTGAATAGTAATTTAATGAGAAAATTGCAATATTGTAGTTCACAGACTGTAATATATGAAATTGAAACACATCCCACTAAAGTTGTTTCAAGAACTAGGCTTTTGTTAGAATTCTTTATAATTACCAGTTTAATGGAAGCAAATCAGAAACAGGAAGTGTGAAAAGAATGCAACTGCCTCTTCCTGTTCTGGGGAATCACGTGTGAATGTTTCCAAAGATGCTTCAGTTTTATGATTGCCATGCAGTCAGTGAAGACAAGTAGAATCCAGTTCCAGCAAAAGATGACAGCAAAGCATTATATATTCTGTATCTCTTCAATGGCATGTTGATATTCCAGATCTTATTAAACATTCTTGTACTCTCAAAGGCATCTCTTAAATTGTTGTCAAACTCCAAATACTGCACAAGCTGCTTTAAAGTACCAAACTATTTTCCTTTAGCTGATTTTCAGATAGTACTAAGATCGGGGTTTTTTTTAGTTAGATCTTCCTAATCCAAGTTCAACATTCTTGTATTTTGCTTTGGGAAATTCCCAGTTATCTGATTCCTCAGTTATATCAATAACCTGGTCACTGGAGTTAAACAGTGGTATAGTATTGCTGCAGAAACTAATAAGTTCTTCTCCAGTTTTGGGAAGTTGGGTATGACAGCTCCAGTCCTTTTTGCCAAGAATGATACGCCTTTCCAAGAAAGGTAATGGTGAATCAGTAATATATTCAGTCTACCTTCTTTGCTTTTAGAGCAAAGATGTTTCATTACCCAAATTAAGTAACATCAGCAGCACACTAATGATGTTACCTGTTTTGGTAATGAAACGTTTGCAAGAAAACCACCAAGCTCAGGAAGCACCAAAAGCCCCTCATTTCAACCCAGAGCTACAAATATCCTCCTTTATTGATACCAGCAATTGGCTGAGGTGGGCAGCCATATAAATGCAATCAATCAAGCACTCAAATATCTGAACTAAGCACAGCTTTGATTATTGTTGATGTGGTGTTTTTCAGGTTCTGATATACCAGCTGATTGCCCTGAAGGATGGATATTTTATGTGGGTCAATGTTATAAGATGCGCAGACAAACTACTTCCTGGCAAGACGCTTCTGGTCTGTGTAGAAAGGAAGGTGGTGACCTGGCAAGCATCCATAATGTGGAAGAGTACAGTTTTATTATTTCTCTGCTTGGGTACAGTGAGTATCTGTATGGGGTTCTGTGAATCTTCAGCCTTTTTCAATTACATGGTTGGTTGGTTGAAAGTAACAGCAGTAGTTTAGTTTGACAATAGTTTCATACATCTTGTTAAATGATTAAACCATATTGGCATTAAGAATTTTTATTGTGAGTTCAGCCCTTTTGCAGGATTTTCTGAAAATGTCTGTATCTGTGTCTCCTCTGATCTTTGAGAACAGATACATTGACTCTACAGATGTTCATGAATGTGGAATGACATTATTCCTGTGTAGAGATTTTGGTTTGAGGGAGTATACATAGTCAAATTGGGTGGAAATCTAATTTGCAATTTCTTTCCCTGCAAAACAAGTCTTTCTGCTTATATCTTATTCTCAGGGTGCTTGTTGGGGAAAGTTTAACTTTATTATTAGAGCTGGCAAAGAATTCTGGACTTGGTGTCACTATTTTCGATTATATAACTTCCCATCATTTTGCAAACTTTGCAACCTGACTAAATTTTCCAGTTTCATGAAAAATTTTCCTTCCTTAGTTGATTTGTGGGGAATCAGGAAGACTATGCATTCACATGGAAACAGAGGGGGGAGAAGGGAGGGAGGGAGAGAGAGAAAGAGAAAGAGAGAGAGGGAGGGAGGGAGGGAGAAGGAGAGGGAGAGGGAGAGACAGGGAGGGAGGGAAATAACAAAATAAGTTCAACAGCATTATTTCCTTGAGAATTTCACTACTGTTTTCTTTTCTTTTGAAAGAAAAATTGAAAGCACCTTTTTAAATTCAACTGAAAAAGAACTTGGAGAATTAAAAATACAGATTTTTTTTCCTATGAGATACTAGTTTCAGAACTCTAGAAACTGGAAATTTGAATTTCCAATTAGCAGTTGAATAAACCCTTGCTTTTTGTTGCATTGTCATGTCAAATTGTTGCATATTTAAACCAATCTATTGATTTTATTAAACATATGCACAATATCCAATCCATCCATCATGATTAGAAAGCTTTTTGAAATATATGTTAAATGGGGATTTGATGATCAACCAGTGAAGCTTTTTGAATAGTTAGTAGCAGCAAAATAAACAATACCAAGAAAGCAGCAGATAAATATGGAAGTTCCATAGTTAATGCAAGCTACAAGATTAAGATTTTCTTACTACAGGATTAAGATTTATATGACAAAGAACTTTTAATTTGGAAGATATATGTTCCTTGGGATGATTAGATACTGGACATATTTGGCCTCTGTCCAGGAGATCAAATCTGTGGGACTTCTCCATTTATGAACAGCGTAATGATGGTGGATCATAGTGGGCTGCAAAAAATGAGGTATTTTCAGGTTCAGTTAAAGTGAAATGTTAAGAATTTTGCATATGCCACAATATTCCATACTTGCGAGAAGTATTCTGCCTCTTGAAGCATAATATCTCCATTATCAGTAATAGGACATTTAGGGACAGGGGGCATGAAAGCAAATAGGAAAACCATGTGAAAATTTCAAGAATTCAAAAGCAGTACCTCTGTCATGAGACAATAATCAAAATGACAGCAAGAACAGGAAACCAAATAATATAATGTGCTCTCCTCTTTGGGCTTTTGTACAAGTCTGAGGAAATCATATGTACATTACATTTTATTCATAGTATTTTAGCCCCATGGAAAGGAAACACCTGTTATATTCTGGCATAGAGTCAGATTATACTGGCTATTCTTCTATGCGGAACATTTTAAAGTTATCTCCTCTTGTTTAATGATTGATTAGTATATTAAAAAAAATCTGCACAAGGTATACCATTAGAAAATTATTGCTACAAAAGCAATCCCTTCATATTTCAGCACTATCCAATAGAGGAAGGTTTCATTGAAACCATCCCTTATGTACCGCTTGTGAGACAAAAATTCCTGGATCCCCAGGAATGAGAACTGATAGGCAGGATGGGAGAGGCAGAGATGACTTCACACAGCCTTACAACTTTTCCCTAATCTGACTATTTCTCTCATTGTTCATAATGGGCAATGCTTGATGAGAATAGAGAAGATGATCTTGATGGAATCATGCAGGCAAAAGGATCTGAAGTTTTTTTTTTTAAATCCAGAACAAGAAGATAACATTCATAAATGACTCAGCCAGATATATCCCTGATTTACTGAAGGAAGAGGGAGTACAGCACAATTAGACTTCCAAGGTTCTATTATAGCTGGTTTCAATAAGAGTAGTTTTAACCTGACTTCCGGTTTGGGACTCTTTGGAGACAGACTGAAATCCGTGACTGTGTGTGGCTTCAGGGCTAAGCCACCCCGTAGAGGTGGTGAAGAGGGGGGAGACTGCTAACAGGGTCGAGGAGAGCCGCATCTCTCCTCCCCACCTGGCCTTTACTCCCTTTCCCGAAGGCGGCTACAGCAGTGGTCAGAAATGGAAGAAGAACCCGACCAGATAAGACCGTGCAGGAGGAAGTTGGAAAGAGAAAGTTTGACTGACCGGGTTGAACAGAGAAAACACGCATTTAAGGTACCTGGAATTTGAGCAACAAAGAATAATACTATCCCTAAAAAAGACTTTTTAAAGCGGCAAAAGGAAAGTGAAAGGAAAAATAATTGTTTTTCTTCCTCTTTAAAATTGACAGTTCTAATAGACCTTAAATGTTAAGAAGAAGAGATTTGAAAAAGAATCCTCTGTGACATCAATAGGCTATTCTTAACTAAAAATAAAGTGTCAAAGGGATAAAGATTCCTGAATAAACAAAAAGCCTTTTAAAAAGAGAGAAAGAGAGCAGAGGAGGAAAACAAAAAGAGGGTGGAATCTGGAAAAATGGAGGATACCACCTGGAGCTAAAAAGTATTGAGAGTGGAACTTTAGCAAGCCTTCTTGAAAAGGATACATCCTAGCTGCAATCCTGTTACAAGATAACAAAGCCCCTCGAAAGAGAAAGTGAGAAAAGAAGCAAGAAACAACCATAGACTATTGTGTGATTCCTGGAATTTTGACAGTGGATCCTAGTGAAATGGATTAAAATTAATTGGGGGTTGTTTAAAAAAACTTTTCAAAATGCCATCACTCCTTGAAGAACTAAAAATGATACTTAAAGAACATAAAGAAGAAGCACACATGAAAGGAGAGACTTTTTGCCCCACATTCCAATTTATTGAAATGGAGATCTTGAAATATCAAAAACAACAAGAAACATTTGCTGAACAAGAAAGGCGGGATGAAGAAGAAACCATCTTTAATGACCAAGCAGGTTTAAGTGTGGTAAAAAAGAGGAAGGGGGGAAAGGGAGTCAAAACGTTAAGATCTGAAACAACAACCAAAAAAAGTGCAATTTGAAAAGTAACTATAACACCAAGAAGAAGCTGAAGGGGGGATCTCAGAAGGGAGATTTAGACAGAAAAGGGAACAAAAAAGAGAGGGAGAAGAAGGGGGGGATGGAAAAGAAAAGAAGCTATAAAGGATTGGAACAAGATAGAAAGAGACAGGAAAAGCGTACAAGGATTAAAGGGATAAATTTATTTAAGAGACACAGGGACAATGGCTAGAAGTTTAATTTAAAAAGAGAATTCTGCAAGGGTACATGAGATAATATTGCTATATTATTAGAAAATGTGTTAGATGATGAAAGTGATGTGCAATGGCATATTCTTTCTTAGTAATTAAATGATGTAAAGAGGATAAGAGAATAAGGTTCTTAATAATTTAATAATTTAATAATTTAAAAGAAATATGAAAGACTTTAATGCTGTTTTTTAAATATAGTAATAAGTTAATATGAAATACAGATGATCAAAATGAATGATAATTGATGTTATTTGCTAATAAGATGGATATTAATATCAAAGGTGGAGCTGAATTTGAAATAGAAATATGTATTTTATATATATGTATATTTTCTTTTTTGTTTCTTGTTAAAGAATTTAATGTGTATTTGTAAGGGAATATACCAAGCAGAATTTGGTTGATAGCTATGTGATATAAAATAGAGGTTAGAAAATGAATGTCATATTTGTGAAGGTGTACTTTAAATGTTAAATAATAATTGAATAAATAATAATTAAAAGTTATAAAGGTGCTATAACTCCAGCCTTAGCAACTACAGGCCAAAATATGTACAAGGGGAAAAAAAGAGTATGACATTGTAAACAGGACAGATGAAAGTGTAAAAATATTAAATGGAAAGATATTGAAAAATAGAAAAAGAAATGTAATTGAAATTAGAAAGGAATGGAATAATTTAAAATAAGATTATAGAAAGTAAAGAAAGGGAAAAGCTATGGAAAAAATTGTGAAAATGGATACAAGATATGGATTAGAATACATAAGATGAATATATAATTGAATTTATGTCTGTATGGAGAAGTGACAACCCGGGAGCACACTGTTCTCAAAAAAGATGATTTATGTTCTTTATGTATTTGTTTGTCTCTGTTTGTCTTAAAATATAAAAAAATTATTTAAAAAAAAGAATAGTTTTAACCTTTCTGTGGAGTTGATTTCCTGGTCTGGTCTACCTAGTGGGATTGACAATGCTTGATCTCCTGTGGATGTTTTTGCGTATAACCCAAAGGTGGAAGGAAACAGTTAGTGGGAAAACTGAATACTTGATACTATTTGTAGGTGACTTGATCATACTGATTGGGAGTTCTGAGAATTGTAACCCTGACACATCTGGAATATGTCAGGTTGAAATGATTTAAATGTCCTTCCATAACCTGCAGGAGGCCTCAATACAGGAGATAGGATCCGTGATTGATATGGATTGGGGGAAAAGTACATTGTTGTTTTAATTTTATTTCTTTTTTTAACCTTACAAATGTGCATAATACCCTTTAAACCCATTCTTCCAAAATAGTTTGCAACATGTTAAAATCACATTAAACAAGCACACTAAAACATTCACTAAAATGCAAAGTAAATTATAAATAATTAAAACATAAGTAGAAGATTGTTTATTTAGAAAAAACTTATTGCAACATGTAAGTTGAAAATATTAATATACTTTTTGTTTACCTGCAATGAATTAGAACCAAGTGATGAATTATGGATTGGTCTGAATGATCTTAAGATTCAAATGTTCTTTGAATGGTCAGATGGGAGTCCTGTGACATATACCAAATGGCTCCGTGGTCAGCCAACACATACTAATAACAGGGAAGAAGACTGTGTGGTCATGAAAGGAAAGGTAAATAAAGTTTTGACATCTTCACTATTTTCTAATTAAATATTGTTAGAATCCTCTTAATCCTCTTGACCACTATTTGTAGTGAACTGATTGAATGGAGAAAATATTTTAAGCTTATTGAATCTATTCTGCATGGCGAATCCTCAATGTTAGTACCAGATTGGTGGGGATATTGAAGAAATGCTGACTAAGGATAATAGAAACACAAAAACAGAACAACAGCATTAAAAATAAAGAGTTTTAGGATCTGCACCACTGCATCCTACTTTCCATATTAACTTTAAATAAATAATACATAAATAATTAATTAAATAATAAATAATTTAGACAATTACTTTCTACCTTTCTTTAGATTAATTAAGATTATAGCTCATGTTTTGCATATAAAGGGCCTCTAATTTGCTCTCTGACATCTCTAAAATAAGGCTAGAAAAGCTATCTTGTCATTAAGAGAATACTGAGATAATTGCTAATAGATTTGCCTTACTTTAAGGCAGTCTTTTGCAGAAGAGTGAACAAGCTTTGGTAGACCAGCACTGGGCAACCGTGCATGAAGTTCAACTTTGGAATCTCTAATCTGCACCAGTTCTGATATCACTCCACAAATGTAGCTTTAAGAGTTATGTTTTATTTTATTTCTTTAATTTGTTACTATAATTTCAATTCACTTAGTAATAAAAATATTCTTTCTATAAAATTTATAAAATAAATTTTCTTTCTATAAGAAAAATAAATTCTATTGCATCTGATGCACCCAATATATATATGACTACTTCAGCTTCAACCACAAAAATACAAGAGCACACAACACACACACACACACACACACACACATACATACATGCATGGTTTTGGGATTTTATGGATAAGAAAGATTAGGGACTGTCAGCGAAACAACTCAACTGGTGAGCCATAAAGAGAGAAGTCAAGCCATCAGTCCTGAAGAGAAAGTCCACATATCTCATTGACAAATGATATGGATAGTAGAATTCTGACATTTTCTTTTTCTGCCCAACACAGGATGGGTATTGGGCAGATGAACCTTGCGACATGGAATATGGTTACATTTGCAAAAGGAAACCTTTAAAACAAGCACCAGAAAAGGATATAATTGATGAAGGATGCTCAAAAGTAAGTAAAATATTGATGAAATCAAAGTGCTAAGCAGTTACTCTTTCTGGTTCTTTGTAATTTGTTCAATAAATATGAAAATGGAACAAAACTAAACATTTTATCTGATTATTGATTCATCCTGTATGTTCAGGTGCTGATACCCACAGATTGCTTGAAGGGATTTTAAAATTCTGTCTTTTATGTTTTGGATGCAACATAATAAAATATTAAAATGTATCCTATAATATTGTTATAAAACAAATAACCTTAAAAGCAAACTAATAAAACGGCAAAGATGCATACTTGTAAAGCCAGTTAATTTAAAATGGGGGAGCAACCAATAATTTATATAATATTAAAATTATTTTGAAACGTGAATGTCCTCAAAAATATTTTGACAAGAGATCTGTACTTAAAGATGTAAAAAAAAGCAGAAGCAGAACAAATATTATCTCTTACATAATAATATGTTCTATGAGTTTAATATCCCTTTTAATAACATATGCCTAACAACATGGATATCCCAACAGAAAAGTAGAAAGTGGCTTTTCATCAATTAAGCTCATATCATATTTCATTTAAGGAAGTATAGCAGAATTATTTTGCATCTGTGTGAGTTTTCTCCCGCTAAACTCATTATTGCTTTTGCTTCAAAAGCATAAGTTCCCAACATATTTTCACTGTGATTCTCCACGCTTAAAAAAAAAGAATATGGAATGCATACATACCATGAAACTAGAAGGAGGAAGGTCAGAGCAAAGAGCATGAGATCAGATGAGTCAGTTATAATAACAATGCTGAGTTATTAATCACCCTTCCTCATGAAATATGATTTAGTCTGTTATTCTGTTCGAGTATGCATACAGGGAAAAGGGACATCAGATATGAACTTTTTTTTTTTAATTACATTTATATGCCGCCCTTCTCGGGAGACTCAGGGCGGCTTACAATTTTTTGGAGCGCAACCCAATGCGCTCAGCAATAGCCTTCATTCCATTGTATATGCCTGCTTATTACTAAGCGGCATTTTTACAAGGTCAGCTAATTGCCCCCAACAATCTTGGGTCCTCAATTTACCTACCCCGAGAGGATGGAAGGCTGAGTCAACCTTGAGCCTGGTGGGATTCGAGCCTACAGCAGTTGTAGGCAGCTGGAACTTAAGTGCAGGCAATTAACAGCCTGAGCCACCAAGGAACTTTGAAGATGAGAAGAGAGAGAGAAAAGAGAGAGAGATTAGATAAATGTAGATTTGCTGGTCTTCTGATGCATTTCAGTTTTTTGTGGTATCTGTAATAAAACTGTGTTATTAAAATCTGTGCCCTTGAAATCTTTCTCCACTATCCTTCAAGTTTAAGTAATGGTTAAAGTGATTCTTTACACAATGCTGTATAGGACAACCTAGCTGTAGCAACAAGGCTACTTATTATATATGGTTGGGTTTCATTCTCTGTCTTCTCTTCTTCTCTTTCCAGGGCTGGAAAAGATACGGTTTATACTGCTACATGATTGGAAATATATTTGCATCATTTGCTCAAGCCAATCAAAAGTGTACAGAAAATGGGGCTACTTTAGCTTATGTTGAAAATAGGTAATAAACATTGATTAAAAATGGTTTTGTTTAAAGAGTGCTATGTATTTGTCCAGTATCTTCTGAAAAAATACATTTTTGCTGCAGACAAGTCTAGTACCATATAGTTGTAGTCTGCTTCAACTTTCAATACACCCAGTCTTCATGACCAAATACAAGTTTAAATACTTGGAAATAATGAGTAAAGTAACAGATATTCAAGCTGAAAAATATTTAACTCTGTTGAAACTAGCTTTGGTGCAACATTTAACTAAATTTAAAGTCTGGTGGTGTAGAGTATTCTGTTGCAAGCAGAGGACTCCTCTGCTTGCAACAGAATACCCTCTACCACCAGACTTTAAATTTTGTGCTTGGACAACCTAGAACTACACTGCTTATAGTTGGACCTAGGTGTAGTACACAAAATTATCTGCTACAATGTCCTACAAGTCAATGACTACTTCAACTTCAACTGCAACAATACAAGAGCACACAACAGATACAAACTCAATGTAAACTGCTCCAAACTTGATTGCAGAAAGTACGACTTCAGCAACAGAGTGGTCAATGCCTGGAATATACTACCTGACTCTGTTGTTACATCCTCAAACCCCCACTCCTTTAATCTTAAACTATCTACTATTGACCTCACCCCATTCCTAAGAGGTCTGTAAGAGGTCTGTAATAAATGCACTATCGTGCCTACTGTCCCTATCCTATTGTCCCCATTTATTTGTATCTATTTCCTGTATTCACACTCATGTTTATTCTTATACCTATTATCTTGTAAGCAATTGACAAATCAGATAAATAAATATTAAAGACAGACAATATCTAAAATTGTTCCAACTAACAGAAGCAATTTTTCAAGGATAAAGAAGTTTCAAAGGGAAGGAGGAAAAAAGTAGACAATTCTTGCTTTATGGATGTGATCTATTCCACTTAGGATGGAGTATTAAATTCAGATTAATAAAATAATCTCCAAATGTTGGAGCCATGCTAATAGCCTTTGGGATGTATTGGTCTGGATTACTGCTTGTATGGATGGTAGAAAATTGTTTACTCCTGGGAACTTTGTGATTCCTATCTCCATTTCAAACACAACTATTACAGTATCTGAGGGAAACTTGTTCTACTCATCACTGCACTCAGGCAATTCTTTGCTGACAATCAGAGAATAGATCTATAGCAGTGAACATGCTCTTTTTCTAATAAATCATTTAAAACAATTTAAATAAATATGCAATTTTGTTATTCAGTCACTAAGAGCCTTGGTGATGCAGGCTGTTAAATGCCTAGCAATTAGTGCAGGCTTGAATCCCACCAGGCTCAAGGTTGACACAGCCTTCCATCCTCTTGGGGTAGGTAAATTGAGGACCCAAGATTGTTGGGGGCAATAAGCTGACTTTGTAAAAATGCTGCTTGGGGGGCCAAAAAGCCCTAGTAAGAAGCAGACATATACAATGGAATGAAGGCAATTGCTGAGTGCATTGGGTTGTGCTCCAAAAAATTGTAAGCCGCCCTGAGTCTCTGGAGAAGGGCAACATATAAATATGAATTTTAAAAAAAAGTCATGCCCAACTCTTCATGATCCCAATGGACCACAGAACACCAGGTCCCTTTGCCCTCCACTGTTTGTCCCCCAGAGTTTTCCCATATTCATGCTCATTGTGTTGATAACACTACTTAACCATCATCCTCTGCTGTCCCCTTCTTTTGCCTTCAATCTCTGCCAACATTGTCTTTCTCAATTAGTCCTCTCTTCACATTTTGTGGCCAAAGTATTTGAATTTCAACTTCAATATCTGTCCTTCCAAAGAACAATCTGGGTTGATTTTCTTAAATATGTAATTGCTTTAAAGAATTTAGAAATAATTTCTGATATTAGCAGAAATAGCACATTGTGACTAATATTGGCAAAACTGATAAAACTGCCAAAAATATTGCCAATTATCTCCTTTCTATAGATATGAACAAGCCTTTCTGACCAGTTTGGTTGGCTTCAGGCCTGAATCTTATATCTGGATTGGTCTTTCTGACATACAAGAAAAAGGAACATTCAGGTGGACCAATGGACAACCAATCCGATTCACTCACTGGAATTCAGAAATGCCAGGTACTTATAGTTAACACTTGGAGATAGATCTACTCTAACCTATTATATTTAATGAAGTTCTCACTTGTCAATCTCACTGAAGTCTAAGGGTATATTAATTTGCTTTTCTCAGTCACACAGAGACTGAAAATTTGCTTTCTTGGAATTGATAGAATGCAAATAAATTATCCTAGGTCATTTTATTTAATTGGTCTCTTTCTTGTTAATTACTTTCTTTCTTAGAATTGGCTCTTGATCTGATTAAATCCAAAAATGAATTAATGAACTATATTTTGAAAGATTTTTCACTCAGATTTCTACTTTTCTATTCTGTTGAAGTTAAGGATAAAAAAAATCTAAGCCTGCATAATACCAATTTGGCATGAAGTTGTTTTCTTTAGAAATAATTTTCCTTCTTTATTAGTCTTTATGAAGAATGTAATCTCAAATTTAAAAAAATGTAGCATCCTTTGGGGAAATGGTTTGAGAAGTTATAGTAAAATAAATTAAGAAGCAACTATGTATTTATCTTGAATCAGATGTCTCACTTTACATGACACAGACATGTTTATTGCTTGATCTATCTTGAAGGTCGGAAGCCAGGCTGTGTTGCAATGACAACTGGAATTTCAGCTGGATTATGGGATGTTCTGAAATGTGAGATCAGGGCAAAGTTTCTTTGTAAGCGCTTTGCTGATGGCGTGACCCCTCCACCAATACCAACTACAACACCTGCCCCTCAGTGTCCTGAAGGCTGGGTAACAAGTGAAGAAAGGAATATGTGCTTCAAAGTATGCCCCTTCTCTGTAGAATATATGACATAAGGGAAGCTAAACTCAGTTCCTGGTACTTCATGAATATTGCATGTAATCTTTTTAGCTACAATATGGCAGTAATTTGCCTTGCCTTCTAGAAGGATTTAAAAAAATATTCCTGCCACAATAACAACCATGATATACTTTACTTGTCTTTCTTACTTCTTCTTTCTTTCTACCAAAGACTCCTACCAAAATCAAAGCACAGAGTTTCAACAACATAAGTTTTGAAACCAGCAATGGTGTGTGCATATGTGTGTGAAAGAGAGAGGAGGGGAGGGAGAGTAAGGGGGAGGGAGGGAGAGAGAGAGAGAAAGAGAGAGTCAAGATTGGCCCCAACAATGAAAGCCCCACCACTTTTCACATGTCTTGAAACCATAAAAAGGGCTTATTATTTTGGAATTATTTTATACATTGATAGGAGATTATCACAAAAAGACATTTTAGAAAAAGGCATTGGTGAACTTCTTTTATATTATTGACAAAAAGGCTACATGTCTACCCAGTCACCAGGTGCTTATGCTCAATGTGAATACATTATTTTACTAAAAACTGAGTTTTCTATTATTTTGTATGGCTATTGCCATCTGTGAGTAAGATGGGTGGAATCTAAATTTAATAAAATAAATATAATATTTTCATTTCCATCCATGGGAAACTCAGTGGAGTCCCCCATTATTAGCTGTAAGCAATTTAAAAGTCATTTAAAAAGCAGTTTAATTTAGGCCTAGTTAGTGATGGGGAAGTTTTCCATTCTTTCTGAAGTAGAAAAAATGGAGATGAAATTATGAATTTTAATGTGGACTGTTAATTTCCATATTTCTTTTACTGTTGTGACTTCAGTGATTTTGTCAGTATCATTACCATGCTTTGATAAAGACATACTTCTCAACTTTATCATGTGCACATTTTTTTCCTGCTTAATTGCAAAATAATGTATTGTCATTAGGCTTTCTTAAATCATGGCAAGAGATCCTGGGAAGAGGCTCGGAGTTTCTGTTTAGCAATTGGAGGAGACCTGGCTTCCATTTTTAATATGAAAGAATCCAATATGCTGCAGAATTATTTGCGGTGAGTCAATGGATGTATCCCTGCAATCTAAACTCTTTCATTCTAGAAATCAAATCAAAATGCCTTTGATCCCATAACCCATGCATTTTGTTGACAATAAAGAAGATATAAACTGGAATTCACACACCACATATTACTACTTAATAGTATGCTGGGAATTCTGTGAGTTGAAATAAAGTGACAGAACAATTAAATTAGGGTCTTTCAAACATGGCAATGTTAAATCACGAGGTTTAGCTGGCTGGAGAATACTGAGAGTTGAATTCCAAACATCTTAAAGTTTCAAAATGGGAAATGTTGAATTAAATATTAGGGCCAGACTCTGACTTTATAGCATGTAACACATTCTCTTTGAGATGATTTAATTTTTTTCCTGCTGAAGATCAGGTTCCCAAAGAAAATTTTTATCTGCTTGCCAGTTGGGGAAATGGAGTAAGCCCAAAGTAGAAATAATTCCTATCTTTCCTTTTTGTTGGCATCCATCTATTTTTATTTTCTCCTGGCTGTCCTTTTTCTCCTGGCTGTCCTTTTACTTTCTCACCATTCTTCATTCTGACACCCCCACTATTGTCATTTTTTGCTGGTAGATGGTGGGCCATGATCCAAATCCCATTCCATTTTTATATGCTGGTAATACACATATTAATCTTATTTTAAAAGGCCAAAAAGAACATTTGAAAATTAGTTTGCATTTCCATTATGTAGATCTTCCTATCAAAAGCATTTATTGGTTTATTCTTTTAGATATGTTCAGACTTTTTCAAATTTTAATGAAAATCAACCGTAATGTAGGGTCTATCTTACTTTTTAAAACCCTTGCTTTTATTTGTGTTTGTGTTATATTGTAGGAACTCTGGAATTAGCAGTTTCAATTACTGGATTGGTTTAAATTATTTAAATCCCCAGGATGGGTTTAAATGGAGTGATGATTCACCAGTGAGTGATTTCATTTTTTTTCTCAGGCAATATGCTTCCTGGGTTTTTCGTTTTGTTTTTAAATGCTTTGGCAAAGAAGACTGGGGAACTGAGTTGAAAAAATAAGGAATCTGGAAACTTGTACTGAAATATTGCACCTACAATATTGAATATTGCATTGATCTCTGGTGAGAGTGGGATTGGGTGGGGGGAGCGCATCCATCATTGCTTTTCTTGGGCTTTCAGAGGCCTTTGATATCATTGACCAAAGTATCCTTTTGGGGCCGGCTGTGGGATTTGAGGCTGGGCATGCTCCTTTCTCCAAGGTCAGTCCCAACCAGCATTGATAGGAAGTGAGAGGCCCAGCCTACGGTTTCTCCCGCAGGGCTGGCTACTTTCTCACTCCTATTTAACATCTACATGAAGCTGCTGAGTGAGATCATCTACCATCAGGGAGAGCAAAAAAAAATGGGACAACTTGAAGAAGCCTGGGTTTCTAATGGAGGTACAAGATTCATCACCAAACTCCATGCCTTAGATCAGAATGGAATGGTTTGCTGATCTCCAAATATAGTTGTCTTCCTCCAGAAAGCTCATTGCCAAATTTTGTTGAAAAAAAAAAGATCACATTCAGTTGTTTTTAAATTAAATAAATAGAAAATAAGTATTAAACCTTCACAAGGCTAGTTTGCTTATTTATTTATTTCAGATATTCTATGGAATATAAAGGAATATCTTTTAAAGTTAACCCCAACCCATTCTACCCAATGTAAAAACCAAAGCCAAAAATATCTGTAATGCCCCTTCCGGCAATGTGACCACATCAGCCCTTCAGTGGCCAAAGAAAGACGATCACAATAAAAGCCAGCTGGGTGACTTTGAGCCAGTCATTGTCTTGGAGCCCGATCCACCTCATAGAGTTATTGTTATTGTTGAGAAAATAGGAGGAGGAAGGTGTGTTGGATATGTTATTTCTAAAACAATAAAGCTGGATTACAAACAAGCAACCAAATAATATTGATAAATGTTGATAATGAATCCTGGCCTCCAACTGAAATGAGAGTTTCGCTTAGAAACCAGGAGACTGTAAGTTCTACTTCTGCCTTAGGTAGGAAAGCCAGCTGGCTAATCTTGGGCCAGTCACTTTCTCTCAGCCCAATTCACCTTACAGCATTGTTGCTGGGAGAAACTAGGAGGAGAAAGGAACATTTTATAAGTTTGCCAATTTGATAATAAAGATGGGATAAAAATCAATCAACAGACAGACAGACAAACAAACAAGCAAGCAAGGAAGGAAGAAAACAAGCTAACAAGCTTGCCCAGCTCTACAGTCTGTAGATGGAGAAATGATATAATAAACATCTTAAAATTCAAGCAAAATGAATTCTCCAAAAGTATCCCTGAGAAATTAGATTTCCTTCACTATTGCAGTTGATTGTCTCAATGGCAGGATACTTGCTAAGCCTATAAAAAAACCCAATATTAAACCTGAAACCACCAGAAAGATTTAAAAAGCTCTAGAGAGTCACTGCCAGTCAATGTAAGCAATGTTTGCTTAGGTGGACCAATTTTCTGACTCTGTACTAGGGAACTTTTTATGTACAGTTAATTTGAAATTTTGCATCATAAAATGTATTTTTTCAACAAATTATTCCATATTTCTATATTAGCTAGGTTATGTCAACTGGGGATATGGAGAACCCAATAATTATAATGGAATGGAACACTGTGGAGAGATAAACCCAGAAAGCATGTATTGGAATGATGTACATTGTGAGGAAATATATTTTTGGATCTGTCAGATTACAAAAGGTACAACGTCCTTTGTCATGTGAAATCATAACATCTTCAGATTGATATCAGGTTAATAGCATCACTAACCAATAACAATTCTTTACTTTTTAAAAATTAATCTACAAATTGGCTGGACTTGAGGAATAATAAACATTAAATATCCTTGTTTAAAATTTCTATCAATAAAATTAACTAGTGGTATTTTATACCTTAGTGAGAACTTATTGACCAAGCAGTGTAAACTTAACAGGGCAAGCTGGGAGGACATCAGGGATAGTAGTGGATTTACCATATTAAAAAATGCCCTTAGTCTCTTGCACTTTCCTTCAAGGAACTTAAAAATTATGTCAGATTTGGAGGTGGCATAATCCTCTCATTGATATTAAGGAATAAAATGTTTGTGGAAAAATAATAAAGATAATCAATGTATATGTGCCTAGGCCACATTAACAAATATAGCAAAGTAAATTTTATAAGAATGATATTTTAAAGAGACTTGTTTATTCAATTATTGAATTGAAGGTAATATCTGGGGTTGATTAATAGAATAGATTCTGTCCCGTTTCCAACCTTCGCTTTATTGCGAAGGTTGTTGAGAGCATGATAGCGAAGCAGCTCCCGGTGTTCCTGGAGGAAACCGACTATCTAGACCCATACCAATTGGGCTTCAGGCCAGGATACAGCACAGAGACGGCATTGGTCGCACTGGTGGATGATCTCTGGAGGGCATGGGACAGGGGGCATTCCTCTGCCTGGTCCTATTAGATCTCTCAGCGGCTTTTGATACCATCCACCATGGTATCCTACTGTGACGCCTCGAGGGGTTGGGGGTGGGGGGCACCCTTTTGCGGTGGTTCTCCTCCTACCTCTTGGGCCATACGTAGATGGTGTTGATGGGGGGGCAGGGATCGGCCCTGAGGCCCCTCCTTTGTGGGCTGCCTCAGGGGTTGGTTCTCTTGCCCCTCCTGTTCAACATCTATATGAAGCCGCTGGGTAAGATCATCCGTGGTTTTGGGGTGAGGTATCATCAGTATGCTGATGATACCCAGCTTTTTATCTCCACCCCTAACCAACCCAGACGTGATGGTCCGGTGTCTGGAGGCAGTGCAGGTCTGGATGGGGAGGAACAGGCTCAGGCTTAACCCAGCCAAGACCGAGTGGCTGTATGTGCCGGCATCTTGAGTTGTCCGGGATATTCTACTGTTAACTATGGGGGGGAGAGGTGTTGCCCCCTGTAGATAGGGCGCGCAACTTGGGCATCCTCCTGGATGCACAGCTCAGTTTAGAGGAGCAGGTGGGAGCCGTGGCCAGGAGGGCATTTGCCCAGGTTTGCCTGGTGCGCCAGTTGCGCCCCTACCTGGACCAACGCCACGCACGGTCACTCATGCGCTTGTCACTTCCTGTCTGGACTACTGCAATGCTTTCTACATGGGGCTGCCCTTGAGGACCACCCCGAGGCTTCAACTGGTCTAGAATGCAGTGGCATGGGTTGTGATGGGAGTGTCCCGATACTCCCATGTTACACCCCTCCTGCGTGCACTGCACTGGTTACCGGTTGCCCTCTGGGTGAGATGCAAGGTGCTGGTTTTGACCTATAAAGCCCTTCATGGCTTAGGACTGGGATATTTACGGGAGACCCTGCTGCCAGCGACTGTTTCCCATCATTCTGTGCGCTCTCACAGACAGGACCTCCTCGGGGTTCCGTCAGCCAGACAATGTTGGCTGGCGACCCTAGGGTAGGACTTCTCTGTGGGAGCACCCACCCTTAGAACCAGCTGCCCTGAGCTCCAGGTGGCCCCTGACCTCCGCTCCTTTCGCCGTGGCCTAAAAACATGGTTATTCCAACTTGCTGACCTGGACTGAGGGTGGGCTATATGGCGAGTTTTAAGGATTGTTTTTAGTGTTTTAATTACAATTTGGGTTTCTACTAGATTTAATTTCTTTTTAAATTGTATATTTATATTGTTTTACTGTATGCTTCCAGTCCTTAGGGAGATGGGGCGGCTTAGAAATCCAATTAATAAATAATAATAATTAATAAATAAATAATCTATTAATCAATTCACAGTATGAATGCTGTGACTTTGGACAAGCAGCATTCATTATCACAGTATAATTAAATTGAGCCAATCCACATTTTCAGTTTTTTCTTTGTCAGCATCTTATGAAATTTTACAGTCATAAGCCAAATTTTCACTGAAATTATGTTAGATTTGATATATAGTTGTTATAAAAACTGTTACAGTTCCAAGTAAGATATTTGGAATTTCTTTTCCTTTAAATGAAAAGAAAAATGGTGAAGAATTCTAGAAATTCTCTTGATATTTTGGAAATTCTGTTGATATTTTATTAGAATCTAGATACAAATGGGAGTGTCAAAACCCTGTAAATATTTAGTGTTTTCTAAAAAGTCAATGGTTACTAGTCATGTGGCATATACATAATTCTCATTAAATGTTCTCAGAGAGCAGCAACAGAAGAAAATAACTATTTGTAGACTTTTGATTGTCACCTAGTTGACCAGTGCAGAGGATAGGATGCTGTTTTAGCTAAATTCTTTGCTTGACTCATGAAGGCTGATATTTTTTTATAACTTTTAAAATTACAATTTTTAAATTACTGAGGGAACACTTTTGAAACATTTGTTTGATTTATGATAATTAAACTAATTAAGAGAGGCTGTTCGGTGTAATGGTTATGGCACCAAGTTAGAAACTGGGAATCTGTTAGGCACAAAGTCAGCTGGGTAACTTTGGACCAAGCACTATATCTCTCAGCCTCAGGAAAGAAGCACTAGCAACTCACTTCCAAAAAAAATCTTGCCGAGGGAAATGCAGGGACAGGTTTAAGAGTTGCCAGGAGTCAACAATGACTTGAAGGTACCCCACCTCAATCATTTATTAGAATAAAAGTATGATGCCATTCCATTTTGTCCTTTTAATTGAGATTTTACTCTAACTTTTCTTTTTCAGGTGTGCAACTAAAGTCAGAACCAACAAATCCACCCACTCCAAGTACGTTTCTATGGCTTATTGTGATGAAATGTTTCTATGCTGATGATAGAGCTAAAATTGCCTTCTTGAGGACAAAGTGGCATTATCATGCAAATACCATTACTTATATACCTGTGTTAAATGTAGGACACAAGTATGCAAAGGCAGCATAATGATGTCATAGTTTGTACATTGACACATTGATTTGTTGCAGTTTGCTGAGGGCACTGCTGGCTGAAAATAGTGAAAAATAGTTTTAAATGTAAACTTTTGGATTTTTAAAATTTGTGAAAAATATTTTACATTTTTTTGAAAATTTTGAAAATTTTTGGAATTTTTAATTTTAAAATGAACTATCGATAAAACAAACCCAAGGACAAAGAGACTGACGCTGCTGTGATTTGCATAATATTTTCCATGTATGTATTCATGCTCATAGAAGGTCCAAATTTCATATGGACCAAATGTAAACTAAATAAACTACTTGAAGAAAAAAAAATAAAGGGTCAAGAGGCAAGCCTAGATATATGAGCTCGACCTACAAAATTAGAAACTCCAAAGTAAAAAAAAGTTTATCCAAACTGAACATAGTAAGGAACAAACATTCCAGAAGAAATGATCCTGTACATAAGAGAGACAATAGGTTTAAGATCCAGAAGGATATTGAACAATGGGCCCTATCTAATAAAATGAAATTTTATGGTGAGAAAAATACTTAGGAAAAGGGAAAAAAAACCAAATACACAGGTATTGAATACATGGTACCTGGTCCAATAGTAGTACCTGTGAGAGGGATTTAGAAATCCCACCTGACAGCCACTTAAATACAAGACAGCAGTGGGTTGTAGCTGTCGAAAAAGCCCACAATCCTAAACTGCATTAACAGGGATAGAATCCATATCTCATGAAGTGTTAGTGCTACTTTATAATGCCTTGGTAAGATCACACTTGGAATACTGCATCTAGTTTAGGTCGCCATGATATAAAAAAAGATGCTGAGATTCTAGAAAGAGTGCAGAGAAGAACAACAAAGATGAAGAATGGTTACAGGAATTGGGCATGTCTAGTCTATTGAAAAGAAGGATTATAGCAGTGCTCCAATTTTTGGGGGACTGTCATGAAGAAGAGGGGATCAACCTATTTTCTAAAGCACGTAAAGGCAGAAAAAGAAGCAACAGATAGAAACTGATCAAGGAGAAAACCAACCTAGAAAAAGGGAGAAATTTCCTGACAGAATATTAATTATGTAAAGGCTTGCTATTTACATAATTAATTACTAGAGATTTTTAAAAAAGAGATTGGACTTTGTCTGAAATGGTATAGGGTCTCCTGCCTGAACTGAGGATGGACTAGAAAGATCTTCAAGGTCCCTTCCAACTCCTTTATTCTTTTGTTCTGTTATCATTTCCTAACAAGTTGGAGAGTCTCAATCTGTTATTAGCTGCAATGCAAGAAGAAAAGGCTTAATTCCACCTTGCCTGCTTATATTATATTATGATTTGTGCTCCAGTGTATGTGGGGAGGTTGTCTCCTAATTGGTTCACCACAACAGTCCTATAAATTAAGTTGGACTGAAGGAGAATACCCCAAAGTCACTCCAAAGTGAGTCTTGAAACTGATAACATTTGTAACATTGTTAGATTTTTTTTTATAAACTGAAAGTTGTTTGCTGATTGGCTGGCTGACTAGGACCACAGAATGTGAGAATCAGTTTGGTGTAGTGCTGGCCAGGACACTATGAGTTCTAGTCCCATGTTAGGCATGAAAGCTGTCTGGGTAACTGTGGGCCAGTCACTCTCTCTTAACTCACCATCTACGATTCTTGTTGCGGGAAAATAGGAAGATGAGAGTATATTGTGTATCTTGACTGTCTTAAGTTACTAAGTAATAAATGTGGAATAAAAATATAAATAAATTAGTAAATGAATATTTTTCATAGATTATAAATTTACTAGTGATGGCTGGCTCATCAATCAAGACAAGCAGTATTATTTCAACACCAACAAATTTCCAATGGAAGAGGCCCGTGCATTTTGCAAAACAAACTTTGGAGATTTACTTGTCATTGAAGATAACACTGAAAGGAAGTTTATCTGGAAATATGTAAGATACTCATTTATTATTTCTGATATGAGAACAATTAATGTGTATTGTTTGCTTATTTTTAGTTTATTTAAGGCATTTCTGTGCCTGCCAGACAGTGGTTCTTGATGGCTTACAATAACCATAGCCTTCATCATAAATTTAAAGCGCAAAGACTGTATTATGGAGTAAAGAGTATATTTGAGCTTTTCCCATTAGTGAATTAAAATTTAAATATCATACAAATTGTATTTATTCTACAATTGTTCATATCAAAATACGTAATTCAGATATGCTGGTCTATATTTCATATACATCAGCTTTCTTCTATTACTTCTTCTAGTGAACATATTGGTTCCATTTTTGGAGCCATGCCAGTCCCAGTAAGAGAAACCTCTCCATCCCTTGAGCCACAATAAAGTTTAGGGTTTCCTGGTAGTTCCCCATCCACATTTCTATCGGCTCCATTATAAAATGAGCTTAGGTTCATTTAATTGGCCCATCCAGTTGGCAAAATACTATAGGCACCCTCATGCTCCAACATCAATTTTATTGAATATCTTTACAAGAAAACCATTCCTCTTAATCAGAGTAGAATAACAAATAGTTAGACAAATAGTTATGTTTGTATTTTTTTAATCAAGGAGCAAAATGCTAAGTTAACAAATATTGGATCCTGACGAGCTCTGCTTTATGATTGCAATTAAAAGCAGGAAAATATTTACTTATTAAGATTTACATTAGTGCCCAACAAGTCATCCATCTGTTGTCAGGTTAGACTAGCTTAAAAGAATAACAGAGTTGGAAGGGACCTTGGAGGTCTTCTAGTCCAACCCCCTGCTCAAGCAGAAGATCCTATTCCATTCTTTATAATCTTCTTTTGAAAATCTCCTTAAGGCATCTGTCTGCCTAATTGGAGAAATCATACTGCTAAAATAATCTGATTCTTGGTTTTATCTGGTTTGATAAACAGAAACTGCCAGAGTTGTATCTTGGTAAGAATTAAAATTTTATCAAGTACGTCTGTAATAAAGCAAAGGCCATTGCTAAAAGTTACAAAAATCCACATTATGGAATACAAAAAGAAAAGGCTGGAGTTGGGGTGTTACAATATTTCTTCAACTTTTATTTAGGAGCCAATGACCAGTAAACGTTCATCTCCATTCAGTTGCCCTGATTCCATCTTGAATCAAGAGATTACAGGCAGTAGTGGGATTCAATTTTTTTTACTACCGGTTCTGTGGGCGTGGCTTATTTGGTGGGTGTGGCTTGGTGGTCATGTGACTGGGTGGGCGAGGCCAACTTGATGTCACTCACATCAAGAGGTGCTTGCCTGGCCTCAAAGAGATACAATTTCCCTCTCTATTTATTTACTACTACTGAACATCCAAAATACACTATTTAATCCTATGTATATATGCCATATGTGTACATACATATTACATAGTATAGTATGTGTATAGGCACACAAAAAGGTACATTATCTACTATATATATTGTAGTACACACACACACACAGAGTCTTCTAAAACTATACACATTCAACCTCACTGCGTTTGGAAAAACACACTCATAATTCACTTTCTGCCACACATTTAACTATAACTTCTGTACATTAGAACATTGCACACACCTTCAGATTTACTTCCCTAGCCTGCACATGAATGTTAGACCCAGGAGACATCATGGATATAGTAAAATGTGGTGAAACTCACTTAACAACATTCTTGTTTAGCAAGCAAAATTTTGGGCTCAATTGTGGTCATAAGTGAAGGACTATCTCTGCCTTCCTCTGCATGGCAGCCTTCTGCTAGTAAACTTCTCTGCCAATTTTCCTCTCTGTTAGAGGCACCAAAATAATCCAGATTCCAGATGATATAAGGTCTCCTGCTGGAGCAGGGGGTTGGACTAGATGGCCTCCAAGGTTCCTTCTAACTCTGCTATTCTATTATTCTGTAAGGATCTCCTGCTGGAGCAGGGGTTGGTCTAGAACAGGGGTCTTCAAACTTGACAGCTTTAAGACTTTAAGACAGAATTCCTCCTCCAGTCATGTTAGCTCAGGAATTCTGGGAGTTGAAGTCCACAAGTCTTAAACTTGCCAAGTTTGAAGACCCTTGGACTAGAAGATGATCTCTGAGATCCCTTCCAGCCCTAGATTGCTGTGCTGTTTCAAAGAGTCTTCTGAAGCCAGGGTTTATGTCCTTCCTTCCTCTCCTTTTTTCTCTCTCCCTCCCTTCCTCCTTCCATGTATCTATCTATCCATCCATTCATCCATATATCTCATTCTATTTCTCCTCCC
>CM019155.1:27003670-27032830 GCA_009733165.1 Naja naja
CAGTGATCCATGAAGGAGACCCACCAATATAGTGACCTCAATTCACTTCTAGCATGGATGAATCCAGGTTTATGGATTATCTAGATCAGGGCTGTTAAACTTGTGGCCTCTGGGGCCAGATGCATCATATGCTGGCCATGGCCACATCTGGTTTATTTTTATTTTTTAATTAATATTTTTACTTTAAATACAAATAATACAAACATAATACATATACATCTAAATACAAAAAAAGAAAAAAGAAAAAGGCAAATATTACAGTGTACCCCACCCCTGGAGACCAATTTTTTCTTATAATTCTTCTATAACAATTAACAGATTACTATATATTCCAATTGTGCCCTCATCCCTTCCAAAATGACATATATTCTTGAGTAGGTTTATTCCCTTTGCCTTCCACCAACACTGATTTTATAAAATCCCCCCATATTTCATTAAAATTGTTTGCTTAAATCATCCCTTTTTAAAATTGTATTTCTGTTGTTAATTTATCATTTGTTGCCATACTCCAAATTTCATTATACCACTCATTTCTTTGAATATCCTAATTTCGTCTCCAATATTCAGCCATCACTAATATAGCAGCCATTATCAAATAGCGAAGGCGGGGGGAGTCATGATACATCACACAATGACACCAGGATGATGTGAGTTTGACACCCCTGTTCTTGATAAATGCTTCTCTAATGATCTCCTTATCTGTCAACAGATGCAATAGTAGCTCATGAAGTTGTAGGTGAAATTTGATTTTAGCTATTGTTATGATACATTAGAAATTGGTGGGGCATGGTTGTGTGTACCTTCTTGACTGTTTGACCACTCTGTAGTCTCCTTCCCCTGCTCAACCATTTATTTTATCTTGCTTAGGACTTTGGAATGATATAAACTGTGGATATCCATCTTCTTTCATATGTGAAAGACATAATAACTCAATCAATGCAACTATTGCTCCTACAACACCTTCCATTAAAGGAGGATGCCCTGAATCTTGGCTTTTGTTTGAAAACAAGGTGCAGTAATTATTTCTTTCCTTTAAAAAAAAGAATCACTCCAAGACATAAAAGGATAACAAGATGAGAGGGATTTTCTATGGAAGATTTTTTTAGGCAATTAAAATAAATGCCTTGAAAAGATGGTAATTTTGTGCATATGTACATAAAATAAAGGTAAACACTCATCAACCTTATCATGTAAACTGCATGGTACACATGACCAGATAAACTAATTCTACTTTATTGTAAAGCTACATGAGCAAATCTTGAAAATCTGAAGGTACAATTCTTCTATTACCACCTTTACTGGCCAAGAATGTAGGTAAAATCCCTTCTGAGCCTCTTTTTCTGCCCACTATCCAGCTATACCATGTTGTCTCTTATCTGACAATTCCCTAGGCAGCACATCTTCACAAACATACAGTCTCCCAAGGTCTTTCCCACATACCAGTACAAGGCTCCTTCACATTAAACTTGAGTGCCAATGTCATTCACAAAATAACAGAATCACATGGTTGGAATGTACTTGCTACTTTTCTTGAAATGGCAGAAGCTCTGTAACATTATCATTTTGCAAGCTCAGTCCATTTCATCCATTTGTGCATCGTTGCAATGCACATATGCAAATAGATAGGGCTAACATTGTTACACTGCTTTTATTGGTTTGACTCTCTTTGCCCCTCCATCCATAGGTAGCAATATCAGCTCCTGCACTTTCTTTGGCAGCAGTAAGGAAACACATTATCCTAATGGTTTTCTGGAATCTTTTTTTTATTTCCCTGTAGAGCCGGGTGTCAAACTTGGGGCGTCACATTGCCTTCATGGGATTTTTTCACAACATTTTTTCCCTTTGCGGAGATGGGGTGGGTGTGGCATGCACATGCTGTATGTACATGCTGTACCCCTGTAATAGAGGATACATGTCAGTTTCCAAGTACCAACCAGACCCAAATTTTCAAAATCAATCAATACAGTTAATTTTATAATAAAGCCAATTATTGGCGTGCTGTGCAATAAATTCACATGGTGCAATAAGATAGTGTGTTCGTTAGTAGGATTCACTGGGTATGGGATTTTTCTTTTTTGCCTTCACTGTGAGTTGTGTTGGGGGGGTACACGAAGGGAGACTCAGCCAATCTCATTGTACACATATTGTACTCTGACAATAAAGGTTGATTTGATTTGATTTGGTATAATGATTAAGATCTGGTCTAGAAACCAGAAGATTGAATTATTAGCCCCCCCCCTCCTTAGGCATGAAAGCTGGTTAGATGACTTTGGGTCAATCCCTCTTTCCCAGCCCAATCCACCTCATAGGATTGTTGTTGTGGGTAAAATAAAAGGAGAAAGGAGTAATATAAATGTTCTCCACTTTGAATTACTTATAAACAAAGATGGGATGAAAATTAGAATTATTAGAATTCTTTTTACTGGCCAAGTATGATTGGATACACAAGGATTTTGTCGGTGCAAATGCTCTCAGTATACATAAAAGAAAAGATACATTTGTCAAGAGTCAAGAACCATAAGGTACAACACTTAATAATAGTCAAAAGGTACAATAAGCAATCGAATCATACTAGGAAACAGTCCATGTAGACCGTAAGGATACAAGCGACAAAGTTACAGTCATACAATCACAAGTGGGAGGGGATGAGTGATGAGAAGATTAATAGTAATAGTAATAGTAATCTAATCATTAATCAAGAATTAGATGCTACTACTCAAAATCCAGGTGTATTTAGAAAAGCACTTGGGAGATTGCTCTCTGTTGCAAACACTGATTTCTGGAAGACTTCCCCAGCATAGATCGGTGAGGTCTACATCTTGATAACCTGGCTTTCCCCCAGGCTTTGGATCAAAAAGGAATCAAAGTGGGTAGTTTGTTTGACTTCTCATTGTTGTTGTTTTTCTCCTGGCTGTTTGGTTTTTAAATTGTATTTTATTGTTGTTTTTATTGTCTGTGACCATATACGTTTCTAAACAAATAATAAACCTTTAATTTTATTTGTCTTTATCTTCTGGATTTTTTTTTAAAAAGTGTTATAAATTCTTTGGATTTAATCAAGAACAACAGAAAAATTGGAAAAATGCACGGAAAGATTGTCAGAAAGAAGCATTTGGAGGAAACCTTGTTACAATACTCAATAAAAGGGTACAAGGTATATAACCACTATATCAATTAATAAAAGTTTACTTACTTGTGAAATTTAACATCATCTTTGGGGTGATTATGTTTTATGGAACAAATATGCCATTGATAATACTACCTGACTATTTCTATGGAGCTTACAATACTAGTTTGAACCTGGAATTTTAAATGAAAAGTTATAATACCTTAATTCATATTTCCCCCTTTATTATTACTGCTAGGATTTTCTTCCTCCTCTTTGATTTTCTTACTGTTAAGTAGACATAATGGTGAACCTTTGTTTACCCCCAAGCACATATAGTTGTAAAAGTCATTTTTCATCTTTAAAATAAAATGGAAAATTGTGATTTGTTAGAAATTACAGAAGAAAGTTTCAAATGTTCCTTTTCATACTAAAAGCAAAGGAGCGAAGGAATTGCCTGCTATATCAGTGGTATCAAACTTGCAATCCATGGGGCATATATTTCATGTTCTGCCCATGCCCACATCCAGTTTAGCGAAAAGAAGAAAGTTACGATACATCACGTGACAATGCGAGTTTGTCACCCTTGTGCTATATATATTTATTAGAGATGTGCAAATTTTTGCTTTGCTTTGCTTTGCATTTTCCCTGTTGACTATTCGTGCTAATTCAGCTAGGACAGCCCTGAAAAAGACATGGCTGCTTTAACAATTTGAAAAAAAGATGCTTTATATGTGCTCTTGAACACTGAAACATATCACTTTCCAAGTATTTACACAACCATAATATTTATAGATTTTTGCAGTCATAAAATGTGTAAACCATTCAGAGTGGCTTCTGTGATTGAGGTGCTATACCCATTGATAACACACTCACACATGTGTTTTATGATTCAGTTGTATTGATGTAGGATCAAAGGGAGATTAAAATATTTTAATCAATACATAAATAAATGTGCTATTCATATACATTATAAAAGCTTGAGCTCACTTGTGTCAATAATGGCAAACTGCTGTATCTAAAAGCAGTATCTCAGCAGAATTATAACTCAAGGTGTGCTTATTTATTTCTCACAATTCTTGGTACATTTTCCAAACCAAATTTCAAACTTCAGTAATTTTTATTTCATATACTCATTATGCATTTATTCAAGTCTACGTTTCAATATGTTTTATTCCATTTTAAAATTCTTTATTTGATTAAATATTTGCTTTGATTTCATGCTGTCCCAAATGTTAGGTATATCTACATTCTCTGATCACATTATTCTTCCACTACACTTTCTTTTTAGCTTTTCTCACCTTCCATTTAAATAAATTCCAAAGTGATGTATGGATAGGACTAAATGACATCAATGAGGATCAAATGTACCTCTGGACAAATGGAAGAGGAGTCAGTTACACAAACTGGGAGAAAGGATTCCCACTGAGTTATGGGCCAAACAGTGTAGGTATTTGACTACAGGTTGGAATTGGGAAACTTCTCCCAACTTCCTTGCTTTGTCTTTTTCCCTACAACCTGTGTTATATGAGTCTTAAATTAGAGTCATATGATGAGAAGAAAAAAAGCAACATAAATAAGCAAAATAATTTTATGGATAATTACTAGTGATTATTGTTTTGTTTTGTTTTGATTTAGATTTGAAGGCATCTAGGAGCACACATATGATACTTCCTTACAGTTTCTAAAACTAGATGTGTGTTTTTTTCTCAGAATTATGTTGTAACTGCAGATGGGAGCTAAGCAATCACAGGAAACAGTGGGGCTGCTTTAAAGACTTGAGGACAAGGCCTATGTTGGCATCCCATGAAATCAGGGGTGCTTCAATAAATTTAACAACTGGTTCTCTGCCTGGAGGCTGGGTGGGCATGGCCATGGTGGGCATGGCCTAATTGTCCTCCTGCACCACTCTGGGAGTGAAAATGGGCTGCAGGGGGGAGGCGTTTTCACCCTCCCTGGGCTCTGGAGGCTCTCTGGAGGCTGAAAACAGGCCTGTTTCCAGCCTTCTCCAGCTTTGGAGGGTTTCAGGAGGGCAAAAATGGCCTCCTGAAAGGGTGAAAATGGCCTCCTCAGGCTCCGGAAGCTCTCTGGAGACTGGAAACGGGCCCATTTCTGGCCTTCTGGAACTTCTGTGAGGCCCATTTTTTGCCCTCCCCAGGTTCCAGGGGCTTTCCTTGAGCCTCCAGGAGAGTGAAAATGGCCTCCAAGGGCTTCAGAGACTCTCTGGAGAAACGGGCCCATTTTCAGCCTTCCGGAATTTCCAGGAGGCCTGTTTTTCACCCTCCTCAAGCCTCCACATGGACCCTGCATTTACCTGCAATCCAAAATGAGCCACACAGGGACTCCTGGGAGGGGCAGGGTGGGATGGGCGGAGCCAGCCAGGGGTGGGATTTACCAGTTTGCCGAACTGGCTATAAAATTAACAACCAGGTTGCCGAACCAGTGCAAACCGGTAGCAGTCTACTCCTGCATGAAGTCTGAAGCACCTTTCAGCTCCATTGCACATTCTCTCAGCAGAATAAATCAGCAGAAGCAATATTGAAAATTAAATCTCGAGGTGCTTCATTTGAGAGTAGGATTTAAAGCAGTGTTTCTCAACCTTGGCAACTGTATGAAGTCTCAGTTTTAACTCCCAGAATCTGTTAGCCAGTTTGCTGATCTAAATAATTAGCTAGCAGGAACAAGTGAGGAGAAAACTGGAGAAAACAGTTAAGGATAGCAATTGGGCAAGTGATTGTTCTGATTGTTACCCAGGCAAAAGCTGATCTTGACCAATGCCCTCTGTGAGGAAAACAAATAGGTGACCTTTGTGAATTGCCTTGATACATAGCAGGCCTCATACTAAGGCAGCATACAGTATAAGAGCAGCTATTACAGCAGATATTTCCTTATTCTATCTCATATCTTGAGAAATACATCCAACTATGATTCCAAGAACATCATGTGGAGCTTCACCTAGCTTTTAATTGGAGAGTGGGTGGGTGGGATTTACCATTTGGAGCACACAGTTGATTAGTGGGCATGTGACATTCTTACTTTTCCATATTTCTGGAAACCATGGTGATTCATTCTGTACAGGAGGTTCTTGATTCATGGCCACAATTGGAACCAGAAATTCCATTGCTAATAAGGTGACTGTTAAATGAATCGTGCCCAATTTTACAACCTTTTTTTAAAAATCAAGGTTGTTAAACAACTCATTGCAGTCATCACTAAGTGTCATAAGTGAATCTGTCTTTCCCCGTTACTTTGCTTGACAGAAGCCTGCTGGAAAGGTTGCAGATAGTGATCACATAACCCCAGGATACTATAACAGTGTAAATATATGTTGATCACCATGTGTCCCAATATGGATCATGTGGCTGTGGGGAATACTGCAATGGTTGTAAGGACTGGTCCTAAGTCAATTTTTTCAGTGCTGTTGTAACTTAGAATGATCACTAAACGAGTGGTTGTAAATTGAGGAATACCTATAACCTTCTCTACCAACTTCCCCTGTTTTCCCATGACTTTTAAATTGACATGTTTGAGGAATTAAGTAGTTTATTCATACCACATTCAACATTTATTGTTTTCCATTTCATATAGGAAGATTGTATTGCAATGAAATCATTGCCTTACAAAAGTGCAGGCTTATGGAGAAATAGTTATTGCCACTATAAGAGAGGGTACATATGCCAAGCCAACGTTCGTGAGTATTTTGCCTATTTTTGTTTCCTCACCTTTTTTTTTCTTTTTGAAAGGAAAAGCCTTCTTTGATTTAAAAAACCTCTAACTTTTCCCTTCAATGTTTCAATACAACAAGACCATGATGGTTTTTAAATCTCAGACCATAAATATGGTGTGGAATAATAATTAGGTGTTTTATTTATTTACTAAGACATGCCTGTCCACTTAAAAAATGACTAAGAAGCATAACATTTAATTAATGCAATAACAAAGTAAAAATGCATGATTCATTCATGTAAAATTGTATCAGTCACTAACTGCCAGTACTTTACATATTTTGAAGAATATTTTGTTCCAGGGAAGAGATATGACCAGGGAGAATGTTCTCCTATATGGTCCTTGGTGATGAGACCTAAACCCAGTCTGGTCTATCAGATCTCACTAGATAGGCAAACTTTTATTCAGAGCAGATGATCACAAAGATACTTAAGTCCTGATCAGGGGTGAGCTTCAAAAATTTTAGCAAAGTGTTCTCTGCCTGGTTGCTGGAATGGCATGGCCATGGTGGGTGTGGCTTAGCCGGCCTCCTGCACCATGGTAGAGGGGGCATTTTTGCCCTTCCTGGGCTCCAGAGGCTTTTCTCAAGCCTCCAGGAGGGCGAAAACAGCCTCCCTGGGTTCTGGAGGCTCTCTGGAAGCTGGAAATGTGCTATTTCCAGCCTTCCCAAACTTCTGGGGCCTGTTTTTTGCCCTTCCTGAGCATCCGTGTGCGCCCTGCACTTACCTGCATCCAAAATGGGCTGCAGGGGGACTCCTGGGAGGGGCAGGAGCGGCCAGCCAGGAGTGGGATTTGGGGGTTCTCCAAACTGCACAGAATCTTAGCTAGGGGCTCTCCTGAACCCCTGTGAACCCCCAGCAGCCCACCCCTGGTCCTAATCCATGCAGTGCTTTAAGAGTGACAATTACCATCTTGAATTGCACTTACTGAGTAACTGGGTTAATCCCCTTACTTAATCTGCTGCAGTTGGGACTAACTAACTTCTGAGTGATCTTCAAGGACAATCCCATGCAGAGTGAATTGCATTAGTCCAGCCAAGAAGTGTGTAGGTATCACATTTATTACCCAGTCAGTAAATAAATAAATAAATAAAAAATAGGGAGCAGTGGGCTTCTTTCAAACTTCCCACTGTTTTCTATGACAAAAAATACCTGAAAGTGTTTCAAGTGGGGCTATTTGTTTTAACCCTGAAATAAAAACACACTTCTCATTTTATGCCCAAAACAAATGTCAATTTACCCCAAACACCATTTCCACTGTATGTCTGAAAAGGGGTTTTCTCATTTTGCATTTTATGTCTTCATATTTTTGAAAAGAGCCTTACAATGTTCTTTTTCTTTTGTAGACCCAAAATATTCTTTTCTTCCATTCACCACCCCAGAGCAGCGTTTCCATTATAGAAATAGCAGCTACTTCATCATTGAAGCCAAAATGACATGGGAAGATGCAAAACAAAGTTGTGAAAGGAGAGACTCGTGTCTTGCTAGCATTTTAGATCCCTTTAGCCTCTCATATCTCTGGCTAAAACTAAAACAAAAAAGGATTGTATGGCTTGGCCTCAACAGTAATCTGGTAAATGCAACTTGTATCAGTCCACAAGGTTCCATCTATTCAAATTTCTATTTGTTCAATTATTTTGGAGCATTCAAGAATATGCTATTAATTTTGGGTGGCAATTGCTCCATTCAGTGGAAATGAAAATTAGAAAACTACTGTAGATGAATGAAATGACTATTTGCTATACCTTCCAGTCAGTCTAATATGATTTTGCCCTCCCAGGCTAGGGTCTACACCATACTAATATTTAATTATTTATTTTTTGAATTGATTTGATTTCTATAGCTACCCCTGTCAGCAAACAACTTTGGGTGGCTCACAGTTCAGAAACATATAGTACAATTAAAATGGTAAAAGCGTTTTAAAACAACAAAAACAGTAAAAGCCATTAAAATGCTAAAAAACATGGCAATGTCTAATTTGTATTCATTCAAAGCAAAACATATGGTCTGTTAACAATATGTCCAGGAGCATACCCAGGTCTTTCAAGGCTAACAGAGAGTAACAGAGTTGGGGTCATTCCAACCTCTTGGGATGGAGGACGTTCCACATAGCAGACACTGCTGCAGAAAAAACTTATCTTCTAGTCTCCATCAGCCAATATTCTTTGGCTGACTGGATCTGCAGCATGCCCATCCTATTTGATCTAATTGGATATGTAGAAACTCTTAGAAAAAGATGATCCCTCGGATTCCTGGTCCCAAGTTATGTAGGGCTATATATGTAATTACCAGCATCTTGAATTCCACCTTGAAACATATTGGTAATATGCCAGTGTTTTTAATCATGTATTTGTTAAATAGACTCTTAGTGGCAAGGTTCAAACATGATGCTAATATATAGCATGTGGATTCTCAGAACAGACCAAATAACAAAGCAAACCTTATTCTGAAGCAGTTCTTGTTCTTTCCACTGTTAAAACTTTTAACCAAATCAGATTTTAATAATGAATTAAACTTATTATATGACTTCATGAGCATTTGGCATTTGGCAAGTTATTGGGAATTGGAATTTGAAACCAAAGAATTCTCTTGGTTCATGACAGCAAACGTGAAGGCTTAGTGCTGTTGTGAAATCATCTATAAAAACCAACCTACATTGCATTTACTATTCACATTTCATATTGGATTGCAGTTATTACTGCAAAAAAAGACTAAATTCTGACAGGATCTATTTCCAGGGAAGCAATAATGTAACATTCCTAGATCAGCCTAACATGCTCAATTACAGTGCATCTCATAAGAAATATGTCTCTCATTCAGTGTGTGGTTTTTGTTGGTTGGTTTTTTTAGACTGGCGGGCAATATACATGGATTGATAAATTCCGGATGAAATATACTAAATGGGCAGCAAATGAACCAAAACAAAAATTAGGCTGTGTTTATATGGATTTGGATGGGACCTGGAAAACAGACTCATGCAATATAAAGAATTTTCCTCTTTGCAAATATCCCAAAGGTAAGTTGAAGGATAGGTTAAGATTTTTCTTCATGGTTTCATATTCAGATTAAAGCAGTTTTCTGCAGCCTTGGCATCTTGTAGGTATGTTGGACTGCTACAAATTGGAATAATTTAGAAATGGTGCCATAGACATCTAGATTACTTTTTGAAGGGAATGTACCTCCATTTAAGCTGTGAAATTTTGCACAGGTCTAATTTTTAAAGACTTTGGGAATATAATAGACTCTGCATAGTAACATATATGCCAGGCAGCCTTTGTCAGCATGAATAATATTGATGCTTGCTAAGAGTTGTAATTTAGCAATGTGGGGAAGGGGGTAGAGTTCCAAATTTTATTCCTCTGATGTAGGGCATATTCATTATTTAGCTTGCAAAAACTTAAGACTGGAGAGACTATTTGATGTGATAGTTAAAATGCTGGTCTAGATACCAGGAGACTGGGAGTTCTAGTCCTGCTATAGGCATAAAAGCCAGATGTATGACTTTGCACCAGTCACTCTCTCTCAACCCAATTCACCTTACATAGCTGTTATTGTGGGGAAAATAGAAGGAGTAAGGAATATTAGATATGTTTGTCACTTAGAGCTGCCTGTAAAGTAATAAAGGCAGGATAAAATTCTAATATGTAAAATATAAAAATAAATAAATACAACATGTATAGCTCTGATAATGTTTAGGAGAAAATCTGCCCCTTAAACCTTATCTGCAGGGGAAGACTTCTGCCTTTTTTATTCCAGTTAAGTCAGTTTGTGAACTATAAATAGTGGTAAAGGGGGAAAGAGACTTGAAAATTTATTCTGCCCTTTAGGTAGTTTGACTTTAAAAGACTATTCTACAGATTGGAACACAATTATTTTTCACATGCTGCATTCTTTCAGTTTTGTGATCTATATTTGGAGTCAATAACTGTATGCCAAAAAAGAGCATATTAGGAATAGATATACATCCACCAGTGCATATATTAACAGTGTATATTTGTAGAAGTGTCAAGATAGTGCCCACAGTAACCTAATTAAAGCTCTATCTGTATTTCCCTGTTGGTGTAAAATTAAAAAAGTTAACAGTAACATAAAAGTAAAAAGGACAAGGATGCTTACTAAAAACACTGTAGTTTTGACAAGGTTCCTCATAATAATATTTCAATAAATTAATTAGAATTAAAAATTATATTGTTTTTTTAAAACAGTGTTTCCACCTACTGTACCACCTCAAGAACCAGGAAACTGCCCACTTGCAGTGGAGAAATCTTGGATTCCATTCCGTGGTCATTGCTATCACTTTGAAGCCTCATCAAAGATGAGTTGGCCAAAGGCATCATTAGCTTGTTTGCAATTAGGTAAGCGTTCCCATTCACTACTTATAATACCTGACTTTATTTTAAAGCAAGTAGAAGAAACAATTATTGAAGAAATACTAAGATTTGCAAGTATTTTAATAGAAAGGATATGGACTCCTTAGAACATAGAATAATAGGATTGAAAGGGAACTTAGGGGCCTTCTATGTCCAACTCCCTACTTGAGAAGGAAACCTTATAGAATTCCGGATAAATTGCTGTCCAGTCTCTTCTTGAAACCCTCCAGGGATGGAGCATCCGGCGGGTAAGTCATTCAATTGATTAATTGTTTTTATGTCAGGAACTTTCTCCTTAGTTTTAAGTTGGATCTCTATTTAATGATCTTTCACCAATTACTTCTTGTTCTGCTCTCAGGTACTTTGGAGAATAGTTCAATCCCATCTTAATTTAATTTAATTTAATTTAATTTAATTTAGGGATTTCTAGCCCCCCTATCTCCCGAAGGACTCAGGGTGGCTTACAACAATAAAAAACAGGAATACAAAATTTAAAAAACTATTAAATAAGAGAACCCCAATTACAAACATTAAAACATTAAAAACCAACAAACAAAATTTAAAAACAATTGAAAAAAACCCTTCAGTCCAGTGATAGCCCCTCAAGTACTGGAAGAACCAGGAAATTGCCTTGTTGCAGTGGAGTTAAGTTTACTTAAAGGGCATACTAAAGTACTGCTATCATATCATCCCTAATCCTTCTCTTTGTTAGAAGAACATACCTAGTTCTCTGAATTTTTCATTGTATGGTTTGGCTCCAGACACCTCATCATATTTGTTGTTCTTTTCTACATTCTTTTTAGGGTCTCAACATTTTTTAAAATTGTGGTGGACCAGAACTGGATGCATTATTTCAAATGTAGTCTCACCAGTGCAGTATAAATTAGTACAATCTTTTCATGTGATCTTGAAACTGTCTCTCTATTGACGCAATCTAGGACTACTTTGGCTTTTTTGATACCTGCAGCACACTGCTGGCTCATACTTAAGTGGCTCATACTTAAGATCCCTTTCACAGTTACTACAATTGAGCCAGGTGCCACCTATTCTATACCTGTGCACTTGGTTTTTCTTGCCTATGTGTAGGATCTTTTTTCACTGAATTGCATTTTGCTGGATAGAACCCAGTGTTCAAGTCTGTCAATATTTCTAGGTACTCACAAATATGCTGCTTGATTATTTTTTTGAGTATTTTCTCTAGTCTCAATATAAGACTGATTGGTCTGTAGTTTCCTATGTTCACTTCCTCCCCGATTTTGTATGCTAAAAGCACATCAGCTCTTCTCTAGTCCTCTGGTAGTTCCTCCATGCTTCAGGAGCTTTGAAAAAAATTGTTTCATAGTTCTGAGATCATGTCTGACAGCTACTCCTGAACTCTGATATATAATCTATCTGATCTTGGTGATTTGAACTTGTCTAGAGTGGATAGTGTTGTCTTACTGATTTCTTGCCTATTTTGATTTTTATTCCTAATCTATCTTTTATGGTACCCCTTTTGATAGGCTGAACTATTTTTTTTCTTTTTGCATGAAGACCAATACGAAGAATGAATTAAACAGTTCTACTTTCTTTCTGTTACCCATCACCTCCTTGCCATCTTCTCCCATTAATTGGCTGATTACTTCCTTGGCTTTTTCCTTGTTTCTTACATTTGAAATATTTTTTTACTATTCTTGACATTTGTTGCAAGTCTTAGTTTATGCTTAACCTTAGGAGGTTAATTCTGTATTCTGTTTAATTATATATCCCTCTTTCTATTTTTTATATTTATTCTTTTTCTCAGTTTGTAAGAGAGTTGTTTATGTGACCATGCTGGTTTCAATTGGGGTCTGATATATTTGTTCCTCATACTTTGAGCATTGGTAATCTGAATCCCTTATGGCCGACCCTGCATTTGTTTCTTATTTTTCCTATTTTGTATCTGAGTTATCCTTTCTTCTCACCACTCCCTAGTTCACTCTTTGAGTAATTGTCTTGCGACTTATGCTTGTGATTAGTTCCTAAAGATTGGTTCCCTGCCCTTCCAGTTTTAGTTTAAAGCCCTTCAGATTTTTTGAGCTGATTGTTTTCCACACACATTCCTCTTGGTTCTTGTGATATGCAGCCTGCACTTTGCCAGAAGCCCTCAAGTATGTAAGGTGGCATCCTGATCTAGGAATCCAAAGGTCTCTCAACAGCACCATCCTTTATGCCAGTGGTTTACTTCTAGAATCTTCTGTTACCTAGTTGGATGTTTACCTTCCATTGGAAGTATAGATGAAAATACCACCTGTGCTCCTAACTCTTGCTTTCATGACAAGCTGCTGATAGTCTCTTGATATTGTTTTCAGAAACTTTGTCATATTATTCATCCCTACATGAATAATGCAGACCAAAGGATTGCTGTTAAAGAAATGGAGGTTTGTCAAAAGAAGTGAAATGGCTTTCTCTAATCACATGACCAATTTGTTATACAGAAATGAGATTTGGTCATGTAAGGAGAAGCATAAAAATAAATTACATGCAGTTGGAATGGGGTACTGAAGGAGTGAGGATGAATACAAAAGTAAGTGATCAATACAATAGAAATATGAAAGAAGAATAATGAGCTGGGTTGAGAGGGAATGAATAAGGTTCTATGAGGTAAAAGTGAATGAGTGGGGAAGAAGGGGAAGTCCAAGAAATTTGTCGATGGTTAAAATTGATGAGATCCTTAGAAAGATAAGAATTTTAAAGAAGCAACTTACAATTTGGTGTGTGGAACCAGAGGAAGCAAGGATAGTCTGTAGAAATAGAAAGATATGAGGAAATACTAAGTGTTACTATAAACTAGATTTAATTGCCCCCTTTAGTCATGCTTTAATTTCTTTGGTTTATCACTGCTTACTGTTTTTCTGCATTTTGCAGAGGGAATAGCATGATGGGTAGGGATGTGTGAAAACTTAAGTTATTGGCTTGATCAGGGTATCCATACATAAAAAGTGAGGAATCAAAGAAAAACATGTTTTGACGTTAAACAAAACCTTTCTTTTAATTAGCTACTCAACTTGTTATGGGTCAAAAATTATTCAAATAGTATTTTCTCTGAGCATGTTTGCTTATTTTTTTACAGATGCCTCTCTGGTTTCAGTAATGGATACAGCAGAAACAAACTTTCTAACAGAAATTACAGAAAATCTTGAAAGCAAATCCCAAGCATTTTGGATAGGAATGTTCAAAAATCTAAATGGTATATTTTAATTTTAATTTTAATCTCAGTGCTGTTTGCATTGCAAATATTTTATTATATCACAGTTGAATCTTCTGGCAAGTACCAAAGAAGGTACTTGATTGTATGTAAAAAAAGGAGGAAAACAGATAAAAATATAACATAGTTATGACTTCTAATTATAACTCAACATTTATAGTTGAGGATGAAAGCATATTTGAGATATTTCACACAGTCATATTCTAATTAATTAATTTAGCTAAATAAATGAGTCAGACCTCGAGTATTTTTTAAATAAAAGCCTTTTTTAAAGCATTAATCAGTAAGAATATGTATGCATGTGTGTGTGCATGTATGGTTAAGTGTTTTATTGATTGTGCTGGGAATTTGAGACTACAGTTGAGTTTCAATACATCATAGAGCATTTTGTTACATGTCCTAGTTTGGGGAGGGGAATTGCATCAAACATCAAATGCAAAGTGAGTAGATTTACCCATTATGTTAAAGTAAAAGGACATTTGGTTTTGGCTTGGAGGAACAAATTCGATCTGCTACCTAAAAGCTTTTAGAGTACCCTGAGAGTTTCCCCCTAAAGTAATTATGGTAATATAACTTTAATTATATATAAATTAACATTTAATGAGGGGTGAGGGTAGGAAATTATTATTTTTATTGTTTCTATGTTGGGTTTTATTTTTTGTAAGCTGCCCAGAATCACTGAGTGAGTGGGCTTTAAATAAACTTTCTAAATAAATAAAACATGACATGACATCAAATTTATTTCTCTTATATCTTGTTTTGTAATAAGATCATATAAATGAGAAAAAAATGGATTATGTCATCATAACTGAAGGTCCACTATTGTATGTGATATCACAAGTATCAAAGAGGCAGAGTTTGCAAAACGGTGTTGCCATAGAAATTTCATTGTCTGCTACCCATTGATGCCTCTATGGATACCCATAGTTCATCCTTTTTCTTTTTTTCGTCCTGGCCCAGTAATGTTTTTGCATGTACCCTTGGCCTGTTATACAATACAATAGAATAAGGACTTTGTCTAAAAAAAATAGAGTGATATATATATCCAACTTTGTGCTTTGTAAGTTATGATTCATGGCTTTGTACATTTATGAATTCAACAGTATGGCAAATTTAAATAACATCTTTAAAAAAATTGGCACATGATTTTGTTCTGCCTAATTATCTAACACTGAATGAACAAAAAAGAAATCAATACCATCTTTATTTTATTAAATTGGCAAAAGAAAAGAATATTTCCAAATTCTAGTGCTATATGCATATTTAGCCAGGAAAGTCTTCCTGCTTTACAATTAAAACCACATTTGTTTTAAATTAAAACAAATTTAAATTTCTAATAACTGCAGTGTATAGATATGTACAATATACATGACTAGAGATTTCTTAATTTTGGTTTAAATGTAAAAGTCTTTAAATGGAACCATGCACTTAATCATAAAATAGGGTAAGTAAGTAAGTAAGAAGTAAGTTAGTAAGTTAATAGGAAGGAAGGAAGAAAGGAAGGAAGGAAGGAAGGAAGGAAGGAAGGAAGGAAGGAAGGAAGGAAGACATTGCTAGAGCTAATTATCTTGGCATATTTTCTAACCCAACGTTAGGTGATTGGTTATGGATTGACAATGCTGTTGTGAACTTTGTCAACTGGAACACTGGAGAACCTTCAAGTCAGAATGATGAACATTGTGTAGAAATGTTTGCTGCAAATGGGATTTGGAATAATGTTTATTGTAATTCATATCTTGGATATATTTGCAAAAAACCAAAAAGTAAGTAATACATTATATGTTCTTATTATTTTATTTTATTATTTTATTTTCTTAGTTTTTCTCCTTTTCTCCTTTTTGGTCACAACATAATTAAAAAAGAGAAGGAGAAAGAGAACAAATGGAATATAAGTATACATCAGCAACTATAAGATGATCTTCATGTTTATCCTGAACTTGAATGAAATCAGTCTGGAAAAGAATTTTCAGTTATTTCACCTAGTCTGATCAGCAAATTGACTTCCTGCATTTAATCTGACCTGCACTAGCAATAATAAATATCCATAGGAAGAGAAAGAGAGAAAGAAAAATCAACACATTTGAGTATCTATAGAGATTCTCAGTCATCCAGGTCATGGTTGTCCCAAAGGTGCTTTTTCAAGAGGCAACTGGACTTTCTGGTTTTTTAAAAAGATGTATCGCTTCTCATCCCCACTATCCAGTCATAGCTAGAGAAGCTTCTTGGATGAGAAGCGAAACATCTTCAAACAAAAACCAGAAAGTCCAGTTGCCACTTGAAAAAGCATCTTTGGGACAACACCTCTGAAATTTTGTAAAGAGATGAATGACAAATCTCCTCAGACAATTCAAGCAAGAAGATTTATGAGGAGTCCATGTTTTTTCACCTTACAAGAAAAAAAAATATTTTCCACTCCTACATAATGTTTTGATTACAATAGGAATCCAAATTATAGCATCCAAACTGATGGCCATCCAGCCTTTGCTTGAATATATGAAGTGAAAGGGAACTATCTTGGCAATTGAACCATATACAGAACTGTCTTGCTATTAGGATGTCTTTTCTAATATTCAACCAGAATCTGCTTTCCTGTAATTTAATGCCATTGTTTTTTGCCTAGCACCTGGCTGTGATCAAGGTCAGATCTCTGTAAGTCTGTTTCAGATACTTGAAAACTCCTTTACTATCTCTCATCAGGTCTTATTTCTTTACCTCAAAGCTGAGCATTAGCAGCATCTCCCAGCATTGACAGAAGAGTCTGACCAGTGCAGAACGTAGTGGGAATTTTACTTTCTGTGAACTATACTTCTATTTGTACAACCTGAAACTGAATTTATCTTTTTGACTATTATATTATCTTGCTATTTATATAAAACTTGGTTTGTGATCAATGATAATTCTAATGATAATTTAGAAGGAATTAAATTTGTTCTGCTTATAGCATTGAAATGTAAAGGACTCTGAACATAACATAATTCATTATATTTCTCTTCTTTTACAGTTGTTGAAACAGTACCAACTGAGAAGATATCAGAAAACAAAGGTAGAATTTATGCACAGTAAATAAATTTTACTGAAAGATATATTTCTGTCACCTACCTACCTACCTGCCTCTTTCTTTCTCTCTTTCCTGTCTCTCTCATATCTTTTAAAATAATTAATTTTACATTATTATATCAACTAGCCTATAAAATTTAAATGTTAAGATGTGGGATTGTTTTTGTTGCCTTTCTGAGAATACAGTGCCAGAGAAATGAATTTTTCAGTTTCCTTCAACCTGATGTATTTAGAAGTATTAAAACAAAATATGTAGCATTCCTAATTCACATGAGTTCTGATCTAATACAATCAGAGTGCACCAATTAGAATACTATTGTCTTCTGGAGTCATAACATCATACAGCAAATAACTTTTAGGCAAAATTCCAGCAATTCTTAATTCTGATTTAAATTCTTTGGTCAGGGGAGATAACAAATCTGAGAACAATTTGAAATACAACCCATAATGAATTTTCCTAATCCTTATTTATAATGCAAGTTCTCCTCTAGGATAAACCCCATGGCATTCAGTGCAGAAGCTGCAGATAACTGGAAGGAAAGAAACAGAAATAAATAATTTCAGTACACAGAAACAAAACAGTTATCCGCTTGAGAGTGGAGGAAAGAAAGAATTAAATGTCTCTTAAGCAAAGAAGCTGGGAAAAAGGACCCAGTTGAAGTTCTCACCAATGAGAACTTCACCTTCAGTCTTACAGGGTAAAAAAAGCGTTTTCCAATTTCAGGTAAAGTTGAGTTAAGGAAGAAATTTTGGGCCAAAGTGGGGGTCAGATAGATCTGGGATCAGCTACATATTGGCTATATAGTGATGTTTTAGTGTTAATGTTACAGTATTGGACAAACAACCAAAGAAATGGATTCAAATGCCACATGACCACAAAGATCACTGGATTCTCCTTTAGCCACCTCACAATGTTAATGAAAAAAAGAAATGGGGAGGAATGGTACCTAGCAGTCTTTGAAGGACAAGGTCCAATTATGCTAAGAGGAATTTCCCTGAATGTTGTGTTGTGATTACCCTGCATTTATTTACAGAATCAAGAAAGACAGATGTCATTCCTTCACCAACCCACAACAAGGCCATCATTGTGGTTGTGCTAGTGATGCTCATTGTTTCCGGAGCTGCTCTCACAGGTTTCTATTTCTACAAGAAAAGGAATCAACATGGCTCGATAGAGGAGAATTTTGAGAATTCTTTTTATTTTACTGGTGGAGATGCTCCAACAACTAGCGATGGAATAGATCTGGTCATGAACATGGAGAAGAATGAACAGGCAACCAATTAGTCTGGCAACAATCTAAACTGTGTCTTGTTTAATAAACACTGACTTCTGAAAGCACACTACCACATTCTAATATCAAACTGACAAAATAATAATAAGTCTATCTGTTTCAGCATCTTTACTACATATTAAAAGCAACAATCATTTCATTGCAGACACTGTGTAATGCAGCTGCTTTGCATTCAAAGTAAACAATAATACCGATAACTAAGTTGTTGGATAGCAAGAGGCAACTTACAACATTTAAGTGAAAATCTATTCTCAAATTCATACTGCATTTTGAGGGAAACATGGCAACTGCTAAATTTGATAGTATTTCTGGGTCCAGAAAAAAAAATAGGGAAAGGAGAACTACATTACTGAGTCAGTAAGCTATATTCTAATGCTGAATTCCTGAAACAGAAATAATGGAATAATTTACATTAACTTGAATGGCAATAATAAATTAAAGATTTGAAAAGGTGTCTTGTCTAGAGAAGTATTATAGTTGCTTCCCTCTGTCTGCATCGCTAAACTTGCCCCTGTCTAAATTATTCACAGGATAACATCATTTGATTACTGGATAGCAAGATGGACAGCATATAAATTTAATAAACAGATACATAATAAAATTTGATATATTCCCCATTGGTAAGGCAGATCTAAGATTCTACTGGAATATTTAATTGCTTTATTGAATGTGCTGTACTTCTTAAATAAGTAGCAAATTTGCAAATGCAAATGTATCTAACATATATTTCTGTAACATCATCATATGCTCAAATTGTTATTCAACAAGAAGCCTGCAATTGCATATCAAAGTATTGGCGTTATATTAGTATTACAGGAACAATTTCAGATTAGATTCATATAGTAAAATGGTAGAGTTGGAAAAGATCCCAAGGATTATCTGAGGTTTCCAAGGATCATCTAATCTAACCCTTTGTCCTATGCAGGAAAACCAATTAGACCACTCTGAAGAGATTAAAATATTGTCTTAAAACCTACAGAGATTGAGAACCCACAACTTTGGTAAATGGAATGTTTAACTTTCCATCTGACCATCACAAAGTTTTTATTTTTATGCACATTATTTCTGGTTCAAGTTTTGGGACAGTGCAAAATAGTTTGTGACTATCTTCTCTGTATGCTGGTCAGTTATTGCAATAAATGTAAAATATTTGAACACTGTTTCCCTTCCACAGTCTTTTTTCCAGACTAGAGATTTCAATTCTTACATGTATTTTGGTATGACTTTTCTCCCTTGTTTGAGCTTGCTTTAACCTGTGAATATAGGCTAGACTCTGGGGAAGCAATAATTTTCAGTGTCACTACATGATTTTGCACATTTCATGGATTGTAATTTTAATCATTTTAAAAATGGCCTCAAATCTTTCAAATATCTCAACTAAATAGCTGAGAGATTTAGGTCATTAAAAGTGCTTTTCATTGGGGTGGTTATGCAGATACCATCTCAGATAAATTGTGTTCCTGACTGCTTCTTTAGATTTAGCCCATGATATTTCCACCTAAACATTGCCAGAGGAAAAATGGGGCAACATATGAGTTATGTTCCTTGCCTTGAACAAATCTTTGGAAACAAGGGCAGATATTATAAGTAGATAGATAAGCAAAAAATGTCCATAGCCTTGATATTAAGGCTCTCATCCTATTTTCCAATCATCTGCTCAGAATTTTGGCAAATATGATCTGCTGCTTCCTGTGTTTGCTATATGAGAACTATGGGGAATAAGAGAAAATATCAAAAAGAAAAGGGAGGAGGAACTTAACTCTCTTACTCTTTCATTAGAACATTTTATTTTAACCCTGTAATTATTTCCTTTTTTCTATAATTTTTTCCTATAATTTTAAAATTCATATGATGATCATTGACCAATTGACCATTTCAAATAAATCTGAAGTTTCCCTTCCCCATTTGGATCAAAAGTGTATTTGAAACTGTTTATTGATGCTTAGAATAACTCGGAAGATATCTAAAGAGGGATCATATGAAATTGTACTGTTTTCAAGCTGTAAATTTTGGGGACTCAGTTTTTTCTATCATCCCCCCTTACCCTTACCCTTACCCTTACCCTTACCCTTACCCATTTGTCCAGAGAAGCAGAGGGGCTGACCCAGCATGTCGTAAGGATGCTGGGGATCACCCCGCTTTGACCAGCGGGCCCATGAAGTTGGGAGAGCACATGGGAGTGAGACGATCTTGGGTTTATCAACACGCCACCCTGGGGTACTGTGAGAGGGTCCTCTGGGGTTCCTGCCTTTTGTCTACCATGGACTGCTGGCCAACCTGGACTTTTGGACTCTTTCATCTGGCCACTACCATCTACCTCTGCCTTCTCCTTGGGCTATACCTCATTTAAACCTTTACAGCTGGAGAACTTTGGGCCCTGAGGAATGTCCCCCAATCCTCAGTACAGCCCAGAGATTTATTGTCAGCCTGCCTTGATGACGGACCCCAGGGTTTGAGAGGTGGCAGAGATGCGAAGGAGGTGTTTTAAGTTGTCTTTGTTTAAATTTTTAAATTGGGTTTTAAAAGGGTTAGGGAGTGGGGTGGGTTTCAGGCTTGGATTGGAGCGAGGGGAGGCTTCACTGGGTCATATCCTCCCTCAGTCCAGGTCAGAGGGGGGCCGCAGCGGTTTGGTTGTGGGCCGGGGCTCAGCACCCGAGGGGAGGGTGGAGATTATCCCATGGTGATTGGGAGCGGCGGGAGATGAAGAGGCAGAGGGCCATACCGTGTTTTGGGAGCGCGCCCGTGCTATCTTAGAGCACTGGCATGCTCTGACCCTCTTGCCTCAGCTTGCTCCCCCAGGGATATGGGAGATTTGTCCCCTGGGGTCAGGCTGGTCTATGTTAATGCTAGGTCTGCTAGGAACAAGGCTCCCCTCCTCTGTGAGATGATAGAGGAGGAGGAAGCGGACATGGCTTGCATCACGGAGACCTGTTTGGGACCGGAGGGAGGTGCCCCCCTGGTGGAGTTATGTCCCCCAGGTTTCTGGGTGCTGCACTGGCCATGGGCCCAGGGGAGCAGCGGTGGGGTGGTGGTTATAATTAAGGAGGTCTTAGATGCGAGGGAGGTTGCTGTCCAGCAGATAGACAGCTGTGAGCTTCTCCTCATGAGGTTGGGTTTGGGTGGTCAATTGGGCCTTTTGCTGGTGTACCTCTCCCCCAGCTGCATAGCACAGACCCTGCCCAGGCTGCTGGAGGTCCTCTCAGGGTGGTGGTGGAGTTTCCCAGGCTTTTGGTCCTGGGCGATTTCAATCTGCCATCCCTGGGAGGGGACTCGGGCTTGGCCCAGGAGTTCATGGCCTCCATGATGGCCATGGACCTGACCCAATTAATTCAGGGCCCGACTCATGAGGGGGGGAACACACTGGATCTAATTTTTGTCTCTGGACAGTGGTATAGTGATCTGGGTGGGGGTTCTCCAACTACTTGCCCCCTGTCATGGACCGATCACTACCTCCTTCGATTGACCTTCTGTCACACACACCCCCCACTGCTGGGTACGCAGCCAATCAAGTGGTTCCGCCCAAGGCACATTATGGACCCTGAGAGGTTCCAGCGGGCCCTTCGGGCATTGCCACCCTCCCATGTCCATGACTCGGCCGAGACCCTGGCAGAAACCTGGCAACAGGCAGCCACCAGGGCTCTCAACCAAGTTGTCCCCTTGCGGCCCTTAACCTGGCTCAGATCCCGGGTAGCTCCTTGGTTTTCCATGGAGCTCCGGGAGATGAAGCATAGGAGGAGGGGCATTGAGAGCAGGTGGAGGTCTTCATGATCCGAATCTGACCGATCCCAGCTAAGATCCACTTCTAGGACTTATCTGGCAGCAATGAGGGCAGCGAAGAAGGTTTACTTCTCCGCCCTCATCATGTCCGCAGATAATCGCCCGGCCACCCTGTTCAGGGTCACTCGCTCCCTCCTTAATCGGAGGGAGGGGACTCTGTGCAGGGACATGCCAAGGAGTTTAGTCAGCATCTGTCAGACAAGATCGCTCGGATCCGGGCCAGGTTGGACTCCACCTGGTTAGAGTCGGGGACAGAGGTGGCATCGAGTCTTGTTCATGTTATCTGGGAGGAATTTGATCCTGTTTCCTTGGATATGGTGGACAGGATCATGCAGCGCCTGAGTGCCACTATATGTTTGTTGGACCCGTGTCCCTCCTGGCTGGTTTATGCCACCCGGGAGGGTACACTTGACTGGCTCCAGGCAGTTACCAACGCTTCTTTATGAGAGGGTATCTTTCCCGCCACCTTGAAGGAGGTGGTGGTAAGGCCCCTCCTAAAGAAGCCTGCCTTGGACCCAGCCAATTTAGACAACTTTCGTCCAGTCTCCAACCTTCGCTTTTTGGTAAAGGTTGTCAAGAGTGTAGTGGTGCAGCAGCTACCATTGTTCCTGGAGGAAGCTGATTACCTGGACCCATACCAATCGGGATTCAGGCCCAGGTACAGCACGGAGACTGCATTGGTCGCACTGATTGATGATCTTTGGAGGGCTTGGGACAGGGGCTATGCCTCTGTCTTGGTCCTGTTAGACCTCTCAGCAGCTTTTGATACCATCGACCATGGTATCCTACTGCGGTGGCTCAGGGGATTGGGAGTGGGGGGCACCATACTGCGGTGGTTCTCATCCTACCTCTCGGGTCAGACGTAGTCAGTGTTGGCAGGGGGGAATGATTGTCCCCTCATCCCCTCACTTGTGGGGTGCCACAGGGGTCGGTCCTTTCTCCCCTCCTGTTCAACATCTATATGAAGCTGCTGGGTGAGATCATCCATGGTTTTGGTGTGAGGTATCCACAGTATGCTGATGATACCCAGCTTTTCATCTCCACCCCAAACCACCTCAGTGATGCCCTCCCCGTGATGGCCCGTTGCCTGGAGGCGGTGCGGGACTGGATGGGAGTGAACAGACTCCATCTCAACCCGAACAAGACTGAGTGGCTGTGTATACTGTCATCTCCGATAATCCAGGAGATTCCAACATTATCCATGGGGGAGAGGTGTTGTCCCCTGTGGATAGGACTCATAACCTGGGCGTCATCCTGGATGTACGGCTCAGTATGGAAGAGCAGGTGGGAGCAGCCAGGGGGCATTTGCACAGGTTCGGCTGGTACGCCAGCTCCGCCCATACCTGGACCAAGATGCACTGCGCATGGTCACTCAGGCACTCGTCACCTCTAGACTCGACTACTGCAATGCTCTCTATATGGGGCTGCCCCTGCATCTCATACGGAGACTTCAGCTGGTACAAAAAGCAGCCGCACGGGTAGTGATGGGAGTGTCCCAATTCTCCCATATTACAACCCTCCTGCGCGACTTGCATTGGTTCGGTTGCCAGTGTGAGATTCAAGGTTTTGGTAACAACTTATAAAGCCCTGTATGGCTTGGGTCCGGGGTACTTGCAAGAATGTCTCCTTCTGCTGACAAACACCAATCGCCCTATGCGCTCCCACAGACAGGGGATACCATCAGCTAAACAGTGTAGGCTGGAGGCCTCTAGGTGTAAGGCCTTCTCTGTGGGGGTCCCCACCCTCTGGAACCAACTACCCCTTGAGTTGCGCTTTGCTCCTGATCTCCGCTCCTTCCACCGCGACCTCAAAACATGGCTATTTTTGCAATCCAGCCTGGACTGATGGGGGATCAGGGTTTTTAATCTGATTGTTTATTTGGCATAATTTAATATCTTTTAAATTTCTTCTAACTTTTGTACTTTCTATCTTTTATGTACGCCACCCTGAGTCCTTCGGGAGAGGGCGGCTTATAAATCCTACTAAACTAAACTAAACTAAACTAAACTAACTAAACTAAATGATGTTCATTGTAAAATACAGCAGAGTTTAAATTTTCAAATATGAATGAACAAAAATATGCATGGATTTACTTAGATCATCTCTGCATTTCCTTACAATAAACAGCAGCAGATATGTGTACTCCAGGTTGAATGCTGATTTTGTGAATTGAAATATAATTTACAATAAAGTTCAACTCCAGAATTGAAAACTTCCAAATTCTCAATCTCAGCCTGCATATTATAATGTGATTATTGTTATTAAATATGACCAATTTTTCATTTTTAATAATCTATTTCCAAACTTCCATTAATCCGAAGAATCATTTGATAGAGCAAATCTAAAGAAGTTTTTATTTTTGGCACCCCACCTTGATAACTATGAATCTTTCTGTCCCAACCAACATCGATGTGTTAACTTACTCTATTAATTTTTTTTTTTAAAAAGGAACATGGGACATTTTTCAAAGCATTAGCCTAGAGTATTATTATCTTTACAAAGCTGTCTTTGGGATTATATCAGCATTCTTAGAATCCAGGTGTGAACATTAATGAACTCGCACAGCCCCTCCCCCAAGGTTGTGTGCTTTCTCCACTTCTCTTCTCCCTATATACCAATGACTGCAGCTCAAATGATCCATCTGTTAAAATATTGAAGTTTGCTGATGACACAACAGTGATTGGTCTCATTCGAGATGACAAATCCACATACAGACAGGAGGATATACAACTTGCCTCATGGTGTAACTGGAACAATCTGGTAGAGAGCTTCAAATTTCTAGGTTCTACTATATCACATGACCTAAAATGGACACCTAACATCAAAAACGTCATCAAAAAACCACAACAAAGAATGTTCTTTCTGTGCCAACTCAGAAAGCTCAAACTGCCCAAGGAACTGCTGATACAGTTCTACAGAGGAATTATTGAGTTTATCATTTACACCTCTATAACTGCCTGGTTTGGTTCTGCAACCCAGCAGGACAGACACAGACTTCAGAGGATAATTAGGACTGCAGAAAAAACAATTACTACTAACCCGCCTTCAATCGAAGACATGTATACTGCACGAGTCAAAAAGAAGGCTGTGAAAATATTTACAGACCCCTCACATCCCGGACATAAACTGTTTCAACTCCTCCCCTCAAAATGACACTATAGAGCACTGCACATCAGAACACCAGAACAACTAGACACAAGAACATTTTTTTCTCAAAAGCCATCACTCTGCTAAACAAATAATTCCCTCAACACTGTTCAACTATTACAAAGTCTGCACTACTATTACTGTTAATCTTCTCATCACTTCTTATCATCTCTCCCCTCCCACTTGTGACTGTATGACTGTAACTTTGTCGCTTGTATCCTTACAATTTATATTGACTGTTTCCTAGTATGATTTGATTGTTTATTGTACCCTATGACTATTATTAAATGTTGTACCTTATGATTCTTGACTCTTGATGAATGTATCTTTTCTTTTATGTATACTGAGAGTATTTGCACCAAGACAAATTTCTTGTGTGTCCAATCACACTTGGCCAATAAAGAATTCTATTCTATTCTATTCTATTCCTATTCTATTCTATTCTATTCTATTCTATTCTATTCTATTCACGTATTGTAGGAAAGTACAGTTGGGAAGGGAAGACTCCACTACTTGCTTTGAATTTTCTTCCATCTCTTCTTCCTGTACATGAGAATTCTGAAGCTGAACTTATGCAGCTGGACTGTTCACTAAAAGTTGTATTATTGCACATAAGGCCTATACTGGTAGTCCTCAACTTACAACCTGAACTGAGCCCAAAATTACAGTTGCTAAGCAAGACAGTTAAGTAAGTTTTGCCCCATTTGGCACAGTTGTTAAATGTATCATCGAGGTTGTTAAGTGAATAATTTGACTATTAACCAAATCTGGTTTTCCCGTTGATTTTGCTTATCAGAAGCTGGTTAGGAAAGTTAAAAATGCTGATCACATGACCCCCAGTTCAACCATCATAAATACATGCCAGTCGCCAAATGTTGGAATTTTAACCACATGACCATGGGATGCTACAATGGTTGCAAGTGTAAGTCACTTTTTCAGTGTTGTTGTAACTCCAAACAGTCACTAGTGAGTTGAGGACTATTTGTATCTATGTTATAGATAACATGGTCACCTTAGATTACACAGATGAATTTGGAAAGAGGAAGTACAGGTTGTGTCTCTCAATGAGATTTTCCACTTGCTTGATCAGTCTTATTCTCTGAATCCCAATGCTTGTGAAGTGTCATTACACAATGTCAAATATATGAATGAAAACTTACGAAAGAATGTTCCCCTCTTCCTCTTCCCTTGCTAGCAATTTATTTTTGTCAAAAGAAAATAGTTCCCTATCTCCAGTACAATCTGTGATGATCGCTTTCCACAGAAATCACTTCCCTTCCTATTCATTTCTGAATTCTGAGAATGAGTGCTGAAGAGGTCTGTCTTCACCAAGCTAGTCCTAGTGGGAAAGTGCACACAGTTTGATTCTCTTGAAAGAGGGGCATATATTAATTATTTTCGATTCTTGCCATAGGGAATTTCATCATAGAGCAATATTGTTCTGCTTGAAAAATGTTTATGTCTAAAATACTTATGAATCAGTTTCATAAATTCTGGAGTACAGTACTTCTTGATAATTTATTTAAAAGCAATTCTAATTTATTTTGATTCTTCATATATGTCAAACTCAAGGAATTCTTCAATGCCTCTGGGAAATTCTGGAGCTGAAAATCCAAATATCTTAAAGTTGCTGAGGTTGAGAAATGTGTGTTTGGTGTTCTGCATTAGAGTACTTGGTGGTCAAGTACCTTCTGAAAAAATTTGGATGGATTCAACTAAACTACAATCCATTTTGTCTCAAGAGTACTTTCACAGCATTCTAAAAGATAAATGGTTTTTCTTAGACTGTGTCAAACTTTATCTTAAGTTGATTCCTAACTTGACAGCATTGATAATACCACTGATTTATGTCACTAATTTTTAAGTGGGACTCATTCATTTTTCAACACATCTTGCATCATCTTGATCCTGCCTATCCCTTTGTGGGATTTATTTTGACTGAGGTGTTTTGTTTTTTTCCAAGTTTTCAGGTAACCTCCTGTCCTACACATTCCCTTTTGGCAACTGCTGTGAGTCAGTAAAACTATTATATATTTAATGAGATTTTAACCATTTAAGAAGCTTCTCAGATTTACCACCTACATAATATGTACCATACTGCCGAAGTGTTATACAGAGCTCAAACACTATAGATTTCTTAGAAGCCTACCAAGATCAGAACAGGTAGTCATTTTGACTTTTTAATCTATTACAGGTTCTCCTTGTCTTACAACCACACATTGTTCAAAGTTACAATGGCACTTAATAAAATGACTTACAACTAGTTCCCACATGATTCCAGAGTTCCCACCTGACCAAAACTCAGGTGCTTGGCAACTAGGATGTATTTATGACAGTTGCAGTACCCTAGGATCTTGTGATTGTAATTTGAGACTTTGTTATCTGGCTTCCAACAGGCAAAGTCAATGGAGGAAGCCAGATTCACTTAACAACAGAGTGAGTTGCTTAATGATTATAGCAAAAAAGTTTTGTAAAATAGCGATCAATTCACCAACTGCCTCACTTAACTGATAGAAGTTTAAGTCCCTATTATGGTCCTGCATTGACAACTACATGCTCATTCCAAGCATATCAAACTATCTAACTAATATTTTATCATAAAATGCAAAATATTTCTAGTTTATTTCTAGTTTACAACTCTCTCTATTGTCTTCATTCTGTCAATAAACTGTTGAGCCCTTTCTTTAGTTCTTTGATAGACTTGGGACTCTCTTGTAACTGACAGTATGTATTCTGCTTTTAGAACATAGAATAATAGACTTGGAAGGGACCTTGGAGGTCTTCTAGTCCAACCCCTTGCTTTAGCAGGAGACCTTACAACAATTCAGACGTGAAGGTAATGGAATGGTCTGACTTAGAAAAGTTGTTAAGAGCCCATTATGCCCCACAAGTATCGTGCCTCATTAAGAAACACGAGTTTTACCATCAGGATCAAGGGGAAAGCGAAAATGTAAATGACTTCGTGGCAAGTTTAAGAGACATTGGGGGTGCATGCGAATTTAACAATTTAGAAGAGGCCATGCGCGATCGATTTGTTCTGGGCCTTAAAGACAAGGTGCTTCAGAGTAAGTTATTACTGAGACCTAAGATCATGCTGAAGGAAGCAATAGAAGAGGCCTCTTCAGCAGAAGCTACCAAGTCCTCAGCAGCAGCCATGAAGAAAATTAACAAGGCCACAAGCCATCCTGATGTGGAAAAGTCCACAACAACTCATTGTGAGCAAATAGATTCTGAGTCAGACTGTAGTGAGGCGGAGGAAGGAATTTATAGACTCAGAATGGAGGAAAAGAAAGACCTGGGAAGAAAGAGGCAAGATTTCTACTGCAGAGGTGTGGGGGAAGCCACCCCAACACTGAATGCAAGTTCCTAGATACCATCTGCCTCCAGTTGAAAAAAAGAGGACACCTAGCAAGAGTCTGCAAATCATCCAGAACTCCACCCAACAGAAGGAAGTTTCCCT
>CM019155.1:27033830-27125150 GCA_009733165.1 Naja naja
CCCCACCTATTTAAAAGAATACATTAGATAGGCTGGGGTTTGAGTATGGACTGAACCTAGTGGGGAGGGGTGTTATGTATGCAGGTTTAAAGTCATTGGTTTAGTTTGAACTGTTCTTGTAAAATGATTGGTTTAAAAAGTGCGGGAAAACCCTGCACTCTGATTGGCTGGCAACTGCGGCTGCTGGCTGTAAGTAGCCGCAGCCCAGCCAAAGTGGGTTCGTTCTGAGCTGTAGTCACTAATAAACAAAGAGCTTGAAGCACTCCGTGTCTGTCTCTTCATGCAAATGTAACAGATGTAGTTCTGTTAATGATTATATGTTGAATATGATTTATCAGCCAGTTACAAACCCATCTAGTGGTGGTATCCTGCATTTTCTAGCTTGACAAGAAGTAGGTTGTAGTTTACTTTATCAAATGCTTTCCTGAGATCTAAGTATATTATATCCACAGCATTTTTCTGATCCACTAATTTAGTCACTTGTGAAACAAATAAGTTTTGTCTGGTATGATCTGTTTTTGATGAAACCCTTTTGGTTTACTGATTATAATTTTGTTTCACAGATTTGTTGCCAGATTATCTTTTCCAAATTCTTCTCAGGTGTTGATTTCAGACTGATTGGCCTGTAATTTCCTGAATTTGTTTTTCTTCCTTTTTTTGAAAATGGGAATAACATCAGCTCTTTTCCAGTCTTCAAGTAACACCCTGGTGTCCAAAAACTTTGAAAGATATATTTCAATGGTTCTGAAATCATGTATGCCAGTTCCTACAGAACTCTGGGATGTAATCTGTCAGGACCCAATGATTTGAATCCATCTATTTTCTTACTTTTTTTTTCATATTTCAATTTGAATTCTTAACCTGTCTTTTACAGTTTTTGGTAAGTTGAGTTGTGGTTTTTTTTTGCATGAAGAAAGATGCAAAATGTGAATTAAGCAGTTCTACTTTCTCTCTATTTGCCTGTTATTTCTTTGGCATTTTCTTCCATTAGTGGACTGATTGTTTCTTTGACTTTTTTGTTGTTTTTATGCATTGAAAGAAACTTTTTTGAATAGTTTTTGACATTTATTGCAAGTCTTACTTCATTCAAAGCATTAATTTTCCTAACTTCAATTTTGCAAATATGGACTATTCGTTGGTATTCTGCCTTAATTATATGTCCCTCTTTCCATTTTTATTCTTTTTTTCTCTCAGTTGGTCTGCGAATTCTTTGTGCAACCATGCTGGGTTTTTTTGTTTTTCTTGTTTTTCTTTTTTAGTGGTATTGAACTGACATAGGCTTTTATAATAATACTTTTCAGAGTCTCCCAAAATTCTTGACTTGATTTTCCCTTTAAGATCTTCATCCATGGTATCCTTCCCAAGCTCTCTCTGAGTTTATTAAAATCAGCTCTTTTAAAGTCTAAGACACTGGTTTGATTATGTTCTCAGCTTGTGTCTTTTTTATATTGAATTTTAATATGACATGATCACTCTCCCCTAAAGTTCCTGCAATTTCAATTTCCTCTATTGCTTCTTTTCAGTTGGTAAGAATAAGATGCAGTATAGCTGTCCCTCTAATTGTCTCCTTTATCTTTTGGGTGATGAAGTTGTTAGATAGGCTGGTCAGAAATCTGTTCAATGTCTCATTTGCTGCAGAGTTTGTCTCCCAATTGATATTAGTTAAAGTCCCTCATTACTAATGTGTTGTGTTTCCTACCTACATTGGTTAACTAATTAGCAAAAAGTTCATTTATTTCTTCTGCTTGGTTGGCGAGGTGTCTGTTATTTATTTATTTAGCATATGGCACATGTTAGCCAGGGATCACTGAGGTGGCTGGCTGCCTCTGTGAAAGGAATTTTTGGGGGCAGTTTTATCTTTACCTGTGGGATGCCTGAATGCTGGTAGGCAATGAGGGGAGGTTCCTTTCTTGTCCCTCCATGGTTTATTCGCTCATGGGAATCAAACTGCCGAACTGCTTACCTCAGTGGTGCACAAGCCCAGCATCTTACCACATGAGCCACTGCGACCTCTGGGGGCTCTGTAGTATACACTTATGGCAATGTTATTCTTGTTTCTTTTTATGTTGACCCATATGAATCCTAGAAGGCTTTCATCCTTTACTGTGTACATCTCTGTAGAGAGGAAGTGTTTTCTAATGCAATTCCACCTCCTTTTTTGTTAGGTCTGTTTCTTTTTAATAGTTAGTATCCTTCTATCAGTACATTCCAGTCATGCGTTTCATCTCAACCAAATTTCTGTGATGGCAGAAATTATATCATGCTTGCCCTTGTCATCCTGACTGATATCTGGCACACCCAGGTCTTGAAGGACTTCCAGAACATCAAAAGAGATGGAGCTAACATAATGTTAGGGGTGGGGAAGGAGAGAGAAAGTTCCATAAGTTGGGCACCATAGCAGAAAAGCCCCATTTCCTGGGATTGACCAAATGTAGGTCCCTAGCAGATTATTTTCACATCATGCCTTCTGTGCTGAATCTAATGGATCAGAGTTATCTAATCAAGGAAAAGCTTCCCCTCAAGTAACCTGGCCCTATACCATGAAGGGTTTTACAGGTTAAAACCAGCAATTTTAATTGGACCTGGAAGGAAACTGTCATCAATGTAGTATGCATAAGATATGTCTGTCTTTGGATACTCATTACTGCCTGTGCCCCTATATTCTGCATCAGCTTCTGAATGTATGTCAAGGACAGCCTCATGTAGAATGCCTTAAAATACCACCAGTTACCACCAAACTGGAGGTAACTAGAGCATTTGTGATTGCAAGCATCCAGTGCAACTAGCACACAACTCCAAGTAGTGCAAAGAACATTCTAATCACAACTACCAACTGCTACACAAACATAATTTGTGAATCTAGGAGGACCCATAGTTTGTGCACTGGGTCTGTGCAATCCCATCCAGCACCAAAAATGGCATAGTCCTAGAACATGCAGCCCCCACCCCCAACTCAGATAATAATTTGATCTGTTACAACACTCATTGAGAAACAGACATTGTCACTCATGCCATATTGAATAACCTCTCCCATTTTTTTCAGGAAGCTTTTTGATGCCACTTTCACTTCTCTCTTTCTTTGTCCTTCTTTGGTTTGTGGTTCAGATTCTGAAGGCAGGAAACAGGCATTCCTTCAGAAACACCAATTTCTGCAAAATTATGTTATAGCTAAATGTTGTCCTCCCTTGCCCCACAACTCCAAAACAGGTCCATCTTTAGATAAAACATCTCCATCAAGTGAGAACCACTTCACCAAAGTATCTGTGCCATTATCCAAGAACTTCTACTTTCAGGAATTTTCTCCTAGTAGAATGGGGAATCTGAGGCCCTCTGGGAGTTGCTAAACATTAATTTCTACCAATACTGATAATTTGTACTGGTGCTGTTGGGAATTGTAGCAGTTACTAGAGGCCACAGAAATAAATTGTCTAAATGATTAGTGTAACATGTTATTTAACTTTCATTATTTTACTCCAGGTCTGTCTTCCAATTATGAAAGAAAGTGTCCATTCAATTTTTTCCAAACTACTGCAAAGAACTCTTCTTTAAAATCTGGCATTTCAGACCTGAGACTATATTTTAGATCAGTGATTGCCAACCAGTGGGCCAGGACCACTGGTGGTCTGTGAGAAAATTTTGGTAGTTTGCAGAGAAATATCACCCGCAAAGCACCCCCCAAAGCAATTAATCCAGGCTGCGTGGGAACACAAGGCTTACACTGCTTGCACTGTGAACAACATGAGGTAGTGAGGGGAGGGGGGAAAGGGTGGAGAGGGGAACTTGCCCCACTCGCCCCATGTCCCTCACCTGGCCACTGGGCTGTTTCTTTCCACTTCTTTCTTCTTCTGCTTTTGGCTGCACACAAGGAAAGCAGCAGAAGTCTTTCTTTCTCTCCCCCAAACTCCACCAGAAATGAGTCTTTGCCAGTGCAGGCTCTTGGAGCAGGATGCCTTGCAGGGTCCCAAAGACTCATTTCTGGTGGAGTTTGGGGGAGAGAAAGAAAGACTTCTGCTGTTTCTGCTGCTTTCCTTGCATGAAGCCAAAAGTCTCTCTCTCTCTCTTCCCCTCAGCTGGAGATGGTATCCTGCAATCCCAAATAAAAAATGATCGATCGGTAGGAAAATGGGGTGGGGAATTTTCCTGCAGACTTTTTTGGGGGGGATTTTCCCAGGGTCTCTGGTCTACGGGATTTAAAATTATGAGTTTGGTGGTCCTTGAGGTCCAAAAGATTGGTGACCCCTGTTCTAGATAGTACAAGAGACATTCAGTCTTTAATGCTCTCAACCTATTGAAAGAGAGCCTGGAAATATCCTTGCTCCCCTATCTGCAATCAAATTAATGTTGCCAGATATCATGACACTATACATATTAGAATTTTAAATTGCACACACAATCTACATTTCTCAAAATAGTATTTCCCATTTCTCCTTCAGACACACAGAACATAAAGCCAAGTCATCACCAGAACTAGTTAGCTTGGATCTGGTTCTCCCTTCATTGGATGAGACCTAGGGTGCTTGCAGTTCCCTCCTCAAGATCATCTGCAGCTCAAGATTACATATATAGGTCATCAAGTGATCATATTTCAGATAGATTAATTTATTTAAGAAAAGAAGCAAAGAAATCACTTTTCAATCAATTGGACCACTTGCTGGGTATAGGCCTCTTCCTTTTTACTGTTACAAAGATCTTAACTATTCTACTGTTTTTTTAAAAAAATACAATTGTAAATTTACATCTCTGACTTTTCTCCTTGTTGGTTGAAGACTAGTGTTCTACCTTTCCCACATACTTTTTGTGAAAAAATTGTTTTTTGTTCCTTAATTTAAGCGATTTTGAAAACAATGAAGTTTCTGTCCTACACTTAAACAGGTCTTTCAGATAGAACTATTAATGGCAAATTCCTGGAATGTCCATATGTGACCTTTAGCAGTCCTTGTTTTGTCTCTGAGCAGGGTTTTGCCAAACTATTTTGCCAAATGAGATGGTTAAACATCAAAAGGAGTAGAATTTCCATAGAGTTCAGCTCTAAAGCTTATGGGGAATGAGATCCATCAGGAATAGAAGTCTGGACTTTGAAACTTGTAAGGGATCTGGATGGAAAGAGAAGGAGGTAAATGTTGCATTCTAAGAGGAGACTTTGGATTGTGTGACATATACTCTAATATTCATGATAATCATTTTCAAATAGTAAGTGTCCCTGAAGATGGTGGAATAAATTAGGTATCGCATACTTGGGTACTTCAAAAGCATTGTGCTCTTTTTGAATTCCTGGATGCAAATGTGAAACAATAAAAAAATGTGTATGTCACTTTCGTAAAACATCTACATAGTGCCAGGGGTGGGATTCTACCAGTTCAGACAGGTTCTATAGAACCCCTTGTTAACTTGCTAAGCAGTTTGGAGAACTGTAGTTAGTCCTTTTGTTTTTTTCCACCCTTATTACATTCTTGGCAGACAGCCTAGACTTACTGTCTCCGAAGGAGGTTTTTTTTTCCTTAAAGGGGAAGGGTTGTTTTAAGTTTTTACACTGCTGTTGGGAGGAAATACTCCCCTGGAAATACTTCTTGGCTAGCTAGAAAGATTGATATTCAAACGAGAGTTTACATACCCTTTCTGAGTTTTGGTTTAAAACTGGTTTGTGGTGAAGTTTAATTTTGTGCTTGGTGATGTTTAATCCTGTATTTATTGATGGGATAATTTTCCCTATTCAGCTTTGCTTGGAAGGAAAAAGATTAATCTCTGTTCCTGAAAAGAAATCTGCTAGTTCCTGTGTCTATTTGTTCTGGTAATTGGTTTAACAAGCAACAGCTACTGTTGTGATTTAATTATTTGTATTATATTTGAATTTTTTCCTCCCTCATGGTTTCTTTTTCTATCTGGAGAGGGGGTCTTTCTTCACTGCTTTAGTGGTATCTGGCACTGACCTTTTGGGTTGTACTTCCAAGAGGCAGGATGCAAGCTTGGCACTGATTTTGTTACTGCCTTTGTGGTGCGAATGTGACCTTTCCTTAAATCTGGATGATTTCCTTAGGATATCTTGTGAGATGAGTGAGACCAGCTGGTATCTTTAAGTGGTGCAAATGGATCTAAGGATATATATAAATGCTTAATTAATTATAACAAAATTGTACATGCTTAATCATAACTGTGGGGCAGAGTGAAGGGAAAGGAGGGGCCTTTCTTATCCTTTGGGGGGAAAAGGGAAGATCTAATACTGCTGGGATTCAAAAGAATGGTGCCTAGAGGCTGGGAAGATCTGGATGGGGAGGAACCGGCTCCCCCTCAAACGGAAGAAAAGCAAAGCCTCCCCCCCCCAATCTGGTCTCCTGTCATTTCATATCTCTCCCAAGTCAAAGAAAACTTTTCCCTCCTTTGCCAGGTGTGGCTGCCTGGAGTTGGGGGAGGGAAGGAGGGCTGGGCTGGAAGCACCAAGGAAGATGGGCTCCTAATAACCAGACAACACTCCCCCTTCACCTCTACACATGAGGACTCCCTGAGGCTAAGCTCCAGGTTTCTCCCATCCCTTCCAAGCAGAGAAGGGTCCCTCTTTATGTGGAGGCCGAAGAGGGGGTGTCGAGCCCAGAAAAGCTCAAGCTCTTTCCTGCACAAACAGGCTGGTTATTAGGAGCCTTTCTCAGCCCTCTTTTGGTCTGGGCATTTGGTCTTCCCCCTTGCCCCATGCCAAAGGAAAGCCAGCTAGGCTTCTCCTTCCCTCCTACCCTTCCCCCTGCTCCCTTCCCCCTACTCAATCCTACTTTGGGACAGAGGAGAGCATGCTGGAAACGTGTGTTGGCATTTCCAGCATGCATTTCTCTGGTGCTTGCCCACAATTCTTTGTGTTCCTCCAGGTCTGGCTTGCTGAGAGGGGGAGAGCAGCCCTGTTGTCTCTGCTCTACCCCCATGGCCCCAGCCATCGCTGCCCAGGGAAGGCACAGGAAAAGAAAGTGAGCAGAAATATAGTTCTCACTGGGGCGAAAGAGCAGAGATCGGGGAAGGCACAGGCAGCAGAAAGTGGTGCTTTTCAAAGGTGGCAGCTTGCGTCTTCTGTTGCCTGTGCCTTCCTCAATCTCAGCTCTTCTGCCCCAGTGAGAGCTATGTTTCTCTTGCTTTTTCTGTGCCTTCCCTGGGCAGTGATGGCTAGTGCAGCAGAGCAGAGCAGAGCACCAAAAGGGACAAGAAAACTGACAGCAATGCCAAAACCCCATTTCAGACCTCTGAACTGGATGGTGAATGCAGACTTGCCCACTCTGCCCCCTCCCACCACTACCAGCTGGTACTTTTCCTGCCCTGGGCTGTCCCTACAGCCTGTGGCCATCGAGGAAGAGCCCAGGTCAGGAGAGGCAAGTTGGAAAGTGTGGGAGTGCTGTGCGAATGAAAGTAGCATGGCATTCCTGCACCTTCCAGCCATCTCCACTGCTGCTTCAGCCCGCCTGTGCTGCCAGCCTCCTCTTGCTGCAACAGCACCATTACCTCATCCTGGCTGGCGAGGGCTGCACTGCTTTTTGCACTTGGCCGAAGGTGGGGGCCAGTGGGTAGGTAGGCCATGTAGGTGGTGCAGCCTTGTGATCCCACACAGCCTGGATTAATTGCTTTGGGGGGGGGTGCTTTCAGGGGGACATTTCTCTGCAGACCACCAAGGTGGTGTGTGCATAAGCGCATAAGTGTACCATCATGCCTACCATCCCTATCCTATTGTCCCCATTTATTCGTACCTATTTCCTGTTATTCTTACTCATGTTTATACTTTTACCTATTACCTTGTAAGCAATTGACAAATCAAATAAATAAATAAATAAAAATTTCTCATGGATCACCAGTGGGCCGCAGCAACCGCTGCTTTACATGTCCCAAGGGATGTTCCAGAATGGAGAGATGATCAAAACAGTTTATATTAGTTCAGTAGAGCTCAAAAGCACAATGGAGATACTGGCACCCTGTCTTTCTATTGAATCAGTAGGGGGAATAGAAATCCAAGGAAGTAGATATTACTGTCTATGGATGACTATTATACAGAGCTTTTTCATCTGTAATCAAGTTTTCACAGACGTGGAAGTGCAACATATAGAAACATTGGCTAGAAAGAAAACAACAAATAATGATGAACAGGCTGAAGAAATTGCCCCAACAACTGAACAAACTGACCAGCCAGTGGAAGAAATGCCAAAAAAGAAAGCCAGTGGAACACCAAACTGGAAAATTCGACTTGAAAATAAAATTAAAAAACTAATGTCAGCAATTTGAAATACATGAAAGAAGAAAAACTAAAGAATAAAAAGTTGAAAAATAGTTTACACAAAAAATACAACCTGGAGGAAAAACAATAACAGAAATTATGGAAGAACTAAAACAGCATGTAATAGCAATAGCAAAGAAAATCAAATGATATGAAGGACAAATGAAAAAATATCATGAAAAAATCCAGTTCAGAAGAAACCGACACCTCTTCTACCAGTCACTTGATGAAAGTCGAGTCCATACAAATGTTCACCCATGTAAAGAAAAAACATTGGACTTTTGGAAACAACTGTGGGAAAACCCAGTGGAACACGATAAAACTGCCTCCTGGATCAAAGATATTTAAAAACAAACAACACAAAACAAAATGGAGAATATTGTAATAACAACTGATATGGTTGCACAACAAGTAAAGGTCAAGAACTGGAGGACATCTGGCCTGGATGAACTGCATGGATACTGGTTAAAACACCTGACCAGCCTCCATCACCACATGGCCACTCAATTTGACGAAATCCTTCAAAATGCAACAAGTGAAGAATGGTTAACAGCTGGCTGAACATACTTGATAATGAAAATCCAGAAAAGGGCACAGAACCAAGCAACTATCACTCAATTACTTGTCTGCCAACAATGTTGAAACTTTTTACAAGAGTACTGGCAAATTCAGTATTCAATCATCTGATGGAAAACAATTTGTACCCAATAGTACAAAAAGGAAATTACAACAAAGAGGAACAAAAGATCAGCTGCTCATTGACAAATGCTACTAAAAAATGCAAAACAAAGAAGAACAAATTATAGCATGGATAGATTACAAGAAGGCATTTGACACATTACCCCACAGCTGGATTAACGTCTGTCTGAAAACTCAGCAAAAATATTTGACATTTTTGAAAGCAAATATACAAAAATGGAAAACAGTTCTAACAACAAATGGGGAGAACATTGGTGAAGTCAACATCAAATGAGGAATCTTCCAAGGGGACTTACTTTTGCCACTACTGTTCAACATCAGATTAATTCCACTTTACAATAATCCTATGAAACACAAAACTAGGTTACCAAATCTCAAGCCAACATGGCAAGATAAACCATCTACTATACATGGATGACTTAAAACTGTATGCGAAAAGCCATACTGAATTTGAATTAATACCGAACACAGTTTAACTGTTCAGTAACAACATCAAAATGAACTTTGGACATGAAAGAAGTGCTATACTGCCCATGCAGCAAGGAAAATTGGAAAAAATAGAAGAAATAGAACTGGGAAATGGAAGCATCGTGAAAGCATTAGGAAAGGATGACGGTTACAAATACCTAGGCATACTGGAAGCAGATAATATCTTGAATGGAAAAGTCAAAGAGTCAATACAAAAGGAATACATCATGAGGGTCCGCAAAATATTAAAATCAAATCTGAATGCTGGAAACATAATTAAAGCCATTAATACATGGACAGTTCCAGCTGGAATCATCAACTGGACTGTGGCTGAACTGGAAAACCTGGACCATAAGCTTTTGATTATGTACACGCTTTACATCCATGAAGTGACATTGACAGGTTATACCTGCCAAGAAGAATAGGGGACAGAGGGCTATTGCAAATCCATCAAATTGTAGGAGAAGAAAAACGAAGTTTGAATGATTATGTGAACCCAAAGTACAGAAAAATTGCTGCAGGCTGTGAAAATGGTGAACATTATAAAAACAACAGAAACAAAGGCAGAATATAAGGAAAACAGCTGGATGACAGATTAAATGGATGGAAAACCAAAGTTTTGCATGGACAGCACTTGAAAAACCCTGAAGGAAAATATTATAATTTGACATGGGCATGGCTTAATATGGGAATCATCAAGAAAGAAATGGAAGGATTAATACGTGTTGCTCAAGAACAAGCACTACAAATTAATGCCATGAAAGTGAAGATACAAAAATCTACTGACAATCCAAATTGCTGACTTTGTCCAAATGACAAAATTGAAATTGTTTCACACTTAATAGGTGAGTACAGCAAAATCACCCAAACTGATTACAATGCTTGAGTTGCTAAATTAATCCACTAGTTATTATGTAAACATATGCCCTACCTGTATCCAAAAGGTACATAAAGTGGAAAAAGTTGTTGAACATAAAGTGGAAAAAGTTGTCAAAAATGAGATGATGAAGATCATGTGGGACTTTCAAATACAGATGGATCACCATTTGGAACACAACACACCAGATATTACGGTTATCGAGAGCCGAAGCATACAATTTATTGATAATGCTATACCAGGAGATGCCAGAGTCAAAGAAAAAGAACTGGAAAAAAATCACAAAATATGGCCATCGAAACCTGGCCATTGAAACTTCACAGTTATGGATGAAACATATAACAGTGATACACATTGTCATTGGGGCACTTGGTACCATGTCCAGGAATTTTACATAACGCATCAAAAAATTGCATTTTCCTGCAACACCAGCGGAACTGCAAAAACTGTGCTAACATCGTATATTTTAAGAAAATACTTGGTTGATACCTAGGATGCTGGCAGCAACCCATATCAACCATTAGCACCAGTCACTGATATGTGTGATACATTTTTAAATGTTCAGTTGGCTGAGTTTCATGTTTAATGAATAAAAGAGATAATCATAATAACCTTTATTGTCATTGTACATATATACAATGAAATTAATTTTGCTTCTGCTGGTGCTCTCCATAACAAAAAAGACTTACCGAATTACATGTGCTAATCTAAGAAAGAAGGAGGGAGAATAAAGTTGAAAGCTGTTCTGACCAAGGCTTCTGAGACCATAATTAAGCACATGCTTAGTTAAAACAACTCTTGTTTATTTCAACGATGGGATTTATGTTCATTCTCAGTCTATAATGAGTCCCAAACAGTCCCTCAAGATAAGCACCCATCTTTCTCTTCTTTGAATTGCTGCCAACAAGTAAAGTGCCAAATGAACTATAAAAAACCAACTGAAGTACAAAGTCCACACAGAGCTTCAAGGATTAATCTGAACAGGATGAATGACATTGCTTCCTGCAAAGGTTTCCCTACCTTTGCACTTCCTTTATACTTTATGGGAGGGGCAATCACCTCCAAGGCAAGAACAGCTGAGACAAATGGGGCTGCTCTTGCCTTCTAGTGGCTCTGCACACACACACACACTGGGAACAGGCTCCCCTTGTTCCTCCGCCTTGGTGCTGCCAGACTCTGGAGTCTCTGGAGTCAGCACACCACTCCCAGATGGTCCTGGCCCCATCTCTGCATTGGACGCAGGACCCTCATCTGAGTCCCCTCCAGACTCCCGGACTGGTCCCCTTTCTTCCCCACTGTCTGATTCCGCTGCCATCTGCACTGGCTTCCAGCAAACCACAACAAAAGCAAAGTTTTAAAGCCCCTTCAATGCTTTAGATGTCCCAATGGATGTCCAGAATGGAGAGATGATCAAAACAGTTTATATGAGGAGGATCTTAGTTCAGTAGAGCTCAAAAGCACAATGGAGACACTGGCACCTTGTCTTTCTACTGAGTCAGTAGGAGGAATAGAAATCCAAGGGAGCAGATATTACTGTCTATGGGTGACTACCATACAATGCTCAGACCAGGTTTTCAGCCTTAATTGTCACTATCCTACATGACTCATTTACGGTTATGTAACAACAGCAATGGGGGACATATTTTGGCCAGTATATCCAAATTTTTCTATGTGAGCTAAGCTCTTAAATCCAGAAAACACATTTCAAGCCAAAATACTGTTTCTTATATCCAACCAAACAGGAAATATATCACTCTTCAGGAAATGAAGAGTTTGTAAGGGGTGATTTATTGCGTTGATTGTATTTTAATTTTCATTCATTGTTCCATTTTGAATCTTTGTTAATATTTATGTATTTATGACATTAATTGATAAACTGCTTAAAAAAGGAATAGCATATAAATCGAATGAATAAGATTTGGAAAGGGGTAATAAAACCAAAGCTTTCCTCTTTGGCATATGACAAAGAATGGTATGGAGGTGAGAAATGAATTTGCATTATAGAAAGTTGGTGGTTGAATGAGGTTAAAGCAGTATACAATGTAAGTGTGGGATAATAAAGAAAAGAATCATCACTAAAAAGTGAAATAAGGATTTATAATAGCTTTCTGCTTATTTCATATATTTATGGATAATAGTATGAAAAAAAATCAGTACTTCAAATTTATCACATTAGTTAATTTGTTTTAGGTGATATATATTTTTACCTGATAGAGTATAATATTTTTAGATTTATGTTTGCACATGTAATTAATATCATCATTTTATATTTTTTGTAATAGAAAATCCTTGTTATATTATTATTTTATATCATCCATTTGATTTTACTTTTATGTCATATATTGTCAGATTTTGCCAGTAATTGACTGAATAAATAGTATATGGTTTCATACCTTCCCCCTACATTTAACTCATTACAGTTTGCCTATCAAAAAAACTGCTCTATACATGATATCAGTGACTTTCAGCAAGTGGTTGGCAGACTCCCTACTTTACCAGAAAGTCTATTAATCCATTTATTCAAGGAAGGACTGGATAATAAACTCAATCAAGCTTTTTGTATCATGGTTCTCATACAACATTATCTCCTATGGCTGGTCTTCCAGCAGGCTGCCCCACACTGCTGGGATGAGGAGCCGCTGAGATGCTTCCGCCCCAGATGCCTGATGGATCCCGAAAGGTTCCAGGCGGAACTGGGGTTTCTGCCCGCCTCCCTTATCCACAGCTCGGCCGAGGTGCTGGCGGCCACCTGGCAACAGGTGGCTGCTGAGGCTCTCGACCGAGTTATCCCCTTGGGCCCCCTCACTTGCTGCAGATCCTGGGTGGCTCCCTGGTTTACAGAAGAGCTCCGGGAGATGAAGTGGCATAAGAGGGGTTTAGAGAGCAGGTGGAGGTTGACCCACTCCGAATCCGACCGAGCCCAGTTAAGAGCCTATATTAGGACTTACCTGGTAGCTGTGGGAGCGGTGACGAGGGCTTACCTCTCCACTCTCATAGCATCTGCAGAGGACTGCCCAGCTGCCTTGTTCAGGGTCGCCCGCTCCCTCTTACATCAAGGGACGGGGGTAGAACCTTTACAGAGTAGGGCTGAGGAATTTGGTCAATATCTGCTGGATAAGATCACTTGGATCCGGGAGGGGTTGAACTCTAATTTGCAGTGGTTGGAAGAGGGGGGTACAAGGAGTCCAGCCAATATCATCTGGGCTGAGTTTGATCCTGTTTCTGAGGATGAAGTGGACAGGATTATGCAACAGCTGAGTTCCACCACATGTTTGTTGGACCCGTGCCCTTCCTGGATGGTATATGCCTCCAGGGAGGTCACGGATGGCTGGCTCCAGGCAGTGGTTAATGCTTCATTAAGGGAGGGTTCTTTTCCCTCCACCTTGAAAGAGGCGGTGGTGAAACCCCTCCTGAAGAAGCCTGCTCTGGACCCAGCCGTTTCAAACAACTTTCGTCCAGTCTCCAACCTTCGTTTTTTGGTGAAGGTTGTTGAGAGTGTGGTGGCTCAGCAGTTTCCGCTTTTCCTGGAAGAAGCAGACTATCTAGATCCGTGTCAATTGGGCTTCCGGCCTGGGTATAGCACGGAGACGGCATTGGTCGCACTGGTGGATGATCTCTAGAGGGCCCGGGACAGGGGATTTTCTTCTGTCCTGGTCCTATTAGATCTCTCAGCGGCTTTCAATACCATCAACCATGGTATCCTATTGCGGCACCTTGAGGGATTGGGAGTGGGAGGCACTGCTTTGCAGTGATTCTCCTCCTACCTTTTGGGGTGTTCACAATCGGTGTTGGCAGGAGGCAGAGGTTGACCCTGAGGACTCTCACTTGTGGGGTCCCACAGGGGTCAGTCCTCTCGCCCCTCTTGTTCAACATTTATATGAAGCTGCTGGGTGAGATCATCCATGGTTTTGGGGTGAGGTATCACCAGTATGCTGATGATACCCAGTTGTACATCTCCACCCCAAACCAAATCAGTGATGCCCTCTCCATGATATCCTGCTGTCTGGATGTGGTATGGATCTGAATGGGCAGGAACAAGCTACAGCTCAATCCGGCTAAGACTGAGTGGCTGCGCATACAGGCATCTCGGTCCAGTCAACAGATTCCACCTTTGGTCATAGTGGGAGAAGTGTTGCCCCCTGTGGATAGGGCGCGAAACCTGGGAGTCCTCCTGGATTCATGGCTTGGTTTGGAGGAGCAGGTGGGGGCCATGGCCTGGGGCGCCTTTGCCCAGGTTCGGCTGGTATGCCAGCTATGCCCGTATCTGGACCGAGATGTCCTTCACATGGTCATTCATGCACTTGTCATGTCCTGACTCGACTACTGCAGCACTTTCTATTTAGGACTGCTCTTGCATACCATCCGAAGGTTTCAACTGGTGCAGAATGCGGCCACGCAGGTTGTGATGGGAGTTTCCCAGTACTCCCATGTTATGCCCCTCCTGTGTTAGCTGCATTGGTTGTTAGTTGCCCTCCAGGTGAGATTCAAGGTGTTGGTATTAACATACAAAGTCCTTCATGGCTTGGGTCCGGGGTATTTGTGGGAGCGTCTCCTGCCGACATCGAATGTCAACTGCCCTGTGTGAGCGCACAGATTGGGACTCCTCGGGGTGCCGTCCACAAGACAGTGTTGGCTGGTGGTGCCCCGGGGAAGGGCCTACTCTGTAGCGGCTCCCGCCTTGTGGAACCAACTGCCTGTGGGGCTCCGTTTGGCTCTGGATCTGTGTTGTTTCCCCCATGATCTGAAAACTTGGCTGTTTGAACAGCCTGGGCTGGACTGACATCTCAGGAGGGGGTTTAAATTGATTTTATTTGGGCTTGTTGCATTTAATTTGCTTTTAATGTATTTATTGTCTATATTTTTAGTTGTGAGCCACCCCGAGTCCTTTCGGAGCTGGAGCAGCATACAAGTCCAATTATTAAATTAAATTATTCCTGTTGCCCTTTGGAATCCATGTACTAATAAGAGGACAAGGCTGGGAACACTAATAGATTCAGGGTGTACCAGGTGCTTAATAACTCAAGTGGTGATGGATAGACTAAGGTTACAGAAAGTCCGATTGAACACTCCTATCAAATTCGCACAAGTGGACGCGTCTATATTGGGTGGGGTTCTGGCAACTCACCAAACCGAATATGTTAAATTGGTGATGGGAGAGCAGTGGGAATGGATATCTTTTGTTGTGGTATCTCACATGAATGAGGCACTAATTTGGGGGTTAGCTTGGCTCAATAAGTGGGAACCAGTGATACATTGGGAAGGGGATTTTTGGAAAACACGGCTGGCAATTGGACCACATCCACCTACCCCTGATGACGTACCACCAGCCGCCAGTAAATCAGTATAAGAAAAAGAAGGCCCAATGTTACAACATCAATACCCGATTGAATATGAAGATTTGGCAGGTGTTTTTAAAGAGGAGGGTACTGATTCATTACCGCCCCATTGAACAATGGATTGCTTGATAGAGATAATGCCTGGAGCAAAACTTTCAAAACCACGAATGTACTCAATGACACCCAGAGAATTGGAGGAGATGAGGAAGTATATTGAGAAAAATTTAAAAAGAGGATTCATCACGCCTGGTAGATCTCACATGGCAGCTCCAGTGTTGTTTCATGAAAAAAAGGATGGTGGTCTACATTTGTGTGTTGATTATAGGGGCCTAAATGCTATTTGTGTAGAACTCCTGTATCCGCTACCATTAATAAAAGACTTATTGGCGAAAGGACGGAGTTTCACCAAGCTCAATTTAAGGGAGGCTTATTATCAAGTAAGAATTCATCCAGGTGATGAGTGGAAGACAATGTTTAATTGTCCATTAGGCAGTTATTATTTTAATGTAATGACATTTGGTTTGCAAGGTGCCCCAGCAGTATTCATGCAATTAATCAATGAAGTTTTGCATGATTATCTCTATAAGGGTGTATTAGTCTATTTGATTGATATTTTAATATATTCCAACACAGAGGAAGAACATATCCACAGGTACTCAAGGCAGGTACTCAAGAAATTGTTAGAGGCTAAACTTTATGTAAAATTGTCCAAGTGTGATTTTCACACTAAACAACTGAACTAACTTGGATATCATATTTCTGAACATGGGATAACAATGGACCCCAGAAAGGTGGAGGCTGTTTTACAATGGCAAGCCCCATCCACATGGAAACAACTTCAAAGTTTCTTGGGATTTGTCAACTTTTACCAGCAATTCATACCACAGTTTGCTGATATTGCCATTCCTTTAACTAACCTATTGCGAACTAAAACTATGGGGACTGAGAAACCAAAATCGAGTACTTTGTTTTCATGGATGCCACAATGTCAAAACTGCTTTTGATAATTTGAAAAATCCCTTCACTCAAGAACTGGCCCTCAAACATCCTGATATCAGCTTACCATTTGTTATTCAAGCCGACTCTAGTGATGTGGCAGTAGGAGTTGTTTTGCTACAAAAATATTCGGCAGGAACTTTACAACCATGTGCCTATACCTCTCAAAAATTTAATTCCACTGAGCATAATTGGGTGATTTGGGAGAAAGAGGTATTTGCTGTTCGGTGTGGACAGACCACAAGAATTTGGAGGCACTCCAAACTCCACGTCGATTATCTCCTAAACAAGTGCGATGGGCATTGTTTTTTAAATGATTCAACTTTACATTATGATATGTTCCTGCTGGGAAAATTTTTATGGCAGATGCCTTATCTTGCCTTCCCCAATACAAGAGTTAATGTGACATTTTAATCTAACCCCTTATATCATGTATGGATTATGTTGAATCATTATGAAATACAATTATGATGGTAGATTTACCTACAATTTTGATGAATGATCAGTGGTTAATAAAGAATCAGAGCCAAATTGACATGTGAGATAATATAGCCTGCAAGGAAATAAGATATACATACCTACCTCATTGAGATTGATAGTGTTTAAACGTTGTCATGATGTTAAAGAGGCAGGACATTATGGGTTTTAAAAAACTTTACACCTTGCAAAAAAATAATTTTGGTAGTCAGCTATGAGGTCAGAGATAGAAAATATGTAAAATAATGTCCAGTTTGTGCAGTCAATAAAACAAAAGTGGGTAAACCAGAAGGATTATTACAAATGGTATCTGAACTCACAAAACCATGGCAAGATATTGGCATGGATTTTATAGCTGAGCTACCAAATACTAACGGATACAACGTGATATGGATTGTAATTGATCTGTTTTCAAAACAGGTGCACTTTATTCCTCGTGAGGGATTGCCCTCTGCTAGAAAATTGGCTGACCTATTCATAAAACACATCTATAGATTACATGGAGTACCTAGGTGGGTTATATCAGCTAGAGGAGTACAATTTACAGCAAAATTTTGGCGGGAATTTGTACACCTAAATGGATCAACGCAAGGTTTAAGTACTGCTTATCATCCTTGCACAAATGGGGCAGTAGAGAAAGCGAACGCCGCCATTGAACAGTATTTGAGATGCTACATATCATACCAACAAAATGACTGGGTGGATCTTTTACCATATGCTGAAATAGTGTATAATAATACTGTACATAATAGTACTGGATATTCCCCGTTTCAAATTGTACATGGTACCGAATTTGTTCCAATACCAGAATGGCCACATAAACACCAGGAACCAAGTACAGTGAACACTTGGTCAGACAGTATAAAAAGTACATGGAAGGCAGTAAAAGTAGCATTAAACAAAGCACAAACAGAACATAAGAAACAAGCAGATAAAAAATGATCCTCAAAAATCCAGTATAAGGTGGGAGATTGGGTATATCTCTCAACTAAATACATAAATCTAGGGTTAACTAGTAAAAAAACCAGGCCCGAAATATATAGGACCTTTTTCAGTGAGTAGGATAATAAATCCTGTTACCATATGTCTCCGTTTACCTTCCCGATTCAAAAGAATTCATCCTGTTTTCCATATCAATTTATTGAAACCCACCGATATGACTAGACAAAACCAGAAACTATAATCACCAGGTCCAATTTGTGATGATCATTACGAAATCGATGAAATCCTTGATTCCCGCCGTAGAAGGGGAACTTTACAATATTTGGTTCAATGGTGTGGTTACCCTATCACGGATGCCTCGTGGTCCCTTGTTCCAACGTGTCAGCACTTCGGTTATGAAACAGATTTCATAGATCACATCCCACAAAAGCAGGTGGGAGAGTGAGATAAATTAATTGTGCAATATTAACTGTATTCTTTATGTTGCAGACGACAGCATGGAAAGGGGGGCAGCCTGTCAGGCTTCAACATTTCCACACCCACCATGAAGCCTGACACAGAATTAACTGAACTGCAGGGTTGGCTAGGTTGTTGAATGATGGCTAGGTTTTTGAATGATGGCGAGGTCATTGATAAGAACAGCAAAAGCTAACATGTAGAAACCGAAGGCAAGTGATGAACTTCAGTCAAAATGAAGGATTGTTATGTTGACGCATGCTGGCTGTTTGCAGAACATTAAAGAACATTAGGGCGGAGTAGGTAGATAAGATAGATAGGAATGTAGTGGGGAGAAACTCCAGCTGGAGCAAATACTGTTAGAGGGATTGTGATGAAACATTTAAGACAGAAAAGGAAGATTCGTTTGAATAATGCTAAAGGGCAGCTATAGCTGCAGGGAGGAGGTGGTGGTTTAGGGCTGAACTAATTGGGGAGTGGGAGGATAGATGCAATTAGGAGCACGGGGAGGAAGCATGGGGAATTAGCCAGGAGGGAGGATGTCAGGTTAATTATGAAGGGTGGATTATTGCAATAAAAGATGCTGAGAGGCAGTTGCTCTCAGCACTGGCTTTATACAGACGTTTTCTTGTTGTCGCTGACTTGGATGGGATGTAAATAAACAGTTATCTTAATTCCACAAAAATGAGTAACGTGGTTTATACCTAAAATCCCTACTTACCTAGAAAGGCTGACACATTCCTTAGCATTTGGTGAACGAACTGGGCCTATTAGGTTTTAATACTCCTTTATGTAATTTCCTCATTGATAGGCCCCAGTCTGTGCAAGTTGGAAGAAAAGTTTTCATCTCCTTAAGTACGGGTTCCTCACAGAGCTGTATCTTGAGTTCTCTACTGTTCACCTTGATGACCCATGACTGCTGTGCAAAATCTGCTATGAATTACATTGTGAAGTATGCAGATGACACAGCAGTGGTGGGTTTTATCCAGAATGACATTGAAGATGTCTGTAGGGAAGAGGTGAAGACTCTGGTGGACTAATGCAATAAAAGTAACCTGATTCTAAATGTTAATAAACCAAGGGAAATTATTGTAGATTTTAGAAAGAGCCAGAATGGTCATACTCCATTCAGTATCCTGGATGCAGCTGTAGAGGTGGTCAACAATGTTAGGTATCTGGTGCCACTTTTTATAAAGGCGTGATTGAGAGCATTTTAACAAACTGCAATACTGTTCGTTTGGTGGCAACAGTGCCTCAGATAGAAAGTCCATACAGAGAGTGGTAAGGACAGCTGAGAAGATTATAGGAAGCTCACTTCCCGTTGTTCAGGACACTGCTTATAAGCACTATGTGCTTAGAGCTCAAAGCATTGTCAGAGACCCAACACACCGATTTCACAGTCTGTTTCTGTCTGTTGCTCTCCTCTGGGAGGAGGTTTCAAAGTATTTCTAGCAGAACTACCAGATCATGTAACAGCTTTGTTCCTTAAGCCATCCATCTTTTAAACTTGCAAGATTCTTTTTTCTTGCTATATACATGTGCACATCTGAACAAGACTGTGTTGTTTGTGTCATATAATATATGTGGGTATGTGCATAATTTTGCATTTATTTATTTTGTCATGTTTATGTAGTGTATATTGGAGGTGGTGATCCATTGAGAGGTGTATGCAATGAAATTTCATTTTAATGTATGCTGATTAGTGTACATTCAAAATGACAATAAAGTTATCCTCTATCATCTATCTATCTATCTATCTATCTATCTATCTATCTATCTATCATCTATTATATCTATCTATCTATCTATCTATCTGTCTGTCTGTATCTATCTATCAATCTATCTATCTATCTATCTATCTATCTATCTATCTATCTATCTAGTATTTCTCTATTTCATTTCATATATAATGTTTCTCATTCTCAAAGGGAGTAGTTTAATAGGCATGTACTGTATGCATGTAGATATAAGAGTAGCTAGTGTTTAATGTTAGTTATAAATTCCTGAAGAAATGTCTGTGGAAATAGGTCTTTTACATAGAAGCCAAATACTATTTATAGTACTCCTTATTACAATACACATTTCGTAAGATTGGAGGCAGAAGTAAATATTTCTTTCTTCTTTGCTCTTATATATAAAGGAGTTCCTCAAAAGAAGCTATCTCAGTTGGTTCCTAATTTTCCGGTAGTTTTCTGGAATGTTTTATCGTTTACAATGCCTACTTTTTTGTTCCTAATTTTTTTATTTCTCATTCACCCAGCTTTTCAAATGTCAGGTAATATTTATTCAATTATTTAAATTGTTTTTAAATATATGCATTTATATTCCAATTATTAAAATATTCAATTGTTATTTCTCTTTATTGTTGTTTATACTTTTTATTCTGTTAAAAAGAATATCACAGTTCTAGTTATGCTTGTGTTATTTTCTTAGCAGTAAAGTATGTATCTTTGTAATTATTGATTTCATGTAAAATAATAATTTAGAAGTTAACATTATACAGTCTTTTTCTCTTTTTTATACCTTTTATTTAAAAAAACCTATACTAGTGCTTGTATACTATAATAAGAATAAATAATAGCAAGGACTAAATTTAAATAGATAACATCTGAGAGAATTGTTTCGATGTCTAAATTGTATAGGAGATGGAAAATACAGTAAGAAGACAATCATATTAAACCATATTTTATTCATGGAAAAAGTTATATCCGTCTGTCTGTCTGTGTATACATATATACATACATATTGATTAATCTGTATTATTACTATTATTTGGTTCATTTATAGATAGTGACACTTTTTTGATATACAATGAAAATCTTCATTTTTGCCTAAAACTTCAAGAATCTCATTCCTTCACCTTCGATGTCTGCAACAAGTTTAATGAGTGGCAAAATTTTAAGTGGGTATCTGATTATCAATTATTGAATATGGCAATGAAATTATGCCTGAGTGTGCCTTCAAAATCAAACATGGTTTCAGTTACACTGTCACCATGCAATGAAACCCTTGCATTACAAAAGTGGGAATGCAGAAATGACACTCTGCTTGCCCTTGCACAACAAAATCTGTTTTTAAATCCTGCTAATGGGCGTGAGAATGGGGTTATACTATCAGAAAACCCCTCCACCAAAAGTGTTTGGAAGATCTATGAAACAAAGAAGAGCTTGTGTGCCCAGAAATATGAAGGTAATTAATCCTTCGTGCTGAATTTGCTTACTTAAATTCTCTTTTTTCTTTTTTGAATCTGTTTAACTGTAAATTTAAATAAATTTGTTTCTAAAGATATAATCTCAAATGATACGATTACCTAGTATTTCTCTAATATAGTAGCATTGTTGTCTTTATATCATCTTAGAAAAAATGGCATGTATTTATTCTAAGACCTAAATTCTGAAAATTGTTCCTTGAATAAAGTAAACATAGTTCCATGTATTGTACACAAACTGTATGCATGTCTTAGAACTAAATGCTGAGATATTTTTGTATAGCATTTCTATGCTCAATTTAGTACTTCTCAATCTATGTTTGATTTTTTAAATAGCTCTATTCACTATAGAAGGCAATGCCTTGGGAGCACCTTGTGTATTTCCTTTCAAGTATATGAATAAATGGCATGCTAAATGCATAGTTGATGATGATGAACACAAACGGTTTTGGTGTGGAACAACTCCAGATGTGGACAAAGACTCTTTAACTGGATATTGTCCTGTAAAAGGTAAACTCTTATTTGATGATATATTTATTTATTTTTCATTCCAACTTTATTATTTTTATAATCAACTCAAGGCAGAAAACGTATCAACATAACTTCCTCCCCCTATTTTTTTCTACAATAGTTGGACTGAGAGAGAGTGACTGGCCCAAAGTCATCCAACTGGTTTTCATTGCAAAGGCCGGATTTGAACTCACAATTTCCCTTTCTAGACTGTGCTTCAACCACTAGACCAAACTGGCTTCCATGCATGGGAGCATACATATTTAAAAACAAGTCTTCTACAATAGACTATTTTATGTTCACTAGTACATTATTTTAAAGTAGCTACAGATGTGTTATGTGCTACAGCCAGTGGCATATATATATATTGGCCGGCCAGATAGCATTAGCAATGGGTGGGTGGAGACAACCAGGAGATCTCAGGGCTGTATGTTGGAAAAAATCCCAAAAGAAGTGATGAGGATTAAACTTCTCCTCAGGGAATTTTTTTTCATAGTCTACTTTGTTGAAGAAACTAGCATGACATCCCCTTGCCCTTTACAAATGAACTTTATCTTATTGCTTTAAGAGCTCTCCACTTGTTTATTTGTTTGTTCTGATTTTCTAGCTCATAGAATGGGAAGGAAGGAAGCTAGCATTTCTAAAATCAGTGCTACATTGGTCAATCATACAAACATTCAGTGTTACATTCACTCAGCAAGTTCCTTATTAGTAGTTTCTTAAAATCCGTAACATCCTTCCTTACACACACACACACACACACACACACACACACACCATAATTGGAGGTGTGAGGATTACATTGTTTTTTCCTGTTTTGAAGCTAGGCTAAAAAGAGAGAATAATTGGTTGGAGGAATATCTGAACCTGGGTCAGATGTTATTCTCTCATGCGACTAAATATAACTTTATTTCATTTCATTGAATAATTTTAAGTTGTTTTTCAATCCCAATATGTGGATTGGAGTACGTTCCACCAGCCAGGTTTGTTTCACAATAAACAAAAATAGGATAGGACAGCATGAAGTGTCATACCTAGAAAGACTGAAACTGGTGACAATTGTCTGCTAGTGAAAAGTAAAGTCAGCCAAAAGTTAACCAAAAGTGTTAACATTGGTATCCCCCAAGGCAGCATTCTAGGACCAACTCTCTTTATACTTTACATAAATGACCTTTGTGATCATATTAAAAGCAACTACATTCTTTTCACGGATGATGTAAAAGTATTCAACACCACCAACAATGCTGCTACACTTCAAAAAGACATTGACTAGGTGTCAGAATGGTCAAACAAGTGGCAACTTCAAATCTCAACAAACAAATGCTCTGTCTTACATATTGGCAAGAAAAATCAAAAAATAAAATACAAGCTGGATGGACAAGACCTTGTAGACGACTCTCACTCTGTCAAGGACCTTGGAGTTCTCAACTCTGATGATCTAAGTGCTAGAGCCCACTGTAACAACATTGCCAAAAAGACGTTAAGAGTTGTTAATCTAATCCAGTGAAGTTTTTTCTCTGGTAATATTGTACTACTAACTAGAGCATACAAAACATTTGCTAGACCAATTCTTGAATACAGCTCATCTGTCTGGAATCCACACTGCATATCAGACATTAATACAATTGAGAGTGTCCAGAAATATTTCACAAGAAGAGTCTTCCACTCCTTTACTCACAATAGCTCACCCCATTCCTAAGAGGTCTGTAAGCAACGTACATAAGTGTACCAATGTGCTTACCATTCCTGCCTTAATGTTCCCTTTTATTCGTATCTATTTCATGTATTAATAATCATGTTTATACTTATATATATCAAATGCATGCTTGACAAAATAAATAAATAAAATAAAAATAAAATAAAAATAAAATAAAAAGGAAAAAACCCAACTGGTTTCCATTACAACAGGGAGCTCATAGAAGGACTACTAGATTACTCCCTACAATTACTATCACCTATTTTCTTTTTTTTTTTTTCTATTAGAAAAATTTTATTTACAATTTTAAAAAAGACACACAACATACAGACATACAGTCACACGCAAACGTAAATACATCACACATTTTCATTTCTTTTTTAGTTGCAGATCAGAAATGCATTTTCCCATGTGATATTACAATCATATATAATCATAAATATTTCTTTTAATAATATTCGCTTGGTTTGACCTCTTTTAGAATTTTCTCTTATCTCATTTTTCAAATTCTTACATCACCTATTTTCTACTGTCTCCTGCTTTCTATAAATTCTTATATTTCAAATAGCACCCTATTTTCCAACATTCCCATTCCCTTCGTTTTTATGTTCCATCCAGTTGTACCACGTTTCCCATATCTTATAGTAATCTGAATCTTCTTTTCCATTTAATTTGAGAGTTAATCTCTCCATTTCAACACATTCATACATTTTGTTTATTACTGCTTGTATAGACGGAATTGAAGATTTTTTCCATTTTTCGCTAAAACAATTCGAGCTGTTAGGAGGTGTGCAATCAGGTATTTGTCTTTGGAGGAAGCTTTTTCTTTATCATTCAAGTAGGAACAGTTCTGGTTTCCACTCCAGCTCACAGTTCATCACATCCTCAATCCAGTTTTTAATTCCTGTCCATATTTTTTTAATTTTGGGGCATGTCCACCACACATGGTAGTAAGTTCCCATTTTATCCTGACACTTCCAACAATTTGGGTTTGCCTGGGGAAATATTTTTTGCTAGTTCAGGCCAAGTGCCACCTATACATCATTTTGTATTGATTTTCTTTGTACGCCACTGACTTTGTATATTTTAAATTTTCTTCCCAAATCTCTTCCAATCATTTAGATCCAATTTGTATCCTATATTTTGCTCCCAGGCTACCATTGATCCTTTTACTAGTTGTCCTGCTCTCTCCTGTTCTAATAGTAATTTATACAATTTGGATATTAACTTTTCTTCTGGTCCAAGAGTAGTTTATCAGATTTGTATTCTTTGTTTCTATTCCATATTCCTTTATGTCTTTGTTATATCTTGTTTTAATTTGTAAGTAAACCCAACTATCTATTGATATGCCTTGTGTTTCCAAGTCCTGTTTTGTTTTTAATTTTCCATCTGTATCCAATATCTGATAATATTAAGTTTTTATTTAAATCCATTGTATTTGGGTTAAAGGTTGCCTCCATTGTTGAGAACCACCTTGGTATTTTTATATAATTTTTCTTTCTTATTTCGGCCCAATTTTTAATCAATGAGTTGCGTATTATATGTTTCGTTGTATGTTTTTGTCTTTTGTCCGTCGGGTTCCATAAGAGTGCATGCCATCCTATTTGTAAGTCATGCCCCTCTAGTGTTAGCATTCTCTTATTTTCTAGCCTTACCCATTCTTTTATCCATAACAAAATCGCAGCTTTATAGTAAATTTCCCAGTCTGGCAGTCCCAATCCTCCTCTACTTTTATCATCTTGGAGATATTTCTCTTTATCCTTGCCCTTTTCCCATCCAAATAAACTTCATTGTCATTTTATTCAACTCCATAAAGAACTTTTTGTTTGTTAATATTGGGATTGTCTGGAATAGAAACAAGACTTTGGGAAGTATATTCATCTTGATTGTTGCAATTCTCCCTAAGAGGGATATTTGCAATTTACTCCAAATTCCAAATCCTTTTAATTTGTTCTAAAATTTTTATATAATTATCTTCCCATAGCATTGTTGTTTTTGCCCTTATCCAAATTCCTAAGTATCTTATTTTGTTTACTATTTGTAATCCCATAATTTCTTCGAGCTTCTTTTGTTTGGAATTTATTATATTTTTAACTAGTAGTTTGGGTTTTCCCCTGTTTACCTTTAAACCTGCTAGTTCCCCAAATTCATTTATTTCTTTCATTAATATCGGGCCTGTCTCTAGAGGTTCTTCTATCATAAATACCATGTCGTCTCAATGCTTGTGTTTTGTATTCTTGATTCTTAATTTTCGCTCCTTTTATATTTCCATTTCCCCTAATTCTAATTAATAGTGTCTCTAGTACTGTGATGAACAGTAGTGGTGATAAGGGGCAACCTTGTCTGACCCCCTTCTCTATTTTAAACATTTTGGTGGTCTCCATTTACTAATATGTTTGCCTTTTGGGTGTCATATATTGCTTTATCATTCCTTCAAAATTATGTCCAAACTTCATTTTATTAAGTTGCTGTTTCATAAAATCCCAATTCAAATTATCGAATGCTTTCTGTGCATCTAGAAAAATTAGGGCCATTTGATTACTCGGGTGACTTTCATAGTATTCTAATATGTTTATTATTGTTCTTATATTATGTCTAATTTGTCTTCTCGGCAAGAATCCATTTTGGTCTGTATTAATTTTTCCACTAATAATTCCTTTTAATCTTTGTGCCATAATTGTCATAAAATTTTATAGTCCGTATTTAGAAGCGATATTGGTCTGTAATTTTTAATTTGATTAATATTTGTCTCTTCTTTGGGTATAAGCGTATGTATGCCTCCTTCCACGTGTTGGGAATTTTGGCTTTAGCCAGTGCTTCGTTACAAACTTCTAAGAGTGTGTTAGTTAATATGTCCCTATCTTTTTATAAAATTCAGTTGGATATCCATCTGGACCTGGTGTTTTATTATTTTTTGGTTCTGAATTGCTTTTCTTAATTCATCTATCGTTATTTCTTTATTTAGCATCTCTCTTTCTTCATCAGTAAGTTTCTGTATATTTCCTCTCCTAAATATTGTTTTATTTTAGACACTTCTACATTTTCTTGTTTATATAATTCCTCAAAGTAATTTCTTGCAATTTCTTTCTTTTTTTCCAAATCAGCCTCAAGATTCCCATTTTCATTCTCTAAGCATTGTATCGTTCTTTTCTGTTCCTCTTTTCTCAATTTATATGCTAGCCACCTGGTTTGTTTGCATATTCAAAATAGTTTTGTTTTGTATATTGTAACTTTCTAAGGAGTTCCTCTTGTTCAAGTGTATTAAGTTCATGTTTTTTTTGTATTAGTGCATCTCTAATTTGCTCCCTGTCTAGATTTCTTTTTTGTTTGTTCTCTAGTTTTCCAATTTCTTTTATTAATTCATCTTGTTTCTTCCATCTTTCTTTATAAATATTTGATAAATATTCCCTAATATTGATATTCCCCTAATATAAGCTTTTATCATATCCCACATGTATTTGTTTTTATTAAAATGTATCCTCTTTTTATTAAAATTATAAAAGTTTATTAATTCCTCTCTAATTTTTGCAAATATTTTCTTCTTTCAAGATCTGAGAGTTTAATGACCATCTTTGTCCTTTCCTTCCTCCTTCTTTCCAAATTAAAGACATTGGGTTATGATCAGCCCAAATATTTGTTAAAATTTTGTATCCAAGATTTCTTTGCTTAATTCACTGTTTATCCAAATCATGTCTATTCTAGACCAGGATTTGTGTGGACTGGAGTGGAAAGTATACTGTGTAATTTGTGGGTTCCTTTTTCTCCATACATCTTCCAATCCTAATTCCTCTGACATTTCAAAAATATTTTTGGTAAGATATTTCGTTTTGGTATTGTTTGTATTCGATTTGTAATCTTGCCTATTGTCAGTTATTGCATTGTAGTCCCCATCAGACAAATCCTCCGGTACCAATTTCTATCAATTTTCATATAAATTTTTATAAAATTCTTTTGATTTTATTTGGCGCATAAATTCCAACGGCTAAGGTTTTCTTGTTATGTATCTCTATTTCCACCATTAATATTCTTCCATCTGTATCATTGTATATCAATTTTGCATTAAGGTCCTCTTTTATATATAGTACCACTCCTCTTTTTCTTTCCACTGCTAAAGCCATAAATGCTTTTCCCAATTTTTATTCTCTAGATATTTTTATCCTGCTCTTTTATGTGGACTTCTTGAAGACATATTATGTCCCACTTTTGTTTTCCAATCTATCAAATATTTTTTCCTTTTATTTGGACTATTTAGTCATTGATATTCATTGATATAATTTTATTTCCCTTCCCTTGGTCGCTTCTTTTCTAGCTTTATTACGTTTTACCTGCTGTTTGACTCCTGGTCTTCACTCCTGTCTCTTCCCTCCTTCCTTCTTCACAAACCATTAGTTCTCTGTCCCCTCCCTCCCTCTTTTCTCTCTTCTCCTCTCGTCTGACTTCGTTAAATCTTCACGCTTGCGTTTCGACTCTTCTCTACTGCTCAATTCCTCCTCTAATCCTCCTGTTTGTTCATAGAATCTTTGGGCCTTAGCTAGATTGTCAATTCTTGTTCTTTTGCCTTCCCATGTTACTAGAATTCCTTCTGGATCATTCCACCTAAATATAATGTTTTTTTTGTTTAAGTGGTTTGTGAGGAATCTGTATTCCTTTCTTTGTTCTCTCACTCTCCTTGGAATTTGCTTCAGTACTATGACTTGCCTACCATTATGATTTATTATCTCTTCCCTTGTCAATCTATAAATTATTTCTCTGACTCTTTTTCTAGCGAATCTGACATGAACCTCCCGTGGGAGTCCATGTCTTCTAGCATAGCTTGTGTAGACTCTATATGCCTCATCAATCTCTAGTATCATCTGATCGCTTTCTTTTGCAGAATAGTTGCTAACATTTCTGCCACTACGAGTCAGGTTTTCCCCTCTTTCCTCCTGTATATTCTGGAACCTTAGATAGTATGAGGCTCTATCCATTTCTAGATATGTCAGGGCCTCGTTCGTTTCCTTATATTGATCTTTAATTTTTGTTCCATAGCTTCCACCTTTTTCCCTGTTTGGTCTGTTTGTTTCGTGATTGTTATGATTTTCTCCTCATTTGTCCTTGTCGTCTCCTGCAACTGTCCTATTTTCCCCTCTAAGGTTTTAGTTCATTTTCATCTCTCCCAGTTCACTTTTTAATTCTGCTCTCATCTCTTCTCTTTCTTTCTTACTTTCCACATGATTATTTATCATTGTTTCTTGCATCGTTAACATCATACTTTGTAATGTCTGTAATGTATTTTGTATCGTTTGGGAGGAAGTTTGTGTGTTGGACTTCTCGGGGGCCAGCATCCCTTCTATCGTTTTTTGTGAGGAAGTCACCGTGGGTGTAGATGGGGTTGCAATTGTCACTCCCTTTTTTCCTGTTTTAGAAATAGTGGAGGTTACTGTTGACATTTCTTTTATTATCTTTTGCTGTTCTTTAATAATTCTGTTTATGTTTCCCCACGTCTTATTTCCAATTTTCATTTACTAGAGGCCCCTCTATTCCAATATTTTCACTCAGTCAAATCTAGCCAAAGGGGAGGAAAGGGGGTACTGTCTGTCTTTATTTTTTCCCGTTGACTTTAAAGTCAAGTATCTTTCTTGATAATCTTGGGGGGACAGAGGGTAAAATCACATTACATTCCTTGCATATAGTTTATAATAATCTAAGAAAGGGAATCTGAGGAAAGAGAAATATAGAGAAAAAAGAAAAGAAAAGAGAGACTGGATATAGAAAACAAATCCAGTGGAGTAAGGTAATATATGTATATATATATAGAAAGAAGAAAAGGTAGAAGCGACTATCAAATCTTATTGTTCTATATAGGATAATTACTTATTGTAAATCACCACTTATATATCAACAAATAATCTGTTTCTCAACTATTTTCCTTCAATAATCTCTTGCTGAAAAGTTTAGATCAATTGCATATCTTGAGAATGAATTAATAAGTCTATTAAATATTGGCTTTTGAGTATCAATATTTCAAATCATTAACATCTAAAATAATCTATAATAATATAACAATCCTATAAAAAATTCTTTCCGTTTATGTTATAAATCTCTATCTATGTATATATATATATATATGTATATTATTTTTTTTTCTTAACTTACTACTTAATAATTTAATAATTTGTATCAGTTTACTTCAAAATCAAATAATATAATGTAGTATAGAATATATAATATAGAATACAATTTAAATTCAATAGTATATGTATAACGTTGTATCAGGATCCTTCCGCTCTTTAAATTGCAGTTCTTCGCTCGAGTTTTCCAATTGTTCTAATGTCAATGGCCGCAGAAAAAAAAATTGCAGTGTCACAATGGTGGGATTTTTCTTTATGGTCCTCCCTCCAATAGGTTTAGTCCACCTTTCTATCAGTCCTTACTTCCGAAAAAGTTCTATTTTCCTTTCCCTTTTCTCCTTTGATAAACAGCGATAGTTTCCGGGTGTTGATTGAGTTAAATTAGTTTTTATAGCTTTCCCTTTTCTGCAGCTTTCTGCTTGTTCGCTAGACTGTTCGTTTTCTAGAGTGCATAAAAATTTACGCTGCCTCTGTACTTTGCACCCTTATCACAGCCACAGAATCTTTACAAGTTTTCAAATTTTCAATTCCCGCTTTTCTTCTTTCTTTCCTACGTTGGGACTCTCCTCACTGTGCTTTCGTTCAATCACCCTTCTGGTCTGGATTTTTTCCGTTGGTTCTTCTATCGCAATGGCTACCTCTGCAGGGACTCTGTCACTGCCCGATGTCAGTAGCTCTTTCATGCCACCCACTTCGTTGTCGGATCTCTTCCAACCTCGACCGCACTTTCTCCAGTTGGACAAGACCTCTTTTCACCGGTACTTTCTCTCTTCTCACAGGACTTTCACTTTCTTATTCACTTTCTTGTTCTTTGAGGGGACTCTAACCTCGTCTTCCGCTTTATTTTCTCCTGGGGTAGTCACTAGGATGGTGCCGCTTTTTTCCGCTTTCGCCCCAATCCTTTTAACAATCCCCACAAAGTGGTCTTTCCAGTCTTTTGTGATTTCTCACCAAGCTTCCTTTGTTCTTTTCCGATCAGCAACTTTCTCCTTCAGCTTCCTTCTAATGGCGCGCCGCCCCGTCTTCGGGCCAGCTCTGACAGCGCTGGCTTCTTCCGTTCAGAACTTCGGGAACTCTTCTTCGCCTGTTGGGATCGCACTTCCCAAACCGGCTCCAAGTTTTTCTCCTCGCAAGGGTGTTCGAATTGGACTCACCCTGCCACGAACGGCTGTTCTTGAACGGAAAAACCCGAGGTGGGAGAAGCACAAGTATTTCTCCCTACCTCGCCACACCGAGGCGTCACCGGAAGTCCCCTACTATCACCTATTTTCAAGTAAAAAATGCAAATACAAGCATATTGCAGTAGTCGAAACATGAGATAGATGGTTCAATGTTGTGCAAGGATGGCCTGAAGGAGAAAATTTAAAGGGTGCTTGGGTTTCCTCATCATACACAAGGACAGAGATTTCTGTTCTTCAGTGAAGTTATATGGCAAAGAATAGGGACTTGATTTGTTTCACTGTGTGGCTTGATGAAGCAAAGCACCATTCAAAATCTGAGCCTTTGTTCAGTTTTTGCCAATTCTTCTTAACTAAACTGTGCAATGAAAATTAATACAAATATAAATAAACATGTTTAAATTCTCTCAGGGCTTTGCTACTAATGAGCTGATTCTACTTTTCATAATTCGTACAGATGAAAACGATGACTTTTTCTGGGTCAAAAATCACTGGACAGGACATCTCTACCAGATCAATTCCTTCTCAGCTCTAACATGGGATGAAGCAAGAAAAAGCTGTCGGCAACAATATGCAGAATTATTGAGCATCAGCGAACTACATGAACAAGCATATTTGACAGGTATAACAAAATATTTCTTAAAAGGCTTCTAAAACATTCCTGATAATAAATATTTTCTCATCTGTAATAAGCAATTTCAAATGTTTCATATAAGAAACATCATTTTTCATCCAGAGGAATTACCTTCTGAAAAATATTTGATTCTTTCAAACACATGTTCCAAGATGAAAGTTTATCTGATTGATTTGTCATTAATATATAGTCATTAATATATAATTAACAATAGCTCAGGCTGAACATGCTTTTTGAGGTTGGTTGTTTGCTTACCTGACTATGTAATAGCCTCAGTGCTGCTTGCTCCCTGTTTATAACTGTACTTTGTTCTGCAAATGTTGGTGGAACTCTGATTTTCTCCTTGATTGTTTCACATTAGGGTATCATTTTCTGTTTGATTGTTTGGTTTTAATTTCTTCTTTTCTGGATGTTAAGGCTGAAGAGGATGTGTTCTAGTCTTTTTGTTTCCTTCTTAACTTTTAAATGTCTCTTTTGAATCATGTGGAAATATAATTTATTTCTATGTGCCTATTGATGGCTGATGTGTCTGAGTGCCAACATTTCAAGAGTTCCCTGGCAATTTTTTTTATTATTTAGTTTGATCTAAAATGTTCATAGTTCCCCAATGGAAACTGTGGTTGTGTGTGTCCATGTGTTGTGAGATTAAGGAATTTTCATTGTATAAATAGAAGAGAATATAAGTAGCTCAGGGTTGAACCAGGGACTCCTTAATGCACTTTGAGCTTTGTTTATTTTCATGCAGATTAGGTAACATCTTCAGTGAAAATTTCCTTGTGTCTTCTAACTGCTAGTTGATGTCTATGGTTGCACTCTGTGTGTCTTTTGCTTTGAAGTCATACTATATAGTGGTTGTTATGTTCCTTGTACTACATATAATGTTAAAGGTATGGCTAAAGACCAAGGGAAAGATTATAGTTGTACTTCAGATTGAATTGTACTATGCCTGCTGGACTGACTGTCTTCAGACTCAGATCTACAGAACTGATCAATATGTGAATGTTCTTTCTCAAATAGGATTAACAAATGATTTTGAAGCCAAATACTGGATTGGTCTGAATAATCCAGATTTTGACAGTGGATGGCAGTGGACTAATCATCAGCCGTTAAGATATTTCAACTGGGCTCCAGGTGAGTAAATGTGTACAATTATAAAGCCTTTGTTATATCCTAAATAGAACTGTAAACATTTAAAGATATTAAGATTAAAATATTTGGAAATTCTTATTGTCCTTTCCAAAATAGTTCTTAAATAGATGAAAAATAATACTTTGCATACTCTTCTTCTAAAGATTAATGCACATATAAAATATTGAAATATATATTATGTATTTGAGTTAATTGACACTTTCTCTAGAAGTGTGCTGGCATGTTTGTGTTATATATATTATATATAAACATTGATTCTTACAATATTGTTATCTTCATTTTTTGAGCACCCCGAAGATGCCCTAACCCTGACAGAAAACTCTGAAAAGAGACTCAGTAGCTGTGTTTAGGTGAATGTTTAATAATTCTCTTGTGTAGAGTTCGTAGGCCTGTGCAAAGTGGCTTCATTTCTCACTAATGTGCCACCTAACTCCTGTCACTCATAACGGTTGAGATGGAAGCTGTCCTTGACTTGAAAAATTGTTCTGCCTCAATACAGAATTGATCTGGCTGTGAGCTGATCAAAATGGGTCACTGATTGAAGGTAGGCAGCTACTACAGAAATGGAGACTTCCTACAGTAGATATTGGAAAGTGGATACCATGTTCTTGAAAAGCAATTGAAGAAAAGGAAAAAAAGCAGTTTTGATTTGTTTACAGATAAAATATTATCATCTTGGACATCAAACAGTGATAGGACAACCACTCTCTCTTACAGGTAGCCCCTCTTCTGAAACAGGAAAAAACTGTGGATTGATGCATGGTAGGATTGGCAAATGGGAAAATAGTCAGTGTGAACAGAAGCATGGATACATCTGTAAAAGAATGAACTCTTCAATACAGGCACCTGGACCTTCTTCAGGTAGATTGCAAACTGGAAATTAAGTTAACTGAATAAATATTATTTCACTAATATGCAAGGCACTAATGTCCCAGATAACATTTTTAAAATTCTTTTCCTAGTGATGGTTTTGGGTCCCAGAGTAATGTGATAGAATAGATCTATCTGAGGTGGAGAACATGCAGAGATTCAGATTCTGAATGCACATTATGCAGAAATAATTTTGCTTGGGCCAAGGTGGTCCACCCAAGTGGCAGGAAGCAAGGCAACCTAAAAATCCTATATATATGCCTACTGTTATAGCTGGGGGTGGGGGAGCTGCTGAATTTTCATCATTAGTTTGATTATCTAATATCCTGAGGAAATTTTTAAAAATGCATTTTGCATCAGTTTTATTTCAGAACATTTTAATATAAAATATAGCACTCTTCTTAGGTGAATTAAAGCCTGAAGATTTGCAGGGCTAAAGGTATGCATACATAGGAAATGTCCTAATTTGCAGGTAGTCATTGATTTACAACCACTTGCTTAACAATCATTTAAAATTAAGACAGGACCAGAATGGGTCCTGTAAAGCACTTCTGGCCTTCATAAAATGTCATGTCACACACACCCCGACAGTCATGTGATTGAACTTTGGATGCTTGCCAACCAGTTTGCCTTTATGACCAGTTGTGGCATCCAACAGTCACATAACTATGTTTTATGCCTTTTTTTGCTGGGAAAATGGGTTAACACTTATAACTGCGTATTTGCTTAATGACTACAGTTGTTTGCTTAATGACTCTGCAAAAACTATTATAAAATGAGGTCCCATCAGACAGATGCCTCAACTTATGACTATAAAGACTTAATGACCAGAAATTTGGCCCAAACTGCTGGTACTAATTATATATATGTTTCCCCACACAGTGGGGTAGTTTTACTTTAGATTTGTTTTGAAATTTATTTTCAAGAAAGTGTCTATGAGTTTCTATAAAGTAAAATGAAAGTTTGAAGGAAAGCAACTATCTGGTTAAAAAAATACTTATTCCAATTAACATGTGCTGTAAAACATTAATAATTTTAGAATATTAAATAATGATGTAGGACACCAAAATTGGTACTTTAGTACTGCCTGATTCATGAAAAATTAGACTAAAATTAGATTTGATTATAATAGATTCTAATGACACTTCTAGAAAATGTCCTCATGACAATGGACAAATTACCTTTATCTTTAAGATGGATTTTCAGATTTGCTTTAACTACATTTTATTTATTGAATTAATTATATCATAATACGAGATCAAGATTCCCCACCCCCCATTCCCAGGTCTTGATGGTTTAGATATTACTGTCTTTTTAGATGATCCTAAGCCAATTAAATGTCCAGGTGACTGGGTTGGATATGCAAAGCACTGTTACCGTCTGAACAGAGATCGCAAAACATGGAAGGATGCCTCAGTCTCCTGCCAAAAGGATGGTGGACATTTACTAAGTATACATGACATTGAGGAATACAGCTTTGTTTTTTCTCAGCTTGGCTATAGTAAGTATATTTAGAAGGCTTATTTCCTGTTTCATATACTCTGTGGGTACATGGATTCCAGGAAAAGAAAGGAATAGCTGCTGACGTTGGTATCACAAGGGGAAAAAAGTGTTTATTTAGGCCTTAAAATATTTGTAAAAAATCTACTCAGCTTGTGTGGTTTAAATGATGCAACAACTGCTGCATGCATCCGTGGCAGTTTAGCACAGACATTTTCCAGGCAATTATGTCACATATAGACTCTCTTATATCCTGATCAACATAGCACAGAGTTATACCATGGAGGATTATATACAACCTCTGGACTTCATTCATTACATTTGAGAGCAAATGAATAAAATGAATTTATCTTTTAGAATCAACAGATAATTTGTGGATAGGCCTAAATGACCAGAAGACTTCTTCATATTTTGAATGGAGTGATGGTACTAGAGTGAGATTCATCAGATGGCAGAAAGGAAAACCCACACTTATAAGTAATGTGCAGGAAGACTGTGTCATCATGAGTGGGAAGGTAACAATAAGGACCCTTAATTGCCTGGTGGAGATATTTTTCTCTTGAGTTCTCTCTTGGATAAAATTTGTGTCTAGAAATTTATTTGATACAATCTATTCTCCCATAACATAATTTATTCTATAAATCAATGGTTCTTAAACTTTTTCCTTTCCAAAACCTTTTCCATATTTAAAAGTTATGGAGAACTCCTAAAGAACTTTTGTTTTTATGAGTTACTGATATTTATCTTACTAAAAATTAAAATTGATGTATATGCTGCAGCTAGCCTTCTCACAATTGTTGGACAGGATTTTAGTATTGTATTATTTGTCAATATGGGTTGGCAAATAATTCTAATTTAATGGATCCAGGGGTTCTATAATCACACTTGAAGAAATCCTACTTTCTTTAAAAAAAATGTTTTCCAAAGTTAAAATACAAAGAAGAAGAAGAAGAAACTGACAAGCATCTGACATGAATGATAAAAATTAAAAATAACACGTTTGTATAAAAAAAATAACAAATACATCATTCCCACTGACATCAAACATAGAAAGTCCATCGTGGCTGAATGTTGAGAAATATATCAAAAGTACCTGATGTGTTCGCCTACCCTTACATAACAGATCTACTAATAATTATAAACTTTCCCATCTATATTTGATAAAAATACTATGTTACATTTTTTTAAAGTCTCTGATGTGGAAATATATTTATCTAGCAATCCAATTGACCCAACCTCTGTTCACAATATAAATAAAAACAGTCAACAGGTAACCCCAAAGGTAGAACTAATCTTCAAAACCTTCTGTTAACCATCTGTTATTGTATTTGACATACAGAAAATTCACAAATGGCTTCCATCTCTTATAAACTTTCTAATCTATTGACTCTAATCAATACAGTTACTTTTGCCATTTCTGCCAGTACAATCAATTTTAAAGTCTACTCTTTAATAGTTGGCATCCCTTTTCCTTCAAATGCTTACCATAAACAATAATAGCAGTGATCACTGTTTAGAGAAATAATGTCCCAAAGCGATTTTCTATCCATTTGTCCGTAATATCTGGAAGAAAGGCTTCAGGTTTCATTAATATTTGTATTTTAAATATTTTCTGCATTGTCATATTTATCCAATATGATTTAGCTACTTACAAGACCATCACATATGATAAAAATTTTTCTATAATACACCTATTTTCAAGTCTTTAAAAGGGGATTAGAGACTTTTTAAATTTAGTTTAGTGAGTTAATGTAAAGTTTGGTGGTTCCACTTTAATTTATCTGACAGTTCTGAATTAATTCCTATTTTAAATAATTATGGATGTGTATATTCTGGAGCTCATCCCAGAATATTGTTTTAAATATATTGTTGTGTTGATTTTTTAGTGTTAATATTTGCTTATTTTGCTTCTGTGAGTATTGAACTGATTCTATTGATGATAATTATTGCATTTTTGTTTAATAATGTGCTTTGGTAAAGATATTATTATTTATCAGAGTTAGGATGAATACTTAGGGTATTTAAGTCTAAAAAGAAAGGATGGGCTTTTGTGTTTAAGGATATAACATAAGGGCTTGAGGAGATAGTAGTAAATATAATGGTTTGGTGGGATAGTAATAAATAGATTAATTATGTAAAGTAAGCAGGGTTAGTCATACTCATGAACCTTGTTTAGAACAAAAATCTTGACTTAAAAAAGAAAGATAAATCCTACTTTTTGGTTTATTCTACAGTTTTGTAATTAGAGAAGGCTCTGGGAGTTGCTAAACAAACATCCAGAGGCCTCATTGACCCTGAGATCCTTTAACTGTCCATTCATATTGTGTAGTATTGCTACTATGTAATTAATACTTTGCTTTAAAGTATATTACATTCTAATAAGTAAGTAAACGAAGAAACAAATTCTGAGTTCAACTGACTATTTTTTCAGAAGATTGGGAATAAACTTTTTTTTTATTTTCAAAATACATATTCATTTATATTTTAACAGTACTGTGTCAAGCATTATTTATATTTACAATTCTTTTTCATATTGAACTTTGTTTCTCTTCTCTAACCATATATACAACATTTCCCATACCACATAAAACTCAGCCTCCTCTTTACCTTTCAATTTCCTTGTAAGCCTATCCATCTCAGCACAATCAAGTATTTTGTTTATTACCATATTCCTGGAAGGTACCTCATCTACTTTCCAGCTCTGGGCATAAGCAATTCTTGCTGCTATTATTATGTGTTGTGCGATGTACTGGATATGTTTCTTTAAATTTCCTTTAATTATTCGCAACAAAAATCTATCTGGTTTAAATCCAATAATTTCTTATTATATAATAAGATATTATAATATCTTATTTCTTAATTTCTTCTGTAATTTCTTGTATCCATTTCCTAAATTTTTCCCAATATTTTTTAGCTTTGCCACCACATATGATAATATGTTCCGTCTGTAAGTTTACATTTCCAGCATTGCGGTTTCATATTCGAATATATTCTGGCCAATCTTGCCAGTGTCAAATGCCATCTATAAAACATTTTGATTAAATTTTATTTGTATGCTGTTGATAACGTTAATTTGCAGTTCTTGATCCAAATTCTCTCCCAATCCTCAAACTGTATACTGTGTCCTACATTTTGTGACCAAGTGATCATTGGGCCCTTAACTACTTCTTCTTCCATTTCTACTTTAAGTAAATAATTATATGTTCTAGTGATAAATTTTTCTTCTTTACCAATCAAAATTTGGTCTAGTTGTTGGGGTTCTCTTTCTATTCCAAATTCCTCCATATCTTTTTTATGCCTCATTTTTATCTGCAAATATAAAATCACTGCAAATATAAAATATCACTGCAAATATAAATATAAATTTTAACTGCAAATATAAAATATCACTGCGCATGCCCGGATAGGATTGCCACCTGTTGTTGATGTCCTGGGGTTGGTTGAAGGTCTTCTTTGTCCGAGAGGGTGTTATAGGGGGTATTTGCGACCCCTGTTACCTGAATCCAGTGGTGGATCATCTGGGGTCGCGGCCGAGGCTTCTTCGGCCGCATTCCGCTGGGTTTGTGGCGAGGATGTGGGCAGCGAACTCAGCGACGTTTTTCCTCCAGGCCTCCGAGTCCTTGGGGAGGCAGGTGTGATGCAGCAGCTTTGGGAGTGGCAGCTGGTTTTTGGCTGAGATCGGTTGGTGGCGGTCCCAGCGACACCCTAATGCCGATGGCGGCGGCGATGACTGCAATGACAGTAGCGGCAAGGGTGGAAGGGACAAGGGGCCAGTGGGTGGCTATGTCGGGCCTGTGGATGGACGATGGAGGTGGTCCCGTGGCCACTGCTGGTCCTGGCCTTTTTGCAGGTTGGTTATTGCCAGAGAGTTGTATGTCCGCTGCCTTAACGCCCCCCCCCCGCGGCTCTTCTGAATGTACTGTCTATCCCCTCATCGGTCTTTTCATCCATATGTTTTATGCTCACCATCTACACTGGGTTCAGGGTGCTGCAGCTACTGGCCTAGGACCATCGGCATCAAGCTGCAAGCCACAGATGGGTTGTCCTGGCCACTCTGGAGGCTTAGGTTTTGATGACTGCCGGGGCTGCTTGTATGCCCTTTTCATACTTGGTTCTTGGCTGATGGACTTTGTTGTGCCTCCCGCTGTGGTGAGAGAGCAGCATGAGGGGTGCACTTTTTCCTTCTGGCAGCCATTTAACAGCTGTGGGTCAACTGTCCTGATGGATCTTGCTGGGGTGCCCGCGGTGAGAGTGCGAGGCTTAGTTCCAGTGGAGGCCCTGGCCATCAACCTACAGGGTTGCCATGAGAGGGCAACCTGGACTTGGACCTGGACTACCTGGCTGATGACATCTAGGACTGAACCAAGTTTTATAATCCGGACACTGTTTTCTTCCATCTATAGACCATTCTCCCTTCCCTTCTATATGTTTACACCTAATCATTTGGACTTACTCAGCAACGGAACTGTGAGCCTTAAGGGGGTCCCCTCTCTCCTGGGTCTGGCCTGCTAGATTGTCATTGGCCTATCTCAAGGACGGATTATGGAATCCGGAGAGATGGCATGGCGGGGTGAGGGGTTGGGGTTGGGACCCTGGGAAAGGGAAAAAGAGGGTTACCAGGGCCTCATTAGTTAAATTTTTAGAAGGCTTTTTAAGAAGGATAGGGAAGGGGGTTGGTAATGATTATGAGGAGGTGGCACGGCGCAGCCCGGTGCAGAATTGTGGTGGGGGGTGGGGGGAGGGGGCAGGCAGGGCCCTGGGGAGCAGGGTGGGAATAGCGATCTCCAGGGTGGTTGGGATTGGCAGGGGATGGCGAGGCATAGGGCCATATCATGTACTGGGAGCACGCCCCCGCTGTCTTCAAGCAGTGGAGCGCTCTGACCCTATTGCCTCCTCCCAGTCTCCTGGGGATTCGGGAACTGGGACCCCTGGGCTCTGACTGGTGTGCTTTAATACCAGGTCTGTGGCTAATAAGGATTCCCTCCTCTACGAGGTGATCGAGGAGGAGGCTGCGGACCTGGCCTGCATCACCGAGACCTGGCTGGGGCCAGAGGGTGGGGTCCCTCTGATTGACTTATGCCCCCCAGGTTTTTGGGTGTTGCACCAGTCATGAGCCCAGGGGCGGGGTGGTGGGGTGGCTGTTGTTATTCAGGAGACCCTGATTCCAAGGGAGGTCACGGTTCCTGAGATAGGTGGGTGTGAGACCCTTCTCCTGAGATGGGGGCCTGGAGGTCGGGTGGGCCTGCTGCTTACATACCTCTCCCTCAGCTGTGTGGCAGCAGCCCTGCCTGGGCTTCTTGATGCCCTCTCGGATGTGGCGGTGGAATTCCCAGGGCTTATAGTCCTGGGTGATTTCAACTTGCCCTCTCTGGGAGGAGCATCGGGTTTGGCCCAGGAATTCATGGCCTCCATGGCGGCCATGGGCCTGACCCATGTGATTCAGGGCCCGACTCATGAGAGGGGTAATACGCTTGACCTGGTTTTTGTCTCGGAACAGTGGCGTAATGATCTGGGGGTGGGTAGTTTTACTGCCCTACCCGTTCCATGGTCAGATCATTATCTCCTGTGGCTGGTCTTCCAACAAGCTGTCCCTCACCGCTGGGATGAGGAGCCACTTAGATGGTTCCACCCCAGACGCCTGATGGACCCTGAGAGGTTCCAGGCAGAGCTGGGTTTTTTTCCCACTTCCCTTATCCACAACTCTGCCGAGGACCTGGCGGCTGCCTGGCAATGGGCTGCTGTGGGGGCCCTCAACAGAGTTGTCCCCATGCGTCCCCTTACACGCCGTGGATCCCGGTTGGCTCTGTGGAGCTCTGGGAGATGAAACACCGTCAGAGGGGCTTAGAGAGCAGGTGGAGGTCCACCTGCTCCGACTCCAATCGAGCCCAGTTAAGAGCCTATATTAGGACTTACGTGGTAGCTGTGGAAGTGGCGAGAAGATCTTATCTCTCCGGTCTCATAGTGTCCGCAGATAACCGCTCAGCTGCCCTGTTTAGGGTCACCCATTCTCTCCTACATTTGGGGGAGACGGTGGACCTGCTGTGGGGTAGGGCTGAGGAATTTGGTCAATATCTGTTGGATAAGATTGCTCGGATTCGGGGAGGGTTGAGCTCTAATTTGCAGTGGTCTGATGAAGGGGGTGCAAGTAGTCTGGCCAATGCGACCTGGGTTGAGTTCGATCCTGTTTCTGGGGATGAAGTGGACAGGATTATGCGACAGCTGAGTTCCACCACATGTTTATTGGACCCGTGCCCTTCCTGGTTGGTATATGCCTCCAGGGAGGTCACCTGCGGCTGGCTCTGGGCAGTGGTCAATGCTTCATTAAGGGAGGGCATCTTTCTCGCCACCTTGAAAGAGGCAGTGGTGAGGCCCCTCCTGAAGAAGCCTGCCCTGGACCCAGCCATGTTAGACAACTTTCGCCCAGTCTCCAACCTTTGCTTTTTGGTGAAGGTTGTTGAGAGCGTGGTGGCTCAGCAGCTTCCGCTTTTCCTGGATGAAGCAGACTGCCTAGATCCATACCAATCAGGCTTCCGGCCCGGGTTTAGCATGGAGACGGCATTGGTCCCACTGATGGATGATCTCTGGACCTCCACTCCCAACCCCCCGAGGCGCCACAACAGGATACCACCGCTGAGAGGTCTAAGAGGACCAGGACAGAGGAAAAACCCCTGTCCCAAGCCCTCTTAGACCTCTCAGCGGTGGTATCCTGTTGTGGCGCCTCGGGGGGTTGGGAGTGGAGGGCACTGTTTTACAGTGGTTCTCCTCCTGCCTCTCGGGGCGCTTGCAATTGGTGTTGGTGGGGAGCAGGGGTTGACTCCGAGGGCCCTCACTTGTGGGGTCCCCAGGGGTCGGTCCTCTCGCCCCTCTTGTTCAACATCTATAAGAAACCGCTGGGTGAGAACATCCGTGGTTTCGGGGTGAGGTATCACCAGTATGCTGATGATACCCAGTTGTACATCTCCACCTCAAACCATGTCAGTGATGCCCTCTCCGTGATGTCCCGTTGTCTGGATGGACGGAAACATGCTTCAACTCAATCCAGCCAAGACTGAGTGGCTGTACATACCGACATCTTGGTCCAGCCAGGAGATCCCACTGTTCGTCATAGGGGGAGAGGTGTTGCCCCCTGTGGACAGGGCACAGAACCTGGGGGTCCTCCTGGATTCACAGCTTCGGTTGGAGGAGCAGGTGTGGGCTGTGGCCAGGGGGGCCTTTGCTCAGGTCCAGCTGGTTCGCCAGCTATGCCCATTTCTGGACTGAGGTGTCCTGCACACAGTCACTCATGCACTTGTTACCTCCCGACTCGACTACTGCAACGTTCTCTCTTTAGGACTGCCCTTGCATACAATCCGGAGATTGAAGCTGGTGCAAAATGCGGCCGTGCGGGTGGTGATGGGAGTTTCCCAATTCTCCCATGTTACACCCCTCTTGCGTGACCTGCATTGGTTGCCGGTTGCTCTCTGGGTGAGATTCAAGGTTTTAGTGTTAACATTCAAAGTCCTACAAGACATGGGTCCGGGATATTTATGGGAGCGTCTCCTGCCGATATCGAGTGCCAACTGCCCTGTACTAGCACACAGACAGGGGCTTCTCGGGGTGCCATCGGTGAGCCAATGCCAGTTGGCGGTCCCCTGGGGCCGAGCCTACTCTGTGGCGGTTCCCACCCTGTGGAATCAACTACCCCTGGGGCTCCGTCTGGCCCCTGACCTTCGCACCTTCTGTCACGACCTGAAAACCTGGTTATTCGAACAGGCCGGGCTGTGCTGACCTCCTGGGAGGGGGGATTTTTTAAATTTTAAATTCTTAATGTTATCATGTTTATTGGGATTTTTAGTGATACTGGGCTTGTGATTGTTTAATTCTCTTTTAAGTGATTTATTGTTCATTGTTCGGTTTTAGTTGTGAGCTGCCCCGAGTCTTCGGAGATGGGGAGGCATCCAAGTCCAAGTAATAAATAAATAAACAAATAAACAAACAAACAAACAAACAAACAAACAAATAAATAAATATGGGCACCAATCCATAATTATACCTTGTTTTTTTAGTTCTTCAGTTGTTTTTAAATTCCCCTGGTTATCTAATAATTCCTTATATCTAATCTTCTTTTCCTTCTCCATTGTATTTGGGTAAATCACTGCTCCCATCAGTGACACCCAATCCGTTAATTTAATATAGTGCGTCTTCCTTAACTTTTCCCATATCGTTATTAATGAGTCCCTAATTTGATAGCAATAGAAATATGAATGTATCTTTTCTCATTTATCCCACTGGAAGGCATGCCATCCTGTTTGAAGATCATTCCCTTCAATTATTAATACTCTCTTATTATCTAAGTTTATCCAATCTTTAATCCAGAGTAATCCCGCTGCCTGATAATATAGTTCTCATTTTGGAAGTCCTAGGCCACTTCTACTTCTGCTATCTTATAGCATTTTTATGTTAATTCGTGCTTTCTTTCCCAACCAAATAAATTTAAGCACCATTTTATTCACCATTCTATTCTATTCTGAAATAAGTATAACAATTTTGGTAGCATGTTCATTTTTATCGTAGCAATTCTACCCATCAACAATAATTGCAGCTTTTTCCAGTTCTCTAAATCTTTTTTGCATTGTAACATCAATTTCTTATAATTATCTTCCTTTATGGTCGAACATCATCCTGTAAGCCAAATCCCCAAATATTTAATTTTTTTCCCACTTTTAGTCCCAATTCTCTTTCTAATCCCTTCTTTTGTTTTTCTGTTGAGTTCTTTACTAGCATTTTTGTTTTTATTGTTGATGGGTAGAATTGCCATGATAAAAATGAACGTACTACCAAAATTGTTATATTTATTTCAGACAATCCCCATAAAATTAGATCGAAAATTCTTTGAACAATTGAATAGAATGGTGCTTAAATTTATTTGGTTGGGAAAGAAAGCACTAATTAATGTAAAAATGCTACAAGATTATTAATTTTTAGTCCTGCCACTAGTCCATATTTTTCAATTTCCCTTAACTAATTTATCCCTGTTTCCATCGGTTCCTCAATGGTGAACACTAAATCGTCCATGAATGCTTGGATTTTATATTCCTGATTTCTGATCTTTAATCCTGTTATTTCCTCATTTTGCCTTATTTTGGTGAGAAGTACTTCTATCATTAATATAATAAGCAAAGGTAACATAGGACAACCTTGTCGTACTCCTTTTTTAATTTCAAATGTTTCAGTGCAATCTCCATTTACCATCACTCTAGCTTTTTGCCTGGCATACCTAATCATTTTTTCAAATTTTATTCCAGATCTCATACTTTTAATTTGTTGGATCAAGAACTGTCAATTAAGGTTATCAAATGCCTTCTGAGCATCCAGAAAGATTAGTGCTGCCTATTTCCCAGGATGTGCTTCATAATACTCTAAAATGTCTTACATTATTTCTAATTTGTCTTGCTGGCAAAAAACCATTCTGGTCTGGATGTATTATTTCATTTAGCACTATCTTCAGTCTTTCTGCCATTATTGTGGTAAAGATTTTATAGTTGGCATTTAACAGCGAGATCGGTCTGTAATTTTTTATGTATTTGTGGTCTGTACCAGAGGTGGTATTCAGCAGTTTCTGACCAGTTCTGGAGAACCGGTAGCGGAAACTTTGAGTAGTTCGGACAACCAGCAAATACCACCTATGACTGGAGATTTTACAGTACCCATCCCCTGCCATGCCTACCAAGCCACGCCCACAGAACCAGTAATAAAAAAATTGAATCCAACCACTGGTCTGTACTCTCCTTTGGGATAAGGGAATGAATCTGGTATTTTAGCTCCAATATGTCATTGTACATTTTCAACAATATATCTCCAAAGCATTCATACAAACATTTATATACCTCTGCCAGAATTCCATCTGGCCCTGCGGTTTTATTACTCTTCTGTTTTTTTACCACTCTTTCTAATTCAATAGCTGTTATCTTTCTATTTAGTATTTCTCTTTGGTCTTATCTTAATTCTGCCAGGCTAGATTTTTGTAGATATTGTTCTATATTATTTATGTCTATGTTATCTTCCTCATATAGTCTTTCAAAGTAATTTTGAATTAGTCTCTTTTTCTCTGTCATTTTATACTATATCTCTGGCTGTTTATTTCAGAAAAATTACAATTATATTTTGCATTTTAGAAGCTTGAGGTAATATCTATGAATTATATTTTGAAATAATTTAATTTTTATAGGTGAAAAGTTATGTTTATAATTTCCCATTTATTTTAAACACATATCTTTTTGCAAGATGTTAGTATGGCTGCAGATTTTAGACAAATGAAGCTATAACAAGTAATATGCAGTAATCCAGCTCATGAAAAATAAAATAAAAGCAAACATGATACAAAACCATAAATATAGGACAGGCTAAAGTAGTAGATTCTTTTCAGTAAAGTTTGCTCACTTTTCCATCCTCAGAATGGATACTGGGCAGATCATTTCTGTGAAGAGGAATTAGGATACATCTGTAAAAAAGAGCCTTCAGAATTTCTTCCTGGAACAGATGAAGTTGCTGATCCAAAGTGCCAGAAAGTAAGCCTCAAGAATTGTGAAGCTGTTGATCTTTTATAATAGTTATTCAGCCTCTTATGAAGTTTTGGGAATATCATCCTAACACTGGTGTTGACTCTTAGGAACCACATAGAAAGATTTTCTCTGCAATATTATAATAACACAAGTTATTTGTCTTTACCATATGACAAAAAAGAAAAGCTATATGAGGTAATGGATAAACAGAAGGAAGACATTTTGATTTTTTTTTTTGCTGAATAGAAATGTATTTGGATTGGGCAAAATCTGAAACTGAAAAATGTTGATTTGTACTTGCTATAGTAATTGGACATCCAAATTGCAGCAATGTTCTTATAAAATTAAACAAATCTGAAGCTATTGACACAAAAATTGAATGCTATGAATTTATGTCTATTGATATTTATTTCACTTTTTAGATTTTGCGTTCAAAAGATACTATAGAATAGTGAGACTATCACTTTCTCTCACATAAAATATGAACTTAAATTAATTTAAAATTGCCTTTTTATCAGGATAACTTAGTGAATCTGAGAGTCTATGGATTGGGATAGGATAAAATGTGAGAAATAAATCAATAAATTCAGGCTAATATTGTTCTGTATGTGTATGTATGCTATGTCAACAGGGCTGGAAAAGGTATGGTTTCTATTGTTACTTAATTGGAAAGACACCTGGAACATTTTCAGAAGCAAAGACATCTTGTGAAACAAACCAAGGATTTCTGATCTCTGTGGAGAATAGGTAAAATATGGTGAAAGAGACAGAACAAAATATTATATTATGCATCTATATTAGCAAAGAAAACGCTAAACAGATTTTCTATGTCTACCTCCTTTTTAAATTCATTTCCTTTAACATAAACTGTGCTGTGAGACCTGGTGATACACACGAAAAGAACATTTTATATGGGCATAAATAAAATATTTTCAGATATTTTATTCCTGTATTCTAAATTATTTATTATTTATTTATGTATAATAATTTATATAATTGCCTACTTGCAAAAGTATTATTTTATTTTGAAGTTTGTTAATTATTCATTTTTCTTAATTATGCCTAATTTTGCATTTTAATTTTACATGAGTTCATCTGAGATAGTATCTAAAGTTTGGTTTACTTGAATTTTATATGGTTTACTGATTTATTAATTGCTGTTGTGATTAATGAATATCTCAAAATAAATATTTTCCAGGATGCATTTTAATATTTAATTCAGCTCTACAGTGCTTCCAATTTCCAAAAGTGCTTCAGAATGTTTAGGAATAAGAATGTAGCACTTTTCTTCAACACCTGCTCCAAATTCTTTTACAGTGTTCAAGATAGGAATACTATATTAATATATTATGAAGAAGTCTTTGGAGAGGTGTTCTCCAACTTGGGATGCATATACTATTTTTGTGAAAGAAGAAAATATTAGGATGACTATTGTTTCTCAAAAATAAATAAATTAGCAACTAAAATGTAATATACAGAATATAGAAAATATAATATTCATTTATACAAAGTATAATATACATTTATGTTTTATAATGCATATGATACACTAGTAAAACAGTGCATAGATATAATCTACAAATAAACATATATATTGAGGTACATGTTTAATTTTTCAACTAATAAGGAAGTGTGAAAAATATGGAAACCACTGCTGTGGAATAGTGTTCCCCAAACTCAGCAACCTTAAGATATGTGCACTTCAACTCTCAGAATTCCGCAGGCAGACAGGTAATTCTGGGAGTTGAAGTCACAACCTTAAAACTACCAAAATTGGGAAATACTGCTGAAGAGAATGCAATTGCAGTCTTGGTCAGACAGCTAGATCAAGAGAGCCACTGCATGTGGCTTTTTTACTTGTAGCAGGGATTGGGCAGGCTCTAACATTGGCCATGGTTGGGGATGGTTACCTCAGGCAGCCTTTACTAAAAGGTCTCAGTAAGATGGAGGCTTGTCCTTATCCTAAATCTTCAGGAGAATATTGCGCTGTAGTCTTTGCTGTAAGAAAGATTCAACTCCAGTCCTGCTAGCCTTAACGTATGTTATGGGAGCAGACTCCTTAGCTCTGATCAGGAATCTGTAAATCTAGTGTTGTACTTTCAGATCTGAGAAGGTGATGATGATGGTAATGCTGATTTTATCCTACCTTTTTAAAAGATACAAATGTACTGAATCCTCCTGCCTCCTATTTTCCCCACAATAATCCTTTGAATGGATTGACTAGTAAAAGTGTAAATTGGGCCTAAGGTTAACCATCTGCAGAATCTGAAAATAGAGAAAATCAGAGACCATCCTGATTTGAATTATTTTTACCACAGATTTGAGCAGGCTTTCCTGACTAGCCAAATTGGACACCGTCCTGAAAAATATTTCTGGATCGGCCTTTCGGATGTAGCGAATCCAGGGACTTTCAATTGGACCAATGGAGACTCCATTCAGTTCACTCACTGGAATGCAAAAATGCCTGGTATGGAGTCTGTCAGAGCAAATACATCCTGGCAGGAAAACTTTTATCCTGTTTAGCTTGTCTATGGAGATGCATTAAACTGGCTCTGGTCTTCCATTCTGCCAGGCCCAAATCCCGGCTGTGTTGCCATGAGAACGGGAGAAGCTGCTGGACTGTGGGATGTTGTCAATTGTGAGGAGCGTGCTGCTTTCCTTTGCAAGCATTTGGCTGAAGGGGTGACGCCTCCTCCAATCCCAAGAACAACGCCCCCTGCCCCATGTCCTGAAGGATGGACTGCAAGTCCAACGAGAAATGTCTGCTTCAAGGTGGGTCATCTTATTTTGGAGTTGAAACATTGGCTTGGTCAACCAGCCCTTTGAGACAGGCCAGGTCAAAAGGCAGACACTGCAGCAGGAGCTGACATCCCAGCCTCTCCTCCTGTTCCTTCCAGGGCAAATTTGGTGCCCTTCAGCCATGATTAACCTTCCTCTGAAAAGGAAATAGAGTGATTGGAAGAACAAGGAAGGAATAATAGAGAACATGGAAACTGGTCATGTTCCTTTGCAGCCAGCATATCTTTAGCCATTTTATCCTGATGGGTTTGTTCTCCTATGTTGGCTATGCATTTATGAAGTAGTTGTTTTGTTTCCCCAATATGCAGATCTGCAAATGGCTCAGTCTGTTGTACTGCTTTTCCCACATAGCTAAGTTTGTTTCTGAGTGTTTTATCCTTGGGGTGGATAAGCTTCTGCTAGTTAGTATATTTTAGGTTTGAAGTGTGCATGTATGTTGTGTTGGCTGAAGATCCTCCTGAGCTTTCCTGATATTCCTGCAACATATAGAATGACAATATTGCTTTGTTTATTGCTTTTTCTTTGTCTGTTATGGAGGAGCAACTGTTGGGTCTTTTGGGGGATTTGATGACTAGCCCACTTGGGATAGTCACACGTTTTGAGCGCTTCCTTGATGTGTTTTAGGTTTTTTTTCTTTCCCATCTTTGCTGGTAGGCAGGCCTTCAGTTCAGTGGTGTAGGGTTCTGATAAGTCCCATTTTGTGTTCCATGGGTGGTGACAATCAAAATGTAAACATTGATCTCTGTGTGCGGCTTTTTGGTAAACGTCAATGTTAAGGCTTATGTTAATATGTAAAAGTAAAAATATCAAATATAAGAGTTAAAGGGTTATTTGAAAAGATAACTAATAAGAGCCATAAGGGGAAAAAACAACTACATGTAGTCCTTGTCTTACAATAATTCACTTAATGATCCCGTTTGAAAAAATGACTTATGACTATTTTCCCTCCTCCAAACTTTGCAGCATCTCCATGATGATATGATCAAAATGCAGACATTTGGCAATTGACATATTTATATGCTTGCAGTATCCTAGGGTCATGTCATCACCTTTTGCAACCTTCTGACAAGCAAAATCAATGGGGAAACTAGATTCACTTAACAATCATGTTTCTAATTTAACAACTGCAGTGATTCACTTAGCAACTGTGGGAAAAAAGGTCATAAAATGAGGCAAAACTCACTTAACATGTCTGATTTAGCAACAGAAATTTTGAGTTAAATTGTGGTCATAAGTCAAAACTATATAGTGTTAATGCTTATTTGTAATGAGATATATTTCTATGCATTTAGGCCTATGTAGAGAACACAGTTGAAAGGAAAACTTGGTATGAGGCATATGACTTTTGTAAAACAATTGGAGGAGACCTGGCTTCTTTTCATAATAGCCTAGAGGAAAATGTATTAAACCAACTGTGAGTATAATAAACTGCTTATATCTTAAGGCAGAAACACTCTTGGCAAAGAATTTATTGGAGCACTGAATTCATCATAATGGAATATATAACTAATATAAATTTCATACAGCTACATATTTTAATTGCAAGGTATATTGCACGTAGTTAAGATTTCTCTCAGAGCACTCTAGGTGGAGCTCCAGCTCAGTGAGGAAGAAAAAGATCATGATTTTGCTGATCATCATCATGGTTAAAAAAGAAAGAAAAGAAACTCCAGTGGGTATAACAAGAATAAGAAAGAATGGTCACAAAAGTCATAACCATCATCACCATCCCAATAAAGTAATAAGGCTTCTGGTATTATCCTGTACATGATTATTTAAATAAATTCCATTGTAATCCTAAGAATTTATTCCCTCTTAAGTTGGTATCTATCATAATACAGCTGTAAGAGCATATGTCATATTTAAGAGCCTACTTATTTCTGGGAGTTATTCCTTGCTGACATGCTCTATGTGAAAAAGAAAACACAGACAGAAATTTGCAGTGTTGTATTTCAACAAGACACATACATAAAATATATTTTAACGTATTTGCTGATTGTTACATTTTAGATCACAATCAAATGAGGCCTGGGTTGGTTTGAGAATTTCAGACTCTAGCACAGGATACACTTGGACTGATGGGTCTCCTGTAAGTAAATGATTAACATGCATGCTTTATACTGCAATTGTTATCTGAAATTTCTGGCATTCTTAATATTTATGGAATACCGCAGGGATGCTCAGCACCCCCAGGCCGTGGCCTGCTATTGGGCCTGCTTGGAATCAGACCGCAAAAGTGGCAGGTGAGTGAGTGAGTGCATGAAACTTTATTTGTGCTGAACCATGCCCTCCCCCCCCACCTCAACCACCACTACCAACTCTGTCGCCACTACTACCATTCCGCAGAGCCAGAAAGGTTTGGGACTGGTGGAGCACAGATATTAATAATATTTCTTGTAGTGATCTAACAGTATTCTAAGTGTTAAACCAAGGGTAAAAACAAGTATTAAAATGTTAATATAATAAGCTGTTGATATTTGACCCAATTCAGATTACTCTGACAGTTTATCTGAGTTACCTCAGACTGCTATTGAAAAAAGTTTTGATTGCATTGTTCATACAGAAATTGATGAACTACCTGAAATCTTTTATCCCACATACTGCTAATTTTTCCTTTATCCATTTTTGCTGGAATGACAAGACCTCCAGCTAATTAAGAACAATGGAGTGGTCCTTTCCTTAAGCACCATGTTTGATTATGGGCTAACACAACTTTGAGCTGAAGTCAAATATGGGATGTATTCTTAATGGTCATAAAGGGGCAAGTGGGAGATGCTAAGCTATAATACATAGATTCATAGGCATTTGTGTGTTAGGTTTGTGACTACTGTTATTGTCCATCATTTGAGCCACTTGATACTGGTGGTGCCAGATGAAGTGGTGCCAAATGAAGCAGATAGTCTTGCATTGCAAATAAAGAGCACCAAAAACAGAGGGCATGGTGGCTAACTAAGTATCACCACGATGTCTGAGTCCCTGGAGAAAAGGCTAAAGCCTCCAAAGTAATTGAGAAGCAAAAGAGATCCAGAGAAAACAAAGAGCTTATTGTTGTGGTACCCAGAAGGAGGAACAATACAAGGATAATGGATCCATATTAGGGAAGAAGGAGTGAACTGAGCAAGCAACATTTCTAAGTACTGATTTACCCTCATTCCATTCCTTCTCTGTCCTAGGAGAAAAACCTCTATCAGTATGCAGGATAAAAGAGAGGTGACAGAGTTGACAAAGATTCAGTGCGTGTGCATGTGCGTGTGTCTGTTTGTGTAGGGGAGATGATGAATGCATTATTGGGTGATGGGCCAGTGCCACATGCTTTGAGGAAGAGAAGAATAGTTCGATCCAAAAATATTAGACAATTATTGACCTATCTCCAACTTTCCTTATTTAGTTCTTTGTTACAAGGTAAGAAACTTTGGAACAAATTAATTACATGGAAAAATTTCAGTGCAGCTTTAGGTCTGAAAGTGGAACTGAGACATATTAGATATATTTATACATGATTTTGGCAAGGCCATAATGAGGAATTGCAATCTTGTTGATATTATTTGATTTCTCTGTGGCCTTTAATTACCATCAACTAAGGTATCTTTCTGCATCATTCTTGGAGGACTCAAATAAAGAATACTCCATTGCCATGATCCTTCTTTCTGAAGGAGTTATTCCAGTTGGTGTATGTGTGTGCATGTGTGTGTGTGGGAGTTTAAACTCTAAGTCCTGGATTAGGGTCTGCTACCTTCCCCACTTCTATTTAGCATCTATCTGCAATTGGTGGAGGATGTGATCCATTGACACAGGGTTAAATATCATGAGTAAGTTACACACAACTTTACATCCCAGCCTTTGATTGAATAGCACATTTTCCAGAAGTCTGGAGGTTATTATGTTCTGGCAGGGGATGAACATCTAATTTATTTATTAAATTTATATGCCACTCATCTTAATGATAAACTACTCTGTGTGACTTACAAAATGGTAAAAAGATTAATATAAAATTTTTAACTGAGAAGACTTAAATAAGATTTTAGGGATCTTAATTCCAGCATGATGGAGCAGTTTGGAGTTAAGCCAATTGAGTGCAGGGCTTACTATCTAGTTATAGATGGAATCATACTCCCTTGTTTCGTACTATTGTCCTTCTTGGCTCATGGATATTGATTGAGATACATGAGGCAATTATAACAAGGAGGGACTTTTGCATAACTCCACCTAGTGTGTCATTTACAGCTTTCTTAGAATGGGAGACATTATACAGTATTCACAGTCACACACATCCTGATCTCTCATTTGGATTACTGAAGTGTGCTATACATGGGGCTGCCTTTAAAAACCACACAGAGGACTTAATCCAAAATGCAGCATCTTGGGGAGTAATGAGAGTATCATTTGTTCTATTTTCCAAATGTTAAAACTGATGGCTTTTAGACAGTAAATATGTAAGTATATTTTAATTTTTACTATAGGTAAACTATGAACCATTTTTTACTTTGTTTTCTGATGAAAGTAAAAAATGTAGAGCACTATGGGGACCTACTGGAGCCTGGAAAGCCGCACTATGTGATCGGGTTTTTGATTGGTTTTGTCAAATTACAAGAGGTAATATGCTTTTTATTCTCAAGTAATTCATTCTGTATTGCCCAACTCTCACAACCATACTTTACTAACTGGGAAACCATAGCATTGACTTTATGGACTTTTGTCTCTGCTTTTTAATTTGCTCTCTAAGTTTGTTATAGCTTTTCTCCAAAGAACAAACATATTTTAATTTAATGATTACAGAAACTGTCTGCAATTCTCTTGAAGCCCCACAAAATTAATCTGTCACTTCTTCCATAGCTTCCTCTATATTTGCCAAGAAGTAATGGAACTGGATGCCATAATCTTAGTCTTTTTAATTTTTAATTTCAGTTCAAATTTTCCTTCTCCTCTTTCACCCCCATCAAGAGGTTCTTTAATTCCTCTTCATTTTTTGCCATTAGAGTGGTATTGTCTGCATACCTGAAGTTGTTAATATTTGTCTCAGCAATCTTAATTTTGACTTATGATTCATTCAGCCTGCCATTTTGCATGATATACTCTGCATTTAAGTTAAATAATCAGGGTGACAATATACAGTCTTGTCATCTTCCTTTTCCTGTTTTAAACCAATCAGTTATTGTATGTCTGATTCTAACTGCTTCTTGACTTGGTACAGGTTTCTCTTTTTTTTTTTCCAAAATTTTTTTCTTTTCAATCTGCATATACACAACAATACATTAATAGTGTGGCATCAATATATCATACATTTTCGTATAGGCAAAATTAATAATATCAATCATATCTCTCAATGCATATATTTCACATTAATTCATAATCCTTCAATGCTTATTTTCAACCTTTCAAAACTCTCTCCAAATGCCTACCACCATATCAGTTAAACATACCTAGTAATTCCATTATACAATTTTCTCCCTGATTTTATTTTATTTTTTAAAATAAAAAATTCTCATTTGGCAAGCAGTGTGGTTCCAGGTTTCACATCTCAATACAAACATGACCATAGATACCTATTCATTATATTTGTTTAATTTCATATTCATCATCCTTATTATTGTTAAATATTAAGCTTATCTTATCCAATTCCAATTCATGTTATATTAATACATTCTCATATCTTATTTTACAATGTTATCTAAAATTCTCATCTCATTTCTGTTGTCATTTCTCATATTACTTTTTTCTGTCACATTTGTCATTTTATCAATCCTTATCTATAAATATAATTGTCCCCTCTGGTTAATAATTCGAGCTAACCACCTTCGTTCTACCTTTAATATAAATCTCCCTACCTAATATATAACACAAATATATATATATATTTTTCTCAGATTCCGCATTATATTTTCTCAAACACCTTATGAATCATCTATACATTACAAAATACTATTTTCAATATATTCTTATACATCACAACATATTACCTTGCAGAATCTCCTTCCTTATCCCTTTTTCCCCGCACCCATTGTCTCTCACCCTTTGGACAACGTACTTTCTTTTCATCCTTATTCCTCTTTGTTTTCTGGTCCCTTCTCTTAATTCCCTTTTTTCCCATTCTTATTCCCCTCCATTTCTTATTCCAGTTATTAAACTTTTCTCCCTCCCTCTTTTGATTTTTCTTTTGCCCTTCCTTTTTCTCTCTTTTCCCAAACCATTCTCCCTTTTATCATCCCATCAGACCACAAATTTTTAATTCTAATTCCTTATCCGCCCTGCTTAAATAATTGTTGTTCATTTTGTCCTTCAATGTTGGCTTCTTCTTTATAGAACTCCTCCCCCTCTGGTTTATTTTGTTCTTGTGTATGCTGAATCACCATTTCTAATTTCTGTAGTACATAATTGCACATTTCAAGTTTAATTTTTATCATGTCCCTTATATCTTGCAAATCCAATCTTGACTCTTGTAAGTCCAATCTGTGGAAAAGGAATTTTCCATGAGGTTGCTGTGCCCTTTCTACTGGCCCCCCTCCTCAGGTAACAATAGTACCAGATGGACCAATCACAGCACAACTGTGATTTAGGATTTCCCAGACTTTCACCTGGCTCAGGGCTATTTAAAGGGCTAGCCTCGTGGCATCTAGCCAGTTCCACCATTACAGATGTTCCAGCTGCTTGGGACCATGCAGCTGGAAGGAATCTACCTCACGCCACGAGGATGATCTTTGGGACTCCAGTCACATAGGTGACTGCTACAAGAAGGAAAGAAAAGACTCTGAGAAGAAATAAATGGACATGGACTATTGATATACCTTTTAACTTCTTTTATTGCTTTTTGTGTTTTGTTTACAACAATAAAGAACTTTGTATTGGATCCACTGGGCTCAGACTTTTTCCTGATAACCTCACAGTGGAGAAAGGTAATGAACCATCCATATTTAACCCTAAAATTCCTAACACAATCTTATATCAACAAATAGTTTCTCCATTATAACTTCTTTTTTCCTTTTCTTTGCTCTTCCTTAATAGTTAAAATCCTCTTCTTTAATAGATATATTCAATCCCAGAGTCCAGTATATTATTTCAGCCAATATCTTTTGAATTTATTTGCAACAATCCATACTCTTGAGTCTTTGTTCGGATGGTTCTATAACAATAATAAAGTTTCTTTTGTTTTCTTTTAAGTTCCAAAATCCAAACTCTTGAGAAGACCAGACACTTTTAAAAACATATTGAAGTTTTCCTGTACCATCAGTTGGTGCTCTTGAGTTGTTTTACCTTTAACTTTCTTTATTGAATATAATACTTTTATTAAGTTTGCTAATTTCAATCATTAGCTATTATTTGTTTTTCTTTTCAACACACTCAATTTCAGCATTTTATTATACCCTTTAAGTGCCCATAATTCAATAGTTATCCAGTTTAATTTCTAAACCTTTGTTGTGTTAAAATATTTTCCTTTAAATTTTCTCCTCCAAATTAATCCAATCCAAGTTTTATAAGATCCAATTTCTTTCTCACTTTCTCTGGTCACTGCTTCCACACACTTTCCTCCAAGATAGCCCTTTGTTTTAATACCGGGGTACCTCAAAAGCGATGTCCTTTGCCTGGTTCACACTCTGCTTGCTACTTCTCTGCTCCAGCACAAAACTTAGTTTCCTGGAGTGTTCTTTGTCTTTGTGGTAACCATTTTAGACAGCTTGCCTTTGGGAGGGATTTTCCTGTCAGGGAGAGGAGTTGCGACTCCCCTTGACCCTCCAGGCGATTTCCCTCTTCTTCACCACCCCACCAGGGTGCGTCTGGTCCCAATCGGGACCCTCCAGCAAGTGAGTTAGGGTGAAACCGCACACAATTGCGGATTCCGCTCCGACAAGGAACTGGGGGTACAGGTTTCTCAAGAGACAGATTAGGTGATCTGCTTTCATCTCTTGCCACAATTTGTTGTGAACTACACAGTTAAAGGCTTTAGCTAGTCAATGAAAATCAATTCAATTATAATATTGCTGGGAATTTGATCAGTTCCTCTGCTTCTTCATGATTCTTTCAAAATGCTGGGTCATGACCTGGCATGTTGAATTCAGAGAAACTGGGATCCAGATATCTATGGTTGTTTGTATGTAATGTAGAAATACATTAATTGGTACATTTTACTTTTGGAGAATTGTCTTCTGCAATATGATAATGTAATATGATATGATTCTGCTTGAATTTTTTTGTAATAAAAATATTTGTTTTTGTAGGTTCAGCTTTAAATCCAGAGCCAAGCAACACATTTGGTACGTTGGGCAATTTAATGTCAAAAATATTATAACATACGTATTAACATGTCTGTACATTTTATTTAGTTTGATTTGAATCAGGCTGCTTTGAGCAAAATCTGGTTATATGATGTAAAGAAGCATTCCTAAAATATGATTTATGATGGTTAAATTTGTAAGCAAACCAATTTCTAAGAGCACCAAAGAAAAACAGATGTTGGCTCTGGATGGCTTTAAAACTACAAGACATTGTGATTCCCTTTAAATGAAAGGTAGATGCCATTGACTGACATCTTCACAGGCAATAATTGAGTAGGGGCTTCCCAAGCATATGTAGAAATATGGCTATAACCAAAGAGGAATGACTAAAAAGTAGGGCACTTTTTATATCTATAAAAATTATTGGAAATTCTTATAAAACTTTCCCAAATATACTAAGCTTTGATTGCATTTGATAGTGATTTGATTGAATCAAGTGATCTGAGCAATTGCATAAGACAACAACCCACTTCTTTCTCCAGATAGTTCTGAAAGTAAATTAAAATGGCCTCCTGGTTGTTTTACATTGCTTTGTCTTGCAGTCTTCTTGGGTTGGCTTCTGTGTATTCTGGAATATTTGCATAGAAGCCTCTTCCAACTATTGGAAGCACTCAGTTTGAAGTCAGTTTGCTAGCTGTAATATGGATGTGTTTTTTGGGTATGCAGGTTCATATTCAGAAGATCTTGGAGAAAGAGCTTTGACCCAAAGTACAACATAGAAACTTCAAGTGACTGTTTGCTTTGTGGTATTGTGGAATAGATGCAAAAGGACTGCTTATATATATATATATATATATATATATATATATATATATATATATTTCTTCTATTTCTTCTTTTGCAGATTATATTTATAAAAAAATTGAGGATGGCTGGATTGAATTTGAAAACAATGAGTATTATTTCAGTAATACAACAATGCCTGCAGAAAAAGCCCGGAGATTCTGCAAACAACATAATGGTGATCTTACTACCATTGAGAGTCAAAAGGAAAAAATGTTTTTGTGGAAATATGTAAGAAATATATGCAATAACTACTTATGAAAAATAAGTGGCTTCAAAGCATTTATGTGTATGGATATATATTTGTGTTTATGTATAATGTGTGTGTGTGTGTGCACATGCGTGTGTGCAAGGCTTCCAAGTAATGTATTCATAGCAAACAGAACTCCGGGCGGGTAGGTTCCTCAAAGAATAGTTTTATTGGATATACCATATTGGCACAGGCTGGTGAAAACTGACTCTAAATGTTCCCATGGTTTTCACCTAATTAAAAGTAAAAGTTTTTTCCCCTTTCCCCAATCAGTCACATGGTCCAATCAGGGTGCAATCCGGTTGCTTGGTAACATCACTCCTCCTTTCTTCAGCCACTTGTGGGAATGTCCTTGTCTCACAGAGGAAACTATTTTGTTTTAGCTACAAAACCCCAGCTATCACTATTCTCCCGCCCTATCCCTTATCTCCATTGTGACAACAATGGAGCCTCAAAATGACCTCAGTCAGACCAGCTTCAGAGTTGACAGTGTGTGTATGATATGACATCCAGAACTTTTCAGAAACTGAAGAATTTCTTTTAAACTTTTATGTATTATGGTGGCTATTAAATTAACAAAACTGGATGTTTAGTGCAGTCAAATTAGTTGGAAACCAATTATTTCAAGAATATGATAGGTTAGATGTTACCTGACTCAAATGAATTTTCAAAATGTACTACATTGTTAAAAAGCAGAACATATCTCAAAATTATGTCAAAAAAAATTATCTCCAAAAAAAATTATTTTGGGTTTAGTTGCTTCTATTCAACATGATTTGCAAGTAATATTTTAAATTATACATAGTGTTTGACAAACTTACCAGTACTAGGAAAGATTCTATCATATTTTGGATTATTGGTTCTGCTGCTCTAAACCAGGGGTGTCAAACTTGTGGCATCATGTGACATATAGTGACTTTTCCCCTTCGTTAAACTGGGGTAGGTGTGGTCAGCACATGACGCATCTGCGGGCTGCTAATTTGACACTCCTGCTCTAAACAATAGATGAATTAGATTCATTGATATGCTATATTATTATTTTATATTAAAGCAAAAAATAACTATTTTATTACCTTTTCTTCTTTTACATTTTAGGCTATCAACTATGGAATATATTACGATTCCTATATTGGTTTAATTTTGAGTCTTGACAAAAAGTTTGGGTAGGTGAACAAAATATATAAATGATGATGATGATATCCATTCAATCATGTCCGATTGACAATTCTATGGGCTGGGTCTCTCTGTGTCTTCCAATCTTACAATACTTTCAGTTGTTCTGTACTCTAGCTGGTGCCAGTTTTGATGGTGCCCAGCTGCTGTGTTCTTTGGCAGCCTGGTTTCCTTTAACCATTAACTCTTCCAAACACTCTTGGTTCCTCTAGTGAATTTCCCTACATGAAATGACCAAAATAAGTGAGACAAAGTTTGTGATTTTGCATTCTGGAGATGTCTGGTGTTATGTACTCCAGTACTTGCTTTGGAATATGGAGAATTGTGCCTTTTCCAGCACAAGGGCTCAGAGCCAATTTTCTTCCTGTCTTGCTTTTTTAAGGTCCAGCTTTCACAAACATAGGTAGCTATGGAGAACAAAATAAAATGGACTAACCTACATTTGATTGCCAGGCTGATTACTTTTGCATATTTGACTCATGTTCATCATTGCTGTGTGACCCAGTTCAAACCAACATTTTATTTCTGGGCCACATCCATTGCTTTGAGTGATCTGCGATCGTAGGAAAGTGATTTGTTTTTTTCATGCATTCTATCTGTTACATTTGCATGAAGAGTCAGACACGAAGTGCTTCAGTGAAGAGTTTATTAGTGACTACAGCTCATAACAGACCCATTTGGCTGGGCTGCGGCTGCTACTTATAGCCAGCAGCGCGGTTGCCAGCCAATCAGAGTGCAGGGTTTTCCGCTTTTTAAACCAATCATTTCTGACATTTTACAAGAACAGTTCAAACTTAACCAATGACATTCAAACCTGCATACATAACACCCCTCCCCACTAGGTTCAGTCCATACTCAAACCCCAACCTATCTAATGTATTCTTTTAAATAGGTGGGGCTCTTACGTGTATGCGTTGAGACCTTCGTGGTTCAGAAGTTTTAACGTTCTCACCCAGTGAGGAGAAATGTGTCTGTTGACATTTCCCTAGTTGGACTTCCTGTGAAAGAAGACCCTGTTTGATTGTTAGAATCTGGTCTCTCCCCACAACCCATCTCCAGCCCAATGTCAGCACCCAAGTCAGGTAGTGATGTGCAATCTTCCACTTGTAAGGATGGATTTTGGCATTGTGACAGGTTTTGGGATGGTTCCTGTCATAATGGCTCGTTACACATGGGGTTGATTCTTGTTTGCTGATTATCCTCATGTTCCTCCCCTCCCCTAGAAAGGCATTAGGTATGGGAACTAGAGAGGAACAATGCGATGTTCCTGAGGTAATCTGGATCTAAGCTGATCAATGTGCCTGCTCCAGAGGACTCCATCCTCTGTTTGTACCCTGTAAGAACGAGGGCCTGTGATTTGAGTTATTTCAGCAGGAATCCATGAAGGTTCACCCATAAGGTTCTTAGCATAAACAGAATCACCCACTGAGCGTGAACTTTGCTAGTGGAATCTAGTGGTGCGTTGGGTGCGTGTAAGTGGGATGAAGGCGGTCAAGGGGAGACCTAAGTTTCCTACCCATCAACAACTCTGCTGGGGATAAGTTAGTTGATGGGTTAGAGTGATGTGCTGAACACTAAGAGTTTTTCAACTTTCTCAGTGATGTCCCCAGGACCCAATTGCTGAAGCTTTTCCTTGGTAAAACGTACCATGCGTTCAGCCCGGCCGTTAGCGAAGGGTGCCCAGGGGCAGTCAGGGCATGTCTGATACCCTGTTGTGCTAGATAGGATTCAAAAGGTTGGATGTAAATTGAGGGCCATTGTCAGAGACAAGAACATCAGGTAACCGTGGGTTACAAAAAGCTTTTAAGCTGCTTGATGACAGCATCAGTTGTGGTGGATGCCATAGGGATTACCTCTAGCCATTTGGAATATGCATCTACTATAATAAGGAAGGTGTGCCCTCTGGTAGGGCCAGCAAAATCAATGTGAATCCTAGACCATGGGCCCCTAGGACATTCCCATTCCTGTTTGGGGGCGAGGTGGGGCAGGCCTGACTACCTGACAGTTGGGACAAGATGCAACCCAGTTTTCAACCATTTTGTCAATACCTGGCCACCATACATAACTCCTGGCCAATCCCTTCATCCTTACAATACCAGGATGACCCTCATGTAACATTTCCAAAACCTCTCTTTGCAGTTTTGCAGGAATAACCACCCTGTTACCCCACAAAATACATCCTCTTAATACAGATAATTCAGTTTGCCTGGACTTAAAAGGTTGGGCAAGGTGAGGTAGATCTTGAAGAGGCCAACCTTTCTTAATCCAGCCTATAATAGGAGCCAATAAAGTGTCTTTGGCAGTCTCTCTGGCAATTTCAGCAGCATGTACTGGAAGCTTGGCAACAGTTTCTAGGAAAAAGTGTGTGCCTCAGGTTCAAAGTCCTCCTTGTGACAAGGAAGTGGGCAATGACTCAAGGCATCAGCATGTCCAATGTCCTTGCCAGGCTTGTGGATAAGTTTGTATGAATAAGCAGCAAGAAATTCAGTCCACCTCAGCATTCTTGGTGACAGGATAGTGGGTGTAGGTTTGTCTCCTGCCACAATGCCTAACAAAGGTTTGTGATCTGTGACAATGGTAAATGTTCTCCCATATAAATACTCATGAAATTTCTTGATAGCTGCAACAATTGCAATGCTTCCTTGTCCAATTGGCTGTAATTCCTCTCTGCTTTGGTCAAGGTGCGAGTAAAATGCAATAGGGGCTTCCCTCCCGCTGGGAAGCCTGTGGCTCAAACCCCCCACTCCAAAGGGGATGCATCACAAGTCAGTACAACAGGTAATTCTCAGAGAACTGTATGAGTACAGCATCAGACGTGATTAGTCTTTTAATACTGTTAAATGCTGATTGTTCCTTCCTGCCCCAGACCCAAACAGACTTTTTGTCAAGTAATCTGTGTAATGGTTCTGCAATGGTTGCCTTCTGAGGTAGGAACATGTGATAAAAGTTAATAAGTCCAAGGAAGGCTTGCAAATCTGTTTTGCATTTTGGTCTAGGGCTTCTTTGATTGCTTGAACCTTGGCATCTGTAGGATGGATGCCATGCTTGTCAATCATGTAGCCCAAGACCTCAACCTTGTCAGTTCTAAGGGCACATTTTTCTTCCTTGACTTTTAACCCTGCTTTCTTGAATCTGGTAAGGACTTCTCTGGAGTCTCTCTTGTAATTGAGTGTCATTTTCAGCAGAGATTAACACATCATCAAAGTAAGGCACTACCCCTGGCAGTCCTTGGAGCATCCTTTCCATAAGGCTTTGGAAAATGCCTGGTGCCAGCTTACTCAAAAATCATTTTGATTTTCTTGATTATCATCATCATTGATAACATCATCATCAGGTGCACAAGATATATAAAAATGAAATTATTTTTACAGTAAAATGGAGTAAATATGAATAAGTTCCTAAGTTTGTTAAGTTCCTAGCCAACATTTGTTGAAAACAAGAGTTTGACAGGGATCTCTGTTTGCAATGCTTTTATTTTGGAACATAATTTATCATAGTTAGAACAATTAATCAGTGGAATCACTTGCCTCTAAAAGTTGTGGATGCTCCAACACTGGAGTTTTTAAGAAGAGTTTGGACAATTATTTGTCTGAAACGGTATAGGCAGGGGTTGGGAACAATGGCCTTTTTATGACTTGTGAACTTCAACTCCCAGAATTCCTAAGCCAGCCATGAACCAAGGAAGTGGTTCACCAAGGAATGTGCATGTAGGCGGGTTGTGAATCTTCCATGCTCTCAACATACCATTACAAGATTTGGCAATAAAAATTCCAGCCATTAGTAAACAAAATTAATATTAGCTTCAGGGGCTCTACATTTTCACAAACATTTAACTGTATCCAACAATGGATGTTGCCTTGTGATATTTAAAACTTTTACAGCATTTTTTGGTTTGCAATAACTTACTGTCCATGTTGCAAATTATAGAACAGAAGCTTGTCAGCTGGTGCTATATGTAATACTTAACCTATTATACTTCTTTGATACAGAATAGAATTATTTGCATATAAATTAACCACAGTTCCTAATATATTTGATGTAAAAGTGTTTTCTCAGAAATCTATTTAAATATTTTTATAATTAGCTTGTTCATGTCCATTCACTGAAATAGGAAGCCAAAAATAAATATTCCTTTAAAGAAAATCCCATAAATATCTAGATAATTGACAATCTGATACTGTATGCTTTAATACATACAGTGATCTATAAACTTTGGGAAATTATCAACCTCTGAAATAAAATGTGTTAATTTTACATGTTTTGATTAGATGAATTAGAAGGTAATAAATGTGCTGGTTGGCTAAAGTTTTCAATATATTTCACAATAAAGATTTATACATAGGTGAGTATATTTGCCTACAAGGGAGGGAGGAATCTAATAATCACAATGTCTCATAACTTTTTGACAAAGTACAGTAGAATAATGAAAACGGAAGTGTATAAACTTATCTTCACTTTGAGAACATCAATGCAGATGACTATGAAAAACTCGTGGAAAATTTTCTTAGATCCTATAAACCACTTGGTGCAAGCATGTCATTGAAAATTAACTTCTTACACTCGCATTTAGACTATTTCCCTTAGAACTGGTGGGCAGTGAGAAATGAGCATGGGGAGAGATTCCACCAGGATACTAAGGGAAATGGAGAAAAGATACCAAGGGAAATGGAGTTCCTCCACGCTTGCCTTTACTGCTGGAATCTCCCCAGAGATGATCCTACTGCAGTTCACAAGAGAAAAGCCAAAAAGTGCAGTTTAGATAGTGAATAAAGGTAGAACCTTGTCATTTAATCTGATGTTAGAGCTTGTCAGTTTTTCATGCAAAGAGCATGAAAATGTTACATGAAAAATGAATGAAAAGTTGTTATTTATAAATTTATAATGGTTGGTGTGGCACCATTCTCATTGCTATATCATATTTTGCAGAAAAGTTATGGAGCATAATCACACATCCCTCTTGTAATTTTGATTTATTCTGAGGCAATTTTGACCTGAAGCTGTATCTTGGAACCTAGAGCCAATTAATACTTAGGACTTAATTTTCCTTTATTAGAGACCCCATTCTGGTAAAATTAAGCCTTCCGAGGTTTTCTCCTTGTTGACCAATGATATTGACCATTCATTCAGCAACTTTTCAAAGTTAGAATGGCACTGAATAAAGGAACTAACAACTAATCCTCAAAGTTCTGGTGCCTCCATGGAAACATGAACAAAATTGAGTCCTTGGCAAGCAACTTGCCCTTGGACCAGTTGCAGCATCCCATAGTCATGTGTTCACCATTGCCAACTTTCTGAGCTAGCTTCCCACAAAAAAACTCAATGGGAAAGCCAGCAAGGAAAGTCTTTGATCACTAAGTCTCTACACTTCCTTACCTCCTGGCCAGTCAAGTCTTTGATCACACACAGTGTGCCTTCTTCCCCATTTGGTCACTTGCATTCACTTGTGCCCTCCTTTTCTGGAACCTCCTGTGCTCACATATGCACACATTCACCAGCATTTTTCTTGAACCTTCCTGTGCAAGCACATTAGCATGCACTCACCAGTGATATTCTTTTCTGGGCCCTCTTGTAACAGCAGACAGGTACACAACAACCAGAGTCTTATTTTCCAACCTCCCTCACTCACACACATGCACTCCACATCCTCTTTTCCCTGACTTTCTGCAGTGCAGACAAATGCTTGCATGTACCTTGAGCCCTGCTTTTGTGGCCTCTCTGTGCTCATACATATAGATGCACTGTCCTTTCCCACCAGCCTTTCTGTACTTGCACACACCCCTGCATCCATTTTCTCTGGATTCTGTGAGAACATGCTCAACTCATGTATGGCCTGCAGCCAGCTTCCTAAGGCCTTCCCAATCCTCATGCGGTATCCTACTGCTGCCTCTGCTTCCCACTTAATAATCTGTCTGAATTGGGATGACAACTTCAATTAGGACTACCTGGATTGCCATTGCTAAGCAATGAAATCACATGACATCACACTTTGCAGCCACAGCTCTTAGAGACAGCAATCCCAGTTCCAATTTCCACCATAACTCAAGGACTATCTGTAATTTCTCAATATTTGTTAGCATGTCATACCATTTTGGTTTCAGTCTTTCGGTTACTATTGTTTTACATTGTCAATATTGGTGGGAATGTGTCCTAGCCTTGAAACAGCCCTTCTTGGTCTTCCAACCAAGTTTTGAGTTTTGAGCTCAGAGCATCATAGGTGACTGTCAAATATTTTTCTTCAGATGGATGGATGGAACTCCAGTGACATATGAAGCCTGGGCCCCCGGTGAACCCAACTTTGCAAATGAAGATGAACACTGTGTAGTTATGTATTATGATTCAGGCAAGTAAAATAAACTTCAGGTTTTCAACAGTTCTTTGTATTTGCATGATCAGTATATAAATGAGTGGTCAGTAAGTGAGGACTACGTCTATTCCAGGGGTGTCAGACTTGGGTCGTCACAGCAGTGTCACGTGATGTATAGGGACTTTTCCCCCCTTCACTAAACTGGACCTGGGCATGGGCAGTGTGGGCTGCAAGTTTGACAGCCCTGGTCTATTCTTTCACATGTACTGTAGGATTCCAGTATGTACTGTTACACTTTGCACTATTATTATTTTGGTTGCAACATATAGCTAACCTGTTGCTATGTATTTTAAGAATCATTTAATCTTCCCAGATGACAATATAATTTCTTTTATCAGGTGTATGGAATGATATAAACTGCGGTTCTGAGAAAAGCTTCATCTGCGAAAGACATAATAGCTCTGTCCGTACAACTGCAGCACCCACATTACCTGCAAATCCAAAAGGGTGCAGTGAAGGCTGGCTTTGGTTTAATGACAAGGTAACTGATATAGTTAATGTAAATATTTTGAGGTAGCATCACTGTTCAAATTTCCTAAAGGCAATTATAAATACATTGAGATGGCTATAGGTAGCCAGTGATCTTTTTAGACCTCTCAATTGCCAAGTGTCGAAAATGTGATCATATAACTATGGGAGGGAGGAATCATCAAAACTCATAACTATGAATGCTTGCTAAGTGACTATAGACATATCTATAAGCAACATCATCTTTCTTCCTTGAATGGTAAAACCAAGACCAGCAAGATTTTGAAAGATTTGGGCACTTTCTTTTTTTCATTAGTCCCTCTCTCATGGGTGTTTCCAGAAGTAGGATGGCAGTGATAAACTGGCTGTATAAAGATCATCAGTACAAAATTACTAAGAAGTCAATTGTATCACAAAAAGCAGACAGTAGGTTTGTACATAGTTAAATCATAAAAAGATTAACTTTATTACTGCTTATAATTTTCCCAAAAGAAAGTAGTGAATTTGATTTTATTACTACTATTTTATTATGACTGAATTACATTCTAAATTCTGTTAAATATTCTGATTTCATTTCATGATTAATGATTCTATGCTGATTGTTTCTACTACTTTTTATTTAATTAATCCTTTCTTGATTGATGGATTTTTGGAGGGATTCTTATTCTTCTAGTGCTTCCAAGTCTTTGGCTTCAGAGAAGAGGAGAAGAAAACTGGCTGCACGTGATCACTGCAGAAACCTAGGAGGAAATCTGGCTAGTATACCAAACAAAGCTGTTCAAGGTAAAATCATTTCTTTAAACCATGTTAATTACATAAGCTTAATATTCCTTTTAAAATCCAGGAATCTCTTCTTAAATTGCTTTTATAAGAATAACTATGCCCAACCTCCAGTTTATATAAGCTTTTGCTGTTGGAGATATGAAAATGCTGCCCCAATTCTTAGGATATGCTCCTTCTCTAGGGTCCCATGCCCATTCTTAGCTCATTTCCAACTCAAAGGTTGTCATGCTGAAAATATAAAGGCAATAAGATTTCAAAGTAATTTTACAATAATATAAAGAGTGTGCATTGGCAATAATAAATGATTTAAGTATCAGTTTAAAGTGGTTACAAGTGTGTAACTGGATTGTTCAAAGCAGAGGTTGATTAAACATTCATTTTTGGAACCTCGGGCCATGACTGTAATCCATTCCAAGACTTCGGTAGCAACTTGACTTGTTCATGACCAGAAGCGAGATTGATTGCATATGAGCAGGCAAAAAGAAAAGAAAAGAAAAGAAAAACGGCATGGAAATCGCCATGGCAGGGAAAATTGCAGCAGCTGTATTTGATCGCCACCTGAGGATGTGTTCACGACCAGATTCAAACATTTTGTGGATTTTTGGTACCTGATTGGCACTTGATTTGGTCATGATCAGAAGCGTTTGTGAGCCAAGGTCAAATTAATGAAGAACAACCTTCTCCCATAGTTAACTGGAAAGTATAAACTGAAACTTATATAAAACATATGGATTATATGATGAAGTGAGCTCATTCGTTGGTTCAGGGTTCAGTATCAGTACATTTTGATAGCCGGCTTTATATTCAACCTTGCCTTAGATAGGAAAAACTGTTGATGTGCTGACCAGTATCTGGAGGCCTGTTGAGCCTGCGTGGGGCAAAACAGATTTCAATCCTGATATGACTAAGTAGTTTTATGACTGTTTAGCTATTTGGCCCCACTTGATCAAAGACATTTTTGAATAGGTTGCCAGTCAGCTTCCAGGTGTGGTTTAAGTGCTTGGTGATCTATAAAGCCCATCATGGGATTACCCTTGGCTATCTGTGGAATTGCCTGTATCCAATGGTTTCTATTTGCCAAGTACATTCTGTTGGGAGGATTCACTCCAGGTTCCTATTATTAAATGTTGTCATCCAATAGGATTGAAGAAGCTTGTCCTCTGTATTGCAGCCCCTCCCTCTCCCTACCTGCCCTGGAGCAGCAGCATGCCAGAGCTACTGACAACACTCAGGTCAGAGCCCTTCAGACCTAGTTCTGATCCCAAGCCTTGGGTTAATGAATTTGTGGGGCAGGTGTTATGGTTTCATGTTATTGTTGTTGTTCATTGTTTTGGGTGGATATGTCTGTGCTATCTCATGCACTGTGCTGTGCTGTTTTTATTTTTGGGATGGATTTGGCAAGCCTCCAGAGTCTGCTGGAGTGGGCAACCATAACATGACCAACATAGCTAACATGCCAAGTTTATTAAAAATTGGGCATCTGATGACAACAGCAATTGCAATAAAGTTAGTAACTCTTCTAAAGATATCCAGTGACCTGCCAACTAATCAGAAGAAAAAAATTACTTATCCCATAGCTAATCAAGATATGAGCAACCTTACCCCAAATACTGGCAACCAACAGGAACGGGCATGGTTTTTGGATTTAAAATATCAGGAACATGAGATAGAAGCTACAGTCTGGATAACTCAATTTATGGCAGCAGTTTAAACTGTGCATAATGCCATCCTCCTTATATTCTGTTCTGTTCTGTCAGTGGTCTTGGTACCTTCTAGTATCCAAAAGGAAGGAATCTTCCTGCCAGAATATACTTGGCAGGCAGAAACAATTGAATACAGGGGGTTCCTCCGATAGCCAAACCCTATGCCATGAAAGGCTTTATAGGCAATCACCTGGGATTCTTAAGATGGGAACATAAATCATAAATATTGTATGTGAGCAGAGTTTGGTCTGATATTCTGAGGTACTTTTAAAAATCTAACATAACCAAAATGAACTTTTGGAAAGTTGGAACAAAATTTAATTGGTGATGAGCCTGACAATACTTGGTTGTAAAATATATCTGTATTCCCTCCAGCTTTTCTCACAGTGCAATTGAAAAGTGATAGTGGTAATACTTGGATTGGATTGACTGACACGAATTGGAGGGGACGTTTCCTCTGGACTGATGGGAGTGGAGTCTATTTTACAAATTGGGCTAAAGGGTCACCTCGTTCATACGATGTAAGTCCAATTTGTTGGATTTTTTTCTGTTCTATTTCCCCACAGATGTGGAGTTAATCTCCTTGATTTGAATTCCTACAATGATGCAAAATCTTTATGGAAATGAGTTCCTTCTTTGTGATATGGCTGGCCATATAAATTTAATGAATAAATGCATAAATGTATAAAATGGGTGATATTTCAGATTTTTCTGTCTATTAAATAAGAAAAGTCTGCTGTGTTTTCTCCTCATCAATAGAGGGTGATATAATACTGGGGAAAAAACCAGTCTTACTCCTGTTGCTCTTTTTATGAATGAAAAATATGCAATGAATATTATGCTTTGGAGAATTTTACTATTGCCAACACTCCTTTAAAGAAAGAAAATGATCCAGTAAAATGAAATTTAAAATAAAAAATCTATAGGAATAAAAATATATAATACATATGGAAAAGAAAGGACCCTGCCAGGTATAGAATGCCTGATACATAAACCTTGCTACAGCCTTCAAATTCAAAAGAAGTGATTTGATTCTCATGGCTGCTTACCTTCAATGTATGCAATGAGCTGTGCACAGTATCCCAAAGGGCAAAGCTTGGTGATATGAGCAAAGAATTCATTTCCCATTTTGGGGTATCTTCCATTTTGGGGTATTAGCTTCTCTAATTTTTCTCCATGAGTGTGTACGTGTAGATATCACTTTTGATGGGTTTGTCAAAGAAACATACTATAGTGGCTCTGTACATGCACACTGGGGCTTTTGGGAAGAGAGGGATGTCTAAATGGTTCCTTTGCCTAAAACTGCACAATCTGTTATTTTCATGAAGTACCCCGACTATAAAGATTCATTAAAGACTCCTGTTAGAGACTACTGACTTCCTTTTCTCCCTTCCAGTTCTATACTATAGGCAGTGGCAGCATCTTCCTTTGATGATGGAGACTCAAATGCTTCTATTGAATATGCTTTAGGATGCTTCTGTGCTAGATTCTATAGGACATTATGACAAATGACAGATACTCACATGAGGATCATCTTATATAGTTATCAGAAACAAAAACACACACATTTTTTTCTTTTTTGAGATTATAAAGGAGGGGTTCCAGAAAGATTGTTCCAATCAAGATACCAGTGACTGTATTTTGCTTTCTTGCTATGCAAAAACATTATAGGGTAACTGCGTTTTTATGGTGACAAAACCTGAAAGACTTGCAGGGTATTGGAGAGTTGGATCCTGTTCTTTTAAGATGACCTATATCTGCCAAAAAAATACTGGTAAGTTTGTGGAAATCTTGGAAAGTAAGTCAGTTTCAGAGAATAAGGACATGTAATTTTTATCAGGGGTTCCCAGCCTATGGGCCCTGGCCCACTAGTTGGCTGTGAGGGGTTTGCAACTGCGCCATGGAAATAGCTGGTGAGCATTTGCACATGTGTTCGCATCCTCACTTGTGTGAGCAGCAGGTAAGCATGGATGCGCGGGCTCATTTGCATGCTGCATGCATGCTGCTCACACAAATGGAGCAGCGTGCACGTGTGCTTGGTGGCACTTGCACAAACCACCCACTCCCCCATGCCAGTCCGCAAAGCTGGAAACTTTGGAGAACTCTGATGTAGATTATCTTCTACAGATCACTATCAGAATTTGAAAAAAGTTAATTTGTGAGCTATGATTTTGATCATTAGATAGGATAGATTCTAGGAAGATCAATATGATGCAGCTTAGGATAGTTGGAGAAGTTAAGCATATAACTACATCGATATACCTAGCTATACTGGTATGAAGAACATTGGAATCTTTCTTTCTTTCCTATTTTTCTTCAACCTGCTTTTCTTGAATTTTTATTTTGCTTGATTTCTTTCCTTTTCCTTTTTTTAGTTTGTGTCAGATTTTATTATCTTTTAATTTTAAAAATTATACATATAAAAAGAAAAACATGTTTGGGTGAACAAACATGATTGAGCCAAATAAGATTGCAACAAGCCAGATATGGTAACCAAGAAAATACATTGTGAAGGAATGTATAGAAATTGTAAATTTAAATCACATTACCGTCAACTTCAGGAAGTATTTAAATAAAGTGAACTAACAAACATAATTGTGATATCAAATATTTGAAGCCCAGAATAAAGGCTTTTAGTAGCATTGAATCAGGTATTTGGCCAAAAGGTATTCAAGTCCTGAGTTGGGATAGCTAAAGAGATACATTTATATTTATTTATTTATTTATTTATTTATTTATTTATTTATTTATTTATTTATTTATTATTTGAACTTGTATGCCACCCCATCTCCGAGGACTCGGGGCGGCTCACAACTAAAAAACAGACAATAAATACTTAAAAAACAATTAGATTAATTTACAAGCCCAAATACTGAAACAGATTTACACAATTAACATTAAAAAACCTATCCCCCTCCAGGAAGGGGTCACAGCCCGGGTTGGTCAAATAACCAGGTCTTTAAATCATGGCGGAAGCCCTTATACCTTAAGGGCTCCTTAAAGTGACTCACTATACCTATTTGTTTAATGTACTCTTGATTTTTTTGTATCAAGTTTGGTCATGGTATGGATTTGAGAGGATACTTTAAAAAAAGATTAAATGAATAAAATAAAATGTTAAGGGTTTTCAGAATTAAAAAATAGCAGAACTGTGTGTGATCTTGGCTATTTTTTTTAAAGGTCCTGAACCTTACTCTGAACCAACGGTTCCAGCATCTCACTATATCAGTTATGGAAATAGCAGCTATTCTATGGTTAGTCCCAAGATGACCTGGGAAGAAGCAAGGAAGAAATGTGAATCTGAAAATTCAAAACTGGCTGCCATTTTAAACCCCTATGCAGAATCATTCATATGGCTGCAAGTACTCAAATACAAGGAGCCTGTATGGATTGGACTAAGCAGCCAAGAGGTAAGAACAGAATCTATACATTCACAATGAAGCCCTATATTTAAATTTGTATACTTGGAAAAATGATCACATACATAAAGAATTCAAGAATAGGATTTCTAAGAGTAGAAAGTGTCATGGGTAGAGCTGATCCTTGTTTTAGCAACCATATTTTGGACTTGTTAGGTAAAATTGCAATTCTGCTTATGAACTTTATTATTTTATTTTTATTCGTTTGATTTGTCAATCACTTACAAAATAATAAGTATAAGTATAAACATGAGTAAGAATACAGAAAATAGGTACAATTCAGCTTTCCTTTGTTTTTATTGATCTGCAAAGGTTGTAAATGCAAAGATGACGGATAAAGTTTCTTTCTCATCACTGCTGTAAGTGCCCATGGTCACTAAATGAGGCCTCTGACATGACAAATATGTGACAATTTTCTAAATGACCTTGAAGACTAAATGCTTTCACAGAATTGATTTATTTCTGTAAAAGATTTATATTGTTCTGATTTTAAGCAGCTCTGGTTGGCTTTTTCTCATGATTAAGGAAGAGGACATGGAGACCAGTTGGCAATGAAAAAGGGGTACAGGTAGTTTTTACTTAACAACCATTCACTCAGTGACCACTTGAAGTTATGATAGGCTCAATGGTAATTATGGCTGATTCTCAAATTGCAATGCTCCTGGGATCACACAATCAAAATTCATGTTCTTGGCAGCCTTCCCTCTTTTCAGATGACAGAATGTACTTCAACTTACCCTACCTCTGTATTTTCCCTGTCTTTTTCACCCTGGAGTCCATTCCTGCCCATGCCTACCCTGACATTCCTCACTGCCCCAAACTGACCCTCCCTGTTTTTTCATTCCCCTGCTGACAAGGCGCACCTGGTTGAAGCAGCTGCTTGTCTTCTGCAAGGCTGTTGTGGAGGGGTGGCAGGTTAGATGATGCAGCAGTGGTGGAGTGGAAGATAGCCAAAATTGCAGAGAGGGGAGAGAGAATGTATGGGGAGTTGAAGCAGAGGTGTGGTGTGGCAGGATAGGAATAATGCAAGGTTGTTGCCTAATTATGGTGTACAGTTGTCTCCTAATAACCACAACCAGGACTGCCAGAACTGCTGTTGCTAAGTAATATTGTCAAACCAGATTTCACTAAATGAGTGTTTTACTTAGCAATGTAAATGCCTGCCCCAGTTACAGTTATTAAGTGAGAACTGACTATAGTGAAATTAAATCAATAATAATTTTCCTTGCACTTCCTGTAATTATTCCCTTATGCATTTTGGTTTCAGAATGATGCTAGGTACAAGTGGATAAGTAACTGGAGGCTAACATACACTAACTGGGCTGCTGGAGAACCATTGCATAAGGCAGCCTGTGTCTACCTAGACACCGATGGTTATTGGAAAACAGGAAACTGCAGTGAAAAATACTACTCTGTTTGCGAGAGATATTATGGTAAGCAAAATAATAAGTCTATTTTAATAGAGTTTGCATTTTAATTTTAATTTCAGTTAGTGCCTAATTACTAAAAGTGGCATATACAGGTAATTCTCCACTTACAACAGTTCATTTAGTAACCATTCAAAGTTACAACGGTATTGAAAAAAGTGAAGTGTTTTTCAAACTCATGATCATTACAGCATCCTCATAGACATGTGATCAAAATTGGGACACTTTGCAACTCACTCATATTTATAATAGTTGTAGTGTCCCAGGTCATGTGTTCACCTTCTGACAAGCCATGTGATTGGGGATGTAACAACTAACTTAATAGTTGCAATGATTTACTTAACAACTGTGGCAAGAAAGATTGTAAAATGGGCCACATTAACTTAACAACTGTCTCACTTAGCAACATAAATATGGGGCTCAATTTTTGTAAATTGAGGATTACCTATATCAACAAAATCATAAGCTAAACTTTTAAAAACAGGAGGGCTCTAATGTGTTTCACATAGAAAATGATGAATTTATGTTATATCTTACTGTATTATTTTATTATAGTTATTATTTATACTGCTTATTATTAATACTTTCCTTAGTGGCTAGTTGCTTACATATGCATTTTCTTTAATAATGAAAACCTTTTTGTTTCATAACAGGTGTAATGCCAACTGAGATTCCACAATTGCCAGGAAAATGCCAAACCTCCAAAAACAGCCAAATATCTTGGATTCCTTTTAGAGGTCATTGCTATAAAATTTTTCTTTTAATGGAATCTTGGCCAGCAGCATCTATGATGTGTTCTCATATAGGTTAGTATACATTTGAAGTACTTAATGATAACAGTAATTTTCTATGCTTAGGGAAATCTTGCCAGGTTCTACATTTACAGTGGTTTTGAATAAATACATCTGTGTCAAATTCAGCCAACAAACCTAACTTTTATTGTATTATATTCTGCACTATAAAGCTATTGAAAGAACAGCTGTTGAGAATGTAGGAAAATGCTATATAGAATGTGCATACTGTGTTTCCCTGAAAATAAGCTCTACCCCAAAAATAAGCCCTAGTGAAAGGGGCTGGGCATGGCCAACACAGGAGGTGGTGAGCATATGTGGGCTGATGGTGTCTGGCAGCAACCTTAGCCCACAAAGTGCAGGTGAGTTGATTACCTGCCCAAGCAGTAGGTGAAGGAAGAGGCATGAAATCCAGATGCATAGTGTGGGCTGCAGGAAAGCCAAAAGTCGATGGGCTGGAATGGTAGGTGGCTGTGGGAGGCTCATCTTTGTGTGGTGGCACCAGCAGCAGATGGAGGCAGAGGTGTGGGGAGAAGACAGGAGACCCGGACATGTTGTGTGGGCCGCAGGAAAGCTAAGAGTCTGTAGGTCGGCATGGGCAGCTGGCTGGGGAAGGCTCATCTTTGTGCCTCTTGGTTTGTGGCCCACATGATGGGTAGGGATCACCCGCCTTCTATTCACCCCTGCCACTGCCTGCATGGCCACTTGCCTACTCCAGCCCAACAACTCTCAGTTTTCCCGTGGGCCACATGGTGCATCTGGATCACCTGCCTTTCCCCCTGCCTCTGCCTTCATCTACTGCTCGGACAGGGAATCTACTCATGCTGCATGGGCTGCGCAACCCCAGAGTGTGCTGTCCAAGGCACTGGTAAGCTGTAGCTGTTGATGGATACCGTTGGTCCCCGTGCACTTGCTGCCTCTTGTGCACATACCAGGAAGTAAGGTGCCAAGTGGGGCTGATCACCCTGAAATCGTGTTTCCCCAAAAATAAGACTTAGTGCTTTTTTTGGAGCCCACCCCCCCAAAAAATAAGATTGGGTCTTATTTGTGGGGAAACATGGGTAATATAAAGATAAATAAATATATTTTTCATGTCCTCTCAAAATAATCACTAAAAGAAAAGTTTCAACTGACTAAAACCATTTGGCGGGATGAAAAACAACATAGCTCATCATGCAATAACTTTCTTTTGATTTGATAATACACAGCTAGAAAATTACTTATTATATACGAACATATAGCCACCTAGCAGCTGGGTCAATTAAGGCTTGGTATGGTTGCTTAAGGCCCTTCTGAAGTTTTTTCAAAAAGTCTGGACATAGCTAGAAGACATTTGCACATGACAGCTCAGAAAGCAAAGTGGCAGTGGCTTTATCTTACTAACTATCCTGGTAGAATTATCTTCTGGGCATGGTTCAAAAGTACTCAGTTGAACTCAAAAGAACCTTGATGTAACTATTTTGTTGGGGTAGGGATAGAATCTGTTAATGAGTTTTTATCTCCCTCATGTTTTGTAGGTGGCACCTTGACTTCAATTGGAGACTCAACTGAATTACACTTTTTACAGGAAGAAATGGAAAATGTTGAAGTTAATGAATTTTGGATAGGCTTATACAAAAATGTGGATGGTAATTATTTAAATAAGATATATCTATATAAATAATAATAATCCCCAGTTAAACTCTGCCTTGATGTGGTTGTGGGGCTTGTATTCTGGGGAATGTGAGAGTTATGCCAGAAGTTCAACAATATTAGATTAGGTCTCATCAGACAAAGAGTGTCTCTCCTATAAAAAATATGATGAAATGTAACTTACAGAAACGAATGTGCTAGTGAATATATAAAGAAAGTGAAGAAAATCTTAAAGTCCAAATTTAAATACATCAAGTCTACTAATACCTGGATAACTACAATCATATACACAGCTGGAATAATGAACTGGACTCAAGCTGAACTAGAAGCCCTATCAACACAGTAATGTTGACAGACTCTGCTTAGCTAGGAAAATAATTTACAAGGGTTGTTTTGAGGGAGATGGGTTATTTAGAAATATGAAATATAAATAAATACATAAATAAAATAGATGAGTTTTGAATTTTTCAAGTCCATCAGACTGTTGAAGAAAAGTAAATGGCATTGGAAGAATATTTGAAGGATAGTAAAGCTAATATACCATGAAGGCTTACCAAGTACTGGAGAGAACAAACTGGCTTACAAGAAAGATCAAATGAAAAATAAGACACCCGTCAAAGCAAAATGTTAATTGGCCAATACATTAAAAAAATACAGCAGGGAAAACAGATAACAATAATGGCCAACAGCAGAAAAATTGAAGAAAGAGATAAAGAGATTGCACAAGGACAAATTCATTCTAAGCTAGAATTGAGAATACATCAACAGATAGCAAATGGTGCATCTGAGAAGAAGCTGAAGAAATTGTGGACCAACCAGTTAAGCTATCGAACTAAGATCCCACAGACTTTCTACAAATAATAGCATGACAAAATAACAATAAATGTGATTGAAAGATCTGCAAGAAATATTATTTGCCTACAAGAAAGAATTGGTGGGAGCACAAAATAAATAAAGTAATAAACAATGAAGAAGCTTTAGAATTGGTGAAAGAGGAGGGAGGAGAGGAGGGGAGGCAAGGGGAGGGGAGGGGAAGGGAGAAGGATGGGAGGAGAGGACAGGAGAAAATCATAAACCTCAAAGATTTGCAAATTGAATTGGAACAACAATGTAAATGGTGGTTTTTAGCATTTTTGTTTGTTCTGGGGTCATGGTTGTTCTGGTAATTTTAAGATTATCTATGCTGTGCTAATTTTGTTGTAATTTTGAGGTTATCTATGGGATGCGGTGGCTCAGTGGCTAAGACACTGAGCTTGTCGATCAGAAAGGTCAGCACTTCAGCAATTCAAATCCCTAGCACCGCATAATGGAATTAGCTCCTGTTACTTGTCCCAGCTTCTGCCAACCTAGCAGTCTGAAAGCATGTAAAAATGCAAGTAGAAAAATAGGAACTACTTTGGTGAGAATGTAACAGCATTCTGTACACCTTCGGTGTTTAGTCATGCTGGCCACATGACCACGGAGATGTCTTCAGACAGCACTGGCTCTCCGGTTTTAACAGACATGAGCACCACCTCCTAGAGCCGGAAACGACCAGCACATATGTGTGAAGGAAACTTTTACCTTTACCTTATACTATGCTAGTATTTGTTCAGTCTGAGTTGAGCAACCATGTTCATTTGTTTGAGCTATTTTTTCCTCCAGCTGGCAGTTTATTGAGGGGTTTGTATTTGACACTGATGAACAGGTCATGCTATCATGCATTCATGAAGCAGGAATAATTGTTCCTTGGTGGAGATTTGCTTACATGCAAATCTCTCCCATTTTTGTATTTTCTAAAACATTTAATTCCTATACAGTATGTGGTTCTGAGAGAAGACAATGTCTGTAGCTCCAAAGCTGAGGAGTCCATGGTGCTCTCTGAACTTCATTGTTTGCTTGCAGATGTTAGATATCATTATTAGAGTGAGTGTTAATATACTTCCATAGCCTTTTCATCCCAGGCATTTATTTTCCTTTTTAAACATTATGCTATAAATTTGTTTTATCTATAGGAGAATGGATATGGCAAGATAAAAGTGAAGTTGCTTTTGTCAACTGGAATGAACAGCAGTTAAAAATTTCTCTGCAACTTGATGGTGAAGAGGGCATCGAGGAGTTTTTTGACAAGTGCGTTTACATGAATAGTAATTCTGGACAATGGTTCACGGGGCACTGCGGAGAATATCGATCAAGAGCATTTATTTGTAAAACAAACAAAAGTAAGCCTTATTATCATAATGTTAGATTGAAAATAATATTTGAATATTGAATTAAATTATACAGTTTCCTAAAATACTCTAATTCCTCTGTTTTCTACCTAGATGCATGCTCCTTGGAATTATTCTTACCATGTTATTATGTGGTCATTTTAAAAATATATCCAAGAATATTTGAAGTTTTCCTGTATTTCTAATTTCTTGTTAAGCAGATTTTTCTATTTATATATGTTAAGAATCCACAGTGTGACTTACGTTTAATGTATTTTGTTGTTCATATGACAGTCTTTCTAAATAGTTAATTATAATTTATCTTTTTTCATCTCTTTCTTTCTCTCTCTTTCCTTCCTTTCTTCCTTCCTTCCTCCCTCTCTTCCTGTCTTGTCTTGTCTTGTCTTGTCATCTTTCTCCTTAGAATATTTCTGTTTCAAGTAATACATTATCTGAAATAAAACAATAGGAGTAAAAATAGAATCGATTGCAAAATATATTAATTTTTGCTACCAATGATTGAATGACATATTAATATTGATAATTAATTATATTGTTAGCATTTGATAAATGTTCAATAAACAAAGTTTACTTTTCATCATTTGCTGTCCCTTAATTATTATTTCCACTTTTTATGGCATCAATGAACTAATCTTTTATTCCCAAGACATGGAACTGAATAAACTGAATATCAAAAGATAAGAATAATGCTATACAAAGTTTATTTCATAATATTTTAGATCTGTCTAAAGAAGGAACTTTGGATTGCGTTATTCTCAAATGTTGCATTTCTACCTGGCTATTCTACCCATAGATTAAAATATTATTATTACTTTTTGTATTTTAAATTATTCCTGAGACATACTTTAAACACAATCAAGAAAATTTAGTTACGGTAATGAATTGAATTCAGATTCATACCAAACAATATCAATTTTTAATGGAAACAAATATCTGTGAACAATCTTTTCAGACATTGTCCTGAAATGTATAATTCTTTCTTTTGAACTCATAAAGGTTTACTATAAAAATCTGTGTTTCAGAAAAATTGATTTTTAAAAATTACTTTGCATATCCTTTTTCATTGCTATCTTAGTAGTATACAGTAAATCATGAACAGTAATTGCACACTGAAAACATTTTGGTTATTTTCTAGTTACTGAAGAATCAACTATAAAGCCTACAAAAATCTCAGGTAAGAAAGTAATTTTAAATATTATTTTTAAAGTTCAGTAATACATTTTCCATATCTGTGAGCTGAATATAGCTCAAATATAGAGCAACCTATGTTTGTAGATTAAAAGATTTAGATGACAATAGACTGTATTCAGAGTTGTAATGAAGACTTACTATATGTTCAGTAAGTTGTTAAGTTACAGTAGTTAAGATTTGTTTTACATATTTTTTTCCTATTTTAATGAAATGAAAGCCATGAAAATCCTTGAGGTGGCTGCCATTTCCCATTTTATTAACTTTTTTTTCTTAGAATGTACTGAAAATATTGTAGGCAACCTTGAGATTTTAGCAGCTGCTATCCAAATATCACAGTTGTCAATCATAAACCAGCATATTTTATAGATGCAGTCTCAAATCACTGTACCTTTATACATTTGGGAAAAATAAATAAAAAGAGAGGTCTGTAAGATGTTTTGTTGTAGAACAGAAAGAAAGAGAGATTTTTTTTAAAAAAAAACAAGCTAGCCAAAAGTAATATAAAATCTAATTGAATCTCTAAGAATTTTTGTTCCCCACAATGTCAGTCCAAAATTGTATTCCTAACTTACCCTGCCATAGATGAGATCACATGGGCTATCTCTTTATATTTATGAAATCAAGACTTGAAAATCCTCCTTCTTCAGTTAGTGTGATTGAATAATTGTGATTATTTTCAGTTCCCAAATAAATAATTAGCAATAAGTGATAGCCATAGCAATTTATACTTATATTTGCTGTGGAAGAATTCACACTTCTAACATCAAGTTTTACATCAAAAGACTATCAATTCAGTCCTTATCTTCTATAGGCAACATGTATCAATTTCCTTTGAGATCTGTAATGAACAAGAAAATACAGTGCATTACAGTTACTTCCTTTTACTTACGGATCACAAATCCCTGGGATTGGTAGTTGACTCTTGTTAGCTCTGCCTTTATTAGACTACTAGATAAGATGCAATCTCTTTTGGCTTCTTTCTTAATTAAAAAAAAAGTTAAGTCAGAGTATTATCATAATATAACTGTATTCAGTGCTTTTTCTTCTCTTTGGCATTTTAGTGCAGAAAGGAGGGGAACTTCTATCAACACATGGCACAGCGGTGGTGGTAGTTATTCCAATTATCTTCATAGTCATTGGTGCAGGAATCGCAGCCTATATTTTCTATAGAAGAAGAAACAGACCACAACAAGTCTTTGCTGGATTTGACAATTCTTTGTATAGTGACAATGTGGTTATTCTTCACAAGGATTCACAATCTCTTGAAGAGAATCAAGAATTAAATTAATCAATAACTGTATCTTTTCCAGGGATAAAACATATTGGATGCAATACATTCAAAATTCAAAATTTGAATTATACTGTTCATAATTTAATACTTTAAAGTATTTGAAAAAATAGACCTTATTAACAATATATATTGGTCAAACCCATGATATGAAAAGACTGAATTTATTAGTTACTGAGTAAAAACATATTTTGTATGGTATACTTTCAAATGAAAGATTTCAATTAAAGAAGAATTAAAAGTTGTTCTTTTGCACACTGCATAGAAAACATACAAAAGTTGTTTCTTTATTAAGGATCATCCAGCACTATTCTGCTTATTACACTCTGGATGGGTATAAAGCAGACAGAGCAACTCCACAAAGCATCTATACAAAGTCTTTTTTATTGATTCATCAGGCATCCTGTCAACTCACAGTTATGATGAGGTTTTTCTTAATGTCCAATCCTTCTCATTTCTGAATTGTGGTGTAGAAAGATATTAAACTCTCATCCCATAGTCATAGAGGCAAGGGATATAGCTGCTACCACGTGGCTGTGTATTCAGGCAAGAGAGAAGAAACCTCCCCGACCCACCAAGGGTCAATTCAGTGACCAATTAGGGTTACAGATGTAACCACATGATATGTACTACATTTCCCAGGATACCTTAACTACATTTACCATGATGCATTCCCTTAAGGGGACAGCTCCCAATTCCTAAGTAACTATCCCAAATCCCATTAACTATAGCTGGCTGGCAGCACACTCCCCGCCTGGAATTTTAAATTCCACTAACTAAGTAAAGAGCAATTAACTAAGATAAACAGTAAAGAGTAATACTAACTGAATAACAGATAACTATATAACTATATAACAGTTAGCTATATAAGTAAAGGAAACAGTAAATAGCAATAAAACATCAAACAAAGCAAAGCATGCAAAGCTTGAGGTTCACTCTTCAAGTTCAGCCTTTCTCCACAGCAACACTAGGTCAGTGACCGGTCAGGTCACTTCTTGGTGCAAGTCTGCTGGTCACCTCTGGTGGCCTTTTAGGGTTGACAGGTACTCTAGGTGCCAATGGTGAAAGTCTGGTGGTCGCTTCTGGTGGCCTTTTAGGGTTGACAGGTACTCTAGGTGCCAATGGTGCAAGTCTGGTGGTCACTTCTGGTGGGCTTTTAGGGTTGGAGTGGTACTCTTACTTCCCCGGTGTCGAAGGGCATCAGGAAGCTGTTGGAAAGGGTGTTGCGGAGGCATATGCCTGTGTAGAGCATCTTAGTGGATGTCTGGTGGTTGCTGGCAGCTGTTTAGGATGGAACGGCATTCTTGTTTTTGATGATGCTAAAGGGCGTTGGAAGTCTGTTGGAATGGATGGTGCTAAGGCATCTGCCTGGGTTGGGGCCTGCATCCGATCGACACTGACAAGTCCTGAAATTCCCCAACCCAGGTCTGTCTTGAAGGCAAAGGGAGAGTATCTCGGGCCTCTGACTACTTCATTGTGAGCTAAGGCATCAAGGGCATCGAATCCCAGCAAGAGCAAAATCTGGGCTTCAGGATCTAGGGCGGGAAATAGATGAGGTATGTTGCTAGCTACCACTGGTGTTGCAATGTGGCTGCGGTCATCTGGTATCCCATTCCATTCCAGCACAGGTGGCAATAGGAACTGGGAACTTCCATCTAATGACTCTATATAGAGTCCAGTAGCTTTCCTCCCCGCCGTGCGTCTTGGTGCGGTGCACGTTGATATTGTGAAGTGCACTTCTTCCTTCTGAACATCAAAGAGGTCAAAGAATGCGGACCTGGATAAGGGGACAGCTCCCAATTCCTAAGTAACTATCCCAAATCCCATTAACTATAGCTGGCTGGACAGCACAACCACAGTGAATGACAAACAGTTCATTAAATCAGTTGATTCCTTTAGTTGCTCCCTTCAAAGCAACTTTATATGGGATTTCAAAATCAAACATGCCACCTAAACCAGTGTTTGAGATATGAAATCACAAGTTTCTACTATTTAATTAGTGTTTCTCATGTATGGAATCAAAGCGTCTACATCTTTCATGCATGTTTAAATGGTCTTTTCCTTTTCCTTATGTGAGTCTCAACAAATTTCCAAGAATAGCCTGCATCAATGTCCAGATAAAGCCATCTGCTGTCTCACAGCCAGTAATGTTCCCATTTATCCCTGGGTTCCCTTCATACACTTCTCAGTGTGCAACAAAGTGTGATGTCCTTTTCTAGAGACTATTCAGGAGAAGCATCCCCTTCTTTTTGGTCCTAAACCCTGACTATTACTCTTACTACACCAAATCTCAAACAATTCAGAGTAATATTCCTTCCTGGATGTTATCATTTGGACAAAGCATATGCCAGGGAATTCTGGATTCATGTTTGCATCCTCTTCAATAAAGCTAAACTTTTAGTGAGTAGACGTTACTGATATTTAAGAAGGAGGAAAAGGACTTTGCCTTTCAAAAAGGATTGTACCTGAAAATCCAGACAAATTGTGTGTCCAGTTGGCATGAATATACCATCATATAGTGGCACAATGCACAAGAAGATGGAGGGACTTATTACTGCAACTTGTGATCTTCTCTCCTGGCTTCTTCATTGATTGTTTGTGGGGAGGTCACAAATGGCAATCATGGGAGGGTTGGATTCTGCAATCATTGTTAATTGTAAATGTTAAGTTTGCATGAAGAGACAGACACGGAGTGCTTCAAGCTCTTAGTTTATTAGTGACTACAGCTCAGAACAGACCCAATTTGGCTGGGCTGCGGCTGCTACTTATAGCCAGCAGCTGCAGTTGCCAGCCAATCAGAGTGCAGGGTTTTCCCGCACTTTTAAACCAATCATTTTGACATTTTACAAGAACAGTTCAAACTAAACCAATGACTTCAAACCTACATACATAACACCCCTCCCCACTAGGTTCAGTCCATACTCAAACCCCAACCTATCTAATGTATTCTTTTAAATAGGTGGGGCTCTTACGTGTACGTTGAGACCTACGTGGTTCAGATGTTTTAAGGTTCTCACCTTGTGAGAGAGGAAATGTGTCTGCTGACATTTCCTTACTTGGATTGTAGTAATGGTAGAACCTGTTTGGTTACTACAACCTGGTCTCTCTCCCAATCCATCTCCAACCCAATGTCAGCACCTAAATCAGGTAGTGATGTGCAATCTTCCATTTGTGAAAATGGTTGTTGGTATTGTGACAGGTTTTGGGATGGTTCCTGTCATGTTAGCTCGTTACACATGGGGTTGATTCTTACTTGCTGATTACTCTCATAATCCTCCCCTTCCCCCCTAGAAGAGGCAGTAGGTATGGGAACCAGAGAGGAGCAAAAGCAATGCTCCTGAGGCAATCTGGATCTTAACTGATCAATGTGCCTGCTCCAGAGGACACCATCCTCCATTTGTACCCTGTAAGACCTGGGGCCTGTGATTTGGGTTATCTCAGCAGGAATCCATAATGGTTCACCCATGAGGTTCTTAGCATAAACAGAATCACCCACAGTGAAAGTGCGAATTTTACTAGTGGAATCTAGTGGTGCGTTGGGTGCATAAGTGGGATGGAGGCGGTCAAGGGGAGACCTGAGTTTCCTACCCATCAACAATTCAGCTGGGGTTAAATTAGTTGAGGGTTGGGAGTGATATGCTGAACACTGAGAAGTCTTTCAACTCTCTCAGTGATATCCCCTGGACCCAATTGCTGAAGTTTTTCCTTGGTAAATCATACCATACGTTCAGCCCAGCCGTTAGCGAAGGATGCCCAGGGGCTGTCAGAGCATGTCTGATACCCTGTTGTGCTAGATATGATTCAAAAAAGTTGGATGTAAATTGAGGGCCATTGTCAGAAACAAGCACATCAGGTAACCGTGAGTTACAAAAGCTTTTTAAGCTGTTTGATGACAGCTTCAGTTGTGGTGGATGCCATAGGGATAACCTCCAGCCATTTGGAATATGCATCAACTATAATAAGGAAATTGTGCCTTCTGGTAGGGCCAGCAAAATCAATGTGAATCCTGGACCATGGGCCCCTAGGACATTCCCATTCCTGTGTGGGGGCGAGAGGTGGGGCAGGCCTGACTACCTGACAGTTGGGACAAGATGCAACCCAGTTTTCAGCCATTTTGTCAATACCTGGCCACCATACATAACTCCTGGCCAATCCCTTCATTCTGACAATTCCCGGATGACCCTCATGTAACATTTCCAAAACCTCTTTTTAGTTTTGCAGGAATAACCACCCTGTTACCCCACAAAATACATCCTCTTAATACAGATAATTCAGTTTGCCTGGATTTAAAAGGTTGGGCAAGTTGTGGTAGATCTTGAAGTGGCCAAGCTTTCTTAATCCAGCCTATGACAGGAGCCAATAAAGTGTCTTTGGCAGTCTCTCTGGCAATTTCAGCAGCATGTACTGGAAGTTTGGCAACAGTTTCTAGAAAAAGTGTGAGTCTCAGGAACAGGGTCCTCAATGTGTGAAGGAAGTGGGCAGCGACTCAAAGCATCTGCATGCCCAATGTCTTTACCAGGACTGTGGATCAGTTTGTATGAATAAGCAGCAAGAAATTCAGTCCATCTCAGTATTCTTGGTGACAGGATCGTGGGCGTTGGTGCCTACAATTCTAAAAGTGATCTGTGACAACAGTAAATGTTCTCCCATATAAATACTCATGGAATTTTTTGACAGCTGCTACAATCGCCAAGGCTTCCTTGTCCAGTTGGCTGTAGTTTCTCTCTGCTTTAGTCAAGGTGAGTAAATGCAATAGGAGCTCCCTCCCACTGGGAAGCATGTGGCTCAACCCCCCACTCCAAAAGGAGGCATCACAAGTCAGAACAACAGGAAAGTTCTCAGAGAACTGTATCAGCACAGCATCAGACGTGATTAGTCTCTTGATATTGTTAAATGCAGCTTGTTCCTTCCTCCCCAGACCCAAGCAGATTTTTTGTCCAGCAACCTATGTAGGGGTTCTGCAATGGTTGCCTTCTGAGGTAGAAACATATGATAGAAGTTAATGAGTCCCAAGAATGCTTGCAAATCTGTTTTGCATTTTGGCCTGGGGGCTTTTGATTGCCTGAACCTTTGCCTCTGTGGGTGGATGCCATGTTTATCAATCATGTAACCCAAGAATTCCACTTTATCTGTTCTAAGTGCATTTTTCTTCTTTGACTTTTAACCCGCTTTTTGAATCTAGTTAAGACTTCCTGAGTCTCTTGTGTAATTGAGTGTCATTTTCAGCAGAAATTAAACATCATCAAAATAGGGCACCACCCCTGGCAACCCTTGTAACATTCTTTCCATAAGGCTTTGAAGATGCCTGGTGCCACGCTTACTCCAAATTGCAATCTTTGCATTTGAAGGCACCTCTATGGGTCACAATGGTTTGGCTTCAGCAGTGGCATCATCAACTGTTAATTGTTGATATGCCTGTGCCAGGTCCAACTTGGCAAAACTGTGCCCTCCAAGAGAGTGTAATAAATGATGCACTACTGAACTGGATATGCTCTGTTGTAGCGCATGGTTCAATGTCCCCTTGTAGTCTCAGAGATTCTCACAGACCCATCAGCCTTGACTGGTGTGACTATGGGTGTCTCCCACCTGGAGTGATCAGTGGGCTCTAAAACCCCTTGGGCTATTAGTTTATCTAATTGTGCATCAATTTTTCCTTTAAGGCAAATGGGACCCTTCTGGGTTTTAAACTGGTTGTACCTTGGGATCTAGGTTAAATGTGATGGGGTCCCCAAGTACTTGCCTAATCCGTCGCTGAAGACCTCTGGAAACTCAGACTTCAAGGCCTCTTCCCACTCAGTGTTGCTCACGTGATTGATGCCAGTCACCTCGATGCCCAACGGTTGAACCACTCAAGGCCCAGCAGACTTGGGTGTCCTTGTCCACATGGTCAGTGGTAGGCTGAATTCTCTTGTTCCAACTACTGGAATCTTGTTCCTTGGTAGTCTTTAAGAGTCAATGCTTGCTTCTTGAAGTGCTTCTGGATGTTGGGAAGAAGTTGTGAATAGTGTCCCATGACACCATAGATAGGTATGAGCCTGAGTCCACTTCCATTTGGCAAGGCCTTCCTTCAATAAGTACCTTGACATGCACTTTTCTGCTTCTTAAAGGTGATGAATGACCAATAGTTACTGTTTGATGAGTTTCATTCTTCCCATTTGCTTCTGTGCTGCGCCCATTTTCTCACTGAGATTGTTGGGCCTGAATTCTTTGTCTTTGCTTGTAGCAAACTTTCTTCTGTTGGGTGGAGTTCTGGATGATTTGCAGACTCTTGCTAGGTGTCCTCTTTTATCACAACGGAGGCAAATGGTGTCTAAAAACTTGCATTCAGTGCGGGTGGCTTCCCCACAACCTCTGCAGTAGAAATCTTGCCTCTTTCTTCCCAGGTCTTTCTTTTCCGCTCCATTCTGAGTCTGTAAATTCCTTCCTCCACCCTCACAGTCTGACTCAGAATCTATTTGCTCACAATGAGTTGTTGTGGACTTTTCCACATCAGGATGGCTTGTGGCCTTGTTGATTTTCTTCATGGCTGCTGCTGAGGACTTGGTAGCTTCTGCTGAAGAGGCCTCTTCTATTGCTTCCTTCAGCGTGATCTTAGGTTTCAGTAATAACTTGCTCTGTAGCACCTTGTCTTTAAGGCCCAGAACAAATCGATCGCAAGATGGCCTCTTCTAAATTGTTAAATTCGCATGCACCCCAATGTCTCTTAAACTTGCCATGAAGTCATTTACGCCGCTTCCCCTTGATCACGACGGTAAAACTCGTGTCTCTTAATGAGGCACGATACGTGGCGCGTAATGGGCTCTTAACAGTTTTTCTAAGTCAGGCCAGTCCATTACCTTCACGCCTGCAGCTCCCGCCAATGCCTTCGCCATCTTGAAAACTGCCGGACCAGTGCATGAGAAAGACCGCCTCTTCCGCTCGGAATGGCAAGATCGTTTCCAGATACATTTGAAACGATCTGCATTGACTCCCAGTCTTCTGCCGCGGATCGAACGGGCTGGGGTGTTCAGTGCAGCCATCTCGCTTCCTTCTGTTCCATGTTGCCGCCTTCTTCAGGGGAATCCCACCTTCGCCGCCAGTGTTAAGTTTGCATGAAGAGACAGACGCGGAGTGCTTCAAGCTCTTAGTTTATTAGTGACTACAGCTCAGAACGGACCCAATTTGGCTGGGCTGCGGCTGCTACTTATAGCCAGCAGCTGCAGTTGCCAGCCAATCAGAGTGCAGGGTTTTCCAGACTTTTAAACCAATCATTTCCAACATTTTACAAGAACAGTTCAAACTAAACCAATGACTTCAAACCTACATACATAACAGTAAATTGATTCCTGAATGTTCAAATAGCAATCTAATGAGCGTAGAGTGCTACAATGATCAGAACTTAGAAGATCAATGAATAAGTACAACACATTCAGCATGATTGAAACTTCAAACAGTTGTTATTTATTTTTATTTATTTTGTCAATTGCTTACAAGATAATAAGTATAAGGATAAACATAGTTGTGAATACATGAAATGAATATTATTATAAGAAAAATAAAAGAAACAATAGGGACAGGGATGGTAGGCAATATTAGTGCACTTATGCAAGCCTTACAGAGACCTCTTAGGAAAGGCAGGGTCAATAGTTGTTAAATAATATTAATTGAATTTGGCCTGGATCTTTAAACCTATATCTATTTCACAGAGTCATTCAATAAATTGCACAAGTTGTGTCAGATTAAAACAGATTTATTTGATAGAACAGAACAATAAATATATTATTCTTAAATATATACAGAGTCTTTTTCTTCTTTCGTTCCTCTTAAACAGTCCTTCAAGGAACTAGAAATTTTATGAGAGATTCACAGTTCTTCCTCTCATAACCTCTTCTTAGATATAGCTAACCTCTTTAGAAAGTCCCTTTTCTCTTTAGGTTAGATCTTCTCTCAGATCTCTTTGCTATATCTTCTCATACACAGACCTCAGTCTGTCAGATCCAATATCTCCTCAGAGTCTTGGATCTTCTCAGTATCTCCAATCTCTTCAGACAAATGAGTCTCCACAGACCTTTCAGAAAATGACAGTTGACAGCCCTTTTATACTTAGGGGCGTGTCCTACAGTATCACAGTGAGGTGCTCAATGCCACCTGTCATTGGTAGGTTTGATCACCCCATCAAACTCTACTAATTTGTAAACTGCATAGTAACTCCAGAAAGTTCTACTTTCTGACAATCCCTCTCTATGCATTTACAGAATTTTTACACACATATATTGGGCTATATATATACACACTCTATTTACAATCATTGAAATAATTATACTACATAGTTAAAGGTAATTTTTCTAGCAGGTACATGTGTTGTTCTTTCTAGGTGGGCTTGTGAAAATGTCAAGATCTGTTCCTTCGCTTTCAGTATATATTGTCTTTATGAAACCTGTTTTAGACAACTGTCTAACATGCTTATATTTTATGCTATGTGCCGTGATCTGTGGCCTAAGGCTTCAGCTTTTGAAATTTCAATTGCTGCAAGATTATTCTCGTGGATAATTATAGGGTATTCTGGTTCTCCCCATAAACTCTTCAAGAGTTCATCGAACCATACTAGGTTGTTGGAGACTTTAGACAAGCATGCATACTCAGCCTCAGCTGTTGAGGTGGCAATTAACTTTGCTTACCTGAGTACCAATGTACTGGACAGTTATTAAGATATACAATATAACCTGAAGTACTCTTCCTCGATGGTATCACCTGCCCAATCAGCATCAGAGTAGGTGTAGAGTTGAGGAATTTCTAAACGTAAGGCTCAAGTAAGAGGAGAGATTGGCTGTGCCCTTAAGGTATCTAAGAACCTCTTGATACCAGTCCAATGTATTTGTTTGGGATTTTCAGAATGCCTAGCTAGATATTTATAGATAGGCTGATGTCAGCCTAGTCCAACCTGCTATATACAAGAGTGAGCCCAATACAGATTTGTACATAGTTTTGTGTACAAAATCCTCACTATCACTATACATGTTTCTTGGGAAATCTGTTTGCATTGGAGTGTCACAGGGCTTGGCCTCTGCCATGTTGCACCTGTCAATCAAATCTAAGATTTTATCCCACTGAGAAAGCTCAAATTTCTCAGTTTTTGTGAACTGAACCCCCAGAAATTTGTCAATCTGGCCTAGAGGCTTCAGTGCAAACTTTCTACTTACCTGATCAGAGAAGGATTTACCTCTCCTCTGATTTGCTGATGTACAAATGTCATCAACGTATACAAGGACAGTTTCCTTGATACCATCTTGTTGCCTGATGAAAACACATTCATCAGCTGGTGAGGTGAAACCTATTTGCCTTAGACACTCGGTAAGGCATTCATACCACCTTCTCCCAGACTGCTTCAGACCATAGAGACTTTTGTTAAGAAGCCAGATTTCATCTTCTCTATGATCTACGTTTCAGAGGTGCCCTTACATAGATTTCCTTGTCCAATTTGGTGCAAATAGGCCATTTGTACATCAAACTGCAGAACACTCTCCCATGTATGGCTGCTATGGTGAGAGCTGTCTTTACGCCTCAGGGCATGCTGTGGGTGAGAAGGTGTCATCAAAATCCTCAGGGTATCTCTGTGAGAATCCCTGTGCCACCAATCTGCCTTGTATAAGAAGTTCCCATCATCCAGTGGCTTCTTCTTATAAACCCACCTTGTCAATTATTTCTTATCTTTGGCAATTTAGCAGGTGTGAACACCTCCAGCTTCCTGAGGCTGTTCATCTCCATAGCAGCATGCCAATTTCCTGCTCTTTGGAGATAGCTTTTAAACGTCCTCATATTTTGAGGAGTGGTCGATGCCAAATTTACATTAGTGATGAAGTCACTAAACCTTTCAGGTTTCTTATTTCTAGTAGTCCGATTGGTCTACTAACTGGCTCCTGTTCACAATTTGAATCATCCAAATTGTCACTGACTTCATCACTATTAATTTTACCAGTTTTAATTTTGGGATGCCTTCCGGCTTCCCACACTTGCTTCTTGAGGATTTTAGGGCTGGAGATTGCCCTCTCCACTACCTCCTGAGCCAGATGTGTTACCATCATTAGATGGGGTTTGCAACACATTTTTATCTTTGCTGGCCGAATCATGGGTTTGGGGAGCCAGAATCTCATTGGCATGGATTCTGCTCCAGTTTGTGCTCTCATAGAAGGTGGCTGATCTTGAGATGACAATCCTTTTGTCATTTCCACAAATTTGTAAGCCTTGGACCCAGGCTCATACCCTATGAATCTTAATTTGATCGACCTCCTGTCCCCTTTCTTCCTTAACTCCTGGGGACATGCACATCGGCCATCACCCCAAATACATGCAGATGTCTTAAACTAGGTTTGCACCCATAGACCATCTCATAGGGGTTTTCTACAACACTTAATACTCTGTTGAGAGTGTAGTTGGCATACAATATGGCCTCCGCCCAGTATGCAAAATTTAGGCCAGCATCCTCAAGGGCCATCTCATCATTGATTGAGAACACGATTCCTCTTTCTGAAATTCCATTCTGAAAGCGGAATAAGGAGCTGTCCTAAGGTGGACTATCCTCGCCCTTCAACCAGACAGAGAAGTTGTTAGAATTGAACTGGTACCTCTGTCTGTCAAGATTCTCTGAATCTTGATTTTGTGCTGGTTTAGGATCAAATTATAAAATCCCTGAATTTTGAAAGGTCTGATCCTTGATTTGAGGGGGTACACAAACCCATATCTACTATGGTCGTCCACTATGGTGAGAAAGTAGATGTTCTTACGGAGGGTTTCAATGGACCCACCAGGTCCATATGCACCAGCTCAAAATGTGTTTGGATTGCTCTGGGATTTTCTGGGCGCTGGCTTCACCCTGGACTTGGCTCCCCTGCAAACAGAGCAATCCATGAATA
>CM019155.1:27126150-27175457 GCA_009733165.1 Naja naja
CCACAAAATTGTAAGCCTTGGACCCAGTCATACCCTATAGAATTAATTTGATCGACCTCCTGTCCCTTTCTTCTTAACTCCTTGAGGGACATCACATCGCCATCACCCCAAATACATGCAGATGTCTTAAACTGGTTTGCACCCATAGACCATCTCATAGGGGTTTCTACAACACTTTCGACCATACTCTGTTGAGAGTGTAGTTGGCATACAATATGGCCTCCTGCCAGTATGCAAAATTTAGGCCAGCATCTCGAGCATCTCATCATTGATTGGAACACGTTTCCTCTTTCTGAAACCCCATTCTGAAAGGCGGAATAAGGAGCTGTCTAAGGTGGACTATCCCCGCTCCTTCAACCAGACAGAGAAGTTGTTAGGAGTGAACTTCGGTACCTCTGTCTGTCAAGATTCTCTGAATCTTGATTTTGTGCTAGTTTTAGGATCAAATTATAAAATTCCCTGAATTTTGAAAAGTCCTGATCCTTGGATTTGAGGGTACACAAACCCATATCTACTATGGTCGTCCACTATGGTGAAAGTAGATGTTCTTACCGAGGAGGGTTTCAATGGACCCACCAGGTCCATATGCACCAGCTCAAAAATGTGTTTGGATTGCCTCTGGGATTTTCTGGCTGGCTTCAGCTTCACCCTGGACTTGGCTCCCCTGCAAACAGAGCAATCCATGAATACATTACAACTTTCATTCAACCCCTAGAGCACTCAGGTAGCCTCTGCTGTGGGAAACTGAGGTGACCTATCCTCCTGTGTAGGAGATGGGCACACTCATCGTGCAGGGGTTTGCCAATGGATAAGGTTTTGGCACCCTTAGACTGTTCATCACTGTGCTCTGTGACAAACCTTACATGTTTGGTTTTATTTACATTACAATTAGTTTTCCCTTCTCTTGTGTATATCCCTCATGGTCAACCTCAGGCTCTGCTTGGGAGTCACCATCTGGATCACCAGCATTGACCTGGTTGCTGGTACCAGACTCCTCAAGCTTTGTAATGGGGGAGTAATATGAGTTATTGATTCTGATAACCTCTCCCACCATGCCATCCTTGGTTACCATGGCTTCCCCTTCTGAAGATCACTTTTACATTACATTTTTCAGTAAGTCTTAAAATACTGAGAAGGTTATGTTCCAGCTTTGGAACATATAACACATTGTCAATGTTACCAAGCCCATGTATGCCATTCCCTATACCTGTGGCCTTTGTTCTTAGGCCATTGGCCACAGTTACAGTACTATCATGGTCAACCGGGTCATTCAACAACAGCTTGTTACAAATCATGTGCTTGCTAGCACCACTGTCCAGCAACCATAATTGCTCACGTTTCTGCTTGGTGAGCCTGGGGTAACTTGTCTCAGATATACTTGTGAAGTCATTTTGCTTGCACTGGTTCTTTTTGTTGCTTACATAGCCCCCACCCCTTCTCTGGTTGACAGGTTTTGTTTGGGGGTTCCTTTTAGGAGTGGGTGACCTCTTTCTGTTTCTACTGTTTGATCCCCTTTGATTTGTCCTTGGGCCCTACAACTTTAGGACAATCCCTCCTAAAATGTCCCATTGATCCACATCCATAGCACTCTCCACCAGTGTGTTTACTCTACTGGGACTTCCAGTCCCTCTAGTCATCCCCTTTCTTTATGGAAGATGCCTATCTTTCCTGAAATTAAATTCTGCAATGAGCTTGCCAGTCAGAACTTCCAGGATATACCATTATAGTTGGAGTTATCCAATTGGGAAATAAAATTGTCCCAACTGGCATCCAAGGAATTAATAATGATACTTATCAAACTCCGTTCAGAGACGGGTTCCCCCTTGAATTTAATTCTCTCCCTCATCCTCTTTAAATTACAGAGGTGCTCATTGATATCCATTCAGCCCTTAATTTGGACAAATGGAATTCTCGGGAAAGCATTACAATTCTTAGAATTAAACATGTTAAATAAAATTTCCCAGAATTCACATACAGTGAGTCCATGGGGGATGCTAGAGTAAAGTGCTGGATCAATTGAAAGAGAATCAGACAAAAAATCTTATTGTGAAGCATGTCTACTTCCATAGACCAGGGCTTGTGAGGAGGATTTATTAGTAAATCAAGCCCATTTTCCCTCATTAGTATCACCTGGATCTCCCTGGCCCATTCATGCAAGTTTCTCCCAGAAACAGACAGCTTATTAAAACTTAAAGGCAACAAGTTAGCATTTCCCTCTGTAAAGAAGTTACTTTTGTATCCATTGTGCTGGTATTCCTGTCAGCACAATAAGGGAGGGGTATGGTAACAGCAGGCCTGTTCCCCATTGGCCTAGACGTGAGCAATTGCTCCTTGCAGATGGAGGGGAGCAAAACCTTCTGCACATGTGCAGAGCTCATTCTGGCTTGGCCTTCGCAGAGAAGAAGGAGCTCTCGTTGAGCTTGAGGTAGGCCTCTGGCCTGCCTTGGGAGGTCCCAACTGAGCATGTGCAGATGCCATTTGAAGAGGAACGATGCTGGAGAAGGGCTCTTCGCTGGGGCTTCCAGAAAAACTCAGGCCAGGTAAGCAAGCTGCAGGAGTGGTGCCTGGGTAGGCCAGGGGGTTGGCAGCATAGGGAGCAGTGTGCTGGGAGCCTTCCTTGCAGGTCGCTGTAGCCTGGGGCTCGTCTAGATGACCGCAGGTAGAATGGGCCCCATCTCTCTGCAAGTAGACCAGGGCCTCTGGGTAGCTTGGAGTAGACCAGGTGGCTGGGGGTGTAGGAAATTTGTTCCAAAGGCCATGTTTAGAGTTTTTAAGGCCTTTTGGATTTCTTCCTCAGTAGGTGAGCTGTTTTCTGCTTGTTGCTGGGCTGTCATTGCTGGTGGGGTCAGCCTTTGGGCTGGCTGGCTATTGTGGGCTGCTGCAGTGGTAGGCGCTGCCAGGAGAGTAGCTCTTAAGCTGTAGCCATGCTGGCTAGGTAGGGTCTGTTCCTCAGCTGTTCCTCAGCTAGGAAGGTGGCAGGTGCCATTTTAAAGTGAGATTTTTGAATCCTGCCTTTGGGTGGCCATTTTGTTGGTTGGGAAAGCTGAAAGAGAGTGCTTTTGGCTTTCTGCACTTGTCATGCCAGCAGCTAAGGGGGTTTCAGGGCAGGACTGGGTGACCCTTACCAGTCTGCTGTCTTCATGGGCCTCAGTCCTGGCCCTGACTGCTTCCTCTGGTGCAATCTGGTGGGCTGGATTTCAGAGATCTGGAGCCATGAGTGAGTGAGAGGTTTTGACAGCTTTCAGGTTCCTTTCCACGTCACTTGCTGTCTCAGACTCTGTTTCTGTTCTGTTTTGTGATGCCAGGAGCCTTGCTTTGGCTCTGGCCATCACCCTGGCACTTTTTCTGGTAGTTTTTAGAGTTGGCATTTTTGAATGACTTGAAAATAGATAGGTTTAAATAACCATCCTCTGCTACCTATTGTTAAATAATTGGCCTGGATCTTTAAACCTATATCTATTTCACAGAATCATTCAATAAATTGCAATGCCAAGTTGTATCAGATTAAAACAGATTTATTTGATAGAACAGAACAATCAATAAATATATTATTCTTAAATATATTCAGAGTCTTTTCTTCTTTCGTTCCTCCTAAACAGTCCTTCAAGGAATTAGAAATTTCTATGAGAGATTCACAGTTCTTCCTCTCATAACCTCTTCTTAGATATAGCTAACCTCTTTAGAAAGTCCCTTTCTCTTTAGGTTATAGATCTTCTCTCAGATCACTTTGCTATATCTTCTCATACACAGACCTCAGTCTGTCAGGTCCTAATATCTCCTCAGAGTCTTGGATCTTCTCAGTATCTCCAATCTCTTCAGACAAAATGAGTCTCCACAGAATCTTCTCAGACAAATGACAGTTGACAGCCCCTTTTATACTTAGGGGCGTGTCCTACAGTATCACAGTGGGGTGCTCAATGTCACCCTGTTATTGGTAGGTTTGATCACCCCATCAAACTCTACTAATTTGTAAACTGCATAGTAACTCCAGAAAGTTCTACTTTCTGACAATAGTAGACAGTCTAAGGTTAAACATTTTGGGGGTTTGGGGAAGAAACCACAGAGTCAGGTAGAGTATTCCAGACATTGACCACTCTGTTGCTGAAGTCGTATTTCCTGCAATCAAGTTTGGTGTCGTTAACCTTGAGTTTGTATCTATTGTGTGCTCTTGTATTGTTATGGTTGAAGCTGAAGTAGTCATTGACCGGAAGGACATTGTAATGTATGATTTTATATCATACTATACTTAGGTTGGACCGAAGGCGGCGTAGTTCTAGGTTTTCTAGGTCTAGAATTTGAAGTCTGGTGGTATAAGGAATTCTGCAATGAGTAGAGGAGTGTAGAACTCTTCTTGTGAAATATTTCTGGACTTTCTCAACTGTGTTAATATCAGATACGTGATGTGGGTTCCAGACTGATGAGTTGTATTCGAGTATTGGTCTAGCAAATGTTTTGTATGCCCTAGTTAGTAGTGTGATATTACCAGAAAAAAAGCTACGTAGGATTAGGTTAACAACTCTTAATGCCTTTTTGGCTATGTAGTTACAGTGGGCTCTAGCACTTAGATCATTAGAGGTGAGTATTCCAAGGTCCTTGACGGAGTTTGGATCATCAACAAGGTCTTGACTATTCAGCTTGTATTTTATTTTTTGATTTTTTTTGCCAATACATAAGACAGAGCATTTATTTGTTGAGATTTGAAGTTGCCATTTGTTTGACCATTCTGATACATAGTCAATGTCTTTTTGAAGGGTAGCAGTATTGTCTGTGGTGTTGAATAGCTTTACATCATCAGCGAAGAGAACGCAGTTGCTCTTAATATGATCACAGAGGTCATGTATGTAGAGTATGAAGAGAGTTGATCCTAGAACACTGCCTTGGGGGACACCACTGTTGACAGGTACAGAATTTGATAAGGTGCTCCCAATTTTGACCATTTGTTGTCTGTTTGACAGGAATGCTTCTATCCAGTTATGCAGGTGTCCAGAGATACCATAAGATTTTAGTTTTAGTAGTAGTTTGTCATGTACCACTGAATTGAAGGCTTTACAGAAGTCTATGTAGATTGCATCTACTGCTTTGCCCTGATTGAGTTGTGTAGTCCATATGTTTTTGCAGTGTAAGAGTTGCAGATTACAGGATAGTTTTTTTCTGAAACCATATTGTTTGTTAGAGAGTAGGTTGTTTGTCTCTAAGTGGAGGATAATGGATTGGTTAATAATTGATTCCATGACTTTACAGGTGACACAGCATTTAGAGATTGGTCTGTAATTTTCAACTAGACTGGGGTCTCCCTTTTTGAAGATGGGGATAACCATGGCTTGTGACCATAGGTTTGGCAAGGAGCTGGTCCTGAAAGATTTTTCAAAGATTATGCTTAGAGGTTCGGCTATGGCAGCAGATAGCTTTTTAAAGAAGTAGGCACATATTCCATCCGGTCCAGTAGATAGAGATGGTTTTAGATTGTGTAGTGCTTTTTCAACATTGTCTTCTGTAAAATCGATATGTATTAGATCATTACATATACATTAGATCATAACATATACATTACATAAGATCAATACGGCCCTCTGTCCTTATCTCTGCTGCCTTTCCCAGTCATCGTCTCCTGCCGGCATCACGCTCCGATCGCCCTGTACGCTCCCACAGGCAAGGCCTCCTTGGGGTACCGTAGGCCAGACATTGTCAGCTGGCAGTGCCCAGGGGTAGGGCCTTCTCTGTGGGAGCACCCACCCTGTGGAATCAGCTCCCCTTGGGCCTTCATTTGGCCCCTGATCTCCGCTCCTTCTGCTGTGACCTGAAGACCTGGCTTTTTCAGCAGGACGGTCTGGACTGAACCGGGGGGGGCGGGTTTGTTTTAGAATAATTTTAATGAATTTTAATCATTTTATTGTTATTAGGCTTGTAATATTTAATTGATTTTTAAGTAAATCATTGTATTGGTTTTTATACTGTGAGCCGCCCTGAGTCGTTAGGGAGAGAGGGCGGCATACAAGTCTGATAAATTATTATTATTATTATTATAGTTGTCTGTGGTTCGACTAGGAAATATTGGGCATGAGCCATTGCTGTTTACAAATACTGAGCCAAAGAATGTGTTAAAGAGGTTGGCTTTAATGGTGTCATCATTGCAGTCAGCACTATTGAAACTTCAAACAGTTGTTAAACTGTTAAACTTGGCAGCACAAAGAAACAGCCAATGACTTAGTAGCCATAGCTGACTATCAACAACTAAAAAGCCATATACAACCAGGCACCATATAAATACCATGCTTTCTGCACACATTCTGCCAGGGAAAAGCTCCCTGAGGATGGGCTCCATCACAAGTCTGAAAGCTTGGAAGTCAAAAGCTTTGGTCCCAATGACTCACCCAGATTGGATCCTGAAATCTGAAAGATGACAAAGACAATCGCTATGCACTATTGTTGCCAAGGAAACTTGTATGAAAGTGTTCTTTTTGTCATCAAGAATAAAGCTAATCTTCAGGTAACTTACTTTTTATAGGATCCAATCTGAGTCAGTCACCAGGACTGAGGTTTGCTCTTCCAAGTTTTCAGACTTGTTCTAGAGCCTATCCTCAGGGAACTTTTCAATCTCCAGGATGTGTGAGATTGAAAAGTTCCATGAGGATGGGCTCCAACATGAGTCTGATAGCTTGGAAGAACAAACCTCTGGTCCTGGTAACCAACTCAGAATGCCCAGGATGTTCCACCTTTGGTTGTGGGGGGAGAGGTGTTACCCCTCACAGAGAGGGTGTGCAGCTTGGGTGTCCTCCTGGATGCACGGCTCAGCTTAGAGGAGCAGGTGGGAGCCGTGTCCAGGGGGGCGTTTGCTCAGGTTCGCTTGGTGCACCAGCTGCACCCCTATCTGGACCGAGATGCCTTATGTACAGTTACTCATGCACTCGTTACCTCCCGTGTGGACTACTGCAATGCTCTCTACATGGGGCTGCCCTTGAGGACCACTCGGAGGCTTCAGCTGGTGCAGAATGTGGCCGCGCAGGTTGTGATGGGAATATCCCAATATTCCCATATTACACCCCTCCTCCGTGAGCTGCATTGGTTACTGGTTGCCCTCCAGGTGAGATTCAAGGTGCTGGTAATTGCCTATAAAGCTCTACATGGCTTAGGGCCAGGGTATTTACGGGACCATCTACTGCCAGCAGCGATTTCCCAGCGCCCCGTGCGCTCCCACAGACAGGGCCTTCTTAGGGTGCCATCAGCCAGACAGTGTTGGGTGGTGGCCCCCAGAGGGAGAGCCTTCTTTATGGGAGCGCACATCCTGTGGAACCAGCTGCCCTTGGAGCTGTAGATGGCCCCGACCTGCAATCCTTCCATCGCGACCTGAAGATATGGCTCTTCCAGCAGGCTGACCTGGACTGGCGGGGAGTTATTGGCTTTTACTGGTTTTATTGCTTGTTGCGGGTTTTTTAATTATTGGGATTTTATTTGATATTTTTTAATAATTTTAATTTTTATATTCTATGTCTTCTTAAAGTTATGAGCCGCCCTGAGTCCTTCGGGAGATAGGGCGGCATATAAATCCCGTCATAAATAAATAAATAAATATCCTGCAACATTATTCTGGGATACATATATTTGCCTTTGGTCACTACTGTTTATAGCCTATAATAAGCAACTCTAAGGTTTTTCCAGGTTTGGTGTTCTAGTTTCTTATAAAGTCTACCGATAAATGTTATATTCCACACAAATTATAATTCAAAGCAATAGAAAGATTTCAAAATAACATGAAAGTTCCTGCTTCCTAGTCATCCTTTAGGATGAAATGTGCATATTAGCTTTTTCATGTGTTGAAATAGCTTAATCATCCCTTTTCACCAGAGAAAAGGGAAATATAGGTTACGTATATATTTCTAAGAAATAAGAAAATTGACTGAAACAAAGAAAAAAGAAAAAAGAAAACTGGCTGAAATTATTGCCCTCCTACTATCAGAAGATTAAAGTTTACCAGTTGTTGGAAATATAAATACAAGTTAAGCTCTTTGGAATCCTCACTCTGACCATCCCAAGATTTCTTCTCTATGACAGCCTTCATGAAGACTGTTGCAAAATACCTTGCTCCCAGTATTCTCTTAAAGTTTAAGCTTATGAAACACAGCTCTCTCCAACTTTAACATGTTCCCAATGTGTGAACATTAACTTCTAGAATTGCCCAGCAAGCATTATCATTACTGTGAAAAATTCAGCAAAGATCCAGCCATGTTGTAGTCTAGGCAAAGATGTCAGGAAGGCCAACAACTGCTTGATCAAGGTTATTAAGCTTTGAACAATGAGCCTGCTAAAAATATATGAAGTTGGACCAAAAAAATGATGTAAGAGGACATTGCTCTTTTATACAGAGGACAACGAACTATTTGTATGACTTTATTTTAATTTGCAATAAAGATTTATTAATATGATTGAATGCCTGAAAGACTTTGTCATTTGTCAATGAAGATATAAAAAAGCAAAGACTGTGATTTGCAATCAAGTCTTGTATAGGGGAGTGTGACAGATTGATTGTCCTTACCGACTGCCATTGCTGTGAAAAGACACCCATCTCCTGCATATAATTAAGAATTAGCAGGATGGCTATGGACCTTCTAGTGATTCTACTGTTAATTAAGAAACCAGCATTCTGCTCAGAGTCAAGTGTCTACTGTATGGGCCTATATCTGACAATTAAAGGACTAGCCCAACAGGTGACAGAGAAACAAAGATAATTCATCTCCAAACATAGTTCATATTGACCCTATAGTTGCTGCCAGAGTTGTTTTCTCTTTGTCATGGCAGAGAAATAGGATGTAAAGCAAACAAATATATTGCCTTTGTTTTACAATGTTATATTTCCCTCGGACCAGGCAATTTCCCCATCAGCCTAATGAAAGAAGGTAGTGTGATGGGCATGCCTTGTTAATGAAGCCAATCTACATGAATGTTATGGCACACCATTTTGAGAATTCAGTCAAGAAAGTGACTCTCAGCTTTGACATCTATAGCAGGTTAAGCTTTTGGTGTGGGAATATCTCACATAGTTTCAGCCACTAACTCAGGATGTGGGCTGTAAAGAGAAAGGATTAACTCAATAATCAGAGATGAACTATTGGAAGAAATATCAGATGAATAAGTATGTCAAAGCACTCAGAATTCAGGTTGGAGAATTAATAAATTATTTATTTATTTATTTATTTTGGAAATTTATTTTGTCGCCTGTTTGTACTTGGCAGCTTACAGGAATATAAAAAATATAGATTTATATATATATTAAATATTCAAAACAATATAAAAAATAAAACTAATAAATGAGATAATCATATAATAAATTAATAAAATAATATAATAAAATAACCCCCCACCCCTTGCTGACAGTATCACATAAGCCATTTAATGGGCTCCATCCCTCTCTGCATTCTCCAGGCCCACAGAACCAGGTCTTCAGCACCTTCCGAAAGAGTGGAGGCCATTTTAATCTTTGGGGGAATGATGTTCCAGAGAGAGGAAGCTACCATGGAGAAGGCCCTTCTTCTGGGTCCCATCAGGTGTATCTCCCTAGGGGATGGGACCAGTAACATTCCTTGCCTCCTTGCTCTAGTGGGTCAGGTACATGTGACCAGCAAGAGGTTCCTCAGATAACCTGGACCCAAGCCATGAAAGGCTTTAAAGGTGACAACCAGCATCTTGAATTGCACCCGGAAACAAACTGGCAACCAATGCAGCTCCCACAAGTGAGGTGATCAATGTGCACACCGTGGTCTGCACAAAACCATGTAGGCTGCTGCATTTTGAACCAACTGGAAATTATTCAAGGTATTGCAGAAAAACATGGGTGGGAAGGGAAGACCCCAGCACTTGCTTTGAGCCTCATTCCACCTCTTCTCTCTGCATGTAAGAGAATTCAGAAGCTGGACTTATGCAGCATGACTGCTCACTAAAAGTTGTATTGTTGCACAGAAAGCCTACACAGGTAGTCCTCAACTTATAAGCACAACTGAGCCCAAAATTACAGTTGCTAAGCTGTTTAGTAAATTTTGTCCCATTTTATGATCTTTCTTACCACAGTTGTTAAGCGAATCATCAGCAGTTGTTAAATCAACCATTTGGTCATTAAATGAATCTGTCTTCCTCCATTGTCAGAGGATGGCTATGAAGATTACAAATGGTGATCACATGATCCCAGGCAGTGCAATATCATAAATACATGCCAGTTGCCAAGCATCTGAATTTTAATCACATGATTATGGGGATGTTGTAACAGTTGTAAGTAATGAAAACTGCGCATACATCACCTTTTTTAGTGCCATTATAAGTTCAAAGAGTCATTAAACAAATGGTTGTAAATGAAAGACAACTTGTAGCTACAGGTATATTTTAGATAACCTGGCCACCTTAGATTATGTAAATGAATTTGGGAAGGGGAAGCACAAATCTTGTCCCCTGCTGATCTTCTACTTGCATGATAAGTCTTATTGTTTGAATGTCAATGCTTGTGAAGTGTCATTTACACAATGCCAAATATATGAATGAAAATTTATAGAAGAATGTTCTGTTCTTCCTCCTCTCTGGTAATTACTCTTACCAGTAATTTATTTTTGTAAAAAATGTATAATGCCATATCTACTGTACTGTTGTGGTTCACCGGCCGCAGGTGCAAATGGCTGAGATCTTGGAGAGTGAGGACTCAGATGAGGGGCCTGCATGTGATGAAGGGATGGGGCCAGGACTATCAGGAAGTGGAATGCTGCCTTCAGAGATTGTGGAGGCTGGCAGCAGTGATGAAGAGGTCCCGAGGAGCCTGTGCCCAGTGTGCATGTGCACAGGGCTGCTCAAAAGAAAGAGCAGCTGCAGCAGCACGGGTGACTTGGGAGTAAGGCTGCAAGGTAATGGCCCCTCCCTTAAGAGATAAAAGCCAGCTGACAAACTGGAGTTCTTTGCAGGAAGCAAAGAAGTTTTTGCACTCAAACCTGGTGGACATTCAGAGTATCTTGGTTGGAGACTCTTTGTGTTTGAAATATTTCTTAGTAATTTTATCTAGTATTCTTGGCAGCTTTGCACAACCTTGGCAAGGCTCGTTCTTATCAAAGACAACTAGTTTGAAACAGCCTTTTAACCGTGAAGGAAAGGAATTCGTAAAGAATCATTAAAAGGTTTTGCTGTTACCTCTGTTTCGTGTTTGTTTCCTTGGAACAAGGTTTGGGTCAGAACATGTACAATTAATGATGGCCAGTTTCTGTTATGTATGTAGGTTTGAATGTTATTGGTTTATTTGAACTGTTCTTGTAAAATGTCAAATGGTATTGGTTTAAATAGTGCGGGAAGAAACCCTGCACTCCCATTGGCTGGCAACTACGGCTGCAGGCTATAAGAGGCAGCCGTAGCAAAGCCAACTCGGGTCCATTCGAGCTGTAGTCACTGAATAAACTCTTTGCTGGAACTCTTCGCGTCTGACTCTTCATGCAGACTTAACACTGGCGACGAAGGTGGGATTGCCCTGAAGAGAAGACGACGCGAAAGACAAGCAGAAGAACGAGATGGCTGCGCTGAACACCCCCCCAGCCCCGTTCGATCCGGCGGTGGAAGACTGGGAATTGTATGCGGATCGCTTCCAGATGTACCTGGAAGGAAACGACCTCGCCGACATTCCCTGCGGTCCAGCAGTCTTCAAGATGGTGAAGGCGTTAGCAGGAGCTGCAGAACTGAAGGTAATGGAATGGCCTGATTTGGAGAAGCTTTTAAGAGCCCATTACGCCCAAAGTATCGTGCCTCATTAAGAGACACGAATTTTACCGTCGGGATCAAGGGGAAAGCGAAAATGTTAATGACTTCGTGGCAAGTTTAAGGGACATTGGGGGTGCTTGTGACTTTGTCAACTTAGAAGAGGCCATGCGTGATCGGTTTGTTTTAGGCCTCAAAGATAAGGTCTTACAAAGCAAACTGTTAATGAAACCTAAAATCACGTTTAAAGAGGCCATTGAAGAAGCTATTTCAGCGGAAGCCACCAAGTCCTCAGCAGCGGCCATGAAAAAGATTAACAAGGCCTCAAACCAGGCCTCAAGCCACTCTGATGTGAAAAATCCACAACAGCCCATTGTGAACAAATAGACTCTGATTCATATTGCAGTGAGGTGGAGGAAGGGATTTTTAGACTCAGAATGGAGAAGAAAAGGAAAGATCCTGGGAGAAAGAGGCAAGAATATTATTGCAGAGGCTGTGGGGGGGCACCCCTGCACTGAATGCAAGTTCTTAGACACCATCTGCCTACGTTGTGAGAAAAGGGGTCACCTAGCCAGAGTCTGCAAATCATCCAGAACTCCACCTAGTAGGAAGAAATTTCCTGAAAAGGATTTTAAGCCCAACAACTTCATTGAAAAGATGGGGCGCAATTCAGAAGCAAATGGGAAAAATGAAACTCACCAAACAATCACTATTGGTCATTCTTCACCCTTGAGAAGCAGAAAAGTACACGTGAAGGTGTTCATTGAAGGAAGGCCTTGCCAAATGGAAGTGGACTCAGGCTCCTATTTATCTATGGTGTCATGGGACACTATTCACAGGCTACTTCCCAACATTCAGAAGAAACATTTCCAGAAGCAAGCACTGACTCTTAAAGACTACCAAGGGAACAAGATTCCAGTAGTTGGAGCAAGAGATTTCAATGTGCAGTTTAAAGGCCACACCAAACGTTTGCCTCTGACCATCGTGGACAAAGATCGCCCAAGCTTGCTGGGACTTGAGTGGTTCAAGCCACTAGGCATCGAGGTGACTGGCATCAATCACGTGAGCAACTCTGAATGGGAGGAGGCCTTGAAGTCTGAGTTTCCAGAGGTCTTCAGCGAAGGACTGGGCAAGTATATGGGGACCCCTATCACTTTCAACCTAGATCCCAAGGTGCCCCAATTCGTTTAAAGCCCAGGAGGGTTCCATTTGCTTTAAAGGAAAAAATTGATGCACAATTAGATAAATTAATTGCTCAAGGGGTTTTAGAGCCCACTGACCACTCCAGTGGGAACACCCATAGTCACACCAGTCAAGGCTGATGGGTCAGTAAATCTAGTCACACCAGTCAAGGCTGATGGGTCAGTAAGAAGAGACTATAACCATGCTGCAGCAGAGCGCATACCCAGTACCAGTTGTGCATCATCTGCTACATTCACTGGCAGGGGTACAGTCTTTGCCAAATTGGACTTGGCCCAGGCATATCAACAACTAACAGTTGATGATGCCACTGCAGAGGCCCAAACAATTGTGACTCACAGAGGTGCCTTCAAATGTAAAAGGTTACAATTTGGAGTAAGCGTGGCACCTGGCATTTTTCAAAGTCTTATGGAAAGAATGCTGCAAGGACTGCCAGGGTAGTGCCTTACTTTGATGATGTGTTAATCTCTGCTGAAAATGACACTCAGCTTCAAGAAAGACTCAGAGAAGTCCTTACCAGATTCAGAAAAGCGGGGTTAAAAGTCAAGGAAGACAAATGCACACTTAAAACAGACAGAGTTGAGTTCCTGGGCTACATGATTGACAAGCATGGCATCCACCCTACTGATGCCAAAGTTAAAGCAATCAAAGAAGCCCCTAAACCTAAATGCAAAATAGATTTGCAAGCCTTCCTTGGACTCATTAACTTTTATCACATGTTTCTACCTCAAAAGGCATCCATTGCTGAACCTTTGCACCGTCTGCTTGATAAAAAGCTGTTTGGATCTGGGGAGGAAGGAACAATCAGCATTTAACAGTATTAAGAGACTAATCACATCTGATGCTGTATTGATACAATTCTCTGAGAATTTGCCTGTTGTACTGACTTGTGATGCATCCCCTTTTGGAGTGTGGGGGGGTGAGCCACAGGCTTCCCAGTGGAAGGGAAGCCCCTATTGCATTTTACTCTCGCACTTTGACCAAAACAGAGAGGAATTATAGCCAACTGGACAAGGAGGCATTGGCAATTGTTGCAGCTGTCAAGAAATTTCATGAATATCTGTATGGCAGGTCATTTACCATTGTTACAGATCACAAACCTTTATTAGGCATTGTGGCAGGAGACAAACCTACGCCTATTATCCTGTCACCAAGAATGCTGAGGTTGACTGAATTTCTTGCAGCCTATTCATACAAACTGATTCACAGGCCTGGCAAGGACATTGGACATGCTGATGCACTGAGTTGTTGCCCACTGCCTTGCCACAAGGTAGACTTTGAACTGGAAACACACACTTTTTTCCTAGAGACTGTTGCTAAGCTTCCAGTCCATGCTGCTGAAATTGCCAGAGAGACTGCCAAAGATGCTGTGTTGGCTCCTGTTATAGGCTGGATTAAGAAAGGTTGGCCTCTTCAAGATCTACCTCACCTTGCCCAACCTTTTAAGTCCAGACAAACTGAATTATCTGTATTAAGAGGATGTATTTTGTGGGGTAACAGGATGGTTATTCCTGCAAAACTGCAAAGAGAGGTTTTGGAAATACATGAGGGTCATCCTGGTATTGTAAGGATGAAGGGATTGGCCAGGAGTTATGTATGGTGGCCAGGTATTGACAAAATGGTTGAAAACTGGGTTGCATCTTGTCCCAATTGCCAGGTAGTCAGGCCTGCCCCACCTCACGCCCCCACACAGGAATGGGAATGTCCTAGGGGCCCATGGTCTAGGATCCACATTGATTTCACAGACCCTACTAGAGGGCACACTTTTCTGGTTATAGTAGATGCATATTCCAAATGGCTTGAGGTAATTCCCATGACATCCACCACAACTGATGCTGTCATTAAGCAGCTCAGAAAACTGTTTGTAACCCATGGGTTACCAGATGTCCTTGTCTCTGACAATGGCCCTCAATTCACATCTAACATTTTTGAATCCTTTCTAGCACAACAGGGTATCAGATATGCCCTCACTGCCCCTGGGCACCCTTCGGCTAATGGCCGGGCTGAACGCATGGTACGCTTTACCAAAGAGAAGCTTCAGCAGCTGGGTCCTGGGGACATCACTGAGAAGCTTGAAAACTTCTTAGTGTTCAGCACATCACTCCTAGCCCATCAAATAACTTATCCCCAGCAGAGTTGTTGATGGGTAGGAAACTTAGGTCTTCCCTTGACCGCCTTCATCCCACTTACGCCCAACGCACCACTGGATTCCACTTCCAAAGTTCGACTTTCAGTGTGGGTGATTCTGTATATGCTAAGAACCTTATAGGTGAACCTCTGTGATTCTGCTGAAATAACTCACATCACTGGCCCTCGTTCTTACAGGGTACAAACAGAGGATGGACTCCTCTGAAGCAGGCACATTGATCAACTTAGATCCAGGTTCCCTCAGGAACATCGCCCCTGTCTCTCTCTGGGTCCCTCACCTGATGTCACTTCTAGGGGAAGGGGAGGAACAGGAGGAAAATCAGCAAGCAAGAATCAACCCCATGTGTAACGAGCCATTGACAGGAACCATCCTGAACCCTGTCACAATGCCAAGATCCATCCTTAGAAGTGGAAGATTGCACATCACTACCTGACTTGGGTGCTGACATTGGAATGGAGATGGGTTGGGAGGAGAGACCAGATTCTAACAGTCTAACAGGGTCTCCTTTCACAGGAAGTCCCAACAGGGAAATGTCAGCAGACACATTTCCCTCTCACTGGGTGAGAACTTTAAAACTTCTGAACCACGAAGGTCTCAACGTACACGTAAGAGCCCCACCTATTTAAAGGAATACATTAGATAGTTGGGGTTTGGTATGGACTGAACCTAGTGGGGAGGGGTGTTATGTATGTAGGTTTGAATGTTATTGGTTTATTTGAACTGTTCTTGTAAAATGTCAAATGGTATTGGTTTAAATAGTGCGGGAAGAAACCCTGCACTCCCATTGGCTGGCAACTACGGCTGCAGGCTATAAGAGGCAGCTGTAGCCCAGCCAACTCGGGTCCATTCGAGCTGTAGTCACTGAATAAACTCTTTGCTGGAACTCTGCGCGTCTGACTCTTCATGCAGACTTAACAGTTTCCACATTCCAAAACCTTTATAATTTATTTTTTATTTTTTATTTTTAATTACATTTATATGCCGCCCTTCTCCGAAGACTTACAATTCTGGGATACAACCCAGTGTGCTCAGCAATAGCCTTCATTCCATTGTATATGCCTGCTTATTACTAAACGGCATTTTTACAAGGTCAGCTAATTGCCCCCAACAATCTTGGGTCCTCAATTTACCTACCCTGAGAGGATGGAAGGCTGAGTCAACCTTGAGCCTGGTGGGATTCGAGCCTACACTGTAGGCAGCTGGATCTTAAGAGCAGGCATTTAACAGCCTGAGCTACCAGCCTGAGCTACCAGGGCTCAATAATAACTTCGCTTCCTATTCATTTCTGAATTCTGAGAATGAGTGCTGAAGACGTCTGTCTTTACCAAGCTAGTCCTAGTGGGAAAGTGCATAGAGCCTGATTCTCTTGAAAGAGGGGCATATATTTAATTATTTTATTGTTCATGAAGGAACTTGCATCATAGAACAATACTGTCTTGCTTTAGAAAATGTTTATCTTTCAAATAGTTATGAATCATAGTTTCATAATTTCTGAAGAAGTTGTTGATCATTTATTTAAAAGCAATTCTAATTTATTTTGAGGAACTGGTTCATATCAGTCAAGTTTGAGGAGGTCTTCAGTGCCTAGCTGGGGAATGCTGGGACTTAAAATCAACATATCTTAAAGTTGCTGGGGTTGAGATATGTGCCTTTGTTTTTCTGCATTAGAGTACTTGTACTTTCTGATTCACTAAAGTACAGTCCATTTTGTCTCGAGAGTACTTCACAGTACTCTCTGAAAGATAAATGGTTTTTCTTAGGCTATGTCAATCTTTAACTTAAGTTGATTACTACTTTGGCAGCATTGATCATACCATTGATTTATTTCACTAACGTTTAAGTGGTATTCATTCATTTTTCAATCCATTTTGCATTATCTTGACTCCGTCTGTCTGGGGCTTATTTTGCTGGGTTGCTTTGTTTTTTGAATTGCTATAGCTTTCAGGTAACCTCATGTCCTATACATTCCTTTTTGGGAATCTGGTAATAGTCTGTAAAACTATTTTTTAACAAAGAGGTTTGAACCATTAAAGAAGCCTTTCAAATTTGCTATTACTCCTACATACCAGTAATATGCACTACACTACTGAAGTGTATTTCTAGAAGCCTGGCATTCTGGCAAATTAGCCGCCAAATGACACATTGACATAGGAAAATTTATACACTATGCAAGAGACACTAAAACACCTTCCCACCAACAACCAGTGCCCAGATGAGCAGAGATTAACTACAAAAATTAACTAAACAATACCCCAATTTAGAAACTGTCAAACAAGCCAACAGTAAACAGTCCAAGCAAAGAACATCTAAGACCACCCCCACCAAATTTGACAGCTACTAGAATATAAACTGAAACCAAATCCCACTTTTTACTAGCACTGATAATATCACCTAGTTGGGTAATACAGTGTCTGCTAGAAAATGTCCAAGCTCAGAGAGTGCCAAGGAACCTTCATTTCAATGCTGAGCTACAAGTATTCTCCTTTATTATTACTGCCAAAGTACACAGACTACAGATTCCTTAGAAGACTACTCAACAGAGATCAGATAGGCACAATTCACTTACTTCTTTTGACTTTTTAATTTATTGCTGATATTCCTCATACATTCACTCATTTAGTAACTGTGCAAAGTTGCAGCAGGATTGAAAAAAAATTCCTTTAATGGAAAGCAATTTCCATTCCAGCCAAATTTTGGAGCATTTAAAACTACTCATCTTCTTTTCCATAATTTTGATGTTCTTGTACCAGAGCAGATACTGAGAATTAAGTATCTGTATTCCATATCTGTCACTGTGCCATGCCTTAGATTGTAAATACAGTAATCTGTTGCAACTCTTTGCAAACTTCACGGGGGGAAACTCTTCAAGGTAATCGAGAAAAGATGCACAAACCATGAGTGCTAATATTATCTTTATTGTAAGGTTACAGTAACAGAATCTTGAATGATGAAAGCCTTTCTCTCCTCCGTTACTTTTACTTTCCTGAAAATGAGGAAAGGTCCTTTCAGAGACATTGTCCATGCTCCTTTTCTTTCTGTGGGCTGAGATACCATTTGCATTATGGTTGTCTAGTCTGTGGCTCTTCCTCCTGCCTCCCAAGGTCTTTCTCATAGACAATTACATCTGGAAAATCCACTAAACATGATGTTCCATCAGGCAAGAGGGACTGGAAGGTTATGACTGCTCTACTGATGAACAAAACTGTTTTAATTTGGGCCATTGACTGCAATATTCCCAGGATTTTTAAATTTTATTTTATTTTACTTCTATTGATTTTTATGCTGTTATTTATTTTGCTGGTGTTTAATTGTTTACTTTTTATCTGAATTTATAAAGATGAAAATATCCAGAGATAGTTCTATTTGGAGAAATAGAATTCTCCAATTAGAACTATCTCTGGATATTTTCAACATAACATCATACAACGACATAAGATAACAACATCAATAACAATATATAAAATAATTTAAAATGTTTATTTCATCAATCATCATTGTCTTTATTGTCTTCTCCTTCTCATGTGCTTGCTTTCTTTTCTGGTTTGTCCATTCTGTCTTTTCTTCTGTTTTTTCTGCTATTTCCTCTCTTTCCTGCCCTCTTTGATCTTCATTCATTATTAGTTGCAGTGTATTTTATATTTTCCCATATATGGCTTGCATTAGGTACTTTATCTCTCTGTGATTCTTTTCCATAATAACCCTGATGTGGAAGCTGCCTGGACTACTTAAATGGAATTGATTAATAATCCTAAGATGTAAAGAACTATGATTATTGAACTTTCTGAGGAGTAACATTGGACTGTCTGGAATGTATTTTTTTGGATTTTAGTAAGAGTGGTATTTATTAAAATAAGACAAGATGCTCCATCAGGAGGGAATGAGTGAGATTTCAAGAGAAATGGCATTGATGTTTCAAAGCATTTGGGGTACTATAGAAAAGAATCACAGAGAGATAAAGTACCTAATGCAAGGCATATATGGGAAAATAGAAAATATATTACAACTGATGATGAATGAAGATCAAAGAGTCCCAGAAAGAGAGGAGATAGCAGAACAAATAGAAGAAAAGGCAGAACGAGCAAACCAGCAAACAAAATAAGAAGATGAGAAGGAGAAGATGATAAAGACAATAATGACTGATGAAATAAACCAAGGGAAAGCACTTTAAGAGGTTTAAAAATGGAATTGGATAACTTGGAAGATACTTTTGAAAGGGAGATAGGGGTTTGGGTGGATACTCTGGAGACCTGGCAGCTTAGGAGGATAGAGATGAGAGAAATATCCAGTCTGAATGGTGAAAATACAGATGTTGATAGAGATAAAGATCCAAAAGAGGAATATGGGAGGCAAGCCAAAAAACAAATAAGAATTGAAATATTAAAACAAATGAGAAATGATGGATAGAAAGGATTTTTCTAATACGATGATGGCCTGATTAGAAATTTGAACAGAGGTAAAAATAAGAATATACACCTTTATGTGAAGCAATAGATGGAAAGATTGGAGGTTGAAAGAGGGCATTATTAGGTATGTTTAAATAATAGGAAGACTGGTACTTGAATGGCAAATTGTGACTTTGAACAACCAAATAATAAAGGGTTATGCCTTGTATAAACATGTGTATTAATATTAGCATTAGCAATGGTGACCTGATTAGAAGTTAGAATAGAGGTAGAAATAAGAAATAGGGGGAATATTAGCAGATATAATTTTTATATAATAGAATATAAGTAATAATTTGATGGAAAAGATCAGAGGTTGAAAGATGGTATTACCATATATGGTTATATCATTGACATTAAAATGGAATATTGAAATATTGAAAAACTACTTAAAACATGCATATTAATATTGGGATTATATAAGTTTGATTAATATAACAACTATTATGATTATCATTATTGATGTTTGCATTAAAATGAATTATACCCAGGGGCCACATTGTTCATGCATTGATATTGATGTATATTAAAAATAAAAATTTAATAGAACTTGAAAACAATAACTTAAAGTGTTAATTCTATTCTATTTCTTATGGAATTCATAATACAAATATACTAAAGCTACCTAGTTCAGAAGCAAACACTGAACAATTCAGTTCAATTCAGATAGATCTGGAAGGGACCTTGGATGTCTTCTAGTAACCCCTGCTCAAGCAGAAAACCTTACATCATTTCAGCTGCCCAGTCTCTTAAAAAATCTCCAGAGATGACGCGCCAACAACTTCTGGAGGCAAGTTTTTTCTGGTTAATTGAACTCACTGTTAGGAAGTTTCTTCTTAATTCCAGGTTGCTTCTCTCCTTGATTAGTTTCCATCCATTGTTTCTTGTCCTGTCCTTTGGTGTTTTGAAAAATAAATTGACTCCCTCTTCTTTGTGGCAGCCTCTCAAATATTGGAATACTGTTATCATGTCACTCCCTAGTCCTTCTTTTCTATAGACTGGCCATACCCAAATCTTGCAACCATTTTTTCATATGTTTTAGTCTTCAGACCTTTAATCACTTCAGTTGTTCTTCTCTGCACTTTTTCCAAAGTGTCAACATCTTTTTTGTAATGTGGTGACCAAAACTGAATGCAGTATCCCTGGTGTGGTCTTACTAACATTTTATAAAGTGGTTCTATAAGCCAGCCCTGTGGACTCAGGCTTAATTTCAAAAGTATATCTCAGCTTGAAATCTGAAGTATAGATAACAAAAAAATTACTCTATAGTTGCAAAAAATCAGGAAGAATCTGATAGCATCTTTTCCAATTAATACATTTTATTAAAAGGCATATGTTATGTATACAGAGTTTGAATTGATTGGTTGTTCTTGTAAAGTGTTTAAAATGTTTGGTTAAAAAGTGCGGGAAAACCCTGCACTCTGATTGGCTGTCAGCCGAGGCAGCCGGCTATATATAGCTGCCTCGGCTAAGCCAAATCGGGTCCATTCTGAGCTGAATGGACTAATAAACTTAAGAGCTGAAGCACTCCGCGTCTGCCTCTTCATGCAAACATAACACTGGCAATGAAGGTGGGATTCCCTTGAAGAAGAAGGCAACGCAGAACAGAAGAAGAGCGAGATGGCTGCGCTGAACACCCCCCCAGCCCCGTTCGATCCGACGGCAGAAGACTGGGAGTTGTATGCAGATCGTTTCCAAATGTATCTGGAAGGAAACGATCTAGCCGACATTTCCGAGAAGCGGAAGAGGGCGGTCTTTCTTACGTACTGTGGTCCGGCAGTTTTCAAGATGGCGAAGGCATTAGCAGGAGCTGCAGATGTGAAGGTAATGGACTGGCCTGATTTGGAAAGGCTGTTAAGAGCCCATTACGCGCCACAAGTATCGTGCCTCATTAAGAGACACGAGTTTTACCGTCATGATAAGGGGGGAAACAAAAGCATAAACGACTTCCTGGCAAGTTTAAGAGACATTGGGGGTGCATGCGAATTCAACAGTTTAGAAGAGGCCATGCGCGATCGTTTCGCTTTGGGCCTTAAAGACAAGGTGTTACAGAGCAAGTTATTAATGAAACCTAAGATCACGCTGAAAGAAGCAATAGAAGAAGCCTCTTCAGCAGAAGCTACCAAGTCCTCAGCAGCAGCCATGAGGAAGATGAACAGGGCCTCGAGCCATTCTGATGGGGAAAAGTCCTCCACAAATCATTGTGAGGAACTAGATTCTGAGTCAGATTGCAGTGAGGTGGAGGAAGGAATTTACAGACTCAGAATGGAGCGGAAAAAGAAAGACCTGGGAAGAAAGAGGCAAGATTTCTACTGCAGAGTTTGTGGGGGAAGCCACCCCCGCACTGAATGCAAGTTTCTAGATGCCATTTGCCTCCGTTGTGAAAGAAAAGGATACCTAGCAAGAGTCTGCAAATCATCCAGAACTCCACCCAACAGAAGGAAGTTTACTCCAAACAAAGACAAAGAATTCAAGTCTAGCAACCTCAGTGAGAAAATGGGGCGCAGCACAGAAGCAAATGGGAAGAATGAAACGCATCAAACAGTAACTATTGGTCAGTCATCCCCTTTAAAAACAGAAAAGTGCACGTCAAGGTACTTATTGAAGGAAGGCCTTGCCAAATGGAAGTGGACTCAGGCTCATACCTATCTATGGTGTCATGGGACACTATTCAAAGACTGTTACCAAATATTCAGAAGACTCACTTCAAGAAGCAAGCATTGACTCTTAAAGACTACCAAGGGAACAAGATTCCAGTAGTTGGAATAAGAGAATTCAATGTGAAGTTCAAGGGCCACACCAAGCATCTACCCCTGACCATCGTAGACAAGGATCACCCAAGTCTGCTGGGACTTGAATGGTTCAACCCGCTGGGCATCGAGGTGACTGGCATCAATCACATGAGCAACACTGAGTGGGAAGAGGCCTTGAAGTCTGAATTTCCAGAAGTCTTCAGCGACGGATTAGGCAAGTACTTGGGGACCCCTATCACCTTTAACCTAGATCCCAAGGTACAACCAATCCGTTTAAAACCCAGAAGGGTTCCATTTGCCTTAAAGGAAAAAATTGATGCACAATTAGATAAACTAATAGCCCAAGGGGTTTTAGAGCCCACTGACCACTCCAGGTGGGAGACACCCATAGTCACACCAGTCAAGGCTGATGGGTCTGTGAGAATCTGCGAAGACTACAAGGGGACATTGAACCATGCGCTACAACAGAGCGCTTATCCAGTTCCAGTAGTGCATCATTTATTACATTCTTTTGGAGGGGGCACAATTTTCACCAAATTGGACCTGGCCCAGGCATATCAACAATTAACAGTTGATGATGCCACTGCAGAAGCCCAAACCATTGTAACCCATAGAGGTGCCTTCAAATGCAAAAGGTTGCAATTTGGAGTAAGCGTGGCACCAGGCATCTTCCAAAGCCTTATGGAAAGGATGCTCCAAGGGTTGCCGGGGTGGTGCCTTATTTTGATGACGTTTTAATTTCTGCTGAAAATGACACTCAGTTACACGAGAGACTCAGGGAAGTCCTAACCAGATTCAAAAAAGTGGGGTTAAAAGTCAAAGAAGAAAAATGCACACTTAGAACAGATAAAGTGGAATTCTTGGGTTACATGATTGATAAACATGGCATCCACCCCACAGAGGCCAAAGTTCAGGCAATCAAAGAAGCCCCCAGGCCAAAATGCAAAACAGATTTACAAGCATTCTTGGGACTCATTAACTTCTATCATATGTTTCTACCTCAGAAGGCAACCATTGCAGAACCCCTACATAGATTACTGGACAAAAAATCTGCATGGGTTTGGGGCAGAAAGGAACAAGCTGCATTTAACAATATTAAGAGACAAATCACATCTGATTCTGTACTAATACAGTTCTCTGAGAATTTGCCTGTTGTACTGACTTGTGATGCATCCCCTTTTGGAGGGGGGGGTGTTGAGCCACCTGCTTCCCAGCGGAAGGGAAGCACCTATTGCATTTTACTCTTGCACCTTGACTAAAGCAGAGAGAAACTACAGCCAACTGGACAAGGAAGCTTTGGCAATTGTAGCAGCTGTCAAGAAATTCCATGAGTATCTATATGGGAGAACATTTACTATTGTCACAGATCACAAACCTCTTTTAGGCATCGTGGCAAAACCAACGCCCACGATCCTGTCACCAAGAATGCTGAGATGGACTGAATTTCTTGCTGCTTATTCATACAAACTGATCCACAGACCTGGTAAAGACATTGGGCATGCAGATGCTTTGAGTTGCTGCCCACTTCCTTCACACATTGAGGACCCTGTTCCTGAGACTCACACTTTTTTTCTAGAAACTTTTGCCAAGCTTCCAGTACATGCTGCTGAAATTGCCAGAGAGACTGTCAAAGACACTTTATTGGCTCCTGTCATAGGCTGGATTAAGAAAGGTTGGCCACTTCAAGATCTACCTCAACTTGCCCTACCTTTTAAATCCAGGCAAACTGAATTATCTGTATTAAGAGGATGTATTTTGTGGGGTAACAGGGTGGTTATTCCTGCAAAACTACAGAAAGAGGTTTTGGAAATGTTACATGAGGGTCATCCGGGAATTGTCAGAATGAAGGGATTGGCCAGGAGTTATGTATGGTGGCCAGGTATTGACAAAATGGTTGAAAACTCGGTTGCATCCTGTCCCAACTGTCAGATTGTCAGGCCTGCCCCACCTCTCACCCCCAAACAGGAATGGGAATGTCCTAGGGGCCCATGGTCTAGGATTCACATTGATTTGCTGGCCCTACCAGAGGGCACACTTTCCTTATTATAGTAGATGCATATTCCAAATGGCTAGAGGTTATCCCTATGGCATCCACCACAACTGATGCTGTCATCAAACAGCTTAAAAAACTTTTTGTAACTCATGGGTTACCTGATGTGCTTGTTTCTGACAATGGTCCTCAATTTACATCCAACCTTTTAAAATCATATCTAGCACAACAGGGTATCAGACATGCCCTGACAGCCCCTGGGCATCCTTCGGCTAACGGCCGGGCTGAACGTATGGTACGTTTTACCAAGGAAAAACTTCAGCAATTGGGTCCAGGGGATATCACTGAGAGAGTTGAAAAACTTCTCAGTGTCCGGCATATCACTCCTAACCCATCAACTAACTTATCCCCAGCGGAGTTGTTGATGGGTAGGAAACTCAGGTCTCCCCTTGATCGCCTTCATCCCACTTACACACCCAACGCACCACTCGATTCCACTAGCAAAGTTCGCACGTTCACTGTGGGTGATTCTGTTTATGCTAAGAACCTTATGGGTGAACCTTTATGGATTCCTGCTGAGATAACCCAAATCACAGGCCCTCGATCTTACAGGGTACAAACAGAGGATGGTGTCCTCTGGAGCAGGCACATTGATCAGCTTAGATCCAGGTTACCTCAGGAACATCGCAATTGTTCCTCTCTAGTTCCGATACCTAATGCCTTTTCTAGGGGGGAAGGGGAGGATCATGAGTGTAATGAACAAGCAAGAATCAACCCCATGTGTAACGAGCTAACACAACAGGAACCATCCCAAAACCTGTCACAATACCAACAACCATTTTCACAAATGGAAGATTGCACATCATTACCTGATTTAGGTGCTGACATTGGGTTGGAGATGGATTGGGAGGAGAGACCAGGTTGTAGTAACCAAACAGGTTCTACCATTACTACAAGTCCTAGTAAGGAAATGTCAGCAGACACATTTCCTCCCTCACAAGGTGAGAACCTTAAAACATCTGAACCACGTAGGTCTCAACGTACACATAAGAGCCCCACCTATTTAAAAGAATACATTAGATAGATGGGGTTTGAGTATGGACTGAACCTAGTGGGGAGGTGTTATGTATGCAGAGTTTGAATTGATTGGTTGTTCTTGTAAAGTGTTTAAAATGATTGGTTAAAAAGTGTGGGAAAACCCTGCACTCTGATTGGCTGTCAGCCGAGGCAGCCGGCTATATATAGCTGCCTCGGCTAAGCCAAATCGGGTCCGTTCTGAGCTGAAGTCACTAATAAACTTAAGAGCTGAAGCACTCCGTGTCTGCCTCTTCATGCAAACATAACAGCATACATTTTTGTGAACTTGTATCTGATGAAGTAAATGGCAGTCCCTAAAAGTTTATGCCTTAAAAAGTACTACCAGATTCTTCCTGGTTTTTAATAACCATCTGACTAATCTAGAAATTATTGTCTCTGTGCCTATTCTATTTTTCCCCTTTGAAATTCTTCCCCTCTATCTCTCTGCCTCTCTTTCTGTCTCTTTCTCTGTCTCTGTCTGTCTGTCTGTCTCTCTGTGCCTCTTTCTCTCTCTGTCTCTCTCTGTCTTTCTCTTGCTCGCCTCTCATATATATAGTCAGCTATCTCAGAAGAAATTGCTCTTGTTGATGTATACTAATCAATTAAAAATAATGCATATATAAAAACATGCATATATAATATAAAAATCAACAATAAAAACTGAGATTAATTAAAACTAAAATATATACAAAGCAGACAGACAATGTGTACATCTACCTCAATAGCAGAGCCATTTAAATAAGTCTCCATTTCCCTGGGACCCCCAGGCTGATAATATAATCAGATGTTGATGGACTTTATTGAACACATTTAGAAACCACCCATCACCCTTACAAAGTGACTCCAGGTGGTGTACAAATAAGACATAAAAACTATATAAATATCATAATATAAAAAAAATGAAAACTGTAATAAAATATTTAAAATTAAAAAATATTTAAAAAGACAGGAGTGGAGAGGCCTACCTCACTTCTGGGAGGAGAATGTTCAAAAATGTAGGGACAATGGAAAGGATAGAAGCAACTTCTGAAACATTAAAAGGGATGGAGCTAACCTAATTATTTCACTCCTTGGGGAGTGAAATAATGTTCCATAAGGTGGGCATCATGGGAGAGAAAGCCTGCTACCTGGGATTGACCAAATGTAGGTCCCTAGCAGATTGTAGCCACATAATGCCAAATCTAATGGGCTAGGCTGGTATAATTGAGGAGAGGCTCTCCCTCAGTTAACCTGATTACATTCCATGGGTGTTTGCCATTTAAAACCAGCAGCTTTAACTGGTCGAGGAAGAAAACTGGCACCAAATGCAGCTTGCAGAGCAGATTTATACTATGTGCTGTCCTAGGAACACACACAACTGCTTGTGACACTGCATTCTGCATCAGCTGGGGCTTTCCCAATATATTTCAAGGCCTGCACCATATAGAGTGTATTACAATAGTCCAATTTGGAAGTGAGTAGGGCATGAGTGACCATAAGCAGAACCTCCTATCCAGAGATGGGTGCAACTGGCACACAATGTGAAGCTGTGCAAAGGCTCTCAGTCATAACTAAAAAAAACCATGCTCCTTATTTGACCAGTTATGATGCTCATTGAAAAATAAACATTGCTACCCATGCCATAATGAATATATACTCCATTTTTTTCAGAAAGCTTTTTGATACCATTTTTACTTCTTTCTTTCTCTCTTTGTTCCTCTTTGTTTTTTGATTCAGATCCTGAAAGTAGGAAACAGGCATTCCTTCAGAAGCACTAATTTCTGCAAAACTGTGCTATAGCTAAATGTTGCTCCCCTTCACCCCATTATTCCAAAACAGGTCCACATTTAGATGAAACCTCTCTACCAACTGAGAACCTACCACTTCACCAAAGCATCTGTGCCACTATCCAGGAGATCCTGCTTTCAGGAATTTTCTCCCAGCAGGATGGGGAGCCTGAGGTCTTCTGAAGGTTGCTCAGCATTTATTTTCAGCAACATCTGTACTGACCTTTCTAACTGATGCTGTTGGGAGTTGTCGCAGCACCTGGAGGCTACAGAAATAAATACTCTGTCCAAATATTTAGTGTAACTTAACTTCCATTATTTCACTCTATATCTGTCTTCCAGATTATGAAATAATTCTTTAAAATCTGGCATTTCAGACTTGAGTCTATATTCTAGATAGAATAAACATTCAGTCTTTAATGCTCATATACTATTAGAGGAAGTTCTGGAAATGTCCATGGTCCCCTATCTTTCATCAGATCACTGTTGCCTGATACTAAGAATCTATAGTGTACATTTTAGGATTTTAAATTCCACAGACGGACCACATGTCTCAAAATAGTTTTTTCCCATTTTTCCTTCAGATGCATACAGCATAAAGGCAATTCACCACCAGAACTACTTAGCTTGCATATGACTCTTGCTTGTAGTACTTCATGCTAGTTTTCATAAAGAAATTTGAGGGCAAAAAACAACACTTATGAAAAAACTAGAGTAAAGCTATGACACTGACACATACAGTCCTCTTAACTGCCAGCTAAAAACAAAGGTAAACATGTTTTCTTTCAGGTCTGTAATCCTAGGAGAGCACCACTTAGAGATGAGTGGTTTTCCTAGTAGATAGTGGGAAGAAAATTCCTTGCCACTACCCTTTTTTCGATGATAGTCTCAGGCCAGCCTTCCAACTGCTGTGATTCTGTCGACTTTAGGTCCTCTGTCTTAGGACAGAGTGTAAAGCCATTCAACTCTGCATTCTAAAGACAAGAATTTATTTTCTGTTGGGTCCTAGATGTCCAGCTAAAGAAGACAGAAGTAGAATCTCTTCCCAACCACCAATTTCTATTATAGCAATTTCTCAGTCTGATGGCTTTTCTTTACAGTTATGAAAAAGAGAAGAAAAGAAAGGAAAAGAGAAGAGAAGAGAGAAGAAAAGAGAGAGTGAAGGAAGGAAGGAAAGAAAGAAAACCCTGTCTATCCTCAACCATCTGAAATAAACTGATTGATTAGATTCCTTATGGCTGCTCTTATTCCCATTTTACTACAGACTCAGAAAGCTTAAATGAGTAGCAAGAGTCAATTATCACAAACAAACCCATTTTTGTCAGTATTGGGAACCCCAAGCTCTAGAATTGGTAAACACATGGTTGTCCCATATTACAGGAATGTCTTGTAGGCAGACCAAGACCACTTTGGATGTTTTCCAGAGCTCTCTAAATTCATGCTATTAAATTAACATATCATTTAAAAATTGGAAGCAAGATAAAGTAGCGTATTACACACATCATTGTATTTAATAATAAAATGTATAAATAATAAAGGTCTTTCTATGCCTTTCAGGACTTTCACATCTGCATTTGATAGAAAGCATCACTGAAGTTTAAACAGAAAAGGAGGCACATTATGCTTCCAACTGTAATCTACTCCACCCATAATGCTGAAAATGTCTACATCCTGTTACAAAATACTTTTTCTGCAAATTTTGTTTTTTGTTCTTTGAGTAGTTTTAAAAGAAGGAACTGGATGACAATGAACTGGATGCCCTTAACTTAAGCAGATCTACTTTCTGACAGAACTTTTAATGGCAAATTCCTGAAAGAGCAGTTGGCAGTGATGACTAGGAGAACCTTTGCACAACTTTGGTTTGTGCACATGCTGCAGCTTTTGCTGGATTAGGTCTCCCCTGTGTTCAGTTAATCATCTCCTAGACAACTGCAACACATTGTACATGGGCTACCCTGAAATGCAGTTTTTAGGGCCTCTAGAAGAGCTCTTGTTAGAGCGCTACTCCACAAATTGTATGTTGGTTTTCTTCTCAGGGCAGTTCAAGGTTTTGGTTATGATCCTTAAAGCCCTCCATTGCATGTGTTCAGATTATTTGGATAACCATCTCATCTGTCTAGGACAGGCCCTAGGGCTCATGCTGACATAGGAGACTTGTTATGTATCCTGTCGATCAAGGAAAAGTCCAGGAGAGTCCAGCTTTCTCTCATGGTGCCAATCCTTTGGAATTGACCCCTGGGGGAAGTTTGCTCCCATCTGCCTGTCCATCTGTAACAGCCTGAAGATTGTTCTAGCCACCTTCAGTATGGTATTCCCTAACCAGATCTGATGGTTGACCCAGGAACCCAGTGGCGGAATACCATACTGGAGGTGGCTATTAGACCTCTTCCATGTGCGTCCTGCCCCCTCCCACACTTCCTATAATTATTTAAACTGATACTCTGTTTTTACTATTGTTGTATTTATATCTTTTTTAAATATCATTTTACTGTTGCAAACGACCCATAGTAGCCCCACAAAGAGATGGGCAACAAAGAAATGTAATAAACAAACAAACGATACATAAATAAACATCCATATGTGGTATTTAATAGTCCTCATTTTGTCTCTGAGCAGGGACATGCTATTGAGCTGAACATGAATGAGATGTGTAAATACCTGAAGGAGTAGAATTTCCACAGTTTAAGCTCTAAAGCTAGTGTTTATGAATGAGAATGGACCATTAGGAATAGAAGTCTGGACTTTGAAAGCCTGTAAGAGATCTGGATGGAAAGAGAAGGAGATAAATGTTGCATTCTAAGAGGAGACTTTGGGTTAGGTGACATTATGTATTATTCCATTATTTATGATGCACTAATCATTTTCAGTTTAGAAACACCTATGCAAGTAGTAAGTGTCCTTGAAGATGGTGAAATACATTAAAATAGAATAATTGGGTATTCTAAAAGCATTGTGCTCATTTTGAATTCCTGAATGCAAATATGAAACAATAACAAAATGTATAATTGTGTAAAACATCTACATAGTGGCCAGAATTATCACTGGAAGAAGTGGAAAAAAGGAAGGCCAAGAGACTACAGATTAACTGCATGCATTATTACTCACAGAAATTCAGCTTTATCTACTTGAGATCTGGACAAAAGTCAGCCCAGAGAAATAGTGAGTGCCAGTCAATCAGTTGGAACATGCAGAGGTGCTGAAGTAAAAATCTTTCTGGTATGCAAAGATCTCGTGGTTGGATCATTATTTGTGTAGTGTATGCCTTTATGTATGCAGCAGGGACTAAGTCTGCAAAGACGTAAGATGCTGGTTCAGAAAATGGCCCAGTGGCTTTCAGCTAAAAAGTGATCAGGCATGGCATATTTGAAGCCCCATTCAATCAAGAAAAAGAGAGAGATGTCCTGAAGCGGATACTTCTCAAAGCATCCTGCAAACTACAATTACAGAATTTTTATGTTGTGTAAAGACACCCAGCAGAAAATAAAATGTGGTGACTGGGGGAAGACTCATGCTGGAGCCCATCTTCAGGGAACTTCTCTCTGCTAGAATATTTGTTTTGGATATTCTGTGAGTTGTATTTATGTTGTACCTTCCTATTGTTTGGAATGTTGATGGCTGGCAATTGGCTGTTGTTCCTTTGTGCTCCTAAATACCTGATAAGCTAGTGGTAAATCAGCAACTCCTTTTGACTGACAATGGACCCATTTCCCAGGCTTCAATCATTTCCCTGACTATTTTTGTGCCTGTATGGCCAACAATCTTAGTAGCTGCAAAACTGAATTGTGTCCTAGTTCATTACAGTGTGAGGCTGCCAATGAGTTTAGGTCTCCTTGTCTGACCACTCACTTGTGTTCTTGCAATCCAGTAGTTAGCTTTCTCCCCATCTGTCCTACAGAGCCAATCTATGAAGGGGATCTGGTAGATTACATTAGAAATAACTCTAACCAAGTGATGTTTACAATATATTATTTGTCTTCATATGGTAGCCTCTAGGTGGTTTGCAATGTCCACTTGCAGATCTTGGAAGATCTTGTTTCTGAAATGTTTTTGATGTATAGGAGGGTTTTGTACTTTCTTTCTTCTTTTCTCTCTTTTGTGTGTTGTGCAGACATCTTGTAATAAATGCTTTTGGGGACCTATTTTGCCTGAATTGTTCATATAGGTACCTTCTCTCCAGTTGTTTAGCTTTCTGGGTACTACAGTGGGTTCTCACCCTGCGTAGTGTTCTAACACAGCTTGTTTTTGTGACAATGGATGGTTACTGTTGAAATTAAGAAAGCATGGACTGTTGGTGATTTTACAATAAACCATGGATTCTAGGCTTCCATCTTCCTGCCTGTTGACAAGCACATCTAAAAATGGTAATTGTTTAGCCATTTCTTCCTCCATTGTGAAATGTGTATCTGGGAAGATGGATTTCAGTAGGTATGAAAGTCTTTCAATGCATTCCTTTTGATGATGACAAATGTTTCGGCCATTATGTGATGGGAGCGTGCCCCCGATGTTTACGTGCGGTGGCGCGCTCTGACCCCCAGGTCGCTTCCCACTCTCCTAGGGTCTTGGGTGACATGGTCTCTGGGCTCAGGCTGGTATATCTGAATGCCAGGTCCATAGCCAATAAGTCATCCCTCCTCCATGAGCTCATGGAGGAGGAGGCTGCGGACCTGACATGCATTACGGAAACCTGGTTGGGCCCGGAGGGGTGTCCCTCTGTGTGATTTATGCCCTCCAGGTTTCCGTGTGCTGTTCTGGTCTCGGGCCCAAGGAAGGGGCGGAGGGGTAGCCATAATTGTTAGAGAGACCTTGTTTCCAAGGGAGGTCACTGTCCCAGATATGGTGTGAGGCCCTCTTCGTGAGATTGGGCCCTGGTGGTTGGTTGAGTTTGCTGCTAACGTACCTGTCCCCCAGCTGTGTGGCGGCAGCCCTGCCTGAGCTGCTCGCCCTCGGAGGTGGCAGTGGAGTTCCCTAGGCTTATAGTTCTGGGGGACTTTAACCTGCTGTTGCTGGGGGGGGCGTCGGGTTTAGCTCAGGAGTTTATGGCATCCATGGCAGCCATGAACCTGACCCAGGTGATTCATGGACCCACTCACGAAGGGGGGAACACACTTGACCTGGTTTTTGTCTCGGGGCAGTGGTGTAGTGATCGGGGGGAGGGTTCTCCATCCACCCTCCCTTTATTGTGGACAGATCACTATTTCCTGCGGCTGGTCTTTCAATTGGCTGTCCCTCGCTGCTGGGATGAGGAACCAATACGATGGTTCTGCCCCATACGGCTAATGGACCCGGAGAGGTTTCAGATGGCGCTGGGGTCCTTGCCCACCTCCCTCGACCACAGCTCGGCCGAGACGCTGACGGCTGCCTGGCAACAGGCAGCATCGGAGGCGCTCAACCGGGTTGTCCCCTTGCAGCCTCTTCCCCACCGTAGACCCTGATGGGCGCCCTGGTTTTCTGAGGAGCTCTGGGGGATGAAACGGCAGAGAAGACGCCTGGAGAGCAAATGGAGGGCCAGCTGCTCCGAATTCAACCATGTCCAGTTGCGAGCCTATATCAGGACCTATCTGGAAGCGATCAGGGTGGCGAGGCGAGCTTACTTCTCCACTCTTATTGCGTCCGCCAATGATCGCCCTGCTGCCCTGTTTCGGGTGACCCACTCCCTCCTTCAATTGAGGGGGGGATGACCCATTGCAGGGCAGAGCAGAGCAGAGGAATTCAGTTTACATCTGGCGGATAAGGTCGCTTGAATTCATGCCGGGTTGGACTCTGATTGGCAGTGGTCTGGTGATGGGGTGGCGAGTCTGGTGGATTCTATCTGGGTTGAATTTGACCTGGTCTCCCTTGATGAGGTGGACAGGATCATGCGGAGGCTGTCTTCTACCATGTGTTTATTGGACCCGTGTCCTTCCTGGTTGGTGTATGCCTCCAGGGAGGTTACACGTGGCTGGCTCCAGGCAGTTGTTGACGCCTCCTTGAGTGAGGGAGTCTTTCCTGCCACCTTGAAAGAGGCGGTGGTGAGGCCCCTCCTCAAGAAGCCTGCCTTGGACCCGGCCATTTTGAACAACTATCGTCCTGTCTCCAACCTTTGCTTTTTAGCGAAGGTTGTTGAGAGCGTGGTGGTTCAGCAGCTTCCCTTGTTCCTGGAGGAAGCTGATTATTTAGACCCATATCAATCGGGCTTCAGGGCCGGACACAGCACGGAGACAGCATTGGTCGCACTGATGGATGATCTCTGGAGGGCTCAGGACAGGGGTTTTTCCTCTGTCCTAGTCCTGTTAGATCTCTCAGTGGCTTTCGATACCATCGACCATGGTATTCTTCTGCAGCGGCTCAGAGGATTGGGGGTGGGGGGTACTGTTTTGCGGTGGTTCTCCTCCTTCCTCTCGGGCCGCAGTCGTGTTGGCAGGGGGCAGAGGTCGGCCCCGAGGCCCCTCACTTGTGGGGTGCCCCAGGGGTCCATCCTCTTGCCTCTCCTGTTTAATATCTACATGAAACGCTGGGCAGATCATCCGAGGTTTGGGGTGAGGTATCATCATTATGCTGATGATACCCAGCTTTATATCTCCACCCCAGACCAGATCAGTGATGCTCTCCGTGATGTCCTGGTGCCTGGAGGCTGATGCGGGTCTGGATGGGGAGTAATAGGCTTCAGCTCAACCCCACCAAGACTGAGTGGCTGTTCTTACCAGCATCTCGGTCTTTATTGGATGTACCATCTTGGTCATGGGGGAGAGGTGTTGCCCCGTGGATAGAGGCGAGGAACCTGGGTGTCCTCCTGGATTCACAGCTCGGTTTGGAGGAGCATGTGGGAGCTGTGGCCAGGGGGCTTTGCCCAGGTTCGGCTGGTTCGCCAGCTCCGCCCTTATTTGGACCGAGATGCCCTTTGAACGGTTACTCATGCGCTTCGTCACCTCTAGAATCGACTACTGCAATGCTCTTTACATGGGGCTCCCCTTGCGGATGACCCGGAGGCTACAGCTGGTGCAGAATGCGGCAGGCTGTGATGGGGGTATCCCGATACTCCCATGTTACACCCTCCCGCAGCTTGCATTGGTTGCCTCCTGGGTCGCCTTCAAGGTGTTAGTAACAACTTATAAAGCCCTTAATGGCTTGGGTCCAGGGTACTTGCGGGAATGCCTCCTGCCAGCATCATTCTCTGATCGCCCTGTTTGGTCTCATAGGAGGGGCCTCCTTGGGGTGCCATCGGTCAGGCACTGTCGGCTGGTGGTTCCCAGGGCTAGGGCCTTCTCCGTGGGAGTGCCTGCTCTTTGGAATCAGCTCCCCGTGGATCTCCGTTTGGCCCCCGACCTCCACTCCTTCTGCCAGGACCTGAAGACTTGGTTGTTTCAACAGGCGGCCTGGAATGACCGGGGGTTGTGGGTTTTAATTTTTAACTTTTAACTGTATTCGGCTTGTTTATTTGTTTAATTCTCTTTTATTGTAAATCTGTTCTGTTTTAATGTTCGCAGCCCTGAGTCCTTAGGGAATAGGACGGCATACAAGTCGAATAAATTATTATTATTATTATTGTTGTTGTTGTTGTTGTTGTTATTATTATTATGTAGCAGCACCAAAATTTAGGCATGTAGTTTTGAAATGCTTCACACATCTAAATTTTGGTCTTGCTACATGGATTGTTTGGAGGTGGGAGATATTTCTAATGTAATCTACCAGATCACTTGCATGGATTTCCCCTGTGATTATGTAGAACAGGTGGGGAGGAAGCTAATGACCAGATTGCAAGAACACAAGCAAGCACGCAAATGTGGAACCTCAAACTCACTGATAGCCTTACATTGCAATGAACAAGGACATATATTCAATTTCACAACAACTAGGATTGTTGACTGTGCAGGAACAAAGATAGCCACGGGAATAATTGAAGCCTGGGAAAACATCAGCTTTTTAGGGGCTTAGGGGCTTAAGGCTTGGCAACACAAGGAAACATTATCCATGTACATTTGCCTTCATTCATGAAGAATAAACAGTTGAAGGCAAAATTTTCAAAGCCCCTTCAAACCTTTTCCCCAAGAGATGTTCCAGGATGGAAGTGTGATCAGTTTGAATAAAGAGGATCATGATTCAGTGGAGCTCAATAGTGCATTTGGTTTTTCTTTTATCTTTCTATTGAATCATAGCAGGAATAGAAATCCAAGAGAATATGGATGACTATTATATAACACTTTTTAGTAAAGAAAGGAAAGAACGGACCAGATTATCAACCTTAATTGTAATTATTCCACATGACTCATTTACTGCTAATAGTAAAAACAGCCATGGTTGGCTTGGGCACATTTTGGCCAGTATATCCAAATGTTCTTTAACCTAGAAAACACATTTTAAGCCAAAACGTATTTTGAGCAAAAACACTGTTGCCTGCATCGTACCAACCAGGAAATATACTGCTCTTCAGGAAATAAAGGTTTGCAAGGAATGGCTTATTAGATCAACTAGAATTCTTATTAATCATTCTGCTTTTAATCTTTTGTTAATACATCTATAATACTTATTGATTGATAAATTGCTTGGAAAAGTAACAGAATATAAATTGAATGAATAAGATTTGAAAATTGTACACTAGCTTTATGTCATGCAGAGATAGGAAGTTTTACTCTTTGGCACATCATAAAGAAATATATGTTGGTGAAAAATGAAGCTGCATTTGAACTATACAAATTTGGTTGCTAAATGAGGTAAAACAGTATATAATGCAAGTCTGGGATTATAAGAAAATGCTTAGTAAAGAGATCATCACTAAAAATGAATAAAATAAGAATGTTATTGTATTGATTTCATTGATTGTTTTCTATAGTTTATATATCCATGGATATATAAGAGCAGGATAAGGTAGGACACTTTATTTAACACTTCAGATCTATTACATATTAGTGACTCCTCCCTAAGATGGTTGGTGAATTCTCTTTTCCATAAGGAAACACAGCTGTGTCCTTGATTAGTGAAAGTGCTTCTATTTGATTTACATCTATATTGGACTCTCAGCAGAGGGTTTTGCATTTTTATTAATTTGCAAAATATTTGTAACTTATTTTTTATTTTTTTGGATAGAAATATTTAGAAAATATCTTCCTGTTTATTTATTTCTTCACTTTGCTTCAGTGTTCTTCATTCCTTGTATTCTTATTTACTGGTGTTAAATTACATAGAGCAACAAGATATCAGATTACAAATGAAATGTGGCTAATATCTGAAAAAAGACCATTTGGTAACATACAATCCTTAGTTGAAAGCTTTTTTAGAAAGCTTTTTCATGTATATGTTTATTAAGTTTATCAATGGGAATAAAATATAAAACAGAAAAAAACAGGAAAAAAAATACACCCAACAGTAATAACAAAAAAATAAAAATAAAAAATAACCCAAACATCCTACATTAGACAGCAACAGGAAACTACTCTAGTTGGATACTGAAAAGAAAAAACAACTGACAAATTTTCCACTCCTTACATAATGGGTTTGCAAATAGTTATAAATTTTCTCATCCTTATTTAACATGAAAAATATATTATATAAAACAAACATTTCAGATGAGGAGGTCTCTATTTAATAATCAAATTGACCCTATAAAAAATAAAAGAAAAAAATAATCAACAGGTTAGCCGAACTATTACACTAATTTTCAAATTGCTCTGTAACCATCTGTAACACATTTAACACATAGAAAGTCTACACATATGTTTAGTGAGCAAAATCCTCAAGAAATCACCACGTAAAGAAATAACATCCCCAACTGACATCCCCAACTGTTTTTCAATTGATTTATACATATTATTTAAAAGAAAAGCTTCAGGTTTTATTAATATTTGTATCTTAAGTATTTTCTGCATTATTATTATACTGTTTATCCAGAATGTTTTTACATATTTGCAAGGCCACAGCATATTATAAAATGTACCTGTATTTTGATTACATTTTCAACTTGTTAGAAGTCCCTCTATATAGTTTTGCTAATTTATCTAAAGTCAAATATCAATGATACATCATTTTATTTAAAAAAATCTTTCACACTAGAATTCAAAGTAACTTTTAATAAATTAGTCCATACATTCTCCCATTTTTCTAATTTTATGTTATACCCATCTTTTGCCTATTTTACCATGCAGTCTTTTACATTTTCGTCTCACAAGTTCATCTTGAATAACATTTTGTATACTTTAGCAATCAAAAGATCATCTCCAGAACATAAATTGATATCCAATTCAGTTTTAACTCCTGTGAAAACAAAACTTTTTAAAGTCAAGTTTATCTTTCAAAAATTCTATAATGATTAAACCAGTTCTTTCTCTTGTCTTTAAGTCCCTCTTTTTCAAATGCCAACAAGTCCTTCATTTACCTTCTAATCACATCTCTGTTCTATGTAGCCCTTTACCAAAGTCTTCTTTTATATTTCCACCATACATGCCCAATTGATTGCCTAATAATATTATTCTTAAATCCAGGGTTAATTTTTACTTTATCATACCACAAATAGGCATGCCATCCAAATCTCAAATCATAACTTTCAAGGTCTGTCAATCTTGAATTTTTTAGAGTTATCCAATCTTTTAACCATACCAAACAACAAATATCATAATATAATCTAAAATTTGAGAAATCTGGACCTCCTCTCTTTTTAGGATCCTGTAAGAGCTTGTATTTAATTCTTGGTTTATATTTTGCCAAATGAATTTGGATATATCTTTCTGCCATTATTTGAAAGAAGAATTTTTAATCAATATTGGTATAGCCTGGAATAAAAATAACATTCTAGGTAGTACATTCAATTACTGAAATTCTCCCATTAATGACAATTTTAATTTTTATGATCTCTTTAAGCCCAATTTTATACCCTTCCATATTTTAACATAGTAGTACATTTTTAATTACTGAAATTCTCCCATTAATGACAATTTTAATTTTTATGATCTCTTTAAGCCCAATTTTATACCCTTCCATATTTTAACATAGTTGTTTTTGAATAGCTTAGAATTTTAATCATTAAGAATCACCCCCAAATATTTTGCCTTTTTCATGACTTTAAAAACCAGTTTTAAGTCCCAATTTCTGCCAATTTTCCATGTTTTTATTCTTGGTCAATATGTTTGTCTTTAGCTTATTTATTTTTAAGCCTCAATTTTCCCAAATAGTTTAATCTTCCCCATAACATATTCAATATTCTCTAGCAGCTCTTACACAATCAATACCAAATAATCAGCAATAGCATGAAGTTTATAGTTTCAGGGATGGTCTGCTGGGGGTTTCCAGGGGTTTGGGAGAGCCCCTAGTTAAGATTCTGTGCAGTTTGGAGAACCCCCAAATCCCCTTCCTATCTGGCCCTGCCACCCCTCCCCTCTCCTCCCAAGAGTCCCCACACAGCCTGTTTTGGAGGCAGGTAAGTACAGGGCATGTGTGGAGGCTTGAGAAGGGTGAAAAACAGGTCTCCCGGAAGTTCGGGAAGGCTGGAAATAGGCCCATTTCTGGCTTCCAGAGAGCCTCTGGAGCCCAGGAAGGCCAAAAATGCCCCCCCGCTATGGTGCAGGAGACTGACTAGGCCATGCCCACCATGCCCATGCCCAACCAACAACTGGGCAGAGAACCCTTTGCTAAAATTTTTGAAGCCCAATCCTGTATAGTTGTGCACTTTAATTTGCAATCCTTTTATCTTTTCATTTCTAATGTTCCTGTTTAACAGTCCCAACACCAGAATAAATAATAAAGGACATCCCTGACATCCCTCAATACCAGGGAAGATTCTGGAAAAGATAATCAAGCAATGAATCAGCGAACACCTAGAAGAAAACAAAGCCATAGCCAAAAGTCAACACAGGTTTGTCAAAAACAGATCATGCAAGACTAATCTTATTGTATTCTTTGACACATTGACAGAATTAGTGGGCCAGAGAAATTAGGTGGATATAATTTACTTGGACTTGCATTTGATAAAGTAGAACACAACCTATTACTTGGTAAAATATGGGTTAGACAGCATCACCATCAGATGGATTAGTAACTGGCTGACCAACCACATTCAATGTATAGTCCTCAATGGAACTACATCTACATAGAAGGAAGTATGCAGTGGGGTACCCCAATGCTCTGTCTTAGATCCAATATTCCACAACATCTTCATCTATTGCTTAGGTGAGGAGATAAATGGGGAACTCATCAAATTTGCAGATGATACCAAACTGGCAGAAATAGCCAGCACTTCAGAACATAGGTTTAAGATTCAAGAGGATCTTGACAAACTTGACAATTGGGTTCTATCTAACAACATGAAATTCAATGGTGGAAAAAGAAGGTTCTGCATTTAACAAGAAAAACCAAATTCACAGGTATAGTAGGTGGTACCTGGCTCAATAGTAGTAATTGTGAGAAGGATCTTGGAGTCCTAATAGACAATCACTTAAATATGGGCCAGCAGTGTGCTGCCACTGCCAAAAAAGCCAACACAGTCCTAGGTTGCATTAACCGAGGGATAGAATCAAGATCACGTGAAATGTTAATACCATTCTATAATATCTTGGTAAGTCTACACTTGGAATACTGCATCCAGTTTGTGACAATTTTATATTTTGAGTTTTTTTGAATAAAAACTAAAATAGAAAAAAGATTTACTACCTGTTAATTATTTTGTTTTAGGTGATATGTATTTTTATCTGGGGACGCGATGGCTCAGTGGCGAGGGGAACCTTTACCTTCACCTTATTTTTACCTGATTATTGTATTTTAGATTTATACTTGCACCCATAACTTACATCATCATAGCTGTGTGTTATAATTTTTATAATAGAGACTCCTTATTATGCTGGCATTTTATCTCACCCATTTGATTTTATTTTTATGTTATATGTTTTCAAATTTTGTTAGTCACTGACTGAATAAATAATATTTCATTTCATATAAACTGTTTCTTATTCTCAAAGGAAATAGTTTAATAGGCATGTAGAGTAAGCATGTATAGATATATGAATGATGAGTGTTTAATGATTAACTAAATTCCTGAGGAAATTTCTATAGAAATAGGTCTTTTACATAGAAGCCAAGTATTATTTATAGCCCTAGTTATTACAATACACATTTCATAACACTGAAGGAAGAACTGAACATTTCTGTCTTCTTCGCCCTTATATATAAAGGAGTTCTGTAAAAGAAGCTATCTCAGTTGGTTCTTAATTTCAGGGTAGTTTTCTGGAATGTTTTATTATTTACAATGCCTACTTTTTTGGTCCTAATTTTTTTGTTTCTCATACAGCCAGCTTTTCAAATATCAGGTAAAATTTATTCAATTATTTTAATTGTTTTAAAATATATGCATTTAAATTTAATTATTTAAATATTCAATTGTTATTTATTTTTATTCTATCACCATTCTTCAGTTCTTTGTGTTTTTTCCTCAGCACTAATGTATGGATGCATTCTCTACAATTATTGATTGTATCTAAATAATCTTTTAGAGCTTAACTTTTTTTTTTACTTTTTATACCTTTTTTGAAAAAATTATTTTCTTCTACTGCTTACTATACTTTAATAATTAATAATAGAAAATGTTAAATTTAAATAGATGAAATCTGAAATACAATAGAATTGTTTCAATATTTAAAATGTATAGGAGGTGGAAAACATAGTAATCATATAAAACTATACATGGACACAGAGAATGAATGTGGCTACTCGATATTTATTATTATTGTTTGGTTCATTTTATAGACAGTGACACTTTTCTGATACACAATGAAAAACTTGATCTTTGCCTAAACCTTCAAGAATTTTATTCCTTCTCCCTTGAGATCTGCAACAAGCATAACGACCACCAAAATTTTAAGTGGGTATCCGATTATCAGATATTGAATATGGCAAAGAAGTTATGTCTGAGTGTGTCTTCAAAAACAAACATGATTCCAGTTACACTGTCACCATGTAATGAAACTCTTGAATTACAAAAGTGGGAATGCAGAAACAATACGCTGCTTGCCCTTGCACCACCACCACCACAAGAACAACAACAAGAACAACTTCTGTTTTTAAATCCTGCTGATGGGCATGGGAATAGGGTTATACTATCAGATAACCCCACCACAAAAAGTGTTTGGAAGATCTATGGAACAAAGAAGAGCTTGTGTGACCAGAAATATGAAGGTAAATATCAGAACATTAAGTGTTGTTGTTGAATTTGCTTACTTAAATTCTCTTCCTTCTTTTCTGAATTTCTTTAACTGAAAATTTAAATAAATTGGATACTAAAGGTATAATTTCAAGTTATATTACTACCTAGCTGTCCTTTAACATATTAGTGTTGTTGTCTTTTACATTATCTGAGGAAAAAATGCCGTGAACAGGTAATCTTTAATGTATGGCCACAACTGAGCCCAATTTTTTTTTGCTAAGCAGGGTAGTATTTAAATGAGTTTTGCTCCATTTTATAACTTTCCTTGCCATAGAAAGTAGTTGTAGTTGTTAAGTTAGTTACATGGTTATTAAGTGAATCTGGCTTTCCAACTGACTTTGTCAGAAGATAATCATATAACACTAGGACACTACAAGCATCATAAATATGAACCAGTTGCCAATTATCCAAATGTTCTCATGTGACCATGGGGATGCTGCAACAGTCATAAGTGTGAAAAACAGTCATGTCATTTTTTTCAGTGCCATTGTAATTTTGAATGGTCACTAAATGAATGGATGACTAAATGAATGTAGGACTATTATATTCTAAGATATAAATTCTGAAAAATGTGTAAACATGGTTACACGTATTGTACACAAACTGTATGCATTTCTTAGAACTAAATCCAGAGATATTTTTGTACAGCATACTCTCATATTAGTATTTCTCAATCTAAGTTAAATATGTTGGATTTCTTTTTTATAGCTCTATTTACTATAGGCGGCAATGCCTTCGGAGCACCTTGCGTGTTTCCTTTCAAGTATACGAATAAATGGTATGCTGAATGCATAGTTGATGATGATGAACACAAACGACTTTGGTGTGGAACAACTCCGGATGTGGACAAAGACTCTTTAACTGGATATTGTCCCATAAAAGGTAAACTCTTATCCGATGATACATTTTTTTAATCCCACCTTTATTATTTTTACAAACAACTCAAGGCAACAAACATATCAATATATCTTCTTCCTCCTATTTTCCCTACAACAACCCACTGAGGTGAGTTGGACTGAGAGAGAGTGACTGGCTAAAAGTCACCAACTGGCTTACATGGCTAAGGCAGGATTTCAATTCACAATCTCTCCTTTTTAGCTAGTGCTTTAACTGGCTCTTATGCAATAGAATATGCATATGTTTAAAAACAAGCCTTTATAATAGACACTGTTTCACGCTCACTACTGCATTATTCTAAAGCAGCTGTGCCTATAGCTGGTGTCATAACATCTTCGTAATGTGTTCAATTAAATTAAAATGCAGTACATTTTAAAATAAGATTAATTAAATTGTTCAAATCACTCTTTGCAATATAATTAGAAGTAACTATTTTATTCACAGTTAAGGTGGTTAAGAGCATGTGTTTGCATTTGTTAAATTGGGTGCATCTCTTTGGGGGCAGGCTGGTCACTGACTGGTGGAAAGCTGAGGTCAACTGAAGGAGGAAGGGGAGGAAGAAGAAGGGAAAAAGGAAAGAAGGAAGGATCAGCAGAGTCATTTTGGCATAAAGTTATCTCTTATGCATTTCATTAATGTTTTATATTGTGAGTTCATATTTCCACAAAATGTAGAACTTGTTGACTCTAACCCTCTTTTTTTAGACTATATCAAAATGTTACATAAAACTGACTTCAATTGTACCTTTTCTGCATTAATGGGCAACACTCATCTTGGTTGATCAGATACCAGTAGTAGTGGGGGAGGGAGGAGACCATTAGGAAATCTGTGGGTTGTAGTTGTTAGAAAAATCCCAAAAGAAGTCAGTTACAAAGCACTTTTGTTCTGTTTTCAGTGATCAGGAACAAACCTCAGGGAATCTTAATTTTTTATATATACTTACTATGCTTTTTAAAATTACATTTATATGCCGCCCTTCTCCAAAGACTCAGGGCGTCTTACAATTTTTGGGGTACAACCCAATGCACTCAGCAATAGCCTTCATTCCATTGTATATGCCTGTTTATTACTAAGCGGCATTTTTACAAAGTCAGCTTATTGCCCCCAACAATCTTGGGTCCTCAATTTACCTACCCCGAGAGGATGGAAGGCTGAGTCAACCTTGAGCCTGGTGGGATTTGAGCCTGCAGTAATTGCAGGCAGCTGGAACTTAAGTCCTAGGCATTTAACAGCCTGCACCACCAAGGCTCTTAATACATATACAGATATTACTCGACAATTGAACCCAAAATTTATGTTGCTAAGTGAAATATATGTTAAGTGAATTTTGCCCATTTTATGACTTTTCTTGCCACTGTTAAGTGAATCATTGCAATTGTTAAGTAAGTAACATGGTTCTGGATTCCCCATTTACTTTGCTTGTCAGAAGGTTGCAAAATCTGACCACATGATATGACACTGCAACCGTCATAAAAACAAACCAATTACCAACCATCTGAATTTTGATCATGGGAACATTGGGGGTGCTGCAATGGTCATAAGTGTGGAAAATGATCATAAGTCACTTTTTTCAGTGCCATTGTAACTTTGAATGGTCACTAAAAGAACTATTGTAAGTCGAGGAGCCCTGTGTATGATTTTGAAGCAAAGTATAAGCAGCACTACTAGCAGCACTATTCTCATACCTGGCAGAAGAAGCTAGGCAAGCATGAAAACCCTTTGCCCTTTACAAATGAATTTTCTTGGATTGCTTTAAGAGCTCTCCACTAGGTGGTTTGTTTACTTGTTTGTTGTGGTTTGCTAGCTCATAGATTGGGAAGTGGAAAATGAAGCAAGCATTTCTAAAATAAAAACTTCTGAAACCACAGTCATTCATACATGCATTCATACATTCACCCATCAAGTTCCTTATTAGTAGTTTCTTAAAAACTACTTCTTTATCTCTTTTTTAAATACTCATAATTGGAGGTATAAGGGTTATATTTTTCCCCCTCCTTTCAAGCTAGGCTAAAAGAGACAGTGAGGGATCCTTGGTGCTCTCTGAGCTTGGCCACTTTCTTGCAACCACCCAGACTAGGTAATATCATCAGTGCTAGCCATCCTCTTAATGGCTGTGATGAAGGCAGCTATCCCAGGCATTAAGAGAAACTAATTGTGCAAAACTAGGAGTCTTGTGGCCCTTTTGCCCTCTAAATGCATGATGGTACTTTAGGCTGCTATCTTTATGTACTCTCACAGAATGACTTAGGCTGAGCCTCATTATTTATTTTATGTTTTATGTATTTGCAGTAACATTATTGTACACATTATGATTAAGAAACACAAAAACCTATGAGGGAGTTACGTGGCTCAAAAATGTAAAAAGAAAATCAAATCAAATAAAAATAACAAAATAAATGAAATTAAACAAAATGAAACAAAACAAAAACTAGTTGAACATAATAAAATTGTGTTACTGTCACAAATGCAGCCTGGATCCATTTCAAAAATCTATCAGAAAGAATGATCTTAATAGTTTTGCGAAGGATGAGTAAAGTCGGTGCTGATTTGGTGGCATAATGTCAGGCTATCACAAGAAGAATACCTATGGGTTCCTAATCCATTTACTGTATGTGGGCTTTCAGGGTGTATGTACAGGATAGGCAGATTCTTGCTAAGAGAGATTTTGAAACAAAACTATATGGGTTCCAACCAAGACTTAAAAGTTGAAAACAACATCTTAGACTGGGCCAGAAATCTTTTGGAAATCAATGGAAGAATCTCAATATAGATATAACACTACTAAAACTATTTCCCTCCATTGGTAATAAGGTCAATGTAATTTCAACCAATTGCTACCACCTATTTACACAGAAAGCCCCATACAAGCATGTTGCAGTAGTCTAAATGTGTCCCATTATGCTTTTTCAGAAAGGCAACTAGACTTTCTTGATTTGTTTTCTTTGAAAACATTTCACTTCTCATCCAAGAAGCTTATTCAGTTCTGAAGCTTCTTGAATTAAAGAAGCTTCTTGAATGAGAAGAAAGTCCAATTGCCTTTTAGAAAAAGTACCTTGGGACAACTATGACAACTTGTTCAACATTTGGCAGGTCTTACTAACTAAACTATGCAATGAAAATTAATGCAATGAAAATATAAATGAAAACATTTCTCTCAGGGCTTTGCTACTAATGAGCTGACTTTATTTTTCATAATGCTTACAGATAAAAATGATAACTTTTTCTGGGTCAAAAATTACTGGACAGAAGATCTTTACCAGATCAATTCCCTCTCAGCTCTAACATGGGATGAAGCAAGAAAAAGCTGTCTACAACAAAGTTCAGAATTATTGACCATCAACGAACTACATGAACAAGCATATTTGACAGGTATCGCATAACAAAACATTTCTTAAAAGGCTTCTAAAGGCATTCCTGGTAAGAAATATCTCATCTGTAATAAGCAATTTTAAATGCTTCATATAAGAAACATCATTTTTCCTCCAGAGAAATTATCTTCTGAAAAATATTTGAGGCTTTGAAACAGTCTTTCTTTGAATTATCCACTTTCAAGGAACAAGTATTTTGATATAACTGAATTTGGATTCCAAGATGAACACTTACCTGATTGATTTGAAATTATCACATAAATATCATTAGAAGAAAATACTTGTATTTCAGGTTGAATTGTTGAGTTCTTGGTGCTGTCTGACCTTGGTTTTTGCTTGCAGATGTTTCATTACTAGGTAGTATCCTAAGTGTGCTGTTTTCTCCCCGTTCTTTGGTTAGATTATTGTTTTCTGCTTAATTATTTGGTGTTAATGTCTCCTTATGTGGGTGTTAAATGATTGAAGAGGATGTGTTCTGATTGTTTGCTTCCTTCTTAGCTTTTTAATTGTCGCTTTTAAATGGGGTGTAAATGTGGTTTACCTCTATGCGTCTATATCAATATAGATTTACATACCAAATGTGACAATTAAAAAGCTAAGAATGAAACAAAAAAAATCAGAACAATCCCCCTTCAACCACCTAACAATTAGATAAAGAGATATTAACACCAAATAATTAAGCAGAAAACAATATTTTAACCAAAGAAAAGGAAGAAAACACCAAGCTGATGTGTCTGAGTGCCAAATTCCAAAAGTTCCCTAGCACTTTTAAATTTAATTTGATCTAAGATACTCATAGTTTCCCAGTAAAAATCATGGTTAGATCTGTCCATGTATTGTGAGGTTAAGGAGTTTTCATTGTACAAATTAAAGAGAATATTAGTAGGGCATCGTCAAATTGAGGACTCCTTGGTGCACTTTGACCTGAGTTGTTTTCATGCAGGTTAGATAACATATTCAATGAAGTTTTCATTGTGTTTTGATTGTGTCTTCTGACTGCTAGTTGGTGTTTATGGTTGCACTTTTGCCTGTCTATCCTGTATAGTAGCTGTTACCTACCTACCTACATGTATGTATGTGTGTATATATATGTACCGACACACACGCGCATATATATATATATATATATATATATATATATATATATATATATATTAAGTAGATTTTCACGAGGTATGTAGGTCTTGGTGTATTGGGTCTTGTCCGTGTAAGATTGAGAATACCTTGGCAATGTTTGGAAATCTCATCCGTCATCTTCAGGCTGGTCATCTTCAGGCTGGTGTCTTCTTCTTCTCCCAGAAGCTGAAGCTGAAGACACCAGCCTGAAGATGACTAAACGTCAAATCTCAATCTTGGACCAATCCAAGACCATATATATATATATATATATATATATATATATATATATATATATATATGTGTAATGTGTCATATATATACATACATGCATGCATACATGCATAAGTGTGTGTGTGTGTGTGTGTGTGTGTGTGAATAGAATTCTTTATTGGCTAAGTGTGATTGGACACACAAGGAATTTGTCTTGGTGCAAATGCTCTCAGTTTACATAAAAGAAAAGATACAAGAGTCAAGAATCATAAGGCATAAAACTTAATTATAGTCATAGGGTACAATAAGCAACCAAATCATACTAGGAAATGGTCAGTAAAAATAGTTAGGATACAAGCAACAAAGTTACAGTCATAGAGTCATAAGAGGGAGAAGATGGGTGAAAGGAAGGATGGGAGGATTAATAGTGATAGTAATGCAGATTTTGTAAATAGTTGGACAGTGTTGAGGGACACATTTGTTTAGCAGAGTGATAGCGTTGTTCTGCAGTGCTCTATAGCATCATTTTGAGGGTAGGAGCTGAAACAGTTTATGTCCAGGATGTGAGGGGTCTGTAAATATTTTCACAGCCCTCTTTTTGACTCATGCAGTATACAAGTCCTCGATGGAATTGGTAGTAGGTTGGTAGTAATTGTTTTTTCTGCAGTCCTAATTACTCTCTGAAGTCTGTGTCTGTTTTGTTGCAGAACCAAACCAGACAATTATAGAAGTGTAGGTGACAGACTCAATAATTCCAGTACACACACATTAGACACACACACACACACACACACACACACACACGTTATAGCTTCAGACCAAGAGAATGATAGTTGTACTTCAGGTTCAGGTTTGTCTATTTTGTCTTCAGCCTCAGAGTTACAGAGTTGATCAATATGTTAATTTTCTTTCTCAAATAGGATTAACACAAAATGCAGATGCCAGCTACTGGATTGGCCTTAGTAATCCAGATTTTGACAATGGTTGGCAGTGGATTAATGAACAGCCTTTAAGATATTTAAACTGGGCTCCAGGTGAGTAAATATATATAGTTAGAAGGCCATTGGTATTTCATAAAGAAAAATGTAAACATTTAAGGAAATTAAAATTAGAATATTTGGAAATTCTTATTGTCTTATCCAAAACATTCTTCATTATTCTTCTTAAGTAGGTTAGGATAGCATTTAAAATTTTTGTAGTCTTTTATGTGTGTGTGCATGTGTGTGCGTATGAAATATTTATTATATTTTTTATTTGACACTTTTTTTAGAAATGTTCTAGCATTCTTATATGAAGTATATGAGAAGTATATAAACATTGATTCTTACATATTGTCACTGTTATATTTGCATGAAGAGTCAGATGCGGAGTGCTTCAGTGAAGAGTTTATTAGTGACTACAGCTCATAACAGACACAATTTGGCTGGGCTGCGGCTGCTACTTATAGCCAGCAGCCGCAGTTGCCAGCCAATCAGAGTGCAGGGTTTTTCCCGCACTTTTTAAACCAATCATATTTGACATTTTACAAGAACAGTTCAAACTAAACCAATGACATTCAAACCTGCATACATAACACCCCTCCCACTAGGTTCAGTCCATACTCAAACCCCAACCTATCTAATGTATTCTTTTAAATAGGTGGGGCTCTTCTGCGTATGTTGAGACCTTAGTGGTTCAGAAGTTTTAACGTTCTCACCCAGTGAGAGAGGAAATGTGTCTGTTGACATTTCCCTAGTTGGACTTCCTGTGAAGAAGACCCTGTTTGATTGTTAGAATCTGGTCTCTCCTCCCAACCCATCTCCAGCCCAATGTCAGCACCCAAGTCAGGTAGTGATCTGCAATCTTCCACTTGTAAGGATGGATTTTGGCATTGTGACAGGTTTTGGGATGGTTCCTGTCATAATGGCTCGTTACACATGGGGTTGATTCTTGTTTGCTGATTGTCCTCATGTTCCTCCCCTCCCCCTAGAAAAGGCATTAGGTATGGGAACTAGAGAGGAACAATTGCAATGTTCCTGAGGTAACCTGGATCTAAGCTGATCAATGCCTGCTCACTCCATCCTCTGTTTGTACCCTGTAGAACGAGGGCCTGTGATTTGAGTTATTTCAGCAGGAATCCATGAAGGTTCACCCATAAGGTTCTTAAACAGAATCACCCACTGAACGTGCAAACTTTGCTAGTGGAATCAAGGAGGTGTGCGTTGGGTGCGTAAGTGGGATGAAGGGTCAAGGGAGACCTAGTTTCCTACCATCAACAACTTTGCTGGGGATAAGTTAGTTGATGGGTTAGGAGTGATGTGCACCTAAGAAAACTAAGAAGTTTTTCAACTTTCTCAGTGATGTCCCCAGGACCCAATTGCTGAAGCTTCTCCTTGGTAAGCATTACCATGCGTTCAGCCCAGCCGTTAGCGAAGGAGGGTTTCCAGGGAGCAGTCAGGGCATGTCTGATACCCTGTTGTGCTAGGG
>CM019155.1:27176457-27241366 GCA_009733165.1 Naja naja
CCTAGGACATTCCATTCCTGTTTGGGGTGAGAGGTGGGGCAGGCCTGACTGCCTGACAGTTGGGACAAGATGCAGCCTGGTTTTCAACCATTTTGTCAATACCTGGCTGCACCATTCATAACTCCTGGCCAATCCCTTCATCCTTACAATACCAGGATGACCCTCATGTAACATTTCCAAACCTCTTTTTGCAGTTGCAGGAATAACCACCCTGTTACCCCACAAAATACATCCTCTTAATACAGATAATTCAGTTTGCCTGGTTTAAAAGGTTGGGCAAGGTGAGGTAGATCTTGAAGAGGCCAACCTTTCTTAATCCAGCCTATAACGGGCCAATAAAGTGTCTTTGGCAGTCTCTCTGGCAATTTCAGCAGCGTGTACTGGAAGCTTGGCAACAGTTTCTAGGAAAAGGTGTGTGCCTCAGGTTCAAGTCCTCCTTGTGACAAGGAAGTGGGCAACAACTCAAGGCATCATGTCAATGTCCTTGCCAGGCTTGTGGATAAGTTTGTATGAATAAGCAGCAAGAAATTCAGTCCACCTCAGCATTCTTGGTGACAGGATAGTGGGTGTAGGTTTGTCTCCTGCCACAATGCCTAACAAGGTTTGTGATCTGTGACAATGGTAAATGTTCTCCCATATAAATAATCATGAAATTTCTTGATAGCTGCAACAATTGCCAATGCTTCCTTGTCCAATTGGCTGTAATTCCTCTCTGCTTTGGTCAAGGTGCTGAGTAAAATGCAATAGGGGCTTCCCTCCGCTGGGAAGCCTGTGGCTCAACCCACCCCTCCAAAGGGGATGCATCACAAGTCAGTACAACAGGTAAATTCTCAGAGAACTGTATGAGTACAGCATCAGGCGTGATTAGTCTTTTACTACTTACTGTTAAATGCTGATTGTTCCTTCCTGCCCCAGACCCAAACAGACTTTTGTCAAGTAATCTGTGTAATGGTTCTACAATGGTTGCCTTCTGAGGTGGGAACATGTGATAAAAGTTAATAAGTCCAAGGAAGGCTTGCAAATCTGTTTGCATTTTGGTCTAGGGGCTTCTTTGATTGCTTGAACCTTGGCATCTGTAGGATGGATGCCATGCTTGTCAATCATGTAGCCAAGAACTCAACCTTGTCAGTTCTAAGAGTGCATTTTTCTTCCTTGACTTTTAACCCTGCTTTCTTGAATCTGGTAAGGACTTCTCTGAGTCTCTCTTGTAATTGAGTGTCATTTTCAGCAGAGATTAACACATCATCAAAGTAAGGCACTACCTCTGGCAGTCCTTGGAGCATCCTTTCCATAAGGCTTTGGAAAATGCCTGGTGCCATGCTTACTCCAAACTGTAACCTTTTACATTTGAAGGCACCTCTATGAGTCACAATGGTTTGGGCCTCTGCAGTGGCATCATCAACTGTTAGTTGTTGATATGCCTGGGCCAGATCCAATTTGGCAAAGACTGTACCCTGCCAAGTGAATGTAATAAATGATGCACCACTGGAACTGGATATGCTCTGTTGAGCATTGGTTCAATGTCCTTATAGTCTCCACAGATTCTTACTGACCCATCAGTCTTGACTGGTGTGACTATGGGTGTCTCCCATCTGGAGTGGTCAGTGGGCTCTAAAACTCCTTGAGCTATTAGTTTATCTAATTGTGCATCAATTTTTTCCTTTAAGGCAAATGGGACCCTTCTGGGCTTTAAACGAATTGGGGGCACCTTGGGATCTAGGTTGAAAGTGATGGGGTCCCCATATACTTGCCCAATCCATTGCTGAAGACCTCTGGAAACTCAGACTTCAAGGCCTCCTCCCATTCAGTGTTGCTCACGTGATTGATGCCAGTCACCTCGATGCCTAGTGGATTGAACCTCAAAGTCCCAGCAAGCTTGGGCAGTCTTTGTCCACGATGGTCAGGGGAAAAGCGTTTGGTGTGGCCTTTGAACTTCACGTTGAATTCTCTTGTTCCAACTACTGGAATCTTGTTCCTTGGTAGTCTTTAAGAGTCAGTGCTTGCTTCTGGAAATGCTTCTTCTGAATGTTGGGAAGTAGCCTGTGAATAGTGTCCCATGACACCATAGATAAATAGGAGCCTGAGTCCACTTCCATTTGGCAAGGCTTCCTTCAATAAGTACCTTCACATGTACTTTTCTGCTTCTTAAGGGTGAAGAATGACCAGTGACTGTTTGATGAGTTTCATTCTTCCCATTTGCTTCTGTGTTGCACCATTTTCTCACTGAAGTTGTTATGCTTGAATTCTTTCAGGAAACTTCTTTCTGCTTGGTGGAGTTCTGGATGATTTGCAGACTCTTGCTAGGTGACCTCTTTTTTCACAACAGAGACAGATGGTATCAAAACTTGCATTCAGTGCGGGGTGCCCCCACAACCTCTGCAATAAAAGTCTTGCCTCTTTCTTCCAAGGTCTTTCTTTTCTTCTCCATTCTGAGTCTATAAATTCCTTCCTCCACCTCACTACAGTCTGAATCAGAATCTATTTGCTTTCGCAATGGGTTGTTGTGGATTTTCCACATCAGGATGGCTTGTGGCCTTGTTAATTTTCTTCATGGCTGCTGCTGAGGACTTTTCACTGAAGCTTCTTCTATGGCCTCCTTAAAGCGTGATCTTAGGTTTCATTAATAATTTGCTCTGCAAAACCTTGTCTTTAGGCCTAGAACAAATCGATCGCACATGGCCTCTTCTAAGTTGATAAATTCACATGCACCCCAATGTCCCTTAAACTTGCCCTGAAGTCATGCGTTTTAAGCTTTCCCCTTGATCCCGGCGGTAGAATTCGTGTCTCTTAATGAGGCCGATACTTGTGGCGTAATGGGCTCTTAATAACTTTTCTAAGTCGGGCCAGTCCATTACCTTCATGTCTGCAGCTCCGCCAATGCCTTCCCATCTTGAAACGGCCGGACCGCAGTGGGTGAGAAAGACCGCCTCTTCCGCTTCCGAAATGTCGGCAGATCGTTTCCCTCCAAATACATTTGGAAGCGATCTGCATACAGTCCCAGTCTTCTGCCGTCGGATCAGCGGGGCTGGGGGTGTTCAGCACAGCCATCTCTCAGCTTGTTCTCGTTTGTCTTCTCTTCAGGAAGGATCCCACCTTCATCGCCAGTGTTAGATTTGCATGAAGAGTCAGGCGCGGAGTGCTTCAGTGAAGAGTTTATTAGTGACTACAGCTCATAACAGACCGATTTGGCTGGGCTGCGGCTGCTATAGCCAGCAGCCACAGTTGCCAGCCAATCAGAGTGCAGGGTTTCCTGCACTTTTAAACCAATCATTTCTGACATTTTACAAGAACAGTTCAAACTTAACCAATGACATTCAAACCTGCATACATAACAGTCACCTGCACTATTTTCATCACCCTGAAGATGCCCCGGATCCTGACAGAAAACTCTTAAAAGAGACTCAGCAGCTGTGTTTAGCTGAATGTAGTAACAGTCCTCTTCTGTAGAGGTCTGTGGAAGCATGCAAAGTGGCTCCACATTCCTCACTAATGTGCCACCTAACTCCTGTCACTCATGACAGACTGGGAATGGAAGCTATTAGCACTGACTTGTTCTGTTGCATATACAGACTTGATCTGGCTGGCTCCTTTGATCTGATCAAAAGGGTCACTGATTCAAGGTAGGCAGCCACTACAATAATTCATTGAATGAGAATATCAGTTTGGCTGACTGTCTTGTTCTGAGGGATTGTACTGAAGCTTTTTTGAAATGAAGCATCCTTTCAAAGCTCTACACTGCTGTAATATTTAGCATTATAACAATTGAAAAACTGTCATAAATTTGATTTGCTTACAGATAAAAATGTTATCATCTTGGACATCCACCAGTGATATCTGGTTACAGGTAGCCCTTCTTCAGAAACAGGAAAAAACTGTGGATTATTGCAGAGTAGGAATGGCAAATGGGCAAATAATCTGTGTGAACAGAAGCATGGATACATCTGTAAAAGAGTGAACTCTTCAGTACAGGCACCTGGACCTTCTTCAGGTAGATTGCAAACTGGAAATTAAGTTAACTGAATAAATATTATTTCACTGATATGAATGGCATCCTTGGCCCAGATAACATTTTAAAAATTCTTTTCCTACTGAGGGCTGCAGGCCACTAGTGGGCTGCAGCCTATTCAGAATTGGGCCATGTAAATGGCTGGCTGGAGTGTGCAAATGCACAGCTCAACTTGCATGAGTGAAGGGCTAGTGGGCACTATTGTGCATGTGTGCTGGCCTACCTCTCACACCAGTCAAGCTGCATGCATGGATGCCAACCTATCACCTGCATAAGGGCTGCATGTGTGTGCCTGCTCATGCAGCCCAGTTCCCCTCTCCAGCCAGGCCGCCAAACTGTTAAGGTTGGGGGCTGCTGATCTAGAGTAATAGGAAAAAATAGATCTACCTGAGGTGAAGAACATGCAGAGGTTCAGGTTCATTATGCAGACACAATTTTGTTTAGGCCAGAAAGGTCCACTCAATGGCAGGAGACAAGGCAGCCTAAAAGTCCTAAATTCACACTTATACTTATAGCCGTTGCAGAGGATGGGAAGAGATGCTTATTCCTCATCATTATTTTAAAAATAAAAATAAAAAAATATTCCTCATCATTATTCTGATGATCCAAGATTCTGAGGGAATACGGAAAGAATTCTATGTAGTATCAGTTTTATTTCAGAAAATTTTAATATGAAATGTAGCACGCCTCTTAGATGTGTTAAATCCTGATGATTTGCAGAACTAAATGTATCTATGCATAGGAAAGATCTTAAACTGCAGATGGTCCTCATCTTATGACAAAACCCAGGTGCTAAAACATCTCTAGCCATTATAAAATGTCATCTCATCCCTCACCTGCTTCCTGAGTTCATGTAACTGCATTTCAAGGACCTGGCAACTAGTTTACATATGGAGGCTTGCTTCCCAGCTTGCACTTGATTAGAGGGTTCGGGCTGATGGGTAAATGAGCGGGGTCAACTTCAAACAATACAGTTGGGTCATATTGTTTCTCAGGCAACTAGATGGAGCTAGAGAACAACAACAATATATTAACGTTGTATGCTGTTTCATGAGAACCTCTACTAATTATATATACATTTCTCTACCCACTGGCATAGTTTTAGGTTTTCTGCCAAATTTATTTTGAAAAAAGTTTATTCACTGTAAATTTCTATGAATTAAGATGAAAGTTTTGAAGGAAAGCAACGGTCTGGTTAATAAATAGTCATGTCACTTAACATGCACTGCAAAAAAAGCACTATGTAGGGCATAAAAAGTATCTGCCTGATCCATGAAAAACTAACTTCAAAAATCAGATTTTATTATAATAAATCTTGATCACACTTCTAGCAAATATCTTCAAAACAATGGACAAATCACTCTCATTTTTAATAAGAATTGTCATATTTTCTTCTACTAAATTCTATTTATTGAATTAATTGCATCATAATACAAGATCAAGATTTTCTCCCTACCTCCACTCCCAATTCTTGATGGTGTACATATAGCTATTATCTTTTTTTTTAGATGATCTTAAGCCAATTAAATGTCCAGGTGACTGGGTTGGATATGCAAAGCACTGTTACCATCTGAACAGAGATGGCAAAACGTGGAAGGATGCCTCAGTCTCCTGCCAAAAGGATGGTGGACATTTACTAAGTATACATGACATTGAGGAATACAGCTTTGTTTTTTCTCAGCTTGGTTACAGTAAGTATATTTGGAAGGCTTATTTCCTGTTTCATATACTCTGTGGGTACATGGATGCCAGGAAAAGACAGGAACAGCTGCTGATCACAAGAAAAAAAAGAGTCCCTGTCCTATTGATGCCATTTAATTGTACCTATTTTCTGTATTCTTACTCATGTTTATACTTATACCTATTATTCTGTAAGCGATTGACAAATCAAATAAATAAATAAAATAAAATAAATAATAAATAAATATTTTTAAAGATAACTTCTGAGCTTGTATGATTTAAATGATACTACAACTGCTGCATACATCCATGGCAGATTAGCACACCCTGCTGCATCCAGATTATATCCTAACCAACATAGAACAGAGTTCTATGGGCTTGAGGATTATATACAACCTCTGGACTTCATTCATTACATTTGAGGAGAAATGAATAAAATGGATTTATCTTTTTAGAACCAACAGATAGTTTGTGGATAGGCCTAAATGACCAGAAGACTTCTTCATATTTTGAATGGAGTGATGGTACTACAGTGAGATTCCTCAAATGGCAGAAAGGAGAACCCACACTTATAAGCAACGTGCAGGAAGACTGTGTCATCATGAGTGGGAAGGTAACAATAAGAACCCTTAATGGTCTGGTGGAGGTTTTTTTTTCCTCTTCTGTTCCCGCTTGGATAAAATTTGTGTCTAGAAATTTGTTTAATGCAACCTATTTTCCATAACACAATTTATTCCACAGATGTACATTTCTTAATTTTTTCATCTTTCCACTTTTAAAATTATGAACAACCCTAAAAGAATTTTTGTTCTGAAATTTATCATATTAAAAATTGAAATTGACATATTTGCTGCTGTTATCTCTTCTTACAATTGTTTGTATGGAGTTTTAATATTGTGTTATTTTCAATGTGGGCTGGAAATAATTCTAACTTCATGGTTCCAGGAGCCCTGTGACCACACTTTAAGAATCACTGTTTTTGATAATAGCAATAGCACTTAGACTTATATACCATTTATATTCCTATTTTTTGGCTTATTCTACAGTTTGGTAATTACAGAGAGTCTAGGAGCTGCTAAAGAAACAAACATTCAGAAGCCTCATGGAGCTTTAACTGTCCATTCATACTGAAATAAATTGTTACTATGTAATTAATACTTTGCTTTAAAATGTATAGTAGATTGTAATAAGTAAGTAAATTAAGAAATACATTCTGAGTCAATTGAGCATTTTTTTCAGAAGACTGGGTATAAAATTTTAATCTGCATTGACTGAAGAACAAAGCTTATTTAGGTGTGCTAAATTTGGATTTAAGTGTGCTCCTGGCTGTATATTTGGTAAAAAAAAACCTAATGCAATTATATTTTATATTTTGGAAACTTGAGGTAATATTAATGAATTATATTTTGGAATAATTTAATTTTTGTGAACTAAAGGCTATGTTTACCATTCCCAACTTAATTTAAATATTTATACCTTTTTGCAAGATGTTAGTATGGCTGCAGATTTTACACAAATGAAGCTACAACAAGTATTGTGCAGTAATCCCACTCATGAAAAAAAAGCAAAAATATAAATCATAAAAAATAGGAAGGGGTAAAAGTAATGGATTCCTTTTTAGTGAGGTTTGTTCACCCTTCCATCCTCAGAATGGATACATGGCGGATCATTTCTGTGAAGAGGAATTAGGATACATCTGTAAAAAAGAGTCTTCAGAATTTCTTCCTGAAACCGAAGTAGTTGCTGATCCAAAATGCCAGAAAGTAAGCTAAAGAACGGTGAAGCTCTTGATCTTTTATAATAATTATTCATCCTCTTATAAAGTTTTGAAAATATCAACCAGAAAGCTACTTTTGCCTTCAGATTAATAGTCCCCTCCAGTGGTGGGATTCAATTTTTTTTTACTACTGGTTCTGTGGGCCTGGCTGGGTGGGCATGTCATGGCAGGGGAAGGATACTGTAAAATCTCCATTCCCTCCCCACTCCTAGGGGAAGGTTACTGCAAAATCCCATTCCCACCCCACTAAGCTGCTTTCCAACTCTGTTCTCCTGTGCAGGGCAACAAAAGAAGACCCAGCCAATCAGCTGTGACTCGGGAGGCAGAGAATAGATGGGGATGGGGCCAGTCAGAGGGGGCATTTGTCAGTTCTCTGAGCTACTCAAAATTTCCATACCAGTTCTCCAGAACTGGTCAGAACCTGCTGAATACCACCTCTGGTCCCCTTCACTCCTAACATTGGTGTCGACTCTTAGCAATCACATAGATAGAAAGATTTTCTCTGCAAGATTATAAAAAGACAATTTTTCACATTTCCATATGACAAAACAAACAAACAAACAAACTACCTGAGATAATGGTTAAACTGAAGGAACACATTTTGATATATATTTTTAAATCTGAAACTGAAAAATGCTGATTTGTACTGGCACAAGCACAAATTTACTTTAAAGTAAACTGTGCTGTGAGTTGTACAAACATCCCAATTTCAGCAATGTTCTGACAAAATTAAACAAATCAGAAGCTGTTGATACAGAAGTTGAATTCTATGAATTGATGTCTATCAACATTTATTGATTTCACAGCACCTTTCAGATTCTGTGTACCACATAAAATATGAACTTAAAATAATCAAAAGTCATTCTTTGGTTAAGATAACTTGGTGAATCGGTGAATCTTTGGTTTGGGCAGGATGAAAGTAAAAAAAATAAAAAATAAATTTAGGTTAATATTATTTTGTGTGTATGTATGCTACATTAACAGGGCTGGAAAAGATATGGTTACTATTGTTACTTAATTGGAACGACACTTGGAACATTTTCAGAAGCAAAGACATCTTGTGAAACAAACCATGGATTTCTGATCTCTGTTGAGAATAGGTAAATATATTGAAAGGGACAGAACAAAATATTCCATCTATCTATCAACTATCTATCACCTATCTATTTATCACCTATCTATTTATCATCTGTGAATGAGCTCGAGATAATTGGATCAACTATTTACAGAGGATTATTCACTTTTTTCTCACCTTACTTAGCAAATAAAACAGATTTTCTGTTTATTTGCTTTTTAAACTAATTTATTTTAAAGTAAACTGTGCTGTGATACCTAGTGTAACTTATGAAAAAAAATCTAGGCATGGAAAACATTTTCACAAATTTCATTTCTTAATTTCAAACTGTTTATTATTTTATCCTGATGTTTGTGGATTATTCATTTTTCTGAAATATGCCTAATTTTTCATACTAATTTTACATGAGTTCATTTGACATATCATCTAAAGCTTGGTTTATTTCTCTGAGTTTTCTATGGATTGCTGATTATTGTTGTGATTAATGAATATTTCAAAATAAATGCTTTCCAGGATATATTTTAATGTTAATTCAGCTCTTCAGTTTTTCCAGTTTCCAAAAGATGCTTCAGAGTGTGTAGGAATAGTGTTTCCCAAACTCAGCAACCTTAAGATATGTGCACCAACCCCCAGAATTCCCCAGGCAGTTGGGAAATTCTGGAAGTTGAAGTCCAAAATGTTGAAAATTATGATGCAACTGCAATCTTGGTCAGCCTTAATGTATGTTATGGGAGCAGACTCTTTAGCTCAGGAATCTGTAAATCTAGTATTGTACTTTCCAATCTGAGAAGATAATAATGATAATGCTGATTTTATCCTACCTTTTTAAAAGATACAAATGTACTGAATCCTCCTGCCTTCTATTTTCCCCACAAGAATCCTTTGAAATGGATTGACTAGTAAAAGTGTAAATTGGGCCCAGAATCTGCAGATTCTGAAAACAGAGAAAATCAGAGACTATCCTGATTTGAATTATTTTTACCACAGATTTGAGCAGGCCTTCCTGACTAGCCAAATTGGACACCTTCCTGAAAAATATTTCTGGATCGGCCTTTCGGATGTAGCGAATCCAGGGACTTTCAACTGGACCAATGGAGACTCCATTCAGTTCACTCACTGGAATGCAAAAATGCCTGGTATGGAGTCTGTCAGAGCAAATACATCCTGGCAGGAAAGCTGTTGTCTTGTTTAGCTTGTCTATGGAGATGCATTAAATCTGGCTCTGGTCTTCCATTCTGCCAGGCCCAAATCCCGGCTGTGTTGCCATGAGAACGGGAGAAGCTGCTGGACTGTGGGATGTTGTCAATTGTGAGGAGAGGGCCGCCTTCCTTTGCAAGCAATTGGCTGAAGGGGTGACGCCTCCTCCAATCCCGAGAACAACACCCCCTCCCCCATGTCCTGAAGGATGGACTGCAAGTCCAACGAGGAGTGTCTGCTTCAAGGTGGGTCAGCTTGTTTTGGAGTCGAAACATTGGCTTGGTCAACCAGCCCTTTGAGACAGGCCAGGTCAAGAGGCAGACACTGCAGCAGGCTCCCAGCCTCTCCTCCTCTCCCTTCCAGGGAGAATTTTGTGCCCTTCAGCCATGATTAACCCTCCTCTGAAAAGCCAATACAGTGATTGGAAGAACAGAGAAAGAATCATAGAGAATATGGAAACTGATCACATTCCTTTTCAGCCAGCCTATCTGAAATCCCCATTAATTATCTCAAGATACTGAGCTACTGTGTCCCAAGAAATCCTGGTCTAAGCAACCCAATCAAAATAATGACTATTATTATTGAATTAGTCTAAGACAGTTATGGGACTAATAGAAAGGTTACAAGTTGGCATTTTTGTTGCAATCAATGCTTTGTATATTTTTAACTCTTCATAACTTCATTTGTGTGGATTTGTCATAACACTTTTCCTTCCATTCAGTTGTGTTGGTTTCTCAGAGACTGCTTAGAGAAATCCCTTCAGAAACTTTGGAAAAGTTTTTTGATTAATAGTTTGTCATTGCCTCTTTCCTAGGACTGGACTGATAGGTCCAAAGCTACCCACCTGGCTTTATGTCTAAGGCGAGATTAGAACTCTCCCAATTTCTAGCCTGATCACTACACCAAACTGGCTGCCTATCTGTCTTTTAGACACATGTCTAAATCATCATCATTATCATCATTCTGCATGGAAAGAGGAGGGGGAATATGTGTAGAAAATCCAGCAAGTGTTCTTTTACATCCAATTTGCATAGCTCTATTTATGGCAGCAGCAAAAAACACCTCTCCCTTTAACTTCTTTCCATTTTCTCTTTAACATCAATAGGTATTCTATTAGGAGTTGTGTGGTGGCCTAGAGGTGGAGCTGTCACCTCACAATCAAGAGGCTGTGAGTTCGATCCTAGGTAGAGGCAGATATTTCTCTCTCAATGCGACCCAGTGAGAATATATCCACTGAACAAAACTCCACATTGGCAACAGGAAAGGCATCTGGCCAGAAAACACTCAGTTCCATTCAGTTGCCCAGACTCCATCTCATAAGAGATTATGGGGTCATTAAAAGATGATGATGATGATGATGATGATGATGATGATGATGATGATGATCAATAGGTATCCTATTGGTTAGAAAAATGTAAAAACAGAATGTATCAAACACAAAAATTTGGATAATTAATTGAAAAGATAATTAAATATGGGCCAAGAAGAGAAGTAGACAACTGCAGTGAGTATTCTCATTTGTAATCAGATGTATTTATATGCATTTAGGCATATACAATGAACAAACGTGAAAGGAAAACTTGGTATGAGGCACATGACTTTTGTACATCAATTGGAGGAGACCTGGCTTCTTTTCATAATAGACAAGAGTTTATTTTACTAAACCAACTGTGAGTATAATAAACTTTATTTTTTATATCTCAAGGCAGAAACACTCCTGGCAAAGGGTTTATTGGAGCACTGAATTCATCATCATGGAATATATAAGTAGTGTAAACTTCATAATCCTACATATATTCATTCTGAAGTACTTCGCATATAGCTGAGTTTTCTCTCAGGGCCCTCAGAATTAAAAATCTCTCAGGGCCCTCAGAATTAAAAATCCAATTTATGTCAATAATCAGTGGGTAAGTTCACCATCACTATTAAAAAAACCAACTCCTTGAGTGGTTACAACAGAAATAACAATGAATGGACAGAAGTGTAGATTCAGTCATAATTATCATCATCTCAATAAAGTATTACCAATAAAGTATTAGTATTATCCTATACACAATTACTTAAATAAGTTCTATAGTAGTCATCAGAATCTATTCCTATTCAAGTAGGTATATTTCAGCTGTAAGGGCATATGCCATATTTAACATCTTGGATATTTCTTGGGATTATTCATTTGCTAACATGCTAATGTTCTGTATGTGAAAAAGCCACAAAGAAAATTGCAGTGTTGTATTTAATTAAGACATGTGCATAAATTATATTTTAACATATTTTCTGATTATTATATTTTAGATCACAATATAAATGGAGCTGGGTTGGTTTAAGAATTATGGATTCCAGCCCAGGATACACTTGGACTGACGGGTCTCCTGTAAGTATATGATTAACATGCAAAACACAAATGTTAACTGGAATTTCTGGTATTCTTAATATTTAATGAAATACAGTATTAGTAATATTTCTTGTAGATATTTTCATAGACATATAGCAGTATTCTAGTTAACAGTTTAAGTATTAAAATCTTAATCTAACAAGATGTTGCTATTTGATTTGATTCAGGTTATTTTGACAGTTTCTATAGACTTACTTCAGGCTGCTAGAGGTTTGATTGCATTGTTCTTACCGAACTTAGAAACTACTTGAAATCTTTCATTTCATATCCTGCTAATTTTTCCTTTATCCATTTTTACTGAAGTGAGGGGACCTCCAGTTAATTAAGAATAGCTGAGTGATCCTTTTCCTAAGTATCATGTTGGGTATTTTCAAATGCCTACAACTTTAAGCTAGTTGCCCAATATGTCGTGTATTCCTAATGGTAATAAAAGTGCAGTTGGTGGATGATAGGGTGGAATACAGGATATCACAGCAGTTTATGTGTTATGTTTGTGAATACTGCTGTTGCTGCTATTGGGCCTATTGGAGCCATTTGATTCTGATGATGCTGTTGCCAGATGAAGAAGTAAGATTTTCATTATATCTAAAGAGCAACAAAATTAGAGGGCTGGGTGGTTGACCAAATATCATCATGATATCAGAGATCCTGGAAAAAAGGCTGAAAATCAATTGAAGAGTAAAAGAGATTTAGAGAGATCAAGGAGATAGGTGGAAATTCATCATTGTGGTGGTGACCCAGAAAGAGGGTCAATGCAAGGAAGATGGATCCACTTTGGGGAGGAAGGAGTGACCTGAGCAAGCAACATTTCTAAATACTGGATTTCACTCATCCAGCTCCTTTTCTCTGCTAGCAGAAAAATCTGTATCACTATGGAGGACAAAAGAAAAGTGACAGAAAAGTGACAAGGATTCAGGGTAGGGGGAGTGATGAATGCACTCTTGGATGATGGACCAGTGCACATGCCTTGAAGAAGTGTGTTCTACCTTTTCAGAAGAATAGTTTGATCCAGTGGTGGGATTCAATTTTTTTTTTCTACAGGGCTTGGTGGGTGTGGCAGGGGAAGAATACTGTAAAATCTCCAGTCAGAGATGGTATTTGCCGGTTCTCCAAACTACTCAAAATTTCCACTATCGGTTCTGCAGAACTGGTTAGAACCTGCTGAATACCACCTCTGGTTCAATCCAAAAATATTAGACAATAATTGACCTTTATCCAACTTTCTTTAGAACTCCGAAAGAAACTAATTACATGGAACCGTATCTTTAAGTCTGGAAGTGGAAACACACAAGTAATATTTATAGCCTTAGTAAGACCACACCTAGAGTACTGCATCCAGTTTTGGTCACCACTCTATAAAAAAGATGTTGAGACTCTAGAAAAAGTACAGAGAAGAGCAACCAGGATAATTAGGGGACTGGAAACTAAACATATGAAGAACGGTTACAGGAACTGGGCATGGCTGGTCTAGTGAAGAAAAGGACCAGAGGAGACATGATAGCAATGTTCCAATATTTGAGGGACTGCCACAGAAAGGAAGGGGTCAAGCTATTTTCTAAAGCACCCGAAGGCCAGACAAAGAATAATGGATGGAAACTGAATAAGGAGAGATTTAACCTGGAAACAAGGAGAAACTTTCTGACAGTGAGAACACTCAACCAATGGAACAGCTTGCCCTTGGAAGTTGTGGGAGCGCCATCACTTGAAACTTTCAAGAAGAGATTGGACTCCCATCTGTCAGAAATGGTGTAGGGTCTCCAGCTTGGGCAGGGGGTTGGACTAGATGACCTACAAGACCCCTTACAACTCTGATTATTTGTTATCTGTTATAGCTGATTTTTGGCGAGGTCATGATGGAGGATTGCACTCTAGTTGATATTACTTGACTTCTCAGTGACTTTTTATTGCCATCAACCATGCTATCCTTCTGGATTAATTCCGTGAACTGGGAAAGAAGAACACTCTATTGTCATGATCCTTCTTTCTGAAGGAAGGATTTCAAGTGACATGGTTGTCAAATTCTAAACTATGAATTATGGTTTGTCCTCAGAGCTTGATACTCTTCCCACTTTTATTTAGCATCTATCTAAAACTGGTCAGGAATATGATCCATTGACTGAGGTTAAATATGATCAATGAGGGATATATAACTTTATATCTTAGCCATTGATTCATTTGAGTCCCTTTTTCTGATGTCTGGAGTTTACTAGGTTCTGGAGGGGATAAACATTCTAATTTATTAATTTATTTAATTTATATACTGCTCATCATACCCATAAGGCTACTCTGAGTGACTTACAAAATGGTAAAAAGATAAACAAAGAAGAAACAGTTAAAATTGAGAATACTTAAATAAGACTTTAGGGATTTTAATCCCATCAAGATGAGGCAGTTTGAAGTTAAGAAGCAAACTGGCTTCAGGGAGATTCCATCTCTAGTTATGGATAGAATGATGCTCCCTTGAGATATGCTGCAATTATGAGGAGGAAGTACTTTTGCACAACTTCATCTATTGTGCCATTTACAGCCTTTCTTATAATGTGAGACATTATTCACAGTCACACTTATCTTGCTTTCTTATTTGGACTGCTATGTTGTACATGGGGCTGCTTTTAAAGACTATATAGAAGATTCCCCTATTGGTTCTTGTCCTATCCTCAAAACCTTGTCCTGTCCCCTTGTCCTACCCTACCTTCAGTGTTTTATAACTCTATCACAGGACTTCTGGAACAACATAAGAACAAGCCATACAGATATCTTGTAAAAGTTACAACTATTGTTAGTTCCTCTTTTAGAGTTATGCCATATTTTGTGTTAAAATATGTGAAGTTGTATATAAATACACTGGATCAGTGAATCATGCTAATATGAAAAGTACATGCCAACTGCCACTTCAACCATGTTGGTAAAATTTTGCTAATAGTCCATCAAACATGTGGACATTATGAAAAGGTAGTTATTGTACATTTGTTTCTTTTTCCAAATGTTAAAATCTTAGAAAGTAAATATGTAAATATATTTTAATTTTACTGTAGGTAAACTATGAACCAGGGATATCTTGGTTTTCAGAAAATGAAAATAATGAAAGATGCAAATCAATATGGGGAAATGAAAGATATTGGGCTGCAGAGAAATGCTGGCTGTTATATTACTGGATCTGCCAAATTACAAGAGGTAATATGTTTTTCTTTCTCATGTAGTTTATTAGTACAGACAACAGAGACTTATTCATTGCACAACTGTAAACCTTGTTTTTTTAGCATTCCCATGATGGTCCCTTTCTTCTGAGGGAGAAATTTGGGAGTCTTAAATACAATTCACTTTTACTGCAGATTTTATATTCGTATATATGACTTCAGTAATACAATACAATGTCAAATATATATGATGCTCAAGTATTTAGTACATGGCATTATTGATGCCAAAAATAATTTGTAATAATAGCAATAATGTTAATAATCTATTAAACTTATACACTGCCTGACTTCCAATGATTCTGGGCTCATAAGAACCAAACACAGAAATTACAATAGAACCAATAAAAAGATAAAGGATGTCAAGTGCAGTGAAGTGAGGGATCTGACTCTTCCTTGCCAAAGGCATAAGTGAAGAGCCAGGGCTTTATAGCTCTTTCAAAAATGGGGGCCATTTGGATTTTGGGGAAAACTGGAATCTAGATTTCCATAATTTTTTACCCTTGCAAATATAGAAATACATTAAGCTAATACAACATTTCACTTTTTGTGGATTGCCTTTTGCAAAATGGAGTAATGTGATAAGTTTAGCTTGAATTCCTTATAATTAAAATATTTAATTTTGCAGGTTCAACCTTAAAAGAAGAACCAATCGACAACTTTGGTATGTTGAGCAATTTAATGTCAGAAATATAATATTTATTAGAAGCTATGGCTATGCATTGTATTTTAGTTTGATTTGAATCAGACTGCTTTGAGCTAAATTTGGCTGTATGACATAAAGGAGCATTTCTAAAATGTGATGTGTGATGGTTGAATTTGTAAGCAGACCAATTTCTCATACCACTGAAGAAAGCCAGACATTAGCTCTGCATGGTGTAAAACTACAGACATTGTGATTTTCCTTATGTGAAAGGAAGGTGCCATAGTTCTCTTCATAGGCATTAAGTGAGTAGGGATTTTCCTAGTATATGTAGAAAAATAATCAAAGAGTTGTTACTAAAAATAGGGTACTTTTCATATCCATAAGAAATCATTGGACATGTTTAGAAAACATTCCCAAATATGCAAAGCTTTGAAGAAGTAGTTGCATTTGATAGTGATTTGATTGACTCAAGTGAGCTAAGGCAACAACCCATTTCTCTCTCCAGCTAGTTCTGAAAGCAAATTAAAATGGCCTCCTCACTGCTTTGCTTTACACTGCTTTGTCCTATGTCTCATCCAAGTATATCTAATACCCAGAAGAGATATTTGAGTATTCTGGAACATTTGTGCAGAAGCCTCTTCCAGTTATTGCAGGCACTCAGTTGAGGTCAGTTTGCCAACTATTACACGGATGTGTCTTTTAGGTGTGCTTGTTCATATTCAGAAGATCTTGGAAGGAAGAGCTTTGCCCAAAAGGACAGCACATAATCTTCAAGTGGCTCTGTTTGCTTTGTGATTTTGTGAAATGGATGCAAAGGGATCCTAGACATATAAATCATTTCTTCCACTTATTTTGCAGAGAGTACTTATACAAGAATTGAAGATGGCTGGATTCAATTTGAAAACAATGAGTATTATTTCAGTAATACAACAATGCCTGCAGAAAAAGCCCGGAAGTTCTGCAAACAACATCATGGTGACCTTACCACCATTGAGAGTAAACAAGAAAAAGTATTTTTGTGGAAATATGTAAGAAATATATGCAATAATTACCTATGAAAAATAACAAGATTTATAAAGTATATGTGTGGTAGGTGCGTATGTATGTATGTTCTGTAAAAAACATGGTGGTGATCTTACCACCATGGAGACTAAAGAAGAAAAAATATTTTTGTGGAAATATGTAAGAAATATATGCAATAATTACTTATTCAAAATAAATGGCTTCAGAAAATGTATGTGTGCGTGTGTGTGTGTGTGCGTGTATGTGATATGACATCCAGAAGTTTTCAGAAATTGAAGAATTTCTTTTTAATTCTTGGATAAAATATATATTAAGATGAGACCCATTAAATTAACATCAATGGAAGTTTAATGCAGTCAACTTAGTTGGAAACAAATTATTTTAAAAACACAATAATTTAAATGCTACCTTTTTACTCAAATGAACATTCAAAAGTACTATTAAAAAGCATAACATATTTCAAAGTTATGTCATTTATTTTATGATTAGTTGCTTCCATTCAAGATGACTTGCAAATCACCCATTATTTTATATTAAAGCAGTAAATAATTATTTTTATTTCCTATTGTTTCTTTTATGTATTAGGCCTACCATTATGGAATTTATTATGATTCTTACATTGGTTTAACCTTGGGTCTTGACAAAAAGTTCAGGTAGGTGAATAACATATATAAAACATTAACAAATGCTGCAGTGTGTAATGTAGTTCTGTTTTAAATTATTTTTAATAATACACTTGATTAAAAGATGTTATTAAGCTCTTAGCAAAACCCTTGCCAAGATTTTGACAGGTTTTTTTTAAACAAGATTTATTGAAGGGAAAGCAATAAGATTTTTTTAAAAAAATTCAGCTTTCATGACAATGCTTTCATTTTGGAACACAATTTATCACTCTGTTTCTTAAGATAAGCACTTCTTCAGTTTTTGGTAATCTATGAGCCAGCAGGGAAGTGGTTCACCAAAGAATGTGCAAATAGGCAGGCTGTGAATCTCTCTCAAGCTCTGAACATGCCATTAGAGATTTGATAATAAAAAACCCAAGCACAGACATGTAACTCTGTGCAACAATAAATGTCGCCATGTGATATTTCAACCTTTTGAACATTATTAGGGTACAATCACGATTGAGCCCAAAATTTCTGTTGTTAAGCAAGACTTATTTATTTATTATAAAATTTCTGTTGCTAAGCAAGAATTAAGTGAATTTTGTTCCATTTTACCACTTATGTTAACGCAGTTGTTAAGTAAATCACTGCTGTTGTTAAGTTAGTAACATGGTTGTTAAGTGAATATGACTTCCCCATTGACTTTGCTCATCAGAAAGTCAAAAAAGGCCACAAAAAGCCGCATGACACCAGGACACTACAGCTGTCCTAAATGTGAGTCAGTTATCAAGCATCTGAATTTTGACCATGTGACCATGGGGATGGTGCAATGATGATAAGTGTAAACAATAGTCATAAGTCACTTTTTTCAATGCCGCTGTAACTTTGAATGGTCACTAAATGAATTGTTGTAAGTCAAGGATACCTGTATTAGAGTCCCAGAATTTCTTTTTAAAAAATCTGGATAATTGACAATCTAGTATGCTTTTATACATATCAACCTGTGATTCAATGACTGTCAGAATTAGGATGGCACTGAGTGAAGGGACCCTCAACTGCTTCTCAAAGTTCTAGCCATGGTTACATGAACAGAATTTGGACAGCAGCTGGCAAGCAGCTTATGACTTGTTGCAGCATCCTTTGGTCATGTGATCACCCAAACTTTTCTGAAGGCTTTCCACAAGAAGTCAGTGGGGAAGCCAGCAAGGAAGTTTATAGATTGCTTGCATTGTTTCAGTTACTTTTGTTTTACAATGTCCATTGGCAGGATTATTTTGTCTTTAAATAATGTAGAGGTTGAATAATGGAAATGTATAAACCATTTGTAATTCTAATTCTCCTAGCCTCACAACACCCCTTCTCAATCTTTCAGCAGTTTTTGTGCATTGAGAGCAACTATTTGGACCTCAACAGGAATGTTTTATCATTGTACAAAACATTTCATAAATGTTGTGATTCGGAAATGGTTTTGCTTGGATTTTGAAGTTTCAGGATTGAAACAGACTTTTCCAAAGCTTAGAATGGTCAGAAACAGTTTCAGGCCAATATTTTGCAGATATTTCAACAGCTCCCTTCCCCCCCGCTCATCCTGCTATTTCTTTGGCAAAGGAAGTAATAATAAAAAAGTAAGTTTAATAAATTCATGCATTGTAGATGACTGACAAATATTTTTCTTCAGCTGGATGGATGGGACTCCAGTGACATATGAAGACTGGGCCCCTGGTGAACCCAACTTTGCAAATGATGATGAAAACTGTGTAGTTATGTATTATTATTCAGGCAAGTAAACAAAAACTTCATGTTTTTCACAGTTCTCTGTATGTATATGTTCAGGATAAGGCACAGCATTGTTTAATTTGGGCTAACTAGCACACATTATCATAGATCCTATCATTAATATATTGGAAAACCATTATTTTGTAACTCTAACTAGCATGTTTACATTATGATATATTTACATCAACAAAAGTATAATATTTTAGCATATTAGAATATTAGATGAGCCTCTGTGGCACAGTGGTTAGAGTACAGTACTGCAAGCTACTTCTGCAGCCAGCCACCTGTAATCTGGCAGTTCAAATCCCACCAGGCTCAAGGTTCCATCCTTCTGAGGTTGGTAAAATGAGAACCCAAATTGTTGGGGTCAATATGCTGACTCTGTAAACTGCTTAGAAAGCACTATAAAGAAGTATATAAATCTAAGTGCTATTGCTAAGTGCTATATTCTCCAACCAAGAATTTATAGTTTTATCCATAGATCCAACTCTACTTTACTTAGTTACTGTATTATACTATCCCAGGGAAAACCAATTTTCAATTCTCAGATACCCCAAATAGTCTTGTTAATGGTCAGGGATTAAAGCAATTGTATTCCAAAACAGATCGATAATCACCTATCAATATCTTCTATAGAACCATATATTGGAATTATTAACATACAGACTACAAAAATAAGAAACAAGTAGTCCTCACTTACTGTCCAGTCCACAACTGGGACTGGCAACTCCATCACTAAGCCACACAATCATAAGATGAAACACACATGGCTGCACCTGACTTACTATGGTGGTTCCGGCTGCACTTGTTCATCCAATTGCCTGCAGTCATTAAACACGATGTCATATTTGTGACTTGCAGGTTTCTGCCAACTTTCCCATTGATTTTGCTTGTTGAACGCTGGTTGTGAAGGTCACAAATGACAAACAAGTGGCCATGGAACACTGAAACAGTCTTAAACGTATGTCAATTGCCCTGTCCCTGCATCACAATCATGTGACCATCAAGACGAGGCAATGGCTGCTACTTTGAGGACTGGTTCTAAATCTTCTTTTTTAATGACATTGCAATTTTAAATGGTTACTGAATGGTCAATAAGAGATAACTGCTTCTATTCTTTCACATGTACTGTAGGATTCCAGTATGTACTGTTACACTTTGCACTATTATTATTTTGGTTGCAACATATAGCTAACCTGTTGCTATGTATTTTAAGAATCATTTAATCTTCCCAGATGACAATATAATTTCTTTTATCAGGTGTATGGAATGATATAAACTGCGGTTCTGAGAAAAGCTTCATCTGCGAAAGACATAATAGCTCTGTCCGTACAACTGCAGCGCCCACATTACCTGCAACTCCAAAAGGGTGCAGTGAAGGCTGGCTTTGGTTTAATGACAAGGTAACTGATACAGCAATTATAAATATACTGAGAAAGCATCCTAGAGGCAGTACAGATGGTCCTTAACTTACGACCACAATTGAGCCCAATTATGTTGCTAAGTGAGAAATTTTAAATGTTAAAGTGAATTTTGCCTCATTTTACAACTTTTCTTGCCACATTTGTTAAGTGAATCACTACAATTCTTAAATTAGTAACACAATTGTTTTTTTTGTTTTTTTAATGTTTATTGAAAGTTTAAAAAAAAGAATATTTAAAAAAAAGAAACTTGTTCTCACATTTTTGCAATGTTTTCATAGCAGTGTACATTTCTATTAGTGTCAATTAAAGTTATTTGCTACAAGTAAATCTATAACTTGTTTCCTAAATCCTTACTTATTTATGTTATTATTACAATTATAATACAATATTTAATTATATTACTTTACATATATACATAGCTATATATACATTTATCCTTATTTCCATTTTCCCTTGTTGTTTGTTTAATCAATTTCACTAGACTTCTTTACTTCCTTTTTATACAACCATTTGTACCATATATTCCAAATTGTAAAAAACTCCCCCTCTTCCTTGTTTTTTAGTAACATGGTTAGTCTAACCATTTCTGTGCATTGGTGGATTTTATTAGTTATTGCCAGGTCCGTGGGTATCATTGTTGATTTCCAGTTTTGGGCAAAGACTATCCTTGCTGCTGTAATGATTTGTGATATCAGATGCTGGTGTTTTTTGCTCCATGTCGGTTCTGTCATTCCGAGTAAAAAGGTCTCTGGGTTGAATTTAATCTTTAGTTTTGTCATCTCTTCTAACCATGCCTGTATCTTACTTTCAGGCTTTAGAACATGTCCACCACCAATACGTTCCCTGGTTAAAGTTACACTTCTAACATTTGGGTGACATATTAGAGAACATCCTAGCAAGACTTGCTGGTGGGAGGTGCCAGCGATAGAACATTTTATAAATATTTTCTTTATATGAGACTGATAACATTAATTTATAGTTAGTTCGCCAAATTCATTCCCATTGTTCTAATTCAATATTGTGGCTACAATTTTTAGCCCATGTTATCATGCTGTCCTTAGCCGTTTCCTCTTCCATTTTAAATTCCAATAAGCAATTGTACATTTTGGTAATCATCTTTTTTTCACTTCCTTGTAAAATTTTATCTAATTCCTGATCTGTATTATAAAATCCAAATTGTCCCTTTTTTGTGTTTTTTTTTAATTTGAATGTACGGCCACCACCCAATTTCAATTCCCTGTGTTTTTAATTGCATCTGTAGTAACACAATTGTTAAGTGAATCTGGTTTCCCCATTGACTTTACTTGTCGTAAGGTTTCAAAAGGCAATCACATGACCCTGGGACACTGCAATCATCATAAATATGAATCATCTGAATATAAATCATGTGACCATGGGGATGCTGCAACAGTCATAAGCATGAAAAATAGTTCTTTTTCAGTACTGTGGTAACTTTGAACAGCCATTAAATGAACTGTTGCAAGTTGAGGACTACCTGTAGGTATGCAAAATACATGAATTTTGCCACAGGTAGCCAGTGGTCTTTTTAGACTTCTCAGTAAACACAGGTAATTCAGGGAAAGATAACTCCATGGTGCTACATCACATCTATTGTATTAGGTACAATATTTGAACACAGTAACCGTGCCACAAAACAGAAATGTCTATAACAGTAAAAATGAAAAATATGAATGTTATCAGTACAAAAATAGCCATGTTTCTTAGAAATAGATTTAGCATTTCAGGTAAATGCCACTTTTGCTTTTGTTTCCATAATTGTAATGGTGTTTTAAATGTTTTCCCTTTATTAATTATTATATTATTTATACAATAGAATAATAATATATTATGTTATTATTATAAGTAGTCCTCAACCTACAACTATAATTGAACAACAGCTTACCATCATGAGTCATGCTGATCATTAAGCTGGTTATCATATGACCAACTTGCTTTTACAACTTTTTAAGTGCAGCAATCGTTTAGTAAATGTGACAGCCATAAAGTGAATGCAGCTATCATTAAGCAAATGCCATTGTCATTAAATGAACCTACTGCCTGAAATGGGCAATTTTTTTAATGGAAAACAGAAATAAACATCAGTTTTCAACAAAAAAAGGTAATACATTTTGGCCTTGTGACTGTGGGATACTGCAAATGTCCATAAGTGTAGGCTCATTGCCAAATGCCCAAAATGTGATCACATGACTTTGGGAGGAAGATAGATATTGAAACATTAAATCTGAGTCATAATTACCTTTCGGGGCCACTCATAACAGTGACTAAACAACAGATTATATGTCAAGGTCTCTCTGTAACTTACAGTGTTGTGGTACATATCCATGAGCAATGTAATTTGAAAAGTCTTTCTTCTTTGCATGGTATCTCCAAGGCAGGCCACTGAGATTTTGAAAGACTTCAGCACTTTCTTTTTTCACCAGTCCCTCTCTCCTGGATATTATCAGAACTAGGATAGCAGAGACAAATCTGGCTGTATAACTATCATTAATATAAAAAGATTAAGAAGTCAATTACATAACAAAGAATAGATAAGGATATATATAACTATGCTAACAAAAATGCTAACTTTTATTATTGCTCATATTTTTTCCAAAAGAAAGTGGAGAGTTTAATTTTATTAGTACAGAATTACTTAATAAGTTCTGCTAAAAAAAATTATGATTTCACTTCATGATTGATGATTATATGTTGGTTGTTTCTATTCTTTTATTTGATTAATCCTTCCTTGATTGATTAATTAATCAATTAACCAAGGTATTAATTAATCCCTTCTCATCCTTCTAGTGCTTTCAAATCTTTGGCTTCAGAGAAGAGGAGAAGAAAAACTGGAGCGCTGCACGTGATCACTGCAGAAACCTAGGAGGAAACCTGGCTAGTATACCAAACAAAGCTGTTCAAGGTACAATCACTTCTCTAAACCCTATTTACTTTAATTATAAGGATGTCTATACCCAGTCTTCTTTCCTAACCTCCAGTTTATATAATCTTTTGCCAGTTGGAAAAAGGTGAACGTTATTTATTTATTTATTTACTTATTTATTTATTTAAATGTATATAGCTGCCTATTTGCTCACAGTTACTCTAGGCAGTTTATAGATAATAAAAACACAATGTAGAAAAAATAACGATAATAAGGTAATAATAAAATAAAATAACAACCCCATCCACCCACTCTTAGTGACAGCACACACTCAAATGAGCCATCTAATGGGCCCCATGCCACTCTGGGCTCTCCAGAACATATTCAGGCTTTAAGAAACAGTGTCAAAAGTGGGGCCCAGTCTAATTTCCAGGAGAGATGATGTTCCAGAGGATATCTGTTGAATAAAATTGCACATTGGCAACAGGAAGGGCATCTGGCCAGTAAACATTCTGCTCCATTCAGTTGCCCAGACTCTACCCCACAAGGGATTATGGGATCATAAAAAAGAGGTGATGACGATATTCCAGAGGGAAGGAGTCACCACATAGAGATGGAAGCTACAATCTGGATAACTCAATTTATGGCAGCAGTTTAAATTGTGCATAATTTCTTCTGCCATCCTCCTTTTATTCTGTTCTGTTCTGTCAATGGTCTTGGTACCTTCTAGTATCCAAAAGGAAGGAATCCTCCTGCCTGAATATACCTGGCAGGCAAAAACAATTAAATATAGGAGGTTCCTCAGATAGCCAAGCCCTATGCCATGAAAGGCTTTGTAGATGATCACCTGGGATGTTCTTAAGATGGGGACATAGAAATGGCTGTCATAAATATTGTATGTGAGCAGAGTTTGGTCTGGTATTCTGAGGTACTTTTTAAAATCTAACCTAATCAAAATAAGCTTTTGAAAAGTTGGAACAAAATTTAATTGGTGATGAGCCTGACAATACTTGGTTGTAAAATATATCTGTATTCTCTCCTCCCCCCAGCTTTTCTCACAGTGCAGTTGAAAAGTGTTAGTGGTAATATTTGGACTGGATTGACTGACGCAAATTGGTGGGGACGTTACCTCTGGACTGATGGGAGTGGAGTCTATTTTACAAATTGGGCTAAAGGGTCACCTCGTTCATATCTTGTAAGTCCAATTTGTTGGGGTTTTTTCTGTTCTATTTCCCCACGAATGTGGAGTTAATCTCCTTGATGTTGAATTCCTGCAATGACACAAAATCTATATGGAAAGGAGTCTCCTTTTTGTGATATGGCTGGCCATATAAATTTAATGAATCAATGCATAAATGAATAAACTGGATCTGGAACAAGCATTATGATTGTGAAGGGATTATAAAGAACCCTTATGGGGGGGGGGAGGAATTTGAAACGTTTGAGCTTAGAATATGATCTAAGCATCAAAACACACTAATTAAACTAGGCGCTTGCAGTGCAAAGTTGTTCTCAAAAAAATCTGGGAGAGTTTTCCTTTCTATCTTTTTTTTTCAAATTGCCAATGGGGTAAGAGTTTCACTGGGAGAATATTGTATCAAGTATCAGAGTTAACTCCCTCCAACCCAATTGTCCTACATCTGTGTACACCAAATCTCTGTTTGTCACAAGTGTTTAGCTTGTCTTAGGCAAAGGAGGCAGAATGTGCAGCTTAGGAGCATCCTGTCTGAAATCTTCTATAGGATTTTTAGGGGCAAACACGCGTACCTTAAAATGTAAAGTAAGAGATTCTTGAGATCAACCCTTCAGGGTGATATGATAACTTTTCTGTCTGTTAAATAAGAAAAGTCTGCTGTGCTCATAAATAGAGAGTGGTATAATACTGGGGAAAAAATCAGTCTTACTCCTGTTGCTCTTTTTATAAATGAAAAATATGCCAAATTTGGAGAATTTTACTATTGCCAACATTCGGTTAAAGAAAAAATAATAATCTAGTAAAATGAAATTTAAAATAAAAGATCTATAGAAGTAAAAAATAAAAATATATAAAATTAAAATAAGTATAGAGAAGAAAGGAACTTGCCAGTTTTAGAATGCCTGATACATAAAACTTGCTATAGCCTTCAAATTCACAGAAGAAAAACACATTTCTTTTATTTTGAGATTATAAAAGAGGGGTTCCAGAAAGACTGTACCAATCATGATACCAGTGACTGTATTTGGCTTTCTTGCTATGCAAAAACATTATAGGGTGACTGCGTTTTTATGGTGACAAAACCTGAAAGACTTGCAGGATATTGGAGAGTTGGATCCTGTTCTTCTAATATGTCCTATATCTGCCAAAAAAATACTGGTAAGTTTGTAGACGTCTTGGAAAATAATTTAGTTTCAGAGAATAAGGAAGTGTAATTTATAACAGGAGACCCCATCCTGTGGGCCACAGCCCACTGGAGGGCTGTGAGGGGTTTGCAACTGCACTTCGGAAATGGCCAGTGAGCATGTGCACGTGTGTTTGCATCCTCACTTGTGTGAGCAGCAGGTGAGTGTGGGTGTGCGTACTCATTTGCATGAGCAGAAGGTATACATGCAGGCTGCTCACACAAATAGAGCTGCGTACGTGTGTGCTTGATGGCACTTGCACAAACTACCCCCTTCCCCACTCCAGTCCACAAAGCCAGAAATGTTGGAGAACTCTGATGTAGATTATCTTCTACAGATCAGTATCAGAATTTGAAAAAAGTGAATTTGTGAGCTATGATTTTGATCATTAGATAGGATAGATTCTAGGAAGAAGATCAACATGATGCAACTTAGGATAGTCGGAGAGGTTAAGCATATAACTACATCGATATACCTAGCTATACTGGTATGAAGAACATTGGAATCTATCTTTCTTTCCTAGTTTTCTTCAACCTGTTTCTTTTCTTGAATTTTTATTTTTGCTTGATTTCTTTCCTTTCCTTTTTTTCTTTCCCATTTTATGTTAGTTTGTGTCAGATTTTATTATCTTTTTAAAAGTTTAATAAAAGTTATACATATAAAAAGAAAAACATGTTTGGATGAACAAACATGATTGAGCCAAATGATTGCAACAAGCCAGATATGGCAACCAAGAAAATGCATTGTGAAGGAATGTATAGAAATTGTAACTTTAAATCACAGTACCATCAACTTCAGGAAGTATTTAAATAAAGTGCACTAACAAACATAAATATGATACCAAATATCAGAAGCCCAATATAAAGGCTTTTAGCAGCATTGAATCAGGTATTTGGCCAAAAGGTATTCAATGGATGTCCTGAGTTCAAAGGTTCACATATTTGGGATAACTAAAGATATATATTTATATTACACCTTAAGGGCTCCTTAAAGTGACTCACTGTACCTATTTGTTTAATGTGCTCTTGATTTTTTTTTGTATCAAGTTTGGTCATAGTATGGATCTGAGAGATTAAATAATTAAAATTAAATTAAATGTTAAGGGTTTTCAGAATTAAAAAATAGCAGAACTATGTGTGATCTTGGCTGTATTTTTTTTAAACAAAATAGGTCCTGAACCTTACTCTGAACCAACGGTTCCAGCATCTCACTATATCAGTTATGGAAATAGCAGCTATTCTATGGTTGGTCCCAAGATGACCTGGGAAGAAGCAAGGAAGAAATGTGAATCTGAAAATTCAAAACTGGCCACCATTTTAAACCCCTATGCAGAATCATTCATATGGCTGCAAGTGCTCAAATACAAGGAGCCTGTATGGATTGGACTAAGCAGCCAAGAGGTAAGAACAGAATCTATACATTCACAGTGAAGCCCTATATTTAAATTTGTATACTTGGAAAAATGATCACATACATAAAAAATTCAAGAACGGGATTTCTAAGAGTAGAAAGTGTTATGGGTAGAGGTGGTCCTTGTTTTAGCAACCATATTTGGGACAGGCAACTCTATTGTTAAACAAAGAGGCAACTAAGTGAAATTGCAACTCTGCTTATGAACTTGTTTCAGCTTTCCTTTGTTTTTACTGATCTGCAAAGGTTGTAAATGCAAAGATGACCGATAAAGTTTCATTTTCATCACTTCTTCAGTCACTAAATGAGGCCCCTGACATGACAAATACGTGACAATTTTCTAAATGGACCTTGAAGACTAAATGCTTTCTCAGAATTGATTTACTTCTGTAAAAGATTTATATTGTTCCTATTTTAAGCATCTCTGGATGGCTTTTTCTCACAGTTAAGGAAGAGGACATGGAGTCCAGTTGCCAATGAAAAAGTGTTCAAGTAGTTTCCACTTAACAATGATTCACTCAGTGACCATTTGAAGTTATGGTAGGGCTCAATGGTAGTTATGGCTGGTCCTCAACGTTATGTCCATTGCAGTATCCCTGTGATCACATAATCAAAATTCATGTTCTTGGCAGCCTGCCATTCTTTCAGATGACAGAAAGTGCTTCAACTTCCCCTACCTCTGTATCTCCCCCTGCCCTTTTGGCCCCGATTCCATCCCTACCTACATCTACCCCTGTCACCCTTCACTGTCCCAGCTGACCTTTCCTTTTCTTCATTCTACTTCTGACAAGGCCCAGCTGCTGGCCTTCTGTGAAGCTGATGGCACAATAGTTGAGTGCAGGGTAGTCAAAAGGGCAGAATGGAGGGAGAGTGTGTGTGAGGAGTAGAAGCAGAGGTGTATGTGGCAGGATGGGAAAAATATGAGGTTGCTGCCTAACAATGATGCAGCCTCGCAGCTAATATTGTCAGAACTGCCGCTGCTAAGTGATGTCTTCAAATGAATACAGAATACAGAGTAACAGAGTTGGAAGATCTTCTAGTTCAACCCTTGCTCAAGCAGAAGACTCTGTGCCATTTCAGGCAAATGGCTGTTCAATCTTTTCTTAAAAACCTCCTGCAATGGAGCCTCCAGAACATCTGGAGGAAAGTTCCACTGATTAATTATTCCAACTGTGAGAACATTTCTCCTTATTTCTAGATTGTTTCTCTCTTTGGTTACTTTCCATATATATCATTTCTTGTCCTTCCTTTAGGTGCTTTGGAGAATAGTTTGATCCCCCTTCTTTTTTGCAGCACGCCTCAAATATTGGAACACTACTATCATGTTACTCCTAGTTCTTCTTTTCATTAGAGTAGACATACTCAATTCCTGCAACCATTCTTCATATATTTTAGCCTCCAGTCCCCTCCCCAATCATCTTTGTTGCTCTTTTCTGCACACTTTCTAGAATCTCAACATCTTTTTATATTTTGGTGACCAAAACTGGATGCAATATTCCAAGTGTGATCTTATCAATGCTTTATAAAGTGGTACTAATAATTCACATGCTTTTCACCTAATAAGTGCTTTGCCTAATAATATCAAACTCCTGTCCCAATTAAAGTTATTAAGTTATGAGTAGCTATAGTGAAATTAGAATAGAATAAAATAGAATGGAATGGAACGGAATGGAATGAATGGAATAGAATAGAACAGAATAGAACAGAATAGAACAGAACAGAATAGAATAGGCCAAGCATGATTGGACACACAAGGAATTTGTCTTTGGTGTATAATATGCTGTCAGTTACATAAAAAGAAAAAAAAATACATTTATCAAGAGTCATAAGATAAAATACTTAGTGATAGTCATAGGTTACTAAATAAGTAATCAAATTATACTAGGAACAAATAAAACAATATAAATCATAGAGATACAAGCAACAATGTTATAGTTATAAGTGGGAGGAGACAGGTAATAAGAAGGATGAGAAAAATAATAGTAATATTATTTATATGAGGTAAGCAAAACTACTCCCCTCCTCGGTGCTTTGTTTTTTGAGATTTTGCAAGGGGGAAGCATTATTTTAAAGGTCTATTGAATTCAGTGGGAATAACACTGCAGCATTGTAAATAATGTTATTTGAGTGACAACATCACTATACAAATAAAGCAAATTTATACAGGTAACTTAATTTACTAACTTTTGTAAGCAGCAGGTTCTCATTTTAGCTTCATAACAAATCTACAAACACAAACCATGCCTCATTTGATAAATCAGAAATGGGAACTCACACAAATGATTAGGAGTTCTAAAATTTGGAGAATGTTAATGAAGCTTCATTCAAAGCAGCTTTGGAACATATAGAACAGAACAGAACAGAATAGAATTCTTTATTGGTCAAATGTGATTGGACACACAAAGAGTATGTCTTTGGTGCATAATATGCTGTCAGCGTACATAAAAAGAAAAAAAAAATTCTTAAAGAATCATAAGATAGTGATAGTCATAGGTTACTAATAAGCAATCAAATCATACTAGAAAACAAATAAAACTATAAATCGTAGAGATACAAGTAACAATGTTATAGTCATAAGTGGGAGGAGATAGGTAATAAGAAGGATGAGAATAATAATAGTAATACAATTTTAGTAAATAGTTTGACAGTGTTGTGGGAATTAGTTGTTTAACAGAGTGATGACATTTAGGAAAAAACTGTCCTTGTGTCTAGTTGTTCCGGTGTTTGGTGCCCTATTGCATCGTTTTGAGGGTAGAAGTTGAAAAAAATTATGTCTGGGATGTGAGGGATCTGTAGATATTTTCACTTCTTTCTTTTTGACTTGTGCAGTATACAGGTCCTCAATGGAAGGCAGGTTGGTAGCAACTGTTTTTTCTGCAGTTCTAATTACCCATTGAAGTCTGTGTCTGTCTTGTTTGATGGCAGATTCAAACCAGACAGTTATAGAGGTGCAGATGACAAACTCAATAATTCCTCTTTGGAACTGGATCAGCAGCTCCTTGGGCAGTTTGAGCTTTCTGAGTTGACGCAGAAAGAACATTCTTCGTTGTGACTTTTTGATGACATTTTTGATGTTAGGTGTCCATTTTAGACTTGAAATATGATAGCACCTAGAAACTTGAATGTCTCTACTGTTGATATTGTGCTGTCTAGTATTGTAAGAGGCAGCAGTAAATGAGAGTTTCTCCTAAAATCTACCATTTCTACTGTTTTGAGTGTGTTTAGTTCAAGATTGTTCTGGTTGCTAGTTGTTCAACCTCCCATTTGTATGCAGATTCATCATTGTTCCACAAGGCTAGTTATTCAACCACCTATCTGTATGCGGATTCATTATTGTCTCAAATGAGAGCAATCACTGTTGTTTCATCTGCAAACTTCAGTACTTCAACAGAGGGTTCTTTTAAGATGTAGTCATTGGTATATAGAGAGAATTGGAGAGAGCACGCTGCCCAATTGTATAGGTATCTGATGTAATTTGCCTAGGTTCACCTACTGCTTCCTATCTATAAGGAAGCTTATGATCCATTTACAAGTGTGGTCAGGTACAGCTAGCTGGTTTAGTTTAGTTGGAAGAATATCTGGAATGATGGTATTGAATGCTGAGCTGAAGTCAACAAAGAGGACTCTTGCATTGGTCTTTGGACATTCAAGATGTTGTGCAGAGTCATATTAACAGCATCATCTGTCGATCTATTTGCTCAGTAGGCAAATTGTAAGGGATCTATCAGCAGATCTGTGATGGTTTTCAGATGGGCCAGCATTAGTCTTTCAAAGGTTTTCATAACTACAGATGTTAAGGCAACATATCCGAAGTCATTCTGTTCCTTGATGGAGGGTTTCTTCAGTACTGGTTATGATAGTAGAGCATTTGAAGCAAGAAGGAACATAGCACATCTCTAGTAATTTATTAAAGATTCAGGTGAAGATAGGGGCCAGTTGTTCAGCACAAGCTTTTAAGCAAGGAGTTATCTTGTCTAGGCCTGGTGCTTTTCCTGGCTTTTGTCTGTGAAATAGACTTTGCACCTCATTTTCTGTAATCACCAGAGGTAGTGGGGCCAATGGGATGGGGTCAGTTGTAAGAGGCTTGGCTGTTGTTGGTGTGTCTGAGATGGGATTATGGAGATAGGTGGCAGTAGTTTTCTCTCAAACCTACAGTAAAACACATTCAAGTCACCTGCCAGTCGTTGATTTCCTTCAGCATGGGAAGGAGGTTTGCTGTAACTGGTGGTATTTTTAAGAGTTTTCCACATGTTTGCTGGTTCATTTGTTGAGAACTGATTCCTTAGCTTTTCAGAGTAGCTTCTTTTTGCTGCTCTGATCTCCCTTGTTAATACATTTGTGGCCTGGTTGTACAGCATTCTATCACCTTTTCTGTAGGCTTCTTCTATGGTATGATGTAGCTGCTTAAGTTTAACTGTGAACCAAGGTTTATTGCTACTGTATATTCACAGGTGTCTGGTTGGCACACATAGGTCTTCACAAAAACAGACATATGATGTTACAGTATCTGTGAGTTCATCCAAATCTGCAGAGATATCTTCAAAAACTTTCCAATCAATGCAGTCAAGGCAAGCCTGTAGCTTTAGTTTTGCCTCCTCAGTCCAAGCTCTCACTGATTTAATTGTTGGTTTCATGGTTTTAAGTCTTTGTCTGTAAGCAGGTACAAGGTGAATCATGCAATGATCACAGCTGCTCGTGGTGAAGACCAATAAGCATCTTTTAATGTTGTGTAGCAATCATCTAAAGTATTTTTGCCTCTCGCGAGACAATTGACATGCTGAAAATATTTTAATAGCCTTTTCCTTAAGTTAGCTTTGTTAAAATCTCCTAAAACAATGGGAAGTGAATCTGGGTATTTAACTTCAGCCTACATAATCTGGTTAGCTAGAGTTCTTAATCATTGTTTACATATTGTGGAGAAACATACACAGCAATTAGGAGAAATGAGGATAACTCTTGTGGAGAATAAAATGGTTTGCAATTGATAATTAATGTCTCTAAATACACATCACAGAATTTCTTTAGTATAGTTATATTTCTGCACCAGCAGTTATTAATATATAAATAGGCCTCCTCCCTTCTTTTTACCTGATGTTTCTGTAATTCTGTCTGTTCTTTGTATTTGATATGCAACCTGTTATCATCAATTGATTCATTTAGCCAAGTTTCAGTGAAGCAGAGAGCTGCTGAGTTGTAAAAATCAGTTGCATCAATTTAAAAGAAGCATTTCATTCATCTTATTAGTGAGTGAATGTAAATTAGTCAGAAAGAGTGATGGGGGAGGGGATTTTATCCCACTTTTCCTTAAACTATTCAAAATTCTCGCTCACTTACCCATCTTCACCTCTGGCATTTCCTCCATTTGTTTTTGTTTATCCATTGTGCAGAGGAAGTTGCTTCTTCCTGTGTTAGAAATTCTTCTGCATTTGTAAAGACAAGGGAGAGTGAAGTCATAGAAAGCTGCCCATCGAAGAAACTTTGTTGATGCTTAGCAGTTGGTGTCGAGTATGAAATCTGTAGTGAATCACAGAGAATGATAAAAACAGCAGAACTAAAAGAGAGCATTTCATCAAGGCTGCTGTCTGCAGCACCATCTTGGTGCCAAATTAATTAATAATATCATTTAAATTAATTATTTAATTAATTTGAATTAATTAAATAACTAATTCAAATTAATTAAATATTTAATTTAATTGTTAAATTAAATAAATAATACTTTTCCTTGCACTTCCTCTGATAATTCTCTTATGCTTTTTGGTTTTAGAGAGATGCTGGGTATAAGTGGGTAAGTAAATGGAGGCTAGCATACACTAACTGGGCTGCTGAAGAACCAAGGCATAACACAGCCTGTGTCTACCTAGACATTGATGGTTATTGGAAAACAGGAAACTGCAGTGAAAAATACTATTCTGTTTGCGAGAAATATAATGGTAAGTAAATTAATTTGGCTTTTTAATAGAGTTTATATTTTAATTTCAGTTAGTGCAAAATTAGTAAAAAGTGATATGTATCAACAAAGTGATAAGCTAAATTTTAAAAAATAATATATGCCTAATAATTTTCAATTAGAAAATGACAAATTTGTGTTATACATTACTGCATCATATCATTGTAATTATTGCTTATTTATCAATGTTACAAGTTTTTATTAATATTACTATTATTTTTCTTAGTGGCTAGTTACTAACATATGGATTTTTTTTATAAAGAAAACCTATTTGTTTCACAACAGGTATAGTACCAACTGAGAAGGTACAATCAGCAGGAAAATGCCAAACTTCCAAAAACAGACAAGAATCTTGGATTCCTTTTGGAGATCATTGCTATAAATTTTACATTTCAAGGGCATCTTGGCCACGAGCTGCCCTGTTATGTACTCAGATAGGTTAGTATCATTTTGAGCTACATAATAAAAGCAGCAATTTTTAGAACAGACTGAGAATGTAGGAATATAGAATAGAATAGAATAGAATTCTTTATTGGCCAAGTGTGATTGGACATACAAGGAATTTGTCTTGGTGCAAATGCTCTCAGTATACATAAAATAAAAGATACATTCAACAAGAGTCAAGAATCATAAGGTACATCACTTAATAATAGTCATAGGATACAATAAGCAATCAATCATATTAGGAAACAGTCAATATAGATCGTAAGGATACAAGCGACAAAGTTACAGTCATACAGTCACAAGTGAGAGGGGATGGGTGATAAGGAGTGATAGGAAGATTAATAGTAATAGTAGTGCGGACTTTGTAAATAGTTGGACAGTGTTGAGGGAATTATTTGTTTAGCAGAGTGATGGCGTTGGGGGAAAAACTGTTCTTGTGTCTAGTTGTTCTGGTAAGCAGTGCTCTATAGCGTTGCTTTAAGGGTAGGAGTTGAAACAGTTTATGTCCGGGGTGTGAGGGGGTCTGTAAATATTTTCACATAGAATATAGAATGAGTATAATATAAAGAGAAATAAATACCTTTCTGTTTTTCACATGCACTGAAAATAATTACTAAAAGGAAGGTTTCCACTGAGCAAAATACTCTAGTGGGATGAATACGGTAGCTATAAATTTCACCAGACAGAAACTTTCTTTCAATTTCATGGTACTAGAAAGTTATTTATTATAAAGATAAGATAGGGATGTGCATTTACCATTAGATCCATTCCTTGAAGCCACATAGCAGGTGTAGTCAATTGATTCTTGGTATGAGTTTAAGGGTCTTCAATATGTCTGGACATGCCTAGAAGACATTTGCACATAACAGCTCAGAAAGCAAAGAGATAGCAGCTTTATCTTACTAGCAGCCCTGGTAGAATTATCTTCTGGGTATATTCTCATATACTCAGCTGAGCTTAAAAAGATCTTGATGTAACCTTAAACTTAACCTTAAATGTTAGCATTAACCTTAATGGACAGTTCAGGGAAATAGGTATGTCTAGCCCAACCAAAAGAAAGATTAGGGATGACATGATAGCTGTCTTCGAGTACTAGTGTGGCAGTCTCAGAGATGAGGGGGGTTGACTTCAAAGAGATGAGGAGATAACTTCAAAGCACTTGAAGTTATGACCAGAAGCAATGAGTATAAGTTTTTAAAGAAAGATAATAAGGAGAGCAGTGAGAACAATTAACTATTGAAACAGCTTGCCTCCCAAAGTTTAGTTGCTCCATTGCTGGAGGAGAAAAGATTATACATTTATTTGTCCAGAATGATATACGGATTCCTGCTTTGGGCAGGAGGTTGGATTTGAAGACTTCTAAGGTCCATTCCAGCCCTTTTATTTTATGATTCTATGACCCATCTGTGTTGAGCCTTCAAACAACTGTTGTTCACCTTCAGGGAGTGAATCAAGAAAAATACTTTGGTCATCAAAACATAAGAGTGTGCCTCGGTACTTATCTTTTATTGTTTGCCATAATTTTGTTTTCTTTCTATAGATAATATGCGCTCTCCAAATTGCACGTGAAAAAAGAATGAATGTACCTGTATTTCAATATCTTTTTTAAAAGAAAAATTGCATATATGATATTGGAAAGCAATAATTCTAACTCTATTCTATATTTTGAAATATCAGCTACTTTGGAAGACTTGATCATTTTCTTTTTTCTTTCTCTCTGGGGTGGGGCCTCTCAAACTTTTAGAAAGATTTAGAACAGAAGTTTGTTTTTCAGTATATTGTGTAGAATACTATATTGCAGAATGTTTTCTTAAATTACCAGGTTTAACTTAAATATCATTATACTCAAAGGATAAGCTGCTGTGGTGTTTCACCATAAACATAATAAGCAATACAAATTTAATAGGTTTTAGAAACAGAGGACTATTTTCTACTTTAAGAGATTCAAACCTGAAATTATTGCTTGTGATGGGAATGACTCATTGGTTATGCCTTGTAAAATTGCCCCTATTTTGGTGGGGTGGGAATCAAACCTGTTAACGAGGTTTTTTTTTATCAACTCATGTTTCATAGGTGGTGCCTTGACTTCAATCAAAGATTCAGCTGAATTACACTTTTTAAAGGAAGAAATGGAAATACTTGGTTCTATGGAGTTTTGGATAGGCTTATACACTAATCAGGAAGGTAATTATTTAACTAATAGGTAGTGAAACACACTACCTTGACATGGTTGTGGGGGTTTGTGTGCTCTGGGGAAGATGAGAGGTATGCCAGATATTCAATCATACCAGACAGGTCTCATCAGAGATTAGTGTCTCTTCTATAAACAATATGGTGAGATGTGATTTACAGAAGTATATACCAGATCAGTCATCATCCTGGACAAAAAAGGACTATTACATATTTAGTTGTAAAGTTCCTGGATATCTTGTGACAAATGGACTACAGGACTCAGGATTCAGCAACCAGAGTCAACTGGTGCAGGATTGCCTGATGAAATTATTTTACCCTTTGTAAAATAAAGAAATAATTATCTAATATCTTGAATTAAGCCCAAGAGAAAATATATAAAAAGAATGTCCAGTTCTGGAAAGAATAACATCCAGAAACAAATAATATGACAGAGGCTCTTGAAAAGGAGAATATTTGTAGCTCAGAGATGAAATGAGAAAACTTGGTTGTTTTCTTGCAGACCTTTCATTTTACCCAAAATAGGCAACATAATCAGTGCTAGTAAGAATGGGGTTTACTCTCAATTTATATTCTAATGGCTTGTACTATCAGCAATGGTGGGACTGGTCTTGAGAGTTTTTGGTTGGAGTATTTACTATTAGCTTATTTGGCAGTTCATTCTTTGGGGTATTATCTACTTCTTGACTCTTGGCCTGATGTTGATTTTGGTGTTAATCTATGTTCTCTAGGCATTGATTGCTGGTGGGAAGGGTTTTAGTATTTTTGTTACCTTTTTGGCTCGTTGATTGTCTCTTTTGCACAGTATGTAGATGTTGTTTATGTCCATGTGTCTACGGATGGCTAATTTTTCAAAGTTTACAGGAATTTTAGATAAAAAACTATAAGATATACCTTTTCATCACAGTGCAGCTCTTTTTCTTTTTAATTATTATGCTATATATTTATTTTAACTTTAGGAGAATGGATGTGGCAAGATAAAAGTAACATTGCTTTTATCAACTGGAATAATCCAGATGATCATGGAGAAAATGATAGAAGCGAGATCTCAAGTAACAGTTGCATTTTCGTGAATAGTAAATCTGGATTTTGGTTCAAAGGCTACTGCGGATCTTATACATCAAGAGCATTTGTTTGTAAAAGAAACAAAAGTAAGCCTTATTATTATTATTATCATGATATTAAATTGAAAACATCATTTGCGTACTAAATACCAACTTTTCTGGCTTTGCAGACTGGCCGGAAGAGGGAGAGAGTAGTTGTTTCCACATAAGCGGCAGGCAAGTGTCTGCATGCACATAACTCCATTTATGCCCGCCATTCGCTCACGCAAGCAGGGATGCATTTGGGTGCATTTGGATGTACACTCTCACCCACCACTTCTGTAGCCTGGTTCTGAATGGCTCAAAGCCCAGTAGTTGGCCATGGCCCAATGGTGGGGACCTCTGCATTGAATTAGTTTTCTAAAATACTGCAGCTTCTCTGTTTTCTGCCTAAATGGTGTTTCTTGGAATTATTCTTACTATGTCATTATCTGCTCACTTTTTAAACATATCCAAGAATATTTGAAAATATGCTTTATTTATTTAGGATATTTCTAATTTCTTGATAAGCAGGTTTTTCTAACTACATACTTTAAGAGATCTTGTCTTGCTCTATTGTTATCACCTTTTGTTGTTCTTATTATTTTTCTTATATCTTTTCTTTCTTTTCTAGATTGTTAATTATCTACTATAAAATATATCATGTTTTCCTTCCTTCCTTCCTTCCTGACTCCCTTCCACCCACCCTCTTTCCCTTCCTTCTCATCATTTTTTCCTTATTTCATTTCTGTTTCAAATAATATGTTATCTGAAATATATTGAATATATTCAATTGAAACATATTAATTTTTGCTACCAGTGATTGAATGTCATATTTTAAAATGGATAATTATAATTTTAGCAATTGATAAAAGTTCAATGAACAAATTTCTTTTACATCATTTGCTGTCCCTCAATTATTATGTCATCTGTTTTATAGCATTAATAAAATTGATCCTGTACTCACAGGATACAGAACTGAATAAAATGATTATCAATAGTCAAGGATGATGGTACCCAAAGTTTATTTCATAAAACTTTAGGCAAATTTTGAAAGTAGGAAACCTTGGATTGCTTTGTATCTGTTATTACTTCTGACATTTTGTATTTCTCATTATCTATTCTATCTATAGACTAAAATATTAGTTTCATTCTTAATCATTTCTGAAAGATACTTGAAAAACAGTCAATAAAGTTTCATTAAGCTAATTAATATCCCATGAACTCAGATTGATATCAAACAATATGAACTGTTAATGGAAACCCAAATATTTTTTGGGGGGGAGAACTCTGACATTGTCCTATGGTGTATAATTCTTTCTTCAAGAATCATAAAGGTTCACTATAAAATATGCTGTGATTCAGATAGTTTATTTTTTAAATTTGCCTTGCAAATCCTTCTTCATTGTTATCTTAGTGGTATGTAATAATACATAGACAGTAGTTACATACTGAAAACATATTTGATTATTTTCTAGTTATTGAAGAATCAGCTATCAGCGACACTACACAAATTCCAGGTAAGAAAGTAATTTTAAAAGAGGTAAGAATATTATTTTTAAAGTTCAGCAATAAATTTTCCAAAATGGTGAACTGAAAATTCTAATACATAGCTCAAATATAGATAAACACATTTCTGTAGATTAAAAGATTTAAACAGCATGTGTGCAGCTGTTGTGAAGACTTACACTATCTCCACTAAATTGTTAAGTAACAATAGTTAAATTTTGTTTCACATAATGTTCCTATATTAATAGAATGGAAGCCATGAAAATCCTTGAGGTGGCTGCCAGTTGCCATTTTCTTTTTCTTTTCTTAGAATAGATCAGAAATAATATTATTCTACAACTTTGAGATTTTGGTAGCTGCTACCCAAATATCATTCCTGTCAATCATAAACTACTCTATTTTTATAGATACAGTATATCATCAAATTACCATTATACATTAGAAAAAATAACATAAAATGACAGCTCTCTAACATGTTTTGTTGCAGAATAAAAGAGAGAGAGATGGGGAAAAGATAAAAAAATAAGCCAGCAAAAGATAATATAAAATCTCATTAAATGTCTAAGGATTTTTGTTTCCCACACTGTCAAAGTCCAAAACTGTATTCCTAATTTCCCCTGCCATAGATGAGATCACTTGGATGATATTTATGAAACCAAGTCTTGAAAGTCCTCCTTCTTCAGTTAGTGTAACTGAATATTTATGATTATTTTTCAGTTAATTATGATTATTTTCAGTTCCCAAATAAAGGATTAGCAGTAAATGATAACCATAGCAATTTGTAATTAGTTTTGCTGTGGAAGAATTCACATCTCTAACGCCGAGCTTTACAAGACTGTCAATTCAGTCCTTATCTTCCACAGGCAACACATATCAATTTCCTTTGGGATCTGTAATGAACGGGAAAAAACAATGCATTACAGTTACTTCCTTTTACTGAATTACAGTTCACAAATTCCAGGGATTGGTAGTTCATTTTTGTTAGCTCTGCCTTTATTAGACTACTAGATAGGATGCAATCTCTTTTGGCTTCTTTCTCAACTAAAAAAAAGTCAGAGTTTTATCATAATATAACTGTATTCAGTGCTTTTCTCTCTCTCTGGTATTTTAGTGCAGAAAGGAGGGGAACATCTATCAGCACATGGCACAGCTGTGGGGGTAATTATTCCAATTATCTTCATAGTCATCGGTGCAGGAATTGCAGCCTATGTTTTCTATAGAAGAAGAAACAGACCACAAGAAGTCTCTGCTGGATTTGACAATTCTTTGTATATTGACAAAGTGGTTATTCTTCATAAGGATTCACAATCTCCTGCAGACAACGAAGAATTAAATGAACAAATATAACTGGCATCTTGCTGTGGATAAGGCCCATTGAATACAATACATTTAAAATTTAAGGTTTTGAATTTATGTTCATAAATTAATACTTTATGGAAAAATTTAGACTCTGTGTTGGCCAGATCCCTGATATGAAAATATTGCACATATTATAGTTACTGAGTTAAAATATATTCTGTTTAATATAGTTTCAAATTAAAGTTTGTTTGCTTTTTTAAAAGAATTGTTTCTTTAATATACTGGGAGGGAGGGAGGGAGGGAGGGAGGGAGGTAGGAAGGTAGGAAGGAAGGAAGGAAGGAAGGAAGGAAGGAAGGAAGGAAGGAAGGAAGGAAGGAAGGAAGGAAAGAAAGAAAGATAGATTGGAATGAGAAAGAGGGAAGGTCTGCTCTAGAACTTGGCCACCATCACCTCTGCTACTCTTTTGCCATCCCTTGCTCCCTCCCTGTAGCCCCTCTTGGTGCTCACACCCTATCTCTGAGGATGCTTTGCTTACAAAGTTGGGTCTCCTCACATGGAGAAAGATTGAGCTTCCCTCTGACCCACGCACTTTGCCCTCCCATACCCACCATAACAACCTGGCCAAGTAGAGAGAGCACAGCAGTGGCTGCCTCAAGGAGGAAGTAACCATGGTTGGGCACCCCCTTGGGGAAACAGAACTGGGCTGGACTGTGGGGTCCCAGTGTCCCAGGAGCTTGTGGGCCAGTCTGTGCACTTGCCTTCCCTGCCCAGGACTTTTGACTGATGCATTTGCAAAAAGATGTGGCTTAGAGAATGTCTTCCACCTGGTACACAGGATTCTGCCATTAAATGATCAAGTTCTTAAGTCTTTAGTGCCATAGAACCAAAGACTAAAACAATGGAAAAGAAAAATATATTCTTTTTGAACTGCATATGTAAAGCTTCTGTTTAAAACTGGCTGAAGCCACATATAGCAGCAGTTAGGAAATAGTTGTGCAAATGCTGATTAGACACATAGAAATCCAGGTTTGATGAATGAAATAAAATGACTAATGAAGAAAAAACAAAGGAAGTAAACCTAAATCTCTGTGTGTAGACACCAAAACTTTCCCTTCAAAAGTTGTTTTCAGATTATTACCTATTTCAATATCAAATGAGTATTAAAAAACATGGGGAGTAGATTTTATTTAATCAAGATAAAACAATTTGTATAATTGAATTATATAATTACAGAAAGTATTATATTCTTATAAAAAGGTAAGAAAATGAAAAAGCACAAATATATAATCCTAACATTTATGCCACACACACACACACACACACACAAAATACACAATTCATAAGATACCTATTGTAGATAAGATACACAAATTGTGCTCTAGGGCTGCCCAATCAGAAATGAACTGTTTTTGTCTATTATTGCTTCTAAGTACTGTATGCAATTTTTAAAAATATGCATGAATCTTTATGTGTAAATGATTTTTGAGCATTTGTTCTCCAAAATGCTAAACATATTTCTGTTCAGGAAATATAAAACATATCAGTTTACTCCTGAACTAATGTGATACATAGTCTTACATGCAATTTGCTCTTTGAGGCCTGAAAGATACTTTTTCAAGAGGCAACTGGACTTTCTGGGGTTTTTTTTGAAGATGTTTTGCTTCTCATCCAAGAAGCTTCTTCAGTTCAACTGGTCTTTTGAGGGTAACCATAATGCTAATGTGGCTCTCAATGAAATTGAATTTGACACCACTCCCTTAAAACCATCCTAGAAAATGCCTCTGCATGTTGGAGGCAGAGGCCTTCTGTATGTACCTGTGAATGGGAAACTAACTTGGATTGATGAAGTACAGCTTCTGATTACAACAGAATGTATATTTATTTATGGTGAATACATTAGAAGACTGGGCAAAACCTAGAAATTGCATAGCCATACTTTGCCAGGAAAAGAATCAAGATTTGTGGACTTTAATTTCAACAATTTCCCATTGATGTATCTTAAAATTGAGAAATAAGGTCAAGAAATACTTTCCTAAAATGGTGCTAGATCTCTAAAATCAAAAGGACCTATCCAAAGGTCTTGCAAAAAAAAAGGCTTTAGAAGACAAAACACACTGTTTTAAAACATCATATCACATTGTCTAACATTTTTTAGGTAAGATGAATTAACACTTTTGGAAGATCATGAAAAGTTAATAAAACCAGGTAACCCAGTTTTTAAGTGTGCCCCGTTCAGAATTTGAGCAAAGCTGCTGCTTCTTTTATATTACATGTTATATTATGACACTCTTTTTTAATGGACACCTCTTAAAAATTTTCAAATTCTTACCAGCCAGGCTGCCTGAGAATCCTCCTAATTATAGTTCTAGCATTATTGGTGGATGCTAGAATTGGTAGACCTTTACCAGTCATGGGAATTTGCAACAGAAAATTTATGAAGAGAAAAACGAGAGAAAAAGTCTACAGTTAAGGCAAAGGCTAGAAATCAGGAGATTGTGAGTTCTAGTGCTGTCTTAGATATGAAAGCTGCCTAGGTGACTTGTGCCAGTCACTTTTTCTCAGCCCACAGGGTTGCTGTTGTGGAGAAAATGGAGGAGGAAGGTGTGTTGGAAATGTTTGCCATCTTATTTATAAAAAAATAATAAAGACCGATATAAATAAAACTAATGTTTAACTGTATTTTAATATATTATGCAGTTCAAGCCAGCAATGCAGATCTATGTTACCAAATTAGAATGTGCCTTTCACCAGCCACTGTGTTAACTTGACTTACTATGAATAATTGTTTAGCACATCCTTGATCATTTCTGAAGCCCAAAATTATTTAGTCTTGTATCAAGCAAAAAGCTTGACAATGATATTGTGAACTGTCCCACTGGACTAGACAGCAAAAGTAACTCCTGGGACATTTTTTTTTACCAAGAGTATAATTTTACTGAGGATTCCATTGAAGTAGAAAAGTCAGTTTGCTTGTTTGTTTGTTTGTTTGTTTGTTTGTTTATTGTTTGGATTTATATGCCGCCCTATCTCCCGAAGGACTCAGGGCGGCTCACAACAATAAAAAACATACAGCACAAAAATTTAAAATTATTAAAAAATTATTAAATAAGGATCCCAAATAATCATCTAAAACACACAATAATCAATATACTATAAAAATCAATAAAGACCCCACCCCCCTCAGTCTAGGCCGGCCTGTTGGAAAAACCATGTCTTCAGGTCGCGACGGAAGAAACGATGGTCAGGGGCCATCCGCAGCCCCATGGGCAACTGATTCCACAGGGTGGGCACTCCCACAGAGAAGGCCCGCCCTCTGGGGGTCGCCAGCTGACACTGTCTGGCTGATGACACCCCAAGGAGGCCCTGTCTGTGGGAGCGCATAGGCCGCTGGGCAGTAGATGTTCCCATAAATACCCCGGCCCCGGCATTTAAAAATTCCAGCTACAGGATAGGAAGTAGGAAGTAGATTGAAGATTTTGTTGGCTCCCATGTAGACACCAATTGTCCACAGCAGTTAGGGTTCTAACAGTTCTAACTATTCCGTGTGCAAACAGCATAGGAAAACTTTCCCTTTCCCCCCCCGGGCCTCCCATTGTCCATTGTCCACCAATCTTTTATACTTGCTTTGTTTTGGGACTAGTTTTTATACCTCAGACGTTCCCAGCCAGTGACCTTGGGTTGTTGGGTCTGTCTTAGGCTTCCAGTCACCACACCTGCATTCCAAATTTCTCTTCCCAGCGCTTCCTTACATTCCAATGCATTCCCTCCCCCTTTCCTATTACTGTTATTATGGCTGCATAGCAAGTCAACCATGACAGTTATCCTTCAAGATAAAAACAACAACATTTTTCTTCCCTTTAATTTATTTTATATATTATGGTATTGAAAACTAGTTTTTTTAAAGACAAAAATATTTCACATATTATGAAAGCTTACACAATAGATGGCAGTTGCACAGATAATTACAGGTAATGATCAGGTTACAATGCCATTTGGGACTGGGACTACCATTACTAAGCAATGCAATTTTAAACCCTAACATCATGTGACCACGACCCTTAACAATGACAATCCAGACAGTCCCTCTTTCTTTCTTTCTTTCTTTCTTTCTTTCTTTCTTTCTTTCTTTCTTTCTTTCCTTTCTTTCTCTCTCTCTCTCCCTCCCTCCTTCCTTCCTTCCTTTCACCACCTGTCTGGTCTAGGGGCGACTCCCTCTAATACCAAGATGCATGGATCCTTAAGCAGGCAGAGGGAGTCCCAACTGAAGAAAACAAGGGTGATGCAGGTGGTACAGGATGTCCTGGGAGGCCCAGCACAAGCTGTGCAAAAGTTGAGGAAGGTGTGAGTGCTTATGCAAAGGTGGCAAAGAAGGTCACAAGTGGCAATCACATGAGAGCAGGCAGGGTGCTACTATCACTGTTAATTGCAAATTGATTCCTGAATGTCCAAATTGCAATCTAGTGAACTTAGAAGACTTAGAAGACTGATGAATAGATACCGTCATTCAACACTGTTGCAATTTCAAACATTTGTTTGAACTAGTGGTTGTTTAAGTGGGGACTACCTGTAAAAAATTTTTTAATGATTTCCCAAATACATTAGAAGGAGAAACAACTAGAAAACATCCCATTGTTCCCACACCAGATGGTTCTCCTTTTACCAATTTGTAAGTTGAAAGATAGATGTTATAGATGATGAGGGAATTATCATAAATAGAGTAGCTCATATGTAGGTATTTATTATGAATATAAGATCAAGAGAAATCAGTTATTATATTTTATGCAATTTCTAAATTGCCTTCATCAGAAAGATATCTGGCTGGGCACAGAGAAAATCAAAATTAAAAACAAGATAATGAAATTCGGAAATTATAAATAAATCATGCCACCATGCCATACAGAATTTTTCAAAATTGATTTAAAAAATCTGTCTTGGTCATCAGAAACATCAGAAACAAGGTATTTGTGATGGACAGTGTCAATTCTTTTCACTCATACTTGCTTGCTACCTTTTACTTGCCAATGGCCACTTGAAAAGGCCTTCATGTGTAGAAATAGATCTAGAGGATCTTTCCATATCAATGTTTATTCTGTTCCTTGAATGGGGCTAAGAAAAGTAAGTGGAGATAATGCAATTCTTACAGTGTCTGAATATAATTATTTTTCTGCAACCAGATTCTCTACCAATTAAAATCTGAAGAATTCTGTATGAAATAGAGCACAATACAGTAATCCAAATAGAAGTAAGCTACAGGTCAATGAAACTATTTATCCCTTTCTTTGTAAATATCAGCTGGAAATTTTTCTAAATCTTGACATAAGGGTAATGTGGGGTACATCATGCAATGAGAGGGACAACCTCTGAGATCTGGTGCAAATTATATATGAATTGGCAATGGTGGTGGAGGGCTTTACAGACCCTATTTAGATTCTGCATATGTGCAGGAAGTGTAATGCTATGCGGAAATGACCTTGGGAAATTTGGCAAAGAGATGCTTCCAAGGGATTGGTAAAATAAGAGGTAGTTCCACTCACAGCTGGATAGACAGTGGAGAAAATGGCTCAGAAGAGAATTACGCCAGTTTCTAGGGCAAGGGATGAGGGGAGAGCTGTACAATCTGGGTTCTCATTTTACTGACCTCAGAACGATGGAAGTCTTAGTCAACATTGAGCCGGTCAGGATTAAACTCCTGGAGTGAGCTGTGAGTTAGACTGCAGTACTGCATTCTAACCACTGCGCCAGCACAGCTCTATTCTGAATTGCCAATTAAAGCAAATTATTCACTTTTCTTTGCTAATACAGATGGACCAAACATACATTCTCATGTCATTGGAATAAATTGTGGGGTAGCACTGTCTTCTTTCAGCTCCTCTGGAAACTCTGTCACTCTCCAGTTCATCTCTGATTCTTATGCAAATGGGAAGGATTTGGACATAGAGTTTCATGGCTCAGGCAGTGATAGTAAACTTGTCTTTGGAGATGGTGAGGCACACTTGCATCATTAGCTCTTTTTTATGGAATTTGGTGGTAAATTAAATAGAATTCAATTGTTCCCTGCTTAATACATTTTCATTCATTTTATTCAGGTTGTGGAGGTATTTTGCATGCAGACAAAGATATGATCACTTCACCTAAATATCTCCAGAACTATCATCCAAATCCCAGTTGTTCTTGGCATGTTCTGATTCCTGATGACTTCATCATTGGCATCCATTTTGAAGAACATTCCTTGTACTGAATGATGATGAGTTCTGCATTCATAGAGATTATATTGAAGTCAAAATATTTGTTTATGTATAACAATAACAACAGTTGCAATTAATATTTTGCTGCTGATTATTTAGTTTCACATCTTCAAGGTTGTGAATTTCACCTTTCCAAACATTTCACCTTTCCAAACAAAACCTCATTCAAATCTCTAGCACAGGGACATCTTACTGGGCAAGCTCTGACTCTTTAATATAGGCTAAAGTGGAGCTATACATGCACAGAAGATTACAAATGCAGTCAACAGACATGAAGACCTATATGTAAATTTTTATTGTGGATTTTCAATTCTAGCTTTTTCCTTTCATCTTTCTGAATCATGAATACCTGGTTGTTTTTGATGGCCTTGAAGTCACTGATCTATATTATAATAGCTCTCTAACTTTTGATCTGCTGCCATTTTATCTTCATTCCTTCCATTGTATAAGGCTTATGGTAAAATAAATGCTTTCTTCAAAAATACTATTTAGCATGAAAAATCTGCAGATGAGCAGTGTTGCACTTTGAAAAAAAAAACCCTAACATCAAAAATGTCATCAAAAAAGCACAACAAAGAATGTTCTTTTTGCGCCAACCCAGAAAGCTCAAACTGCCCAAGGAGCTGCTGATTCAGTTCTACAGAGGAATTATTGAGCCTATCATCTGCACCTCTATAACTGTCTGGTTTGGTTCTGCAACCCAACAGGACAGACACAGACTTCAGAGGATAATTAGGACTGCAGAAAAAACAAATGCTACCAACCTGCCTTTCATTGAGGACCTATATACTGCATGAGTCAGAAAGAGAGCTGTGAGAATATCTATAGAGCCCTCACATCCTGGACATATTTTTTTTCAACTTCTACCCTCAAAACAATGCTATAGAGCACTGCACACCAGAACAAGTAGAACACAAGGATAGCTTTTTCCTGAATGCAATCACTCTGCTAAACAACTAATTCCCACAACACTATCAAACTATTTACTAAGACTGTATTACTATTATTCTTCTCATCCTTCTTATTACCTATCTCTTCCCACTTAAGACTATAACATTGTTACTTGTATATCTACAATTTATAGTTTTATTTGTTTTCTAGTATGATTTGATTTCTTATTAGTAACCTATGACTATCACTGTCTTATGATTCTTTATGAATGTTTTTTTTTCTTTTTATGTATGCTGACAGCATATAATGCACTCAAAAACAAATTACTTGTGTGTCCAATCACACTTGGCCAATAAAGAATTCTATTCTATTCTATTCTGTTCTGTTCTGTTCTGTTCTGTTCTGTTCTGTTCTATATGTTCCAAAGCTGCTTTGAATGAAGCTTCATTAACATTCTCCAAATTTTAGAACTCCTAATCATTTGTGTGAGTTCCCATTTCTGATTTATCAAATGAGGCATGGTTTGTGTTTGTAGATTTGTTATGAAGCTAAAATGAGAACCTGCTGCTTACAGAAGTTAGTAAATTAAGTTACCTGTATAAATTTGCTTTATTTATATAGTGATGTTGTCACTCAAATAACATTATTTACAATGCTGCAGCGTTATTCTCGTTGAATTCAATAGACCTTTGGAAATAATACTTCCCCCCTTGCAAAATCTCAAAAAACAAAGCACCGAGGAGGGGAGGGTGTAGTTTTGCTTACCTCGTATAAATAGGGAATTTATCTTAAGGGGAATAATTGCTAGCAGTGACTCTTCTTCTCTTCCTCTTTCACTTCCTCAATATATATTGAAGATAAAAGATAATTAACATACCATTAAAAACTGAATATATCCTATTAAAGTCATTCCATTCAAGCAACTCTTTTTTTTTAATTACATTTATATGCCGCCCTTCTCCAAAGACTCAGGGCGGCTTACAATTTTTGGGATACAACCCGGTGTGCTCAGCAATAGCCTTCATTCCATTGTATATGCCTGCTTATTACTAAGCGGCATTTTTACAAGGTCAGCTAATTGCCCCCAACAATCTTGGGTTCTCAATTTACCTACCCCGAGAGGATGGAAGGCTGAGTCAACCTTGAGCCTGGTGGGATTCGAGCCTACAGCAGTTGTAGGCAGCTGGAACTTAAGTGCATGCAATTAACAGCCTGAGCCACCAAGGCCCTTTTCATAGTTACATGGATCTGAAAGAAAGGCATTTGCAGCATATTTTATTTAAAAGCTTTTTGGTTGAATTTACTGAATAGTGAATCAGAACTCACCATTGGAAATTAATAATTTTCTAATCTGATACTATTTTTTTACAGTATTTATTATTCCAATCAGAAAGATTAGCAAAATACACTCAATATGGTGTTGTGACATAGATAAAAACCCCTACCAGCAGTTCACCTCCCAATGACTTTGACCTCAAGTAAACTCCTTATCACAAGACCCATCACAAGATTCAATGATGATTCACAGCTGACCCATCACGAAAGCCTCACTTGACACACCCACACCTTATAAACAGAAGAACACTGACACTGACGTTCTCTAAACTCCACCAAAGATGTTGCCTACTGTAGTCTGGTAATGAAATGTTCGGAAACCAACCCATAAGCTTGAAGAATGAACCTACACCCTCATTTCTTATTTTATAACTGTTTTAGTTTGGTTGGGGAATTCTGGGAGTTGCTGTTGAAAGTCCACACAACTTAAAGTTGTCAAGGTTTAGAAACATTGCTGTAGAAACTTAAACCATATTCTTTTTTTTCCTGCTCAATAAATCCAGTGAACTTCTTGTTGATGAATGGTAGGCGGTTGGAGTGCAACCATCCTGATTGACAAGAGGGCTCAAGTGAGGAATCAGCCTGGACTCACATGTAAGCACAAGAGGGCTAGGTGTGACCCACCGCTGAATGCCTTAGAGTAGGAATGTCAAACTCAAGGCCTGAGAGCTGGAACCAGCCCATGGGGTGCTTAGATCTGGCCTGCAGGTCCAGCCTGGAAATAGCAAAGGACTGGCCCATAGTGCCTCTGCCAGTGAAAATGGAGCTCGGGGGAGAGAAGGCGCACATGCAGCCCTCTGCACCCAATTTTTGCTGGCAGAGGGCTATCAAAACAAACTAATAACAAAACAATAGAAGAAATGCTTTCCCATTTGCATTTGAACATTTAAGAAGGGACAGGAAAGGAGAAAAGGAAAAGGAAAAAGAAGGGAAGATGGGAAGAGAGCAAGGTACGAAAAATAAGAAAAGAGGGAAGGAAGGAAGGAAGGAAGGAAGGAAGGAAGGAAGGAAGGAAGGAAGGAAAGAAAGAAAGAAAGAAAGAAAGAAAGAAAGAAAGAAAGAAAGAAAGAAAGAAAGAAAGAAAGAAAGGAGATTATAATGAGAGTGAGGGAGGGTTTCAGGGAAGTCCTGCATTAGCACTTGGCCACTACAGGTGCCCCTGACATGAGTCCCATGCCACATCTGCCATGGCCATGCCCACCCCCACCATGGCCATGCCTGCCATTGTTACACTCTCCCCCCTGTCCCTCCAAGGTCAAACACAATCCTGATGTGGCCCTCAATGAAATCGAATTTGACACCCCTGCCTTAGAGCCTTCTTCAGTTGCTCCTAGATGAGAGCTACCATCTGGAGAGTGTCCTGTGTTATAGGCAGAGAACAATAAAGTAGCTAGTTTGAACTCTACACATGTGAGTCTGATTGTTTGCACCTAACATTAATTTCCCTAGACTCAACTTCTTTTAGTCCCAAGGAATGAAGACACTGACTGGGATGGCCACAGATCCCCAACCAGGAGTGGCAATGAACCAAAATGTGGTGGATGCTGTGATATGGCATCAAAAGAGGATAGAGATGAACTTGGAAGTAACAGTGCTCCAATTGGGCTCAATGGTCATAAGTGAAGGACTATTTATACACATAGTAAACCAAAATATAATCTACCAAAACATGGAACTACAATAAAAATACAAAAGCATACTTCAATACCTTCAAAGTTACAAGATGTCACCTAATTGAGTTAATTGATCTTGGCTATTTCTGAAAAAAGTAGAATTGCATCTCATTAATGCAAATCACTGCTATAAACTATTGTTACCAGGGAAGCTTTGATGAAACTGATCATTTCTTCACCAGGAATGAAGCTAATATTGAGAGAATCTACTTTTTATAGCTATAATAAGCAACTATCTGATTTTTTCAGGTTTGGTGTTCCAGTTTCTCGTAAATGTTATATTCCATAAACTATATTTCTATATTTCAGTAATAAAAATATCTCATAACAACATAAAATTTCTTGGTGAGAGTCATCTTATTTCCTCTAGACAGAACAGTGGGTTCTAGTTTTTTCCTGTGCTGAATCAGTGCTTTATCATCAAAGTCTCAAGAGTGAAACCAGAGAAAGAGGAAATACTGGTTACACATACATAATTAAGAAATAAGAAAAATGAAATTGGCTGAAAATTATTGGCCTATTACTAGCAATTGCAAGATTAAAAATGTATTAGAGGTTTTAGAAATGTAAAGACATGAATGAAAAAAAAATGTGTCCCCAGGATAATGCTGTAGGTTTTAATCTCAGCCCATCACCAGGACCAGAGTCTTCCAACATTTTGGACTTGTGCTGGAGCCCATCTTCAGAGAATCTGTCTCTCTGTATGTGTGCACTGGGCTGTTATATGCGTAGTATTTATGTGTTTATGAATATATTTATTCTGTGCATAGTATTTATAACAACAATGATCACACAATTGAATGCTTATCTCCACCATCTTAAACAAAATAACTATATAATAGAAAAGGAATGGAGGAAAAGAAGAGGAACAGATGCAGCCCCACAAGATTTTATGGACTCCCCAAGATACACAAAATAGCCCCCCCAGACCTATTCTAGATACTCCTACCTACAACCTAGCTAAATGACTGTCACAATCCTTAAGCTTCCTGACTCCCACACTTGAACACCACGATCGTATCATCCACGTAATTTTTGACACAACTACAAAGCTTATATATGGCCCCTGATGATATCATGGTCTCCTTTGATGTAGTGTTCTATTTAGATCCAACATTGCCCACTTAGGATACGAAGTAATAAATAGAAAACTAGAAGACTACAACACAGCAGTGGTGATATTCATCCGGTTCACACCGGTTCTACCAAACTGTGTGCAGTTTGGCGAACCAGCTGAATCACCATGCCCAGCCCTGCCTTGCAGCTTGCACCTCCCCTCCCAGCAACTCCTTGCCTTTTCTGGGCTCTTCTGCTATTCTAACCACCACCCCTCCAAGTAAGCAACATCCATGCAGGCAAAACCCCAAGGCAGCTCTAACATGCCAGAGGGAGGGGCTGGAGCAATTAAACAGATGGCCAAGCTAAGTTTCTTATGCACCCCCATCCATCATTGTGAATCCAGGTGCGTCAGCAGGCAGCAAGTGAGACCTCAGCTGGGCTTCTTGGCAGAGGAGGGCTTTGCAGGGGGCCAATATAGTGCCCAAGGCCGGCTCTGCCCTAAGGAGGCCAAGGGAGTCATTGGGGTTCCAGTGAAGAGGGGATTAGACCCGGTCCCCATGTGGCATCATGATCCATGAGCTGCTGCTGGCGCTACACGGCTACTTGGGTGGCCTCTTCATGGGTGGTGGCCTGCAGGTAGGTGTAGCAGTAGGGCAAGGGGAGGCAGACATCCCTTCATGGGCCCAAACCAGTGCCCTTCCTCCTCCTCCTTTTCCTCACAAAGTTGGAATTGATTGATTGGACTTTTTTTAGTCCCACAAACTTCCCTGCACACAATGGTAAGAAATGTTATGGAGCTGGAAATCAGGTACGCAAATAAATACTTGGGAGAAACAAAGGCATCTCGGCAGTGGTGGGTGGGGCAAACTCTGTGGTGCAGAGGTGCAATGGAGAAATGGGCAATGGAGCAGCCAGCGCAAGGAAAGGAGGCCTCTTTCCCTGTTTTCCTGGTCCTCCTCCTTCTCATTCTAGCCGTTCTGTTGCCCATTTCTCCATTGCAGCGCAGTGTCCAATATCCACTTTGATAGTAGGGGCAGGGGGAATAATTTATCTGACCAAACTAACCCTGCATTCTCCCATATATTGGGCCCAGCTACGATTGTGCTGCCAATTTAATTCCTTATCCCTCTCACTTTTGCCCACAGGCTGACTAACACCCCCTGCACGCAGATCCATGGGGAAGAAGGAATCCCTCCCTGCACTTTCCCCCAATTCTTCACCTTCCCATGCAAGCCCTCAGGAGCATCAAATCCTTGTCTCTATGGTAACCCTCCCCTCCTTGATCTCAGAAACCTTGCTTCTTAAAGGAGCTGTGTCCAGAAGTTTGAAACAGCTGTGAGAACAACATGCAGACAAGCACCGTGTAAGGCATCCAGAAAGTATCCAGGATATCAATCACTCCGAGACATATTCTCTCCAATTGATTTATTAGAAACAGATCTGGTACGTCTAAGGCATTTTCCAAAGTGAAAGAATCTTCACGGGCTACACAGAAGCCACCTTTTTCTCCTCCTACTTCTACACTTCATAAATCACGAGAACCAATTAACTGCAACTGGAATTTCTTAGTACGACATACAGAATAACCTTGAACTTGTCAACTCCTCCACCCCGCTTCCCATTATGTTGGCAGCTGAATTTCAAAGCTGACACACCATTGGAAACAGGCTTTTGGCAAAGCATGGAAATTTAACAATTGGTTTGCCCAGGGTCAGGGTGGCTGTTACGGGAAGCTTGTCCTGCATGTGCGGTGGAGTTGGAGGATGCAGATGGCCCATGCCTCCCATGACAACCAACCTGACCATGGGGCAACCGGTTGTTAAATTATTTGAATCCCATCACTGCAACACAGATCAGAATAACCCAACCAAGGCAGAAAACATGAAGCTACTCCTGCATTGTCAATGTACTTTCTTCATGTTTAAAAGGAAATATATGAGCAAATAAAAGTATTGCCCATGGAATTCCCAATATCAGAAACAGAAACAGAATGCAGAAACAGTCCTGCTTGAACTAGAACACTGCTTTTCAAAATTATACAGCTAAATTTTGGCATCACTATATAAATGACATGTTTGTTGTATCAAAAGAAATGTGCTGAAAGACTTTCATACCCTACTGAATCCCATCTTCTCTGACATACAATTCACAGTGGAGGAAGAAACAGCTAGACAATTACCATTTTTAGATGTTCTTGCTAACCGATTGGAAGATAGAAGCCTACAATCCAGTGTTCTGGACAGAGATGCCAAAAAGTTCAGCAATTGCATGTTTAAGGTTATGAAGCACTGAGCAATGAGTCTGCTGAAAAATATAAAGGTAAAAGGGGGGGGGGAGAATTTAGGAGGATATTGCTCTTTTACACAGAGGTTAATGAACTGTTTCATGTGACTTCATTTTAATCTGTAATAAAGATGTTTTTATTATTGAATGTTTGAAAGACTTTGCCATATGTCTGCTAAGCTATATAAAAGCAAAAGCTGTGATTTACAGTCAAGTCCTGTACAGGACAGCCTGTCATCTTGTTTCCCCTTATCTACTGCCATTGCTATGAGAAGACACCTTCTCCTGCAGATAATTAAAAATTAGAAAGATGACTATGGGCCCTCTAAAGATTCTGTTGAGTGTTAATTAAGGAACCAGCATCTTGCTCTAGAATCAGAGTCAAATGTTTTCTCTATGGACCTACTTCAGACTATTAAAGGGCTAGCCCAACAGAGAAACAAAGATAATTCCTATCCATTGATCCCATAGCTGCTGCCAGAGTCATTCAAAGCTTTTTTCTTATCATTCTGGCAGATAAACATGATGAAAAAGTTGTTATAATTCCATAATTTCTGAAGTTCTTAATCATCTATTTAAAAACAATTCTGATTTCTTTTGAGGAACTGATTCATATTGATCAAGTCTGAAGAATTCTTAAATGTCTGACTGGTAAATATTGGAAGTTAAAGTTCACACGTGAAAATTGCTGATGTTGAGAAACATTGTGCTGTAATACAGAAATGTGCCTTTCACTTGTCTGAATCACAGCATGTGCTGACCAAATACTTTCATTCTTTCTTTTTTAAAAATATTTTTTATTTATTTCCAAACTTAAACTCCAAATTGAGGGAGGGGGGAGAAAAAGGAAGAAAAAACAAATATCAAATGCTGACAATAAAAATAAAAAACATGTCTCCAAAAAATAACAAATGACAAATATATTAATAATACTAATATTAAATTGCCATCTTGGTTGAATGTTGAAAAATATATCTAAAATATCTGTTATGTTCTCCCCCCCTCCCTCACATACCATGTTTTCCCCAAAATAAGACCGAGTCTTATATTTTTGGGGCTATCAAAAAAGGCACCAGGACTTATTAAAACAAAACATGGAATACTTACTTACATTCTTTGATAAGTTGTGGTCTCTGCAAAATAGACTCAATTAATTTCCATTGAAAGGATTGAGATCTGAATTTAAGGTGTACCATCATTGAATTATGGTCTAAAAAAGATTTTGGAAGAATATTAGTTTTGTCTTGTGAACCAAATTTTTAGCAATCCTTGTCATATCAATTCTAGAAAAGGATTTATGTCTAGGAAAAAAAGTCCATTTTTACATCAGCATACATCAATCAAACCTAAAATATCAATTCAAAAATGTTTTGGGGCAGTTTCGATTATTTATCTTTAATTCCTTATCAGTAGATCTGTTCAGTTGTTACTACCCATTCAATTCCCAAGTATATACTAATACTGAAAAGAAAAGGATAATGTCAGCCTTCCAAGTAACAAATCCCCTGAATAAAAATCCAAGGCATCCATCTTTCTTTAAAATCGGTTTATTAGGGATATATTAAATTGGGAGGAAACTGGTGTAATTCCAACTCTGGCTAGATCTCAGATAATAGCTGTTCATATAGGTATTTTAAAAACTTGGCTTTTTCTTGGTGTGGGGTATATAAACCAAATACAGAAGATTTTATTCCTTGTAATTCTATTTACACAATTACATATCTACCTTGATCATCTGTGAATAATAAATTTGATTGTAACTGGGGGATTATATACAAAACTACTTCGTTGATCCATTTTGTGATTGACAGAGATATATTCCAAGTTCAGAATTATATTTACTAAATACTTTTTATCAGAACTCTTTAATATAAGTTTCTTCTATATATATTATATCTTGGTTTAATATTTTTAAAACAATGGAACAGGGTTTTTTTCTTTTTTGTGAGCAGTTTGCCCCATTTATATTTCATGTTAAAATCTTAGAGTCCATATACAGTATGTTATGGCAAAGAAGTTCCAGGTATTACACCTATGGTTTCCAACTGCATAGCCTGTCATTCACCATGTACTTTCTGAAAACGAAATTCAGATGTTTGAAGTAAAATACAATCTATATTGCCTTAGAAGCAGCTCATAGCATTTTGAAAGATAAATGGTTTTGCTTAGGCTCTCTCACCTCTTGGCCAGTATACCCCAACTTTTCTTTTCAAGTGCTTTAATCTTGAAAACACAGTTTAAGCCAAAATACTGTTACTTATAGAACAGAATTCTTTATTGGCCAAGTGTGATTGGACACAGAAGAAATTTGTTTCCGGTGCATAAACTCTCAATGTACATACAACAACAGTGATAAGCAACAGTTATAGTCTTAAGAAGATAAGGAGATAGATAATGTAGGGAAGATGAGAATAATGATGGTAATACTGCCTTTTTAGATAGTTTAACAGTTTGATAGTTTGATATATCCTAACAATCAGGAAATATATTGCTCTTCAGAAAATAAAGAACTGGCAAGAATTGGTTTATTATGCTGATTACAGTATAATTCTTATTAATAGCTCCTTTTAAAATCTTTTATTAATACACATATTTATTGATTGATAAAGAAGATACAGTAGCGCAGTAGATTAATAACACTGAAACTGCTAACCAGAAATGGTTTGCAGTGCAGTGGTTCAAAGCCCGGCTCTCCAAGATAGATAAGCTCCCGCCACTTGCTCCCTGGCTCATGCCTACCCGGCAATTCAAAAGAATGCAATATTGCAAGTAGATAAATGGGTATCACTTTGGGAACCTAGCTGCATTCATGAGAAATTAGAAGCCAGTGCTGGACTTGGCTGGATGCGAAACAATGCAACATGAAATAAGGCAAGGCAAGACCAGTGGAGGAGCACAGAGGAGCCAACAAGCCAGGTGCTACTAATCAGCTGGTGTAACCTAGTTTGCCACCTGTGGTGCATCCACGATATGCAAGCAAGTGCTGAACAGAATGAACTAGCAATTCAGACTGTCAGGACTGCATTGTGTCTAGAATTGTAGATTTCTCTGTCACTGTATCCCATAGACTAAATAAATAAATAAATTTATCTGTAAGCTACTTGGAAAAGGAACAGCATTAAATGAATGAATTTGGAAAGTGTAAAATATCTTAATCCCATGAAGGGGTAGAAAGATCAGGTTTGCTCTTCAGCATGTCACAAAGAAATATCTGAAAGTGAGAAATGAATGTACCTTTGAGTTATAGAAAGTTGGTTGTTGAACGAGGTAACAACAGTATACTGTATAATGCAAGTCTGGGATAGTAAAGAAAATGCTTAGTAAAGAGATAATTGTTAAAAAGTGAGTCAAATAAGGATTTATAATGTCTTCTTGTTTGTTTCATTTGTTCATGGATAATTGTATGAGAAATGCTTTATTCAACATTTCAGGTTTATTAGATGTTAACTATTTTGTTTTAGGTGATATGTATTTTTATTTCATTTAGGTGATATGTATTTTATCTCATATAGATTGTAATATTTTAGATTTATACTTGCAAAGGTAATTAATATATCATTATAGTAGTATGTTATATATTCGATAACAGAGATTCCTTGTTATGCTAATATTTTATCTCAACCATTTGATTTATTTTTGTGTCCTATATTTTCAGATTTGCTGATCATTAACTATATAAACAGTATCTCATTTCATGTATACTGTTTCTTATTCTCAAATGGAACATTTAATATACATATACAGTATGTATGTATAATGGTTAACTGTAAATTCCTAAAAACATCTTCTATGTTAATAGAGCTTTTACACAGAAGCTAAATACTATTTATAGTCTTCCTTATTAAAATCATATTTCGTAAGATTGAAGGCAGAAGTAAAAAAAAAGTTCTTTGTTTATATATAAAGAAGTTCCTCAAAAGAAGCTACTCCAGTTGGCTTTAAATTTTTGGGTAGATTTTGGAATGTTTCATTGTTCATAATGCCTACATTATTTTTGTTTCTAAATCTTTTATTTCTCATTCAGCCAGTTTTTCAAATATCAGGTAAGTATGATTCAATTACTTGTTTATAAATTTATGTATTTAAATCAATTGTGTAAATATCAGTTACTTAATTTATTTTTATTCTGTTAAAAAATGTCACAGTTTTTCAGTTATCTGTTATTTTCCAAATGATGTATGGATGCATTCTCTATAATTACTGATTGCCTTTAAATAATCTTTCAGAAGTTAACATCATAAAGTATTTTTATATATTTTAGAAATATTTTATCTACTTGTTTGTATATTATAGTAAGAATGAATGTGCATTACAGTAAAATAAATAATAGAAAGTGCTAAATTTAAATGTATGAATGTATATATATATATTCACACAGCATTAATATATATACATGTGCAGCATTTATTATTACTATTATTATTTGGTTAATTTTATAGACAGTGACACTTTTATGATGTACAATGAAAATCTTGATCTTTGCCTAAAACTTCAAGAATCTCGTTCCTTCACCTTCGACATCTGCAACAAGTTTAATGAGTGGCAAAATTTTAAGTGGGTATCCGATTATCAGTTATTGAATATGGCAGTAAAATTATGTTTGAGTGTGCCTTCAAAATCAAACATGGTTCCAGTTACATTGTCACCATGCAACGAAACCATTGAATTACAGAAATGGGAATGCAGAAATGACACTCTATTTGCCCTTGCAAAACAAGATTTGTTTTTAAATCCTGCTAATGGACATGAGAATGGGGTTATACTATCAGAAAACCTCTCCACAAAAAGTGTTTGGAAGATCTATGAAACAAAGAAGAGCTTGTGTGACCAGAAATATGAAGGTAAATATCAGAACATTAATTGTTGCTGTTGAATTTGCTTCCCTGAATTCTTTTTTTTCTCTTTGAATTTTTTTCCTGAAAATTGGAATCAGTTGGATAGCAAAGGCATAATTTCAAATTATATTATTACCTTTAACATAGTAGTGTTGTTGTCTTTTATGTCATCTGAGAAAAATGGCATTCATTCTAAGATATAAATTCTGAAAATTGTTCCCTTAGTGAAGTAAACATGGTTACATGTATTGTACACAAACAACATGCATTCCTCAGAACTAAATACTGAGGTATTTTTGAATAAAATTTCTACTCTCAATTCAGTACTTCTCAATCTAACATGGACATGTTTGATTTTTAAAATAGCTCTATTCACTATAGAAGGCAATGCCTTGGGTGCACCTTGCGTATTTCCTTTCAAGTATATGAATAAATGGCATGCTAAATGCATAGTTGATGATGATGAACACAAACGATTTTGGTGTGGAACAACTCCAGATGTGGACAAAGACTCTTTAACTGGATATTGTCCAGTAAAAGGTAAAGTCTTATCTGGTAAAGTATTATTTATTTCTACCACACCTTTATTATTTTTGCAAACAACGTAAGGTAGCAAACATAACAATGCACCTTCCTCTTTCTACTTTTTGAACAACAGGTTTATTGGGCTGAGAGACAGTAACTGGCCCAAAGTCACTCTGCTGGTTTTCATGGCTAAGATGGGATTTGAACTGACAATCTCTTCTTTCTTGCCTAGTGTTTTAAACTTATACCAAACTGGCTCTCAGGCAAGGGTACATGCATATCCATGTTTAAAAAGAAGCCTTTTAGAATAGACTGTTTCACCATGTGCACAAAGAAAAAGCTTTTTACCTTTCCCAGAAAATCAGAACTTAATGATAGTATTTCTACATCAACATTAGTTACTTGGAACTCTCTGTCATCAGAATCACCTTGACGTGAATTTATTTATAAAAATGCTCCAAAATAACTTTTCTGATTTAATAGCAGTAAATTGAGAAACATGTGTAAAATTAATATCAACTGGAACCTTTCTAAATTACAAAATTGATTAAATTAGTTAATGTTTTTTAAAGGTATTATCTCTTACATGTTAGGTTTTACCCTTTTTAATTAAGAGAATCTTTCCTAAAAATAAGCTCCCAATGAACTTCTTTTCAAGGCCAAGGTCCATTTGGCCTCATTGCAGCCATTTCCTCCAGAATTCACCAAGCAATCTTTTCTGTTCTGAAGTATTTTATATATATATATATAACTGGTTTCTGTTGCAATTTTTTTTCAGATAACATTGTTCAAGTTTCTTTTGTTAACTCCCTGTCCCCTAGTTCTTCCAGAAAATTTCTGGAAGCCTAGACCTTTTAGTAAGGCTTTAACTATTTTCTTCCATGAAATAGTAATTTAGCAATTACTATACTGCATTTAATTATTCTTTTATAATGGTGGCCCGAAACTTGACCAAATCATGATTGTCACTGATAATGATATATTAACATTTCTCCTTATCCCGGTTTCTTGTTTCAATCCACTCAGAGTGTTCCAATTCCATAACAACAATTTCCATGAAGCACTACAACTACCGGTATATAATCATGTAACTATTTTTTATGATGTTTACAGATGAAAAAGATGACTTTTTCTGGGTCAAAAATCACTGGACAGGAGATCTCTACCAGATCAATTCCCTGTCAGCTCTAACATGGGATGAAGCAAGAAAAAGCTGTTGGCAACAAAATTCAGAATTATTAAGCATCAATGAACTATATGAACAAGCATATTTGACAGGTATCACATAACACAATGTTTCTTAAAAGGTTCCTAAAGGTATTCCTGATAATAAATTTTTTCTCAATTGTAGTAAACAATTTTTAAAGTTTCATATAACAAATGTCATTTTTACTCCAGAGAAATTATCTTCTGAAAAATATTTGATGCTTTCAAACAATCTCAACAATCTTGAATAATCTACTTCCAAGGATCAAATTTGTTGACATCAACTAAATTTGGATTCAAAAGATGAAAGTTTATCTGATTGATTTGCCATTAATATTTAACTATTAATAGAAGAAAATATCTGTAGCTCAAGTTGAACTTTTGAGTTGTCAATGCTCTCAGAGTTTGGTTGTTTGCTTGCGGATGTTTCATTACTTAACTAGGCAACATTCTCAGTATGATGATTGCTCCCTGTTTATTATAGTACCTTGCCTTACCAGAGTAGGTAAGGTGTGTGGTTTTCTCCTTAATAATTCCTGGATTAGAATATTGTTTTCTATTTAATTGTTTGGTGTTAATCTCTACTTATCTGGGTGTTGGTGGCTGAAGAGGATATGTTCTTATTTTTGTTTTGCTTTGCTTCCCTCTTAACTTTTTAATTGAATAGTTTGTAAATATGGTTTATCCTATGTGTCTACTGATGGTTAATTGTCTTGAGTGAAAAACTTCCAAGAGTTCCCTGGATGATATTTCTAATTCAGATTAAAATGCACTGTATCTGTCTGTTTTATCTTCAGCATCACAGCAGCAGAATTGTTCATTATGTGAATTTTCTTTCTGAAATAGGATTAACAAATAATTTTGATGCCAACTACTGGATAGGCTTGAATAATCCAGATTTTGACAGTGGATGGCAGTGGAGTAATGAACAACCTTTAAGATATTTGAACTGGGCTCCAGGTGAGTAAATGTGTACAATTATAAAGCCATTGGTATTTCATAAAGAGAAGTGTAAATATTTAAGGATATTAAGATTATAATATTTGGAAATTCTTATTATCTCTTTCAAAATAATTCTTTTAAAGTAGGTGAAAGTTGAAATTAAATCAATATGTTTAGTCTTGTAGCCATGTAGTAATGATTAAAATATATATAAATTATTGAAATATTTATTATGTTTTGGATTTAATGACACTTTCTCTAGAAGTGCTCTAGCATTCTTATATGAAGTATATAAGAAGTATATAAACATTGATTCTTACAGTGTTGTCACCTTCACTATTTTCATCACTCAGAAGATGCTCCTGATCCTGACAGAAAACTCTTAAAAGAGACTCAGCATTTAGCTGAATGTGGTAATAATCCTCTTCTGTAGAGTTTGTAGGCCTGTGCAAGGTAGCTCCATTCCCCACTAACTCCTGTCACTCATGACAGTTGAGATGGAAGCTGTGCTTGTTCTGCCTTGACTTGTTCTGCCACATATACTGGCTGGCTCCTTTAATCTGATCAAAAGGGTCACTGATTGAAAGTAGGCAGCCACTACAATAGTTCATCGAAGGAGAATACCAGTTTGGCTGACTGTCTTGTTCTGAGGGATTGTACTGAAGCTTCCTTGAAACGGAGCATCCTTTCAAAGCTCTACACTGCTGTAATACTTAGCATTATTGTTATGTATGCAGGTTTAAAGTCATTGGTTTAGTTTGAACTGTTCTTGTAAAATGTAAGAAATGATTGGTTTAAAAAGTGTGGGAAAACCCTGCACTCTGATTGGCTGGCAACTGCGGCTGCTGGCTAAGTAGCAGCTGCAGCCCAGCCAAAGGGTTCATTCTGAGCTGTAGTCACTAATAAACAAAGAGCTTGAAGCACTCGCGTCTGTCTCTTCATGCAAACTTAACACTGGCGACGATGGGATCTCCTGAAGAAGAAGGCAACGCGAACAGAAGAAGAGAGAGATGGTGCTGCTGAACCCCCCAGCCCCGCTCGATCCGATGGCAGAAGACTGGGAGAGTATGCAGATCGCTTCAAAATGTAGCTAGAAAGAAATATCTTGCCAACATTTCCGAGAAGGAAGAGGGCGGTCTTTTCTGCACTGCGGTCCGGCAGTTCAATGGTGGCGAGCATTGGCGGGAGCTGCAGATGTGAAGGTAATGGAATGGCCTGACTTAGAAAAGTTGTTAAGAGCCCATTGCTCACAAGTATTGTGCTCCTCATTAAGAGAACACGAGTTAACGCTCGGATCAAGTGGAGCAAAACGCAAATGAATGACTTCATGGCAAGTTTAAGAGAGACATTGGGGGCATTTAATTTAATTTAGAAGAGGCCATGCCGATCGATTTGTTCTGGGCCTTAAAGACAAGGTGCTCAGAGCAAGTTATTACTAAGACCTAAGATCACTGAAGGAAGCAATAGAAGAGGCCTCTTCAGCAGAAGCTCAAGTCCTCAGCAGCAGCCATGAAGAAAATCAACAAGGCCACAAGCCATCCTGATGTGGGAAAGTCCACAACAACTCATTGTGAGCAAATAGATTCTGAGTCAGACTGTAGTGAGGTGGAGGAAGGAATATAGACTCAGAATGGAGTGAAAAGAAAGACCTGGGAAGAAAGAGGCAAGATTTCTACTGCAGAGGTTGTGGGGAACCCCGACTGAATGCAAGTTCCTAGATACCATCTTCCTCCTGCTAGAAAAGAGTCACCTAGCAAGAGTCTGCAAATCATCCAGAACTCCACCCAACAGAAGGAAGTTTCCTGACAAAGAATTCAAGCCCAACAACCTTCAGTGAGAAAATGGGGCAGCACAGAAGCAAAGGGAAGAATGAAACTCATCAGACAGTAACTATTGGTCATTCTTCTCCTATCAATAACAGAAAAGTGCATGTCAAGGTACTAATTGAAGGAAGGCCTTGCCAAATGGAAGTGGACTCAGGCTCATATTTATCTATGGTGTCATGGGACACTATTCACAGACTACTCCCAAACATTCAGAAGAAGCATTTCAAGAAGCAAGCACTGACTCTTAAAGACTACCAAGGGAACAAGATTCCAGTAGTTGGAACAAGAGAATTCAATGTGAAGTTCAAAGGCCACACCAAACGCTGCCCCTGACCATCGTGGGACAAGGATCACCCAAGCTTGCTGGGACTTGAGTGGTTCAATCCACTAGGCATCGAGGTGACTGGCATCAATCACGTGAGCAACACTGAATGGGAGGAGGCCTTGAAGTCTGAGTTTCCAGAGGTCTTCAGCAAAGGATTGGGCAAGTATATGGGACCCCTATCACTTTCAATCTAGATCCCAAGGTGCCACCATTCGCTTAAAGCCCAGAAGGGTCCCATTTGCCTTAAAGGAAAAAATTGATGCACAATTAGATAAACTAATAGCTCAAGGAGTTTTAGAGCCCACTGACCACTCCAGGTGGGAGACACCATAGTCACACCAGTCAAGACTGATGGGTCAGTGAGAATCTGTGGAGACTATAAGGGGACATTGAACCATGCGCCTAACAGAGCGCATATCCAGTTCCAGTGGTGCATCATTTACTACATTCACTTGGCAGGGGTACAGTCTTTGCCAAATTGGATTCTGGCCCAGGCATATCAACAATTAACAGTTGATGATGCCACTGCAGAGGCCCAAACCATTGTGACTCATAGAGGTGCTTTCAAATGTAAAAGGTTACAGTTTGGAGTAAGCGTGGCGCCAGGCATCTTCCAAAGCCTTATGGAAAGGATGCTCCAAGGACTGCCAGGGGTACCTTACTTTGATGATGTGTTAATCTCTGCTGAAAATGACACTCAGTTACAAGAGACTCAGAGAAGTCCTTACCAGATTCAAAAAGCGGGTTAAAAGTCAAGGAAGAAAAATGCACTCTTAGAACTGACAAGGTTGAGTTCTTGGGCTATATGATTGACAAGCATGGCATCCACCCTACAGATGCCAAGGTTCAGGCAATCAAAGAAGCCCCAGACCAAAATGTAAAACAGATTTGCAAGCCTTCCTTGGACTCATTAACTTTTATCACATATTCTACCTCAGAAGGCAACCATTGCAGAACCACTGTACAGATTATTAGACAAAAAGTCTGCGGGGTCTGGGGCAGAAAAGAACAATCTGCATTTAACAATATTAAAAGACTAATCACGCTGATGCTGTACTGATACAATTCTCTGAGAATTTGCCTGTTGTACTGACTTGTGATGCATCCCCTTTTGGAGTGGGGGGGGGTTTGAGCCACAGGCTTCCCAGCAGGAGGGAAGCTCCTATTGCATTTTACTCTCCACTTGACCAAAGCAGAGAGGAACTACAGCCAACTGGACAAGGAAGCCTTGGCAATTGTTGCAGCTGTCAAGAAATTCCATGAGTATTTATATGGGAGAACATTTACCATTGTCACAGATCACAAACCTCTGTTAGGCATTGTGGCAGGAGACAAACTCACGCCTAACTATCCTGTCACCAAGAATGCTGAGGTGGACTGAATTTCTTGCTGCTTATTCATACAAACTCATCCACAGGCCTGGCAAAGACATTGGGCATGCAGATGGAGTCGCTGCCCACTTCCTTCTCACACTGAGACTTTGCTCCTGAGACTTACACCTTTTTCCTAGAAACTGTTGCCAAGCTTCCAGTACACGCTGCTGAAATTGCCAGAGAGACTGCCAAAGACACTGTATTGGCTCCTGTTATAGGCTGGATTAAGAAAGGTTGGCCTCTTCAAGATCTACCTCAACTTGCCCAACCTTTAAATCCAGGCAAACTGAATTATCTGTATTAAGAGGATGTTTTGTGGGGTAACAGGGTGGTTATTCACAAAACTGCAAAAAGAGGTTTTGGAAATGTTACATGAGGGTCATCCAGGTATTGTCAGAATGAAGGGATTGGCCAAGTTATGTATGGTGGCCAGGTATTGATAAAATGGTTGAAA
>CM019155.1:27242366-27320800 GCA_009733165.1 Naja naja
GCCAGGTATTGATAAAATGGTTGAAAACTGGGTTGCATCTTGTCCCAACTGTCAGGTAGTCAGGTACCCCACCTTTGCCCCCACACAGGAATGGGAATGTCCTAGGGGCCCATGGTCCAGGATTCACATTGATTTTGCTGGCCCTACCAGAGGGCACACTTATTACTGTTGTTGCATATTCCAAATGGCTAGAGGTAATCCCTCTGGCATCCACCACAACTGAAGCTGTCATCAAACAGCTTAAAAAGCTTTTTGCAACTCCGCAGGTTACCTGATGTGTCTTGTTTCTGACAATGGCCCTCAATTTACATCAACCTTTTTGAATCCTATTTAGCACAACAGGGTATCAGACGCCTGCCACTGTTGCTGCCCCTGGGGCTAGCCGACTAGGCCACTAGATTCCACTAGCAAAATTTGCGCATTCACTGTGGGTGATTCTGTTTATGCTAAGAACCTTATGGGTGAACCATTATGGATTCCTGCTGAGATAACCCAAATCAACCTTGTCAGTTCTAAGAGTGCATTTTTCTTCCTTGACTTTTAACTCCGCTTTCTTGAATCTGGTAAGGACTTCTCTGAGTCTCTCTTGTAACTGAGTGTCATTTTCAGCAGAGGTTAACACATCAAAGTAAGGTACTACCCCTGGCAGTCCTTGGAGCATCCTTTCCATAAGGCTTTGGAAGATGCCTGGTGCCACGCTTACTCCAAACTGTAACCTTTTACATTTGAAGGCACCTCTATGAGTCACAATGGTTTGGGCCTCTGCAGTGGCATCATCAACTGTTAGTTGTTGATATGCCTGGGCCAGATCCAATTTGGCAAAGACTGTACCCCTGCCAAGTGAATGTAGTAAATGATGCACCACTGGAACTGGATATGCGCTCTGCTGAAGCGCATGGTTTAATGTCCCTTTATAGTCTCCACAGATTCTTACTGACCCATCAGTCTTGACTGGTGTGACTATGGGTGTCTCCCATCTGGAGTGGTCAGTGGGCTCTAAAACTCCTTGAGCTATTAGTTTATCTAATTGTGCATCATTTTTTTCCTTTAAGGCAAAGGGCTTTAAACGAATTGGTGGCACCTTGGGATCTAGGTTGAAAGTGATAGGGGTCCCCATATACTTGCCCAATCCATCGCTGAAGACCTCTGGAAACTCAGACTTCAAGGCCTCCTCCCATTCAGTGTTGCTCACGTGATTGATGCCAGTCACCTCGATGCCTAGTGGATTGAACCACTCAAGTCCCAGCAAGCTTGGGGTCTTGTCCACGATGGTCAGGGGCAAACGTTTGGTGTGGCCTTTGAACTTCACATTGAATTCTCTTGTTCCAACTACTGGAATCTTGTTCCTTTGTAGTCTTTAAGAGTCAGTGCTTGCTTCTGGAAATGCTTCTTCTGAATGTTGGGAAGTAGCCTGTGAATAGTGTCCCATGACACCATAGATAAATAGGAGCCTGAGTCCACTTCCATTTGGCAAGGCCTTCCTTCAATTAGTACCTTCACATGTACTTTTCTGCTTCTTAAGGGTGAAGAATGACCAATAGTGACTGTTTGATGAGTTTCATTCTTCCCATTTGCTTCTGTGTTGCCCCATTTTCTCACTGAAGTTGTTATGCTTGAATTCTTTGTCAGGAAACTTCTTTCTGCTTGGTGGAGTTCTGGATGATTTGCAGACTCTTGCTAGGTGACCTCTTTTTTCTACAAGGAGGCAGATGGTATCAAAAACTTGCATTCAGTGCAGGGGTGGCCCCCACACAACCTCTGCAATAAAAGTCTTGCCTCTTTCTTCCAAGGTCTTTCCTTTTCTTCTCCATTCTGAGTCTATAAATTCCTTCCTCCACCTCACTACAGTCTGAATCAGAATCTATTTGCTCGCAATGGGTTGTTGTGGATTTTTCCACATCAGGATGGCTTGGCCTTGTTAATTTTCTTCATGGCTGCTGCTGAGGACTTGGTAGCTTCCAAGAAGCTTCTTCTATGGCCTCCTTAAGCGTGATCTTAGGTTTCATTAATAATTTGCTCTGAAAAACCTTGTCTTTAGGCCTAGAACAAATCGATCGCGCATGGCCTCTTCTAAGTTGATAAACTCACATGCACCCCCAATGTCCCTTAAACTTGCCCTGAAGTCATTAACGCGCTTTCCCCTTGATCCCGACGGTAGAATTCATGTCTCTTAATGAGGCACAATACTTGTGGCGTAATGGGCTCTTAATAACTTTTCTAAGTCGGCCAGTCCATTACCTTCATGTCTGCAGCTCCCGCCAATGCCTTCGCATCTTGAAAATGGCGGACCGCAGTGGGTGAGAAAGACCGCCCTCTTCTGCTTCGGAAATGTCGGCGATCGTTTCCCTCCAAATACATTTGGAAACGATCTGCATACTAGTCCCAGTCTTCTGCTGTCGGATCGAGCGGGCTGGGGGTGTTCAGCACAGCCATCTCTCTCAGCTTGTTCTCTGTGTTGTCTTCTCTTCAGGAAGGATCCCACCTTCATCGCCAGTGTTAGATTTGCATGAAGAGTCAGGCGCGAGTGCTTCAGTGAAGAGTTTATTAGTGACTACAGCTCATAACAGACCTGATTTGGCTGGGCTGCGGCTGCTACTTATAGCCAGCAGCCGCGGTTGCCAGCCAATCAGAGTGCAGGGTTTTCCGCACTTTTAAACCAATTATTTCTGATATTTTACAAGAACAGTTCAAACTTAACCAATGACATTCAAACCTGCATACATAACAAACATGTCAGGAACCATCCCAAAACCTGTCACAATACCAACAACCATTTTCACAAATGGAAGATTGCACATCATTACCTGATTTAGGTGCTGACATTGGGTTGGAGATGGATTGGGAGGAGAGACCAGGAGAGAAACAGGTTCTACCATTACTACAAGTCCTAGTAAGGAAATGTCAGCAGACACATTTCCTACCTCACAAGGTGAGAACCTCAAAACATCTGAACCACGAGGTCTCAAGCATACGTAAGAGCCCCACCTATTTAAAAGAATACATTAGATAGGCTGGGGTTTGAATATGGACTGAACCTAGTGGGGAGGGGTGTTATGTATGCAGGTTTAAAGTCATTGGTTTAGTTTGAACTGTTCTTGTAAAATGTCAGAAATGATTGGTTTAAAAAGTGTGAGAAAACCCTGCACTCTGATTGGCTGGCAACTGCAGCTGCTGGCTATAAGTAGCAGCTGGCCAGCCAAAGTGGGTTCGTTCTGAGCTGTAGTCACTAATAAACAAAGAGCTTGAAGCACTCCGCGTCTGTCTCTTCATGCAAACTTAACAATTATAACAATTGAAAAACTATCATTAAGTTTGGTTTGCTTACAGATAAAAATGTTATCATCTTGGACATCAAACAGTGATAGGATAATCTGGTTCACTGTCTCTTACAGGTAGCCCTTCTTCAGAAACAGGAAAAAACTGTGCATTATTGCAGGGTAGGAATGGCAAATGGGCAAATAATCTTTGTGAACAGAAATGTGGATACATCTGTAAAAGAGTGAACTCTTCAGTACAGGCACCTGGACCTTCTTCAGGTAGATTGTAAACTGGAAATTAAGTTAACCGAATAAATATTCTTTCACTGATATGAATGGCATTCGTGACCCAGATAACATTTTTTTAATATTCTTTTCCTACTGAGGGTTGCAGGCCACTACTGGACTGTGGCCTATTCAGAATTGGGCCATGTAAGTGGCTGGCTGGAGTGTGTGCACAGGCACAGCTCAACTTACATGAGTGAAGGCCAGTGGGCAATATTGTACATGCGCGCTGGCCTGCCTCTCACAACAATCAAGCTCCATGCATGCATGCCAATCTACCATTTGCAGCCCAGTTCCCCTCTCCAGCAGGGCTACCAAGCCCCAAAGGTTGGGGACTGCTGATCTAGAGTAACAGAAAAGAATATATCTACCTGAGGTGGAGAACATGCAGAGATTCAGGTTCATTATGCAGACAAAATTTTGTTTAGGCCAGAAAGGTCCACTCACTGGCAGGAGGCAAGGCAAAAAGCCTAAAAATCCTATACATACTTACACTTATAGTCGGAGTGGGTGGGGGAAGAGATGCTTATTCCTTATCATTATTCTGATGATCCAAGATTCTGAGAGAATAAGGAAAAAATTCTATTTAGCATCAGTTTTATTTCAGAAAATTTTAATATGAGAAGTAGCACGCCTCTTAGATGAGTTAAATCCTGGAAATTTGCAGAACTAAATGTATCTATGCATAGGAAAGATCTTAAACTGCAGATGGTCCTCATCTTATGACAAAACCCAGGTGCTAAAACATCTCTAGCCATCATAAAATGTCATCTCATCCTCACGTGCTTCCTGAGTTCATGTAACTGCATTTCAAGGACCTGGCAACTAGCTTACATATGGAGGCTTGCTTCCCAGCATGCACTTGGTTAGAGGGTTTGGGCTGATGGGTAAATGAGCGGGGTCAACTTCAAACAATACAGTTGGGTCATATTGTTTCTCTGGCCACTAGATGGGTCTAGAGAGCAACAACAAAATATATAAATCTTACATGCTGTGGTGTGAGAACCTCTACTAATTATATATACATTTCTCTACCCACTGGCATAGTTTTAGGTTTTCTGCCAAATTTATTTTGAAAAAAATTTATTCTGTAAATTTCTATGAATTAAGATGAAACTTTTGAAGGAAAGCAACAGTCTGGTTAATAAATAGTCATGCCAATTAATATGCACTTCAAAAAAGCATTGTATAGGGCATAAAAAGTTTCTGCCTGATCCATGAAAAACTAACTTCAAAAATCAGATTTGATTACAATAAATATTGATCACACTTCTAGCAAATATCCTCATAACAATGGACGAATTATTCTTATCTTTAATAAGAATTGTCATATTTTCTTCTACTAAATTCTATTTATTGAATTAATTGCATCATAATACAAGATCAAGATTTTCTCCCTACCTCCACTCCCAATTCTTGATGGTGTACATATAACTATTGTCTTTTTTAGATGATCTTAAGCCAATTAAATGTCCAGGTGACTGGGTTGGATATGCAAAGCACTGTTACCATCTGAACAGAGATGGCAAAACGTGGAAGGATGCCTCAGTCTCCTGCCAAAAGGATGGTGGACATTTACTAAGTATACATGACATTGAGGAATACAGCTTTGTTTTTTCTCAGCTTGGTTACAGTAAGTATATTTGGAAGGCTTATTTCCTGTTTCATATACTCTGTGGGTACATGGATGCCAGGAAAAGACAGGAACAGCTGCTGATCACAAGAAAAAAAAGAGTATTTATTTAGATCTTAAAATATTTGTAAAAAAACCTTCTGAGCTTGTGGTTTAAATGATGCTACAACTGCTGCATACATCCATGGCAGATTAGCACATCTTGCTGCATCCAGATTATATCCTAACCAACATAGAACAGAGTTCTATGGGCTTGAGGATTATGGGCTTGAGGATTTCATTCATTACATTTGAGAAAAAATGAATAAAATGGGTGTATCTTTTTAGAACCAACAGATAATTTGTGGATAGGCTTAAATGACCAGAAGACTTTTTCATATTTTGAATGGAGTGATGGTAGTACAGTGAGATTCATCAGATGGCAGAAAGGAGAACCCACACTTATAAGCAATGTGCAGGAAGACTGTGTCATCATGAGTGGGAAGGTAACAAATGCTTAATTATCCAGTGGATATTTTTTTTCTCTTTTCTTTTGGATAACATTGTGTCTAGAAATTTATTTGATACAACTTATTCTTCCATAACATAATTTATTATATTGGTCAATTTTTCTTAAACTTCTTCCTTTCAAGGATACTTTCCATTTTTAAAAATTATGGAGAATCCCTAAAGAACTTTTGTTTCTATAGGTTACTGATATTTATCATATTATAAAATCCAATTGACACATTTGCTGCTGCTACCCAGTTTCACAATTGTGGATGGGCTTTAATATTGTATTATTTTTCAGTGAGGGCTGACAAATAATTCTGATTTTGTGAGTCTTATGACTACACTTTAAGAAATACTAGAATATTCCAATTTTGAGAGATTTTAAAAGGTGGGTTAGAAGCTTTTTTACTTAGTTAGGGGATTAATATAAAGTCTGGTTGTTCTACTGTAATATATCTAACACTTCTACATTAATACTTCAAATAATCATGGATGTGTATATTCTGGAGCTCATCTCAGAGCATTATTTTAAATACATTGTTCTTGCATTGCATTTATCATTTATTTAGCTTGTTGGATTGCTGTTAGTACTGAGCTAGTTTTATTAATTTGATTTGTAAGGACATAACTTAAATATTTGGGGGGGACAGGGAAGATACTAATAAATAGATTAATTGCATAAAGTAAGCAAGGTTAGTCACACTGATGAACATTTTTCTGATGGAAAATCTTGATTCTAAAAAAAGCAAATAAAGCCTATTCTTAGTTGAATCCCTTACTCTATACTCTTTATTTGCATGACTGCATTCTCACTCACGCTAGTAATACTATTACTAAATTTGCAGATGATACAACAGTGGTGGGATTCATGTCCGGGGGGGGGATGAGTCTGCCTACCGAGATGAGGTGGACCGGTTGCTTTCGTGGTGTGGAGACAATAACTTGGTCCTCAACACCAATAAGACCAAGGAGCTTATAGCGGACTATAGAAGGAACAGATCAGACATCCAGCCCTTACTTATCAATGGAGACCGAGTGGAGCAAGTGGCCAGTTTTCTTTCAAAGATCCTGGAGGACTGGAAAAGAGCTGATGTGGTTCCCATCTTCAAAAAAGGAAGCAGGTGGATCCAGAAAACTACAGACCAATCAATCTGACATGAATAACTGGAAAGGCAATTAAGAAAAGGATCTACAAATAACCTAGAAGCAAGCAAAGTTATGCCAATATGTTAATAGTTAAGCCAATATGGTTTCTGTCTTGCTATCATAAACAGATCATGCTAAACAAATCTTATTTCATTCTTTAACAAAGCAACTAAATTAGTGAACCAGAGAAATGCAGTGAAAATAGTATACTTGGATTTCAGTAAGGCATTTGACAAAATAGACCACAAGTATTGCTACCTGATGGATTTGTAACTGGCTGAAAAACTTCACTCAATGTGTAATTCTTAATAGAACTACATCTGCATGGAAGGAAGGAAGCAGTGGAATACCCTGGGGCTCTTTCTTAGGCCCAGTACTCTTCAATGTCTTTATAAACAATTTAGATGAGACAATAGAAGGGGAATTCATCAAATTTGCAGATGACACTAAGCTGTCAGGAATAGCCAATGTCCCAAAGATAGGCTCAAGATCCAGAAGGATCTCGACAGACTTAAAGACTGAACCCTATCTAACAAAATGAATTCAATGTAGATAAAAGTAAGGTTTTACAGTTAAAAAAGAAAAACCAAATGCACAGGTATAGAATAGGTGGCACCTGCTCATAGAAATAACTGCGAGAAGGATTCTGGAATCTTAATGGATAATTACTTAAATATGAGTCAGCAATGTGCTGCAGCAGCCAAAAAAGCAAATGCAATCTTAGGCTGTATTAACAGAGGGATAGAATCAAGAGCATATGAAGTGTCCAGCTTTATAATGCCTTGATAAGACCATATTTGCCTAGTGCATCCAGTTTTGGTTGCCACAATATAAAAAAGATGTTGAGAGTCTGGAAAGATAAGAGCAATAAAAATGATTAAGGGACTGAAGTCTAAAACTTATGAAGAATGATTGCAGCCATTGGGTAGGTCTAATCCAGTGAAAATAAGATCTGGGGTGACATAATAGCAATGTTCCAATATTTGAACAGCTGCCACAAAGAGTTGCCACTATTTTCCAAAGTAGCAGAAGGCAGGACAAGAAACAATGGATAGAAAATAATCAAGGAGACAAGCAATCTGGAAGTAAGGAGAAACTTCTTAATTAACCAGTGGAATAAGTTGTCTTCAGGGATGGGATCCAACCGGTATAATTACTGGTTCTGTTGCTCTGCGTAGCACACATGCATGAGTCGCGCAAGTCACACGAGTGCAATTTCCAACCTGCTGAGCTGTCCAGACAGCTGAGCAGTGCTGCCTGCAAGTGCACAGCGGTTGGAAAAGCACTATTTTCCTGCTTTTTCAACCACAGCTATATTGCGCAAAGCAGCTGCGGTTGAAAAAGCAGGAAATGAAGGTCAGGTAAGAGCCCGGGTCGGGCGGGTGGACCAAAACAGCAGCAGCTATAGAACCAGTTCTATGTATGCTCTCTGTTTGCTGCTTTTCAGAGCAACTGGTTCTACAGAAGTGGACAGAACCAGTAGAATCCCACCCCTGGTTGTCTTCAGAAGCTGTGGGTGCTCCACAAATGGCTACCCAATCTCTTTTAAGAAGAGATTGGGTAGCTCTTTGTGCAGAATAGTATAGGATCTCCTGCTTGTGTAGGAGGTTTAATTGGAAGATTTCCAAAATCCCTTCCAACTGTTATTCTTTTATTTTTTTACAGCCAGCATATCTTTGGCTCTTTTATTTTCTTGGGCTACAAGAAATTCTGCTCAAAGCAATTCCAACAAGATGACAACTATTATTATTGAACTAGCCTAAGATAACCATGGCGCTAATAAAATGGTTAGAAGTTGGCACTTTTCTTGCAATCATCTTTGATTCATCCAATAAGCAGTCCTGCTTCATTCATTTTTAACTCTTCACAATTACCTTTGCATAGATTTGTCATAACATTTCTTTTTTATTCCATTCTATCATGTCTGATTCTCAAGACTGCCTGGACAATCTCTGAAGTTTGGGGGCACTTTTTTTAAAATGGCTTGCCACTGCTTGCTTCCTATGACTGAGAGGGAGTGACCTAAAGTTTCACAACTGTTTTTTTTTTTGCCTAAGGCAAGACCAAGACTCAATGTCTCCTTGTTTCGAACCTGATACCTTAACCACTACCCTGCTGTCTAATTCTCTTTTAGACTAGTTTGAAGGTGACCTATAGGAATTGATATTACTGCCATGAATTTTAACTGAATTGTAATAAAGGAAGGAAGAACTTCGATACAATACTCTTAAGGAGTAGTCATAAGGAAATAGCCTTATGAGGTAGTCAACTGACCCAACTATCTGATCTTCTGCCATATAGCTTTAATAATCAAAAATTGATTTAGGGCAGGGTTTCCAAAAGTGGCCAATATCCATCCCCAAATGATGATGGGCTATCCAAGGGGTTTATATATGTTTGGTAGTCAAAAGGAGGTCAGGAATAAAGTTGTCATCATCACCATCATCCTCATTCTAATCTATTGGGAAGTAGGAAGGTCCTGGCCTTTTCTCAGAAAAAAACAGCAGATGTTCCTATACATATAATTTACATAGCTCTAATTAGGGCAGCAGCAAAAAAAAATCATCCTCTAACTTCTCCCATTTTCCTTTAACATCAAATTATTGGAAAGACTAATTCAAATACTAGTGAAAAGTAAAAGTATCAAATATGAAAGTTGGAGGGTGATTTGAAAAGATGATTAAATAATAGCCTTAAGGGGAAACAAACAACTACTTAGTTAATAGCCATTTGTAATAAGATATATTTATACGCATTTAGGCCTATAAAAAGAAGAAAGCTGAAAGAAAATCTTGGTATGAGGCATATGACTTTTGTAAATCAATTGGAGGAGACCTGGCTTCTTTTAATAGTAAGCCAGAGGAACACTTATTAAACCAACTGTGAGTATAATAAACTGCTTATTTCGTATATTTCAAGGCAGAAAAATTCCTGGCAATGGGTTTATTGGAGCACTGAATTCATTAACATGGAATATATAACTAGTGTAAATTTCATAAACCCATATCTATTCATTCTGAAGTATTCTGCATATAATTGAGTTTTCTCTCAGGGATTTCTGCTTAGAATCAATTAACCAATACTTAATTTTATGTCAATAACTCATTGGGTGAGACATCATCATTTATATATTTTAAAAAGTCCTTCAGTGCTTACAACAGTAATAATCCTGAATGATCAGAAATGTAGATTCAGTCATAATCATTATCATCATCTCAATAAGGTAACTAGGCTTGTAGTATTATCCTGCACATGACTACTTAAATAAATTCCATCGTAGTCATCAGAACTTATTCCCACTCGAGTAGCTTTCATATTGCAGCCATAGGGTTGTATGCCGTATTTAAGAGTATATTTCTAGAGATTATTGATTTGCGGATATGATTATGTTCTGTATATGAAAAAGAAAACAAAAAAGAAAATTGCAGCATTGTATTTAAATAAGACACATGCATGAAACATATTTAACATATTTGCTAATTATTACATTTTAGATCAGAAACGGAAGAAGGCTGGATTGATTTAAGATTTTGGAACACTAACTTAAAATTATCTTGGATTGATGGATCTCTTGTAAGTAAATGATCAACATGCATGCTTTATAGCACAATATTAAATGAAATTGCTGATATTTTTAATACTTAATAAAGTATTAGTAATATTTCTTGTAGTGAAGTTTCATAGACATATAATAATATTTAACTGTTAAACTAAGTTAAATCAACTATTTAAAATCTTATTATAATATGATGTTGATATTTGACCTGATTCAGATTATTTTGATTAAACAAAGAGATTTGAATAGTGTCTTGGCTAGAACCTTGAATCCAATGTGACATGTAGTTTTTTTTTATGGCCATAAAGCTGCAACTGGAAGATGCTAAGGTGAAATGCCTTATAATGCAGTTTATGCATTATGTTTGTGAATACACTGTTACTGCTATTGGCCCCATTGGAACTATTTGATACTGATGATGCTATTGCCAGATGAAGAAGATACTTTTTCATAACTGAAGAGCAACAAAATCAGAGGGCATCATGGTTGACCAAGTATCAACATGATGTCTGAGACCCTGGAGAACAGGCTGAAAACCTGCAAAGCAGTGGAAGAGTAAAAGAGATATAGAGAGACCAAGGATATAGATGGAAACTTATCATTAAAGCGGTGACCCAGAAAGAGGACCAATGCAAGGAAGACGGATCCACTTTGAGGAGGAAGGAGTGAACTGCAGAAGCATCTTTTCTAAGTACTGGATTACACTCATTCTGTTCCTTCTCCTTGCTAACAGAAAAACTCATAGTAGTATGCAAGACAAAAGACAAGTGACAGTGAGACAAAGAGGATTCAGTGAAGGAGTGTGTGAAGAATGCATTCTTCGGTGATGACAAATGTCACATGCCTCGAGGAAGTGTGTTCTACTCTTTCAGAACTATAGCTTGATCCAAAAATATTAGAAAATTATTAATGCATCTATAACATTTCTGGCTACATTATAAAGTGTTCTGGAATAAATGAATTACATCAAACTATTTTAATATAGCTTTAGGTCTGTGAGTGGAACTGAGATACATTAGTCATATTTAGAGTTGATGGGAAATTGCAATCCTGTTGATATTATTTGATTTCTAAGTAGCCATTGCATCTTTCTGGATCACCTCTAAGGACTGAGAATGAGGAACACTCTATTGCCATTACTCTTCTTTTTGAAGGAGTTACTCCAGTTAATGTGTATGTGGAAGATGTCCTGGATTTAGGATTCTTTTAGAGCCTGATACTCTGCCCATTTTTATTTAGCATTGAACTGAAACTGGTTGGGGATGTAACCAAATGGCACAGGGTTTATATCAGTGAGAGATACACAACTTTATATCTCATCTGAATGGTGATTGATTTAAGCCCTTTTCCTGATGCCTGGAAGATGCTAGATTCTGGAAGGGGATAAACATTCTATATTTATTTATCACATTTACATGCCACCCATCTCATTGATAAGGCTACTCTGAGTGATTTATAAAATGGTAAAAAGATAAACATAATAACAGTTACAATTGAGAAGACTTAAATAGAATCTTAGGGATCTTAATCTCAGCAAGATGGAGCAGTTTGGAGTTGAGGAGCCAGCTGACTAGGCAGATTCTATCTCTAGTTATGGAAAGAATCACACACTCCTGTTCTGTACTAGTTCATCATCTAGTCATCCTTCTTGGCTCACAGTTGCTGCTGGAGGCAATTATGACAAGGAGGGACTTTTGCACAACTCCACCTAGTGTATCATTTACAGCCTTTCTTAGAATGGGAGGCACTGTTCACAGTCACATATATCTTGATCTCTCATTTGGATTACTGAAATGAGCTTTACAGGGCTGCCTTTAAAGACCACACAGAAGCTAGAGTTGTTCCAGAATGCAGCATCTGGGATAGAAATGATTCAGTCATACAGCATTTCTTCTCTGAAAACTGTATTGTTACAGCTTTTTTTTGCTGGTTTTTCATCTTTAAAACCTGCATGTATCTTTGGGACTCCATTTTCCAGTTCTTTGTGCCTTTTCATAAGATTTGATAGAACAGATCTGTTAAGTTTGCATGAAGAGACAGACACGGAGTGCTTCAAGCTCTTAGTTTATTAGTGACTACAGCTCAGAACAGACCCAATTTGGCTGGGCTATGGCTGCTACTTATAGCCAGCAGCCGCAGTTGCCAGCCAATCAGAGTGCAGGGTTTTTCCCCGCACTTTTTAAACCAATCATTTCCAACATTTTACAAGAACAGTTCAAACTAAACCAATGACTTCAAACCTGCATACATAACACCCCTCCCCACTAGGTTCAGTCCATACTCAAACCCCAACCTATCTAATGTATTCTTTTAAATAGGTGGGGCTCTTATGTACGCTTGAGACCTTCGTTGTTCAGAAGTTTTAACGTTCTCACCCAGTGAGAGAGGAAATGTGTCTGTTGACATTTCCCTAGTTGGACTTCCTGTGAAAGAAGACCCTGTTTGATTGTTAGAATCTGGTCTCTCCTCCCAACCCATCTCCAGCCCAATGTCAGCACCCAAGTCAGGTAGTGATGTGCAATCTTCCACTTCTAAGGATGGATTTTGGCATTGTGACAGGTTTTGGGATGGTTCCTGTCATAATGGCTCATTACACATGGGGTTGATTCTTGCTTGCTGATTATCCTCATGCTCCTCCCCTTCCCCTAGAAAAGGCATTAGGTATGGGAACCAGAGAGGAACAATTGCAATGTTCCTGAGATAATCTGGATCTTAACTGATCAATGTGCCTGCTCCAGAGGACACCAACCTCTGTTTGTACCCTGTAAGAACGAGGGCCAGTTATTTGAGTTATTTCAGCAGGAATCCATGAAGGTTCACCCATAAGGTTCTTAGCATAAACAGAATCACCCACACTGAACGTGCAAACTTTGCTAGTGGAATCAAGTGGTGCGTTGGGTGCGTAAATGGGATGGAGGCGGTCAAGGGGAGACCTGAGTTTCCTACCCATCAATAATTCAGCTGGGGTTAAATTAGTTGAGGGGTTGGGAGTGATATGCTGAACACTAAGAAGTTTTTCAACTCTCTCAGTGATATCCCCTGGACCCAATTGCTGAAGTTTTTCCTTGGTAAATCGCACCATACGCTTCAGCCTGGCCGTTAGCGAAGGATGCCCAGGGGCTGTCAGGGCATGTCTGATACCCTGTTGTGCTAGATATGATTCAAAAAGGTTGGATGTAAATTGAGGGCCATTGTCAGAAACAAGCACATCAGGTAACCCGTGAGTTACAAAAGCTTTTAAGCTGTTTGATGACAGCTTCAGTTGTGGTGGATGCCATAGGGATAACCTCTAGCCATTTGGAATATGCATCAACTATAATAAGGAAAGTGTGCCCTCTGGTATGGGCCAGCAAAATCAATGTGAATCCTGGACCATGGGCCCCTAGGACATTCCCATTCCTGTGTGGGGGCGAGAGGTGGGGCAGGCCTGACTACCTGACAGTTGGGACAAGATGCAACCCAGTTTTCAACCATTTTGTCAATACCTGGCCACCATACATAACTCCTGGCCAATCCCTTCATTCTGACAATTCCCAGATGACCCTCATGTAACATTTCCAAAACCTCTTTTGTAGTTTTGCAGGAATAACCACCCTGTTACCCCACAAAATACATCCTCTTAATACAGATAATTCAGTTTGCCTGGATTTAAAAGGTTGGGCAAGTTGAGGTAGATCTTGAAGTGGCCAACCTTTCTTAATCCAGCCTATGACAGGAGCCAATAAAGTGTCTTTGGCAGTCTCTCTGGCAATTTGAGCAGCATGTACTGGAAGTAGGGAACAGTTTCTAGAAAAAAGGTGTGAGTCTCAGGAACAGGGTCCTCAATGTGTGAAGGAAGTGGGCAGCGACTCAAAGCATCTGCATGCCCAATGTCTTTACCAGGTCTGTGGATCAGTTTGTATGAATAAGCAGCAAGAAATTCAGTCCATCTCAGCATTCTTGGTGACAGGATCGTGGGCATTGGTTTGTCCCCTGCCACAATGCCTAAAAGAGGTTTGTGATCTGTGACAACAGTAAATGTTCTCCCATATAAATACTCATGGAATTTTTTGACAGCTGCTACAATTGCCAAGGCTTCCTTGTCCAGTTGGCTGTAGTTCCTCACTGCTTTAGTCAAGGTGCGAGAGTAAAATGCAATAGGAGCTTCTCTCCTGCTGGGAAGCATGTGGCTCAACCCCCCCCCCACTCCAAAAGGGGAGGCATCACAAGTCAGAACAACAGGAAAGTTCTCAGAGAACTGTATCAGCACAGCATCAGACGTGATTAGTCTCTTGATATTGTTAAATGCAGCTTGTTCCTTCCTCCCCCAGACCCAAGCAGATTTTTTGTCCAGCAACCTATGTTGGGGTTCTGCAATGGTTGCCTTCTGAGGTAGACACATATGATAGAAGTTTATTTATTTATTTATTTATTATTTGCACTTGTATGCGCCCCATCTCCAAGACTCGAGCGCTCACAACCAAAATATAATACAATAAATACTTAAAAAACTATTAAATTTAAATACAAGTCCAAATATAGTAAACTAAAACCATTAAAACAATCCCAACCCGAGGGGGTCAAAGCCCGGTTGATCAAACAACCAAGTTTTTAACTCACGGCGAAAGGTGCGGAGGTCAGGGGCCAGGCGGAGCTCCAAAGGCAGTTGGTTCCAGAGGTCAGGGGCCGCAACAGAAAAGGCTCGTCGTCGGGAGTCACCAATCGGCACTGAGTCGCCGATGGAATCCCGAGGAGTCCTTGCCTATGAGCTCGCACAGGGCGGCCGGCATTCATTATCGGAAGGAGACGCTCCCTTAAATATTGAGGACCCATGTCATGGAGGACTTTATATGTTAACACTAAAACCTTGAACCTCACCGAGCGCAACCGCAGCCAATGCAAGCCGCGCAGGAGGGGGTAACATGGGAGAACGGTAACTCCCATCACCACCCGCGCCGCATTCTGCACCAGCTGCAATCTCCGGATGGTGTGCAAGGGAGTCAGTAGTCAAGTCTAGAGGTAACAAGGGCATGAGTGACCGTGCGCAGGGCATCTCGGTCCAGAAAAGGGCGGTTGTCGAACAAGGCGAGGGGCAAAGGCCCCCTGGCGACGGCCCCACCTGTTCTTCAAGCCGGAGCCGTACATCCAGGAGGACCCCAGATTCCGCGCCCTATCCACAGGGGCAACACCTCTCCCCCTATGGCCAAAGATGGACAATCCTGACCGGGCCGAGATGCCGGTATGCACAGCCACTCAGTCTTGGCCGGGTTGAGTCGAAGCATGTTCCCGCTCATCCAGATCCGTACCGCATCCAGACACCGGGTCATCAGGGAGAGGGCATCGCTGATCTGGTTTGGGGTGGATATGTACAACTGAGTATCATCAGCGCTGATGGAACTTCACCCCAAAACCACGGATGATCTCACCCAACGGCTTCATGTAGATGTTGAATAGAAGGGGGGAAAGGACCGACCCCTGAGGGACCCCACAAGAGAGCACCCTTGGGGACGACCTACCCCCCCCCGCCAACACCGATTGTGACCGCCCGAAAGGTAGGAGGAGAACCACCAAGAACGGTGCCTCCCACTCCCAACCCCGAGGCGACGCAAAAGGATACCATGGTCGATGGTATCGAAAGCCGAAGAGAGGTCTAATAGGACCAGGACAGAGGAAAAACCCCTGTCCCGGGCCCTCCAGAGATCATCCATCAGCGCGACCAATGCCGTCTCCGTGCTGTAACCAGGTCGGAAGCCTGATTGATACGGATCTAGGTAGTCCGCTTCATCCAGGAAAAGCGAACCTGTTGAGCCACCACACTCTCAACAACCTTCGCCAAAAAGCGAAGGTTGGAGACTGGACGAAAATTATCTAACACAGTCGGGTCCAGGGCAGGCTTCTTCAGAAGGGGCCTCACCACCGCCTCCTTCAAGGCGGCGGAAAGACACCTCCCTTAAAGAAGCATTAACAACTGCCTGGAGCCAACCGCAGGTGGCCTCCCTGGCGGCATATGTCAACCAGGAGGGACACGGGTCCAACAAACATGTGGTGGAACTCATTCGCCGCATAATCCTGTCCACTTCATCCTCGGAAACAGGATCAAACTCATCCCAGATAACAATGGCCAGACTCCCAGCACCTCCTTCCTCAGACCACTGCAAATCGGAGGGTAGCCCGTCCCGAATCTGAGCGATTTTATCCGACAGATATTGAACAAACTCCTCGGCTCTACCCCGCAACGGGTCCGCCTAAATGAAGGAGGGAGCGGTAACCCAAACAGGGCAGCCGGGCGATTATCTGCGGATGCTATGAGAGTGGAGAGATAAGACCTTCTCGCCTCACCCATAGCTACCAGGTAAGTCCTAATATAGGCTCTTAGCTGGGCCCGGTCGGACTGGGAACGGGTAGACCTCCACCTGCTCTCTAAACCCCTTCGATGGCGTTTCATCTCCCGGAGCTCCTCAGAGTACCAAGGAGCAAACCGGGATCCACGGCGCTGCAGGGGACGATGGGGACAACCCTGTCGAGGGCCTCCGACAGACCGTTGCCAGGCCATTGCCAGATCCTCGGCAGAGCTGTGAGCAAGGGAAGTAGGAAAGAACCCCAGTTCTGCCTGGAACCTCTCGGGTCCATCAGGCCTGGGGCGGAACCATCTAAGTGGCTCCTCATCCCAGCAGTGGGGGACAGCCTGTTGGAAGACCAGCCGTAGGAGATAGTGATCAGACCATGGAACGGGCAAGACCGTAGAACTGACTTGCCCTCTGTCACTCCGCCACTGTTCAGAGACAAAAACTAGGTCAAGAGTATTTCCCCTCATGAGTAGGGCCTTGTATTAACTGGGTCAGGCCCATGGCCTCCATAGAAGCCATGAATTCCTGGGCCAAACCCGACCCCCAGGGAAGGCAGGTTGAAGTCCCCCAAGACCATAAGGTCAGGGAACTCCACCGCCACCCCAGAGAGGAGATCGAGAAGCCCAGGTAGGCCGCTGCCACACAGCTGGGGGAAAGGTATGCCAGCAGCAAGCCCACCCGACCATTAGGCCCCCATCTCAAGAGGAGGGTCTCACTCCCTATCTCTGCAACAGAGACCTCCCTTGGAAACATGGCCTCCCGAATAACCACGGCCACCCCACCACCCCTACCCTGGGCGTGTGGCCGGTGCAAAACTCGAAAACCTGGTGGGCACAAATCAACCAGAGGGACACCCCCCTCTGGGCCCAACCAGGTTTCAGTGATACAAGCCAGATCCGCAGCCTCCTCCTCAATGATCTCCCAAGGAGGGAGGACTTATTTGCCACGGACCTGGCATTAAAATACACCAACCTAAGCCCAGGGGTCCTAGTTCCACTGCCCCCTAGGGAGGAGGCCATAGGGTCGGAGCGAGCAACCGCCTTAAGTGTCGGGTGCTCCCCTCACCTGATCGCCCTATGCCTCGACGTCCTCTTCCAACTCCGACCACCCTGGGAATCGCAGCCCCGACCTCAGGGCCCGGAGCCCCGCCGGCCCCCAACCCCCACCCACTCGCCGCATCCCGGTCATAAGGGGACCCTCCACCATCATCCCCTCCCTATCCCTTTAAGACATCGAATTAAAAATTTTAAAACTCGACCCTTTGCTCCCAATTTAGAATTTAGCCCCTTGGTTGCAGCATGCCACCTCTCGGGATCCCAAGATCCGTCATTAAGTTAATGAGTCCCAAGAATGCTTGCAAATCTGTTTTGCATTTTGGCCTGGGGGCTTCTTTGATTGCCTGAACCTTTGCCTCTGTGGGGTGGAAGCCATGTTTATCAATCATGTAACCCAAGAATTCCACTTTATCTGTTCTAAGTGTGCATTTTTCTTCTTTGACTTTTAACCCTGCTTTTTTAAATCTAGTTAAGACTTCCCTGAGTTTCTCGTGTAATTGAGTGTCATTTTCAGCAGAAATTAAAACATCATCAAAATAGGGCACCACCCCTGGCAACCCTTGCTGAGCACACTGGGTTGTATCCCAGAAATTGTAAGCCGCCCTGAGTCTTCGGAGAAGGGCAGCATATAAATGTAATTAAAAAAAAAAAACCCTTGTAACATTCTTTCCATAAGGCTTTGGAAGATGCCTGGTGCCACGCATACTCCAAATTGCAATCTTTTGCATTTGAAGGCACCTCTATGGGTCACAATGGTTTGGGCTTCAGCAGTGGCATCATCAACTGTTAGTTGTTGATATGCCTGGGCCAGATCCAATTTGGCAAAGACTGTGCCCCTGCCAAGTGAATGTAATAAATGATGCACCACTGGAACTGGATATGCCCTCTGTTGTAGCGCATGGTTCAATGTCCCCTTGTAGTCTCCACAGATTCTCACAGACCCATCAGCCTTGACTGGTGTGACTATGGGTGTCTCCCACCTGGAGTGATCAGTGGGCTCTAAAACCCCTTGGGCTATTAGTTTATCTAATTGTGCATCAATTTTTTCCTTTAAGGGAAATGGGACCCTTCTGGGTTTTAAACGGATTGGTTGTACCTTGGGATCTAGGTTAAGTATGATAGGGGTCCCCAAGTACTTGCCTAATCCGTCGCTGAAGACCTCTGGAAACTCAGACTTCAAGGCCTCTTCCCACTCAGTGTTGCTCACGTGATTGATGCCAGTCACCTCGATGCCCAACGGGTTGAACCACTCAAGGCCCAGCAGACTTGGGCGGCCCTTGTCCACGATGGTCAGTGGTAGGCGTTTAGTGTGGCCCTTGAATTTCACATTGAATTCTCTTGTTCCAACTACTGGAATCTTGTTCCCTTGGTAGTCTTTAAGAGTCAATGCTTGCTTCTTGAAGTGCTTCTTCTGGATGTTGGGAAGAAGTCTGTGTCCTATGACACCATAGATAGGTATGAGCCTGAGTCCACTTCCATTTGGCAAGGCCTTCCTTCAATAAGTACCTTGACATGCACTTTTCTGCTTCTTAAAGGTGATGAATGACCAATAGTTACTGTTTGATGAGTTTCATTCTTCCCATTTGCTTCTGTGCTGCACCCCATTTTCTCACTGAGATTGTTGGGCCTGAATTCTTTGTCTTTGCTTGTAGCAAACTTTCTTCTGTTGGGTGGAGTTCTGGATGATTTGCAGACTCTTGCTAGGTGTACTCTTTTATCACAACGGAGGCAAATGGTGTCTAAAACTTGCATTCAGTCGGGGTGGCTTCCCCACAACCTCTGCAGTAGAAATCTTGCCTCTTTCTTCCCAGGTCTTTCTTTTTCTGCTTCATTCTGAGTCTGTAAATTCCTTCCTCCACTTCACTACAGTCTGACTCAGAATCTATTTGCTCACAATGAGTTGTTGTGGACTTTTCCACATCAGGATGGCTTGTGGCCTTGTTGATTTTCTTCATGACTGCTGCTGAGGACTTGATAGCTTCTGCTGAAGAGGCCTCTTCTATTGCTTCCTTCAGCGTGATCTTAGGTTTCAGTAATAACTTGCTCTGTAGCACCTTGTCTTTAAGGCCCAGAACAAATCGATCGCGCATGGCCTCTTCTAAATTGTTAAATTCGCATGCATCCCCCAATGTCTCTTAAACTTTCCATGAAGTCGTTTACGTTTTCGCTTTCCCCTTGATCCTGACGGTAAAACTCGTGTCTCTTAATGAGGCATGATACTTGTGGTGCATAATGGGCTCTTAACAGTTTTTCTAAGTCATGCCAGTCCATTACCTTCACATCTGCAGCTCCCGCCAATGCCTTTGCCATCTTGAAAACTGCTGACTGCAGTGCATGAGAAAGACCGCTCTCTTCCGCTTCTCGGAAATGTCGGCAAGATCGTTTCCCTCCAGATACATTTGGAAACGATCTGCATACGACTCCCAGTCTTCTGCCGTCGGATCGAACGGGGCTGGGGGGGTGTTCAGTGCAGCCATCTCGCTCTCCTTCTGTTCCGCGTTGCCATCTTCTTCAGTGGAATCCCACCTTCGTCGCCAGTGTTAAGTTTGCATGAAGAGACAGACGTGGAGTGCTTCAAGCTCTTAGTTTATAAGTGACTACAGCTCAGAATGGACCCAATTTGGCTGGGCTGCGGCTGCTACTTATAGCCAGCAGCCGCAGTTGCCAGCCAATCAGAGTGCAGGGTTTTCCCGCACTTTTTAAACCAATCATTTCTTACATTTTACAAGAACAGTTCAAACTAAACCAATGACTTCAAACCTACATACATAACAAGATCAAATCTTCATCTGACTCCCGTCCTTAAGAGAAAGTTCCTTTCAGTAACCTCAGATTTGAGCCTTTTCTATTGCTTCTCCCTTCCTTTGGTCTGAGCATTTCTGGTTTTATAATAGTGATTATAATATGGCTTATCTGAATATTTCAGGATAAAAAATGTTATTAAGTATTCCCTCTCAAAAAGTAGTGTTGTCTTGAATTATATAATTATATATATAATTATATATAAGTATATAATAGTTCACAATTACATTCAGTAGTCTTTTTTTTTTATTCACATTTCTATGCCGCCCTCCTCCGGAGACTCAGGGCGGCTTACAATCTTTGGAGCACAACCCAATGTGCTCAGCAATAGCCTTCATTCTATTGTATATGCCTGCTTATAACTAGGGCTTTTGGCCCCCTCCCAAGTGGCATTTTTACAAAGTCAGCTTATTGCCCCCAACAATCTTGGGTCCTCAATTTACTTATCACGGGAGGATGGAAGGCTGAGTCAACCTTGAGCCTGGTGGGATTCAAGCCTGCACTAATTGCAGGCAGCTGAAGCTAAGTGCTAGGTGTTTAACAGCCTGCACCAAGGTGTTTAACAGCCTGCACCACCAAGGTTACACCATGTTTATGTTAAAACATGTGACGTTTTATTTAAAACTGTTACATCAGTGAATCAGGCTTAAATGAAAAGTACATGCCAGTTTCCACTCCTTCAATTTCAATACTCAAAAACCACATTGGTAAAATTTTGTTAACTGCCCATCAATCATGCAGACAAAATCATTAAAAGGTAATTATGATACATTTGGGTTTTTCCACATATTAAAACTGATGGCTTTTAGAAAGTAAATATGTAAATCCATTTTAATTTTTATTATAGGTATACCATGTATTCCATGAAATGTCTCATCGGTCTTCAACAAACGTATATGATGAAAGATGCAAAATAATATGGGGAGATCCTGGATCCTGGTCACCTTTTCCATGTCATGCATTATTTAATTGGATTTGTCAAATTAAAAGAGGTAATATGCTTTTCATTCTCAAGTAGTTTATTAGTATATTGGTCAACCCTAAAACTTGTTTAAGACTCTCAAATTCCTCCCCCAAAAGAGACTTCGTATGAACTGTAAAACTTGTTTTACATTTCATATGAAGGTCTCTCTTTCTTTTGGGGAAGGAATTTGAGAGTTTTAAATACAATTCTCTTTTAAGTCTGCAGGTTTTAAATTTCTATTTACTCTATGACTAATTAAGTAACATGATACAATGTCAAATATAAATATCTGCATGAATTTACATCAAATAAAGCATTATTGATGCCAATAGGTTTTTTTCATAATGATCATCATCATCATCTTCATCTTAGTAATTTATGAAACATGTATGCTGCCTTGGGGCTCACAACAATCAAACAAAGAATCAAACTTTAAAAGTAAAGATAAAGATAAAATTTGGCAAGGGCAATGGAGTGAGGAATCTCACTCTTCGTTTTGTTGTGTTGCTGCTTTTGTTGTGGCTGTGGATTTTAACCGAGCCTGTCTAAAGTCTGTTCTCCCTAAGTTTGTGTAGTATGTACAGTGTACCACCAGAGGTAAGAACACTTTAGACCATATGTATTCAAACTTAAGAAAGGCATATAGAGCAATTTCCCACTCCCATCTGGGTATGTGTGACCACCTCTCTCTGCTATTGTGCCCAAAGTATATCCCCCTTAGGAAAAGGATACAGACTAGCCATGCCAAGTTCTATAACCGTTCTTCATATGTTTTAGTCTCCAGTCCCCTAATCACCCTGGTTGCTCTTCTCTGTACTTTTTCTAGAGTCTCAACATCTTTTTTATAATATGGTGACCCAAACTGGATGCAGTACTATAGGTGTGCTTATTCACTGTTACATTGTCTGTGCCTATTTTTGAATGTATGAGAGTACAGTGTCAGTGCATTCTTACATCCCAAATGTTCAAATATATTCCACTTGGTAATCTCAAAGCAGTCCTGCAACTGGCAGAGTGCGCCCTCTGGCCAGATTTTGACAGTTTTCCTACAAGGTCCCTTCCAACTCTGATGATCTGTTATCTGTTATGCATGAACATCAAGTGAGAGCTGTGCTGAAGGCCATAAATCCCAACAAAGCTGCAGGTCCAGACAGGGTGCTGGGGAAAGTGGTTGAAAACCTGCACTGACCAATTAACAGGAGTCCTGACAAGAATTTTTAACATCTCCCTGCAACTGGCTAGAGTCCCATAATGCTTGAAAGCAGCCACAATTATCCCAGCTCCAAAGAAAGCAGCCATAAACAGCCTGAATGACTATATTGTACTCATTGCACTGACGTCTATAGTGATGAAGTGCTTTGGGAGACTGGTCCTACAATACCTCAGGTCCTGTTTTCCATCGAATTTCTATCAATACCAGTTTGCTTATGGAAGCAACAGGTTGACAGGGGACGCCATCACCACTGCTCTACATATTGCACTGAGACATCTTGAGAAATCTGGGAATTATGTCAGAATGCTTTTTATAAACTATAGCTTGGCGTTTAATACCATCTTACTAGGCCTTCTCACTGAAAAGCTGACTGATGTGCTTTTCCCTCCCCTGACTTGTGACTGGATCAAAGACTTCCTGATGGATCATCCACAAACAGTAAGGGTTGGGTCCTTTACATCTTCCACCCTGAAGCTCAGCACAAGCTCCCCTCAGGTCTATGTGCTTAGCCCCTACCTGTACTTGCTGTATACACATGACTGCATATCCTCTGATCCATCCAACATCATAATAAAGTTTGCAGATGACACAATGGTGCTGGAGGGGATGAATCAGCATACAAGGAAGAAGTCCAGAAGCTATCCACATGGTGTTCAAAAAACGACCTACATCTAAACACTTGCAAGACAAAGGAGATGGTGCTAGATTTCTGGAAGCAAAGAGAGGAACCTGCCCCATTGTATATCAAGGAGTCCATGTGGAGAGGGTTTCCTCTTTTAAATTCTTCAGAGTGCTCATTAGTCAAGACCTCACCTGGAAAAACAACATGTCCCTGGTGGTTAGTAAGGCTCAACAGAGACTTCATTTCCTTAGAGTCCTGCGGAAAAATCAGGTGGAATAATGGCTGATGATGTCTTTCTATCGGTCCATGATAGAAAGTGTCCTCACAGCCGCAACAGGCAGGCACTACAGAGAGTTACTAATTAAGCACAAGAAACCATTGGTTGCCCCCTAACACTACTGGATGACATCGCCAGATCTTGCTGTTTCAGCAGATAAGGAAGATACTTAGGGATGATTCACACCCTGGCCAGTATCTCTTTTCACTTTTACCATCAGGCAAAGGACACAGAAGTATAGCCAGCTGAGCAAACAGGTTTTAAAAAATGGGCTGTTAGACTCCTAAACACAATATAGCACCACAATCAAATTAATGTGATAAATTCAACTGGAGCCTGTGTAGTGTGTAATATGTATATACCATGATATAAGATCATACACCAGAGTAATATATATGTTGCACAGAATATGTTTTACATATGGAAACGTATGACTAGTTTTCCCCCCTAACTACTTGTATAAAGATTATTATTTATGTTATTCACGTTGTCTTGTATTTTTGTATGGACTGCACCAGTAGAAGCTAAAACAATTTCATTGTATACATGATGTACAATGACAATAAAGCTTTGAATTTTGAACTTTCCTTGCCAAAGGCTGAGTAAAGAGCCAGGTCTTCATGGGTCTCCTAAACAACACCAGAGTGGTGGACATTTGCATGTTAGAGGAAACCAGGATCCAGTTTTCTATGGTTTTATTTACTTATAAATGTAGAAATATATTAAGCCAATACAACATTTCAGTTTTGAGAATTGCCTTTTGCAACATGAAGTAATGTGATAAGGTTAGCTTGAATTCCTTATAATTAAAATATTTAATTTTGCAGGTTCAACCTTAAAAGAAGAACCAAGCACAGACTTTGGTATGTTGAGCAATTTAATGTCAAAAATGTTGTATGCAATATTTACTAAAAACTATGATTGCATTGTATTTTAGTTTGATTTGAATCAGACTGCTTTGAGCTAAATTTGGCTGTATGACATAAAGGAGCATTTCTAAAATGTGATGTGTGATGGTTGAATTTGTAAGCAGACCAACTTCTCATACCACTGAAGAAAGCCAGACATTAGCTCTGCATGGTGTAAAACTACAGACATTGTGATTTTCCTTATGTGAAAGGAAGGTGCCATAGTTCTCTTCATAGGCATTAAGTGAGTAGGGATTTTCCTAGTGTATGTAGAAAAATAATCAAAGAGTTGTTACTAAAAATAGGGTATTTTTCATATCCATAAGAAATCATTGGACATTTTTAGAAAACATTCCCAAACATGCAAAGCTTTGATGAAGTGATAGTGATTTGATTGACTCAAGTGAGCTAAGGCAACAACCCATTTCTCTCTCCAGCTAGTTCTGAAAGCAAATTAAAATGGCCTCCTCACTGCTTTGCTTTACACTGCTTTGTCCTATGTCTCATCCAAGTATATCTAATATACAGAAGAGACATTTAAGTATTCTGGAACATTTGTGCAGAAGCCTCTTCCAGTTATTGGAGGCACTCAGTTGAGGTCAGTTTGCCAACTATTACACATATTTGGGTGTGCTCGTTCATATTCAGAAGATCTTGGAAGGAAGAGCTTTGCCCAAAAGGACAGCACGTATTCTTCAAGTCGCTCTGTTTGCTTTGTGATTTTGTGAAATGGATGCAAAGGGATCCTAGACATATAAGTCATTTCTTCTACTTATTTTGCAGAAAGTACTTATACAAGAATCGAAGATGGCTGGATTCAATTTGAAAACAATGAGTATTATTTCAGTAATACAACAATGCCTGCAGAAAAAGCCCGGAAGTTCTGCAAATAACATCATGGTGATCTTACCACCATTGAGAGTAAACAAGAAAATGTGTTTTTGTGGAAATATGTAAGAAATATATGCAATAATTACCTATGAAAAATGACAAGCTTTATAAAGTATATGTGTGTGTGTAAGTATGCATGTCTCTTTCTCTGTGTGTATGTGTGTGTAAATGAAATAAGAACCAGCTTTTTTTAACTTGTGTTGCATTATTATACATCTAAATATATAATATGCTGACCATCAAATTAATATCACTGGAACTTGGCCAACTTAATTGGAAACCAATTATTTAAAGACACAATAAGTTAATCTTTTTTCTCACATGAATTTTCAAAAAACACCATGTTGTTAAAAAGCAGAGCATATTTCAAAATTATGTCATTTATTTTGTGTTTGTTGCTTCTATTCAACATGATATGCAAAGAACACAAACATTCTAGGAAAGATCTATCCTATGTTGGATTATTGGTTGTGACTTTCTATAGAATAACTGAATTAGATTTATTGGTACACTATCTCATTACTTTATATTCAATCAGTATATAACTATTTTTAATTCCCAATTCTTTCTTTCATATTTTAGGCTGTCACCTATGGAATTCATTCGGATTCCTATATTGGTTTAATTTTGAGTCTGGACAAAAAATTCAGGTAGGTGAATAAAATACATTAAACTGATTGACAAATTCTGCAGCATACAATGAAAATCTATTTTTAAATTATTATTATTATTAATAAACTGGAACAAATATAAATAAGAACAGCCAAAAGACTGGAAAAACAGATTTTTTTGGCAGGTTTTTCTTTAACAAGATTTATTGAAAAGGAAAACAACTCTGTTTTTAATACTTTCACTTTGGAACTCGATTTACTTCTCAGTTTCTTAAGACAAACACTTCTTCAGTTTTTACCAGTAGCAAGGAAGTGGTTCACCAAGGTATGTGCAGGTTAACTTTAATTTAACTCTGTGCAACAATGGATATTGCCATGTGGCACTTCAACCTTGTGAAAATTATTAAACTATGAAGAAAAAGTACTTAGTTTATTGTTTTCCTTTAAATTGTAATTTTTTGCATTTAAACTAATCACAGTGAATTCCCAATCTTTCCCAATCTTCCTGCATTCATACACTTCTTCTCCAAGGCTCTCTGTGATGCAGACATGAAGATTTGTATGCATGCAGGTTGTGCCCTCTTTCCCTGGCCTTTCTATGCTTGTGCATGCATCCCAGCCAACTTTTCCAACCCTTCCTGGGTTCATGTCAAAATGCACCACCAGCCCAACTCAAGCATGTGCTCCAAGGGCCTTCCCAACCCCTCTGCAGTATCCTCATGCTCAGGGGTGGGATTCTACTAGTTCGGACCAGTTCTATAGAACCTGCTGTTATGATTCTGCAAAGTTCAGAGAACTGGCAAATTTATTTATTTATTTATTTATTTATTCGACTTGTATGCCGCCCTATTCCCTAAGGACTCAGGGAACATTAAAACAAAGAAAAATTTACAATAAAACAAAATTAAACAAGTAAACAAGCCAAATAAAGTTAAGATAGAATAAAAGCCCCCTGGTCATTCAAGGCCGGCCCGCTGGAACAACCAAGTCTTCAGGTCCCGGCGGAAGGAGCGGAGGTCAGGGGCCAAACGGAGATCGACGGGAGCTGATTCCAAGGGCAGGTGCTCCCACAGAAAGGCCCTAGCCCTGGGGACCGCCAGCCTACAATATCTGACTGACGGCACCCCAAGGAGGCCCCTCCTATGAGAGCGAACAGGGCGATCGGAGAGTGATGCTGGCAGGAGGCTTCCCGCAAGTACCCTGGATCCAAGCCATTAAGGGCTTTGTAAGTTGTAACTAATACCTTGAAGGCGACCCGAGAGGCAACGGCAACCAATGCAAGCCGCGCAGGAGGGGTGTAACATGGGAGTATCGGGAGACCCCATCACAACCCCGCGCCGCATTCTGCACCAGCTGAAGCCTCCGGACCGTCCGCAAGGGAAGCCCCATGTAGAGAGCATTGCAGTAGTCAATCCTAGAGGTGACAAGCGCATGAGTAACCGTTCAAAGGGCATCTCGGTCCAAATAAGGGCGAAGCTGGCAAACCAGCCGAACCTGGGCAAAAGCCCCCCTGGCCACAGCTCCCACATGCTCCTCCAAACCGAGCTGTGAGTCCAGGAGGACACCCAGGTTTCTCGCCCTATCCACGGGGGGCAACACCTCTCCCCCCATGACCAAAGATGGTACATCCAATAAAGACCGATTGTGCCCCTGGTTGGCCTAGCCCCTCTCCGCCTGCTCTTCCCGTCCCCACCCAGTCAGTCCTTACCATGCATGAGCAACATCACTCATGCCAGACATCACTGACTGCATTCTTCCCTGCCCTATGCTCTATTTTTTACCTTCCTGGGCCCCAGGGAAGCCTTCTGGGAGCAAAAATGCCCCCCCAGGAGGCTTGCCTGAGGCCCAGGAGGCAAAAAAAATGGGGGGGGGATTGCTGAAAAAAAAGATAATAAAAGAAAGAAGAAGCCATGCCCAACCAGTCACATGGCCACACCCACCTAGCCACGCCCACAGAACTGGTTGTTAAAGAATTTGAATCCCACCCCTGCTCATGCTCCTTACTTGTGACTGTCTCTGTTTCCTGCTTAATAACTCACCTATCTTGGGATTGTGATCACAACTGGGACTACCTGGATTGCCATTGCTAAATGATTAAATCACAGGTTGTTACACTTTATAGTTGCATTGCTTAGTGACAGCAATGATAATTCCAATTGCCTCATAACTCAAGAACTACCTGTAATTTTTCAATACTTGTAAGTGTGCTATACCATTTTGTTTTGTTTTTGTTCTTTTATTTTGTTTTACATTGTTTGTATAGTCCATCACTTAGTGAGATTATATTGTCCTTAAATAATAATATAATAATAAACTGAATAATGGAAAATTGCAAAACATTTTAAATTCAAAGTGTCCTAGCCTTGGAATAATCTTTCTTAAGCTTCCAACAGTTGTTTTGAGCTCAGAGCATCATAGGTGACTGTCAAATATTTTTCTTCAGCTGGATGGATGGAACTCCAGTGACATATGAAGCCTGGGCCCCCAGTGAACCCAATTTTACCAATGAAGATGAACACTGTGTAGTTATGTATTATGATTCAGGCAAGTAAAATAAACTTCAGGTTTTCAGCAGTTATCTGTATGTACATGTTCAGGATAAGGTACAGCTTTGTTTAATTTGGGCTAACTGGAGCACGTTATTATAGATTCCATCATTAAAGTATTCAAAAATACATTATTTTGTAACTGTAATTAACTTGTTTTCCATTATGAAGTAAATATTTACATTGGCATTAAGTGTTACAGCATGTCATTTTCCAAGCAAGCATATAAGCATATTATTTTCCAATCAAGAACTTAAGGTTTCACCCATACCCTACATAACATAATTACTGCATCATATATTCACAAGAAATACCAATTTGCAATATTCATAAACCCAATGATCATAGGTTAAAATCATTGCATTCCAACATAACTAGATGGTCACCTATCAATCTCTTCTTTGGAACCGTGTTTTGGAATTATTGACATTCAGGCTACAAATATACAGTAGTCCTCATTAACCTCCCACAATTGGGATGAATAGCTCCATTGCTAAGTGACACAGCTATAAAATGAAAGATACATGACTGTGCCTGCAGTCATTAAACACAATGTCATGTAATCATGACTTGCAGCTACCTGTTGCCTTTCCCATTGAGTTTACTTGTTGAACATCGGCTGTGAAAGTCATAAATGACAATCATCTGACCATGGGATACTGCAATTGTCTTAAATGTGGGTCAACTGCCCTACCCTTGAATCACAGTTGTGTGATTGTCGAGATGTGGCAATGTCTGCAACTTTGAAGTCCAGTCCTAACTCTTCTTTTTTCAGTGCCATTGTAATTTTGGATGGTTACTGAATGAGTGGTTGGTAAGTGAAGACTACTTCTATTATTTCACGAATACTGTAGGATTTCAGTATGTACTGTTGCACTTTGCATTATTCTCATCAGCATTATTTGGGTTGCAACACATATATGATCTGTTGCTATTTATTCTAAGAATAAATTAATCTGAACAAAATAACCTCTTTCACCAGGTTCATGGAATGATATAAATTGTAGTGATCAGAAAAGCTTCATCTGCGAGAGATACAATAGCTCTGTTCGTACAACTGCAGCGCCCACATTACCTGCAACACCAAAAGGGTGCAGTGAAAGCTGGCTTTGGTTTAATGATAAGGTAAGTGATATAGCAATTGAAAAAATTTTGAGGTAGCATTCCTGTTCAAACATCCTAAAGGCAATATGTACGCTAAATACATGGAGATTGCCATAGCTAGTCAGTGGTCTTTTTAGACTTCTCAATGAACACAGGTAGTTCAGCAAGAGATTTTTCATGCCCTACATTACATCTATTGTATTAGGTACAATATTTGAACAGAGTAACTGTGCCACAAAATAGAAATACCTGCAACAATAACAATGAAAAATATAAATGCTGCCAATACTAAAAAAAGCCATGTTTTTTAGAAATAGATTTAGCATTTTAGATAAATGCCATTTTTGCTCTGCTCCCATAAAATCTAAATGTAATTAAAAGTATATTTTCACATTCTACTTCCCTATTATTTTTGTTAACATTTATTACATGTAGTACTCAACTTAAATTCATAAAGAGTCATGGTGGCGTAGTGGTGAGAGTGCAGTACTGCAGGCTATTTCCGCTGACTGCTGATTGCCAGCAATTCAGCAGTTCAAGTCCCACCCACTCAAGCCTTCCAGGTGGGTAAAATGAGGAGGCAGATTGTTGGGGGCAATATGCTGACTCTGTAAACAGCTTAGAGAGGGCTGTAAAAACACTGTGAAACGGTATACAAGTGCTATTGCTATTGCTATAAGTGAGCCCATAAGTTATGTCAGTCATTAAGTGACGCAATATGTGACCAACCTGATTTTATAACTTCTTTTGCAGCAGTCATTAAGCAAATGTGGTAGTCATAAAGCAAATGCAGCAGTTATTAAGCAAAATCCATGGTTGTTAAATGAACTCATTTTCTGCAATGAACAATTTTTGTGCCAGGAACTAGAAGCAAGTATCAGTTTCCAGCAAAAAAAAAGTCACAAATCATGATCATGTGTCCATGGAGTGTTGCAAACAGCTATAAGTGTGAGTTGGTTGCCAAGCAACCAAAATGCTCTGGCTGGGGGACATGGCTATGAAACGTCAAATCCACATCATAATTATTTTGGGGAGGGGGTTCTGGTAACTTGTGATTTCGGCGGGCACGTCTATAAGCAGTATCATTCCTTGACTTGTCTCTCAAATGCAACCAAGATTTTGAAAGATTTGGACACATTCTTTTTTCATCAATCCCTCTTCCTGGGCGTTCCCAAAGTAAGACGGCAGTGACAAACCTGGCTGTGTAACTAGCATCAAAACAACAATATTAAGAAGTTAATTATGTCACAGAGAGAGAGATGAATGCATATAATTAAGTTATAAAATGTTAACTTTTATTATAGTGCTTAGATTACATTTTTCTGGAAAGAAAGTAGGGAATTTAGTTTTATTACCTGAATTACTTCCTAAGCTTTCCTAAAAAAAATTGTGATTTCATTTCATGATTGATGATTTTATATTGGTTGTTTCTACTACTTTTTATTTAATTAATCCTTTCTTGATTGATGGATTTTTGGAGGGATTCTTATTCTTCTAGTGCTTCCAAGTCTTTGGCTTCAGAGAAGAGAAGAAGAAAAACTGGAGCGCTGCACGTGATCACTGCAGAAACCTAGGAGGAAACCTGGCTAGTATACCAAACAAAGCTGTTCAAGGTATAATCATTTCTTTAAACCATATTGACTATTAACATTTATTTGAAAAACCAGGAATCTTGTCTTAAGTTATTTTTATAGAAATTATTACGCCCCATCTTCTTTCCTTTCAGTTTGTATAAGTTTTTGCCACTTAGGAAGAGTTGAAAGATATGAAAATGTTGCACAATTCTTAGGATATGAATAGAATGGAATAGAGTAGAATAGAATTCTTTATTGGCCAAGTGTGGTTGGACACACAAGGAATTTGTCTTAGTGCAAATACTCTCAGTATACATAAAAGAAAAGATACATTTGTCAAGAATCATAAAGTACAACGCTTAGTGATAGTCATAGGGTACAATAAGCAATCAAATCATAGTAGTCAATATAAATCGTAAGGATACAAGCGACAAAGTTACAGTCATACAGTCACAAGTGGGAGGGGATGGGTGATAAGGACTGATGAGAAGATTAACAGTATTAGTAGAAATGCTCCTTCTCTATGGCCCCATGCACATTTTTAGGCCATTCCCAACTCAAAGGTTGCCATGCTGAAAATATAAGGGCAATAAGAACCCAAAGTAATTTTACAATAATATAAAAAGTGTCCATTGGCAATATTATATGAGTTAAACATTAGTTAAAGCCGTTACAAGTATATAGCCAGATTATATTCAAAGCAGAATTTAGTAAAATGTTTATTTTTGGAAGCATTTCCTTATGTTTTATTCATTACATTTAAAGGTTATATTGACTAAGAGCAACCATCATCACCCTCATAGTTATCTAAAAGGTATAAACAGAAACTTATATAGAATATATAGGTTATATGGTGAGGTGAACTTATTCATTTGTTCAGGCTTCTGTGCCATCATAGCCATTTTTATATCTCAACCTTTGGTTAGATGGGCAAAGCGATTGATGTACTGACCAATGTTCAAGGCTGTTTGAGCCTGGCTGGGGAATAGCAGACTTCAGGTCAATCCTGATGTGACTAAGTAATTATGAGTGTTTTCCTATTTGGCTCTGCTTGGTCAAGGACATTTTTTGAATGGGGTTACACTTCCTCATTCAAACTGGTACCAACTTGAGGGTCTTCTAAAACTCAAAGCTCTTAATTGAACAAGCAGTTTGACATCTTGGCCAGAGGACTTTGCACAGATTCATCTTGGTCAGACACATTTTCATCATTGGTGTTGCATGGGATTACACTTTCTCATTCAAGACTGGTACAGAACTTGAGGGGTGTAGAATCCATCTAGATTCACAACTCCTGCTTGAAGAGCAGGTTTGATTTGATTGATTTGATTTTATTGGACTTATATGCCCTTCTCCCTGAGGACTCAGGGCGGCTCACAACGTTAAAATACGAATACAAATAAGTTAAATAAAATACTATTAAACATTAAGCCCAATACATTTTAAAACCCACAAACTAATCTAAAAACAGTTTAAAAACCCATCCCCACTCCACTTCAGTCCAGGCTGGACTGCTGAAAAAACCAGGTCTTCAGGTCGCGGCGGAAGGAACGGAGGTCCAGGGCTAATTGGAGCCTCAAAGGGAGCTGGTTCCACAGGGTGGGTGCTACCACAGAGAAGGCCTGCCCCTGGGGGTCGCCAGCCGACACTGTCTGGCTGATGGCACCCCAAGGAGGCCCTGTCTGTGGGAGTGTACAGGGCGAAGGGATGTCGATGCTGGCAGGAGATGTTCCTGCAAGTACCCCGGACCCAACCCATGCAGGACTTTATATGTTAACACGAGCACCTTGAATCTCATTCAGAGGGCAGCTGGCAACCAATGCAGCTCACGCAGGAGGGGTGTAATGTGGGAGTATCGGGAAGCTCCCATCACCGCCTGCGCGACCGCATTTTGTACCAGCTGAAACCTCCAAGTGATCTGCAAGGAAGTCCCATGTAGAGAGTCTTACAGTAGTCGAATTGGGCCTTGGTGGCTCAGGCTGTTAAATGCCTGCTCTTAAGATCCAGCTGTCTACAATTACTGTAGGCTCGAATCCCACCAGGCTCAAGGTTGACTCAGCCTTCCATCCTCTCGGGGTAGGTAAATTGAGGACCCAAGATTGTTGGGGGCAATTAGCTGACCTTGTAAAAATGCCGCTTAGTAATAAGCAGGCATATACAATGGAATGAAGGCTATTGCTGAGCACATTGGGTTGTATCCCAAAAAATTGTAAGCTGCCCTGAGTCTTCGGAGAAGGGCGGCATATAAATGTAATTAAATAATAATAATAATAATGAGTGCATGAGTGACTGTCTGCAGGGCATCTCGGTCCAGATAGCAGTGAAACTGGCACACCAGATGAACCTGGGCGAATGCCATCCTGGTCACAGCTCCCACCTGATCCTCCAAACTGAGCTGTGAATCCAGGAGGACCCCTAAGTTGCCAGCCCTATCCACGGGGGGCCACACCTCTCCCCCCATGACCAATGATGGGATATCCTGGACCCAAGATGCTGGTACGCACAGCCACTCAGTCTTGACAGGGTTGAGCCAGAGCCTGTTCCTACCCATCCAGATCCGTACTGCATCCAGACAGCAGGACATCACAGAGAGAGCATCACTGGTTTGTTCCGGGGTGGAGATGTAAAGCTGGGTATCATCCGCATATTGGTGATAGCTCACCCCAAAACCACGGATGATCTCACCCAGTGGCTTCATATAGATGTTGAACAGGAGAGGTGAGAGGACCGACCCCTGCGGCACCCCACAAGTGAGGGGCTTCTGGCTCAACCTCTGCCCCCCTGCCAACACCAATTGCAAACGACCCAAGAGGTAGGAGGAGAACCACTGTAAAATGGTGCCTCCTACCCCCAACCCCCCGAGACGCTGCAATAGGATACTATGGTCGATGGTGTCAAAAGCCGTCAAGAGATCTAATAGGACTAGGACAGAGGAAAATCCCCTGTTCCGAGCCCTCCAGAGATCATCCACCAGTGCGACCAATGCTGTCTCCATGCTGTACCCAGGCTGGAAGCCCGATTGGTATGGATCTAGGTAATCAGTTTCCTCCAGGAACCTCGGAAGCTGCTGAACCACCACGCTCTCAACAACCTTCTCAACAAAGCAAAGGTTGGAGACAGGGCGGAAGTTATTCAAAATGGCTGGGTCCAAGGCAGGCTTCTTAAGGAGGGCTTTCACCACCGCCTCTTTCAAGGCAGTGGGAAAAGAGCCCTCCCTCAATTGAACATTGACTACTGCCTGGAGCCAGCCATGTCTAACCTCTCTGGAGGCATAAACCAACCAGGAGGGACACGGGTCCAATAAACACGTGGTGGAGCTCAGCCTCCGCATGATCCTGTCCACTTCATCTAAGGACACAGGCTCAAACTCATCCCAGATAATATTAGCCAGACTCCTCATCACTCCAGACTCCTCGTCACTCCTTCCTCTGACTCCTGCCAGTCAGAGTTCAAGCCGACCCGAATCTGAGCGACCTTATCCAGCAGATGCTGACTAAATTCCTCAGCCCTATCCTGCAAAGGGTCCTCCCTCACCTCCCAATGTAGGAGGAAATGAGTGACCCTGAACAAGGTGGCCAGGCGATCATCTGTGGATGCAATGAGAGCAGAGAAGTAGGTATGCCTCACCGCTCCCATCGCCACCAGATAAGTCCTAATATAGGCTCTTAGCTGGGCATGGTCAGATTCAGATTGGCTCGTCCTCCACCTGCTCTCCAGGCCCCTCCTTTGTTGCTTCATCTCCTGGAGCTCCTCTGAAAACCAAGGGGCTAACCAGGATCTGTGACGGGTTAGGGGCCACAAGGGGACAACCCAGTTGAGAGCCTCCGAGGCTGCCTGTTGCCAGGTGGCCGCCACAGCCTCGGCTGAGCTGTGGGTATGGGAAGTGGGAAAAGGCCCCAGCACCATCTGAAATCCCTCAGGGTCCATCAGGCGCCTGGGGCGGAACCATTTAACCGGTTCCTCCTCCCAGTGGCATGGGGCGGCCTGTTGGAAGACCAACTGTAGGAGATAATGATCAGTCCATGGTGGGGCTGAACCCCCACTAAGATCATTACACCACTGCCCCAAGATGAAAATCAGGTCGAGTGTGTTTCCCCCACCATGAGTGGGACCCTGAATTATCTGGGTCAGGTCCATAGCTGCCATGGAAGCCATGAACTCCAGACCCAAACTCGACATCCCACCCAGGGAGGGCAGGTTGAAATCCCGCAAAACTAAAAGGTTGGGGAATTCCACTGCCACTCCCGAGAGAACGTCAAGCAGCTCGGGCAGGGCTGTTGCCACACAGCTGGGAGAAAGGTACATGAGCAACAGGCCCAGCTGACCACCAGGGCCCAGTCTCAGGAGGAGGGACTCACACCCGCCCATCTGAGGGACAGTGACCTCCCTTGGAAACAAGGTCTCCCTAATAACCACAGCCATGCCTCCACCCCTACCCTGGGCTCATGGCTGGTGAAGCACCCGGAAACCTGGACATAAACCCGGGACATAAATCACACAGAGGAACCCCTCCCTCCAGTCCCAACCAGGCCTCCGTGATGCAAGCCAGGTCTGCGGCCTCCTCCTCAATAAGTCCACAGAGGAGGGGAGCTTTATTTACCACAGACCTGGCATTCACATAGACCAACCTAAGCCCAGGGGCCACACTTCCCGTAACCCCAGGGGAGTTGCCAGAAACAAGAGGGTCGGAGTGCGCCACCACTCGAAGATAGCGGGGGCGCGCTCCCAAACCATGATACGGCCCTCTGTTTCTCCATCTCCTGCCATTCCCAATCAACCTGGGGATTGCAATCCCCACCCTGTTTCCCGGGGTCCCAAAGCCCCCCACCTGCCTCTCATGCCGCAACCGTCTCCTGACCTGGACTGAAGTAGGGGTAGGTTCAGCAGAACCCCCCCCCCAGGTTCCTGCCCAAACCAACAACCCCCCTCTCCCTAACCCCTTTAAACTATTGGTTAAAAAAGTTAATAGCCTCCCCTTATAACCCTTTTTAAATTTATGACCCTTGGGTGCACCATGCCACCTCTCGGGATCCCAGGATCCGTCATCAAGGTAGGCTCTTGATAGTCCAATGGGCCACTTCAGGGACAGGGGGACATTCCCGAGGGCCTGTAGTTCCGTTGGAGTGTAGGTCACTAAAATGATAAAAGTCATAAAATGTTCCATAGAAAGGGTGGGAGATAAAAATTAGAGACAGATGGTAAAAAGCATCAGATGGTAAAAACATCATATCCAGGCAACATGCCCCAACACCACACCAGTTCCCTCCAACAGCCCTCTCACAGCAAGTCAAAGGAAGACCAAGATCCAAAACAGTCCAACCACCGCCCTCTCACCGCGGTGGTAAAGTTTTCCGTGTCGGGGGTGGAGGTGGTTGACAGGTTGATCCTGTGGTCAGGGGAACTTTGCACAGGTTCATCTTATGTGCCAGTTGTACCTCTTGACCAGGATACCTCGTGAGGATTCCTCACACCCTTTACTCGTCATGATTAGACAACTGGACAATGCAGTCTAAATGGGGCCACCTTTGAAGACCATCCAGAAGCTACTTCTGGTTCAATGCAAAAGTGCAAGTAATAACAAATACTTCTCCCTAACTACTACTGCTATGTGAGTTGCATTAATTGCCAATAGCTTCCAGGTGCAGTTTACAGATTTGGTGATCATCTATAAAGCCTTTCATTGCACGAGTCTTAGCTATCTGGCTATATCCAATTGTTTGTGCCTGCCAAGTACATTCTCCCCAGGTCCCTTCTTGTGCGATTGAAGAAGTGTGCCCTCTCTGTTGCAGCCTCCATCTTCTGGATCAGTAGCTCACAGAGTTATTGACACCAGCCTGACCACAACTCTTCAGACCTGACTCTGATCCCAGGTCTAGGGTAGTGAATTTGTGGAGCCACTGTTATGGTTATATGTTGTTGTTCACTGTCTGTTTGTTTGACTGTCTGTGCTATTTCATGGGTAGTTTTTTTTTTTTTGCTGTTTTATTGTTTGGGGGTAGTTGTGTAAACTGCCCAGAGCCACCCAGACTGGGCAAACCATAATAACATTAATATAGTTGGAGGTGCTAGTACATTGATGCGGACTCCACCCTTTGCTCTTTGTTCTTCATCCATCCATCTTTTTTTGTTATCATATCAATGTATTGTCTTTTTGTTCTTTTTCATTATTTTATTATTCTATTATTTACTCCTGTTGCATTTAAACTCCTTTTATTTTCTTATTTTTAAATATTGTAAGCTGCCTTGAACAGCCACACATCGAGATGGGTGGCAAATAAATTTAACAAATAAATAAGTAAAATAGCTTAAACACCAAGTTTGCTAAACAGTAGGGCATCTAATAGAGACAACAATTGCAACAAAGTTAGTGACTCTTCTAGAGATATCCAGTGACTTGGTACCTAATAAGAGGAAACTTGGATTTATCCTATAGCTTAAGCTAATCAGCATCTTATCCATTCTTCCTCTTAAATATGGACAAGCAATGGGAGTGGACATGGTTCTTAGCTACTAAAACATCAGAAACATGAGATGGAAGCTACAATTTGGATAACTCAATTTATGGCAGCAGTTTACAGCAAAAGACATAAATGTTCCTGACATCCTTCCAAATTGTGCCTGGAAGGTTCTTAAGATAGGAACATAGAAATGATGGCTTTCATAAACATAGTATGTGAGCAGAGTTTGATCTGGTACAGTAAAGCATTTTTTAAAATCTGATATAATCAAAGTAAACTTTAAAAAGGATGGAACAAAATATCATAAATAATGGGTCTGCCAAATACTTTATTGTAAAATATATCTGCATTTCCAGCTTTTCTCACAGTAAATTTAAAAAGTGCTGCTGGTGATACTTGGATTGGATTCAGTGATAAGAATTGGGATGGACGTTTCCTCTGGACTGATGGGAGTGGAGTCTATTTTACAAACTGGGCTAAAGGGTCACCTCGTTCAAACAATGTAAGTCCAAATTGTTGGGGTTTTTTCTGTTTTATTTCCACATAAATCTCCTTGATGCTGAATTCCTGCAATGATACAGAATAGATAGATAGAAAGATAGATAGATAGATAGATAGATAGATAGATAGATAGATAGATAGATATAGACGTAGACGTAGACGTAGATTTAGACATAGACATAGACATAGACATAGACAGATAGATAGGTAGATAGATAGATAGATAGATAGATAGATAGATAGATAGATATTAAAAAATCCCTTTTTTGTGAGGTGGCTGGCCATTTTAATTTTTTTTTAATTACATTTATATGCTGCCCTTCTCCGAAGACTCAGGGCGCTTACAATTTTGGGATACAACCCAGTGTGCTCAGCAGTAGCCTTCATTCCATTGTATATGCCTGCTTATTACTAAGCGGCATTTTTACAAAGTCAGCTTATTGCCCCCAACAATCTTGGGTCCTCAATTTACCTACCCCGAGAGGATGGAAGGCTGAGTCAACCTTGAGCCTGGTGGGATTCGAGCCTACAGTAATTGTAGACAGCTGGAACTTAAATGCAGGCATTTAACAGCCTGAGCGACCAAGGCCCTAGGTATATATATTTAATGAATGAATAAATGAATAAACCGAGTCTAGAACAAGCATTACGATTGGGAAGAGTTTATAAAAAACCCTTATTGGGAAAAAATGTAATTTGAAACATTTGAGCTTAGAATATGATGTAAGCATCAAAACACACTAAATAAACTAGGTGGCTGAAGTGCATAGTTGCTCTCAAAAGTCTCTGGGACAGTTTTTCTTTCTATTTTTTTTTCATATTGCCAATGGGGATAAGAGTTGCACTAGAAGAAGTATCAGAGTTAACTCCCTCCAACCAAACTGTCCTGCATCTATGTAAACTAAACTTCTTTGCCACAAGTGTTTAGCTTGTCTTAGGCAGAATGTGCAGCTTAGGAGCATCCTGTCTGAAATCTTCTATAGGATTTTTTGAGGCAAACACGCGTACCTTAAAATGTAAAGTAAGAGGTTCTTGAGACCAACCCTTCAGGGTGATATGATAACTTTTCTGTCTGTTAAATAAGAAAAGTCTGCTGTACTTTCTCCTCATCAATAGAGGGTGATATAATACCGAAAGGAATTCAGTCTTACTCCTGTCTCTCTACTTATGAATGAAAAATATGCCATTGCATATTACGTTTTGTGGAATTTTACTATTGCCAACACTCCTTTAAAGAAAGAAAATGATCTAGTAAAATGAAATTTAAAATAAAAAATCTACAGAAATAAAAATATATAATAAATATGGAGAAGAAATTATTCTGTCAGATTTAGAATGCCTGATACATAAAGCTTGCATAAAGTGATTTGATTCTCATGGCTGCTTACCTTCAATGTATGCAATGAGCTGTGCACACTATCCCAGAGGGCAAAGCTTGGTGACACGAGCAAAGAACTCATTTCCCATCTTGGGGCCTAGAAGGCCCAGTATGGTGTCTTTGAAGGTTTCTCCAGTTTGTCTCCATTATTGTGTATGTGTAGACAGAGGTGGTATTCAGCAGGCTCTGACCAGTTCTGGAGAACTGGTAGTGGAAATGTTGAATAGTTCAGAGAACCGGCAAATACCACCTCTGACTGGATATTTTACAGGATCCTTCCCCTGTCACACCCACCAAGCCACGCCCATAGAACCGGTAGTAAAAAAAATTTGAATCCCACCACTGTGTGTAAATATCACTTTTGATGAGTTTGCCAAAGAAACATACTGTAGTGGCTCTGTACATGCACACTGGGACTTTTGGGAAAAGATGGATCTAAATAGTTCCTTTGCCTAAAACTGAACAATCTGTTATTTTCATGAAGTACCCCAACTATAAAGATTCATTAAAGACTCCTGTAAGAGGCTACTGACTTCCTTTTCCCCCTTCCAGTTCTATACTATAAGCAGTGGCAGCATCTTCCTTTGATGATGGAGGCTCAAAAGCTTCTATTCAATATGCTTCAGGATGCTTCTGTGCTAGATTCTATAGGACATTATGACAAATGACAGATACTCACATGAGGATCATCTTATATAGTTACCAGGAACAAAAAACACAATTTTTTTCTCTTTTGAGATTAAAAAGGAGGGGTTCCAGAAAGATTGTTCCAATCATGATACCAGTGACTGCATTTGGCTTTCTTGCTGTGCATAAATATTGTAGGGTGATTGCGTTTTTATGCTGAGAAAGCCTGAAAGGCTTGCAGGATATTGGAGAGTTGGAGCCTGTTCTTCTAAGCGGAGCTACATCTGTCAAAAAAACACTGGTAAGTTTATAGAAGTCTTGGAAAATAATTCCATTTCAGAAAATAAGGACATTTAATCTATGAGGATCCAATCTGGGTTGGTCACTGGATTTATGTGGAGTCTGGTTTGATGTAGCTTTCTATTGGTTGACTGGTATGTTGATGCCAGCTATTGACTGTTGTTTCCTTGTGCTGCCACAAGGACCCAATAAGCTGGTGGTAAATCATCGTTCCCGTTGATTGACAAGGGGCCCATTTCCCAGCTTCAATCATTTCCCTGGCCATCTTTTTATCTGCTTGGCCAACAATCTTAGTTGCTGCAAAATTGAATGTCCTTATTCATAATAGTGTGAAGCTACCAATGAGTTCAGGTCTACTCATCTGTCCTCTTGCTTGTGGTTGCTAGCTTCCTCTTCATCACAGTCACAGGGGCAAGCCATGCAGGTAATCCAGTAGATTACATTAGAAGTGTCTCCCAACTCCAAGCAATGTTTTGTCCTCATATCTGGGCAGTGTGTGATGCCCACTCTAAATCTTGGAAACTGCAGTTCTACTTCTTCCAAATATTTTTGATGCATGGAAGGATGTGCCACATATAGTAGTTGGTCTTATACCTTCTTTTTTCATTTCTCTTTCTCGTGTATTACACAGGTGCCTTGTAAAAATGTTCATGGGTATTGTTCTTCCTGAAATTAAATTAAATTAAACATTTAATTTAGATTACCTTCTACAGATTAGTATCAGAATTTGAAAAAAAGTGAATGTGTGATCTTTGATTTTGATGATTAGAAAGTATAGATTCTAGAAAGAAGAGTAATATGATCCATCTTGAAAGAGACAGAGAAATTAAACAGTCTATATGTGTGTGTGTGTAGTTATAACTTCTGTGAAGATTATTGGAAGCTATTTGTTTATATATTTTCTTTCTTTTCTTCCTATTTTCATTCAACTATTTTTCATTTCTTGAACTTTTTATTTTTCTTTAATTACTTTCCTTTTATTTATTTTCTCCCCTACTTTATATTAGTTTGTATTAGTTTTTATCTTCTTTTTTAAAAGTTTTTAAAAAATCATATACATAAAAAGAAAAAACTGGGAGGAACAAACATGTTTGAGCCAGGTGGGACTTGGTTCAATAAGCCAGATGTGCTAACCAAGAAAGTACCTTGTAAAGAAATGTATAGAAATTATAAACTTAAATCACAGAACCATCAACTTCAAGAAGTACTTAAATAAAGTGAGCTAAAACATAATCATGATATCAAATATCTAAAGCTCAATGTAAAGGCTTTTAGTAGCATTAAATCAGTTATTTGGCCAAAAGGCCAAATTTATTTCTAAAAAAGTTCTCGCTTGCTCTTGTATTAGAGATTTAATGAAGCAAGAAGTTAATCAAATTGTTTTTGAATTAATATCTGAAAGTTAAGAAGCCTGAATAATTAAGTTTATATTTGTACTGGTATTCAGCAGATATCCTGAGTTCATGAATTCACATATTTAGACTAACTAAACATATGCATTTAATATTATGCCTCAAGAAGTGATTCACTCTATGTACACTCTATTTATGTGCTTTTGATTTTTTAGTATGAAGTGTTCTCATGGTATGGAACTGAGAGGAAATTTTAAGAAAAGATAAAAATTAAATATTAAGGATTTTTAGAATTAAAAAATAGCAGACCTGTGTGTGATCTTGACTGATTTTTTTAATAGGTCCTGAACCCTACTCTGAAACAACAGTTCCATCATCTCACTATATCAGTTATGAAAATAGCAGCTATTCTACGGTTAGTCCCAAGATGACCTGGGAAGAAGCAAGGAAGAAATGTGAATCTGAAAATTCAAAACTGGCCACTATTGTAGACACCTATGCAGAATCATTCATATGGCTGCAAGTGTTCAAATATAAGGAGCCTGTATGGATTGGACTAAGCAGCAAAGAAGTAAGAACAAAATCTATATGTTCACAGTTGCATACTTGAAAAAATTGTCACATAGATAAGGAACTCAAGAAAAGGAGTTTGTGAAACTAGAAGGTGTTATGGGTACAGGTGGTCCTTGTTTAGCAACTATATTTGGGATTGGTGACTTAATTCTTAAACAAAGACATCACTAAGTGAAACTGCAACTTTGATTATTATAATCTTAAAATAGTAAATGCAAAGATTAGCCATAAAGATACTCCTTTATCATTGTTATAAGTGCCAAGATCACTAAATTAGGCACCTAACTTGACATATATGTGACAATTTTCTACATGGACCTTGAAGACAAAATGCTTTCATATAATTGATTTATTTCTGTAAATTATTTATATTGTTTCCATTTTAAGCAGCTCTGGGTAGCTTTTTCCCACAGTCAAGGAGGAGACAGGGAGTCTTCACTTAACAATTCACTTCACTTGAAGTTATGAGAGTGCTGAATGGTAGTTATGCATGGTCTTCAAATTGCAATACTCCTGTCGTCACATGATCAAAATTCAGGTTCTTGTCAGCCTACCCATTTTCAGAATGTCAGAAAGCGCTTCAGCTCCACCTACCTCTGTATTTCCTCCCCCTGCCCTTTTGGCCCTGGACTCCATTCCTCTCCTAATAACCACAACCAGGACTGCCAGAACTGCTGTTGCTAAGTGATCTTATCACACCATGTTTCACTAAATGAGTGCTTTGCTTAGCAATGTAAATTCCTGTCCCACTGTAAATTCCTGTTATTAAGTGAGGACTGGCTATAGTGTAATTAAATCAATAATACTTTTCCTTGCACTTCTTGTAATTATTCCCTTATGCATTTTGGTTTCAGAATGATGCTAGGTACAAGTGGGTAAGTAACTGGAGGCTAACATACACTAACTGGGCTGCTGGAGAACCATTGCATAAGACAGCCTGTGTCTACCTAGACACCAATGGTTATTGGAAAACAGGAAACTGCAGTGAAAAATACTTCTCTGTTTGAGAGAGATATTATGGTAAGCAAAATAATATATCTATTTTAATAGAGTTTGTGTATTGCACTAATTTTCAGTTAGTACCCAATTACTAAAGAGTGGCCTGTATCAACAAAAAGATAAGATAATTTTAAAAAACAAGAGGTATTTAATAAGTTTCAAACAGAAAATGATAAATTTATTTTATATCTTGCTCTGTTTTTTCATTATACTGATTATTATTATTACTATTATTAATCATTTTCTTAGTAACACATTGTTAAAACAAATGCATTTTAATAAAGAAAACCTATTTATTTCATAACAGGGGTAGTGCCAACTGAGATTCCACAGTTGCCAGGAAAATGCCAAACCTCCAAAAACAGCCGTATATCTTGGATACCTTTTAGAGGTCATTGCTATAAAGTTTATGTTTTCATGAAATCTTGGCCAGCAGCAGCCCTGATGTGTACTCAGATAGGTTAGTGCTATTTTGAGTTACATAATAATAACAATAGTTTTCCATGCTTAGAGAAATCTTGCTAGTGTCTACATTATGGTTGGCCAATTGCACAGTGGCAGATAGGACAGTGCTTAATGTGGTTAACGTCATTGCCCAGAGGATCGTTGGTTGCCCTCTCCCCTCTTTGAAAGAGCTTTATAGCTCCTGCTGCCTTAAGAAAGTTCAAAACATTCTTAAAGATCCATCTCATCCTAGGCATCTTTTTTTTGAACTATTAGCATCTGGCAGATGTTACAGGATAAAATAACAAGGACAAATAGGTTGAAAAACAACTTCTATCCCAGAGCAGTAACTATACTGAATCAGGAGTTTTCAATTCAATTGTATAGAAAGCGAAGGATGTGTGTTTGTGTTTTATTTTTTATTTTATTTATTTGATTTGTCAATCACTTACAAGATTATAGGTATAAGAATAAACATGAGTATGAATACAGGAAATAGGTATAAATAGGAATAGGGTGAGGTCAATAGTAGATAGATTAAGGGTAAAGGAGTGGGGGTTTGAGGATGTAACAACAGTCAGGTAGTACATTCCAGGCATTGACCACTCTGTTGCTGAAGTTGTACTTTCTGCAATCAAGTTTGGAGCAGTTTACATTGAGTTTGTATCTGTTGTGTGCTCTTGTATTGTTGCAGTTGAAGCTGAAGTAATCATTGACTGGTAGGACATTGTAGCAGATAATTTTGTGTACTACACTTAAGTCCAACCATAGGCAGCATAGTTTTAGGTTGTCCAAGCCCAAAGCCAAAGCCCAAGCCCTGGTGGTGTAGGGTATTCTGTTGCGAGCAGAGGAGAGTAGTACTCTTCTCGTGAAATACTTCTGGACTCGCTCAATTGTATTAATGTCAATATACAGTGAAGATTCCAGACAGATGTTTATTTTTATAGTTATAATGTACACTGAAGATGGCATTTAAACTAAACTAAATTTACAATTATTTTGAATACAGAAAACTGTGTCAAATCCAGCCATCAACTCCAACTTTTATTATTTGATATTCTACCCTACAAAATTCTTGAAAGAAGAGAATGGAAATATAGGAAGATGCCATATAGATTGAGTATAATATAAAGTGAAATATTTTTCTATTTTTCACATCCACTGAAAATAATTACTAAAAGGAATGTTTCAACTGAGCAAAAACTTCTGATAGGATGAAAACAGAAACTTTCAGTGAATTTCATGATACAAAACTAGAATGCTAGTTATTCTAAACATAAGATTCGGAGAAGCATTTATCACAAGATAAATCCAGGTGGCCCCTGACCTCCGGTCCTTCCACCAGGGCCTAAAAACATGGTTATTCCAACTCGCTAACCTGGACTGAGGGTGGGCTATATGGGGAGTTTTAAGGATTGTTTTTAGTGTTTTAACTACATTTTGGGTTTCTATTAGATTTAATTTCTTTTTAATTGTATATTTGTATCATTTTTATTGTACGCCGCCCTGAGTCCTTAGGGAGATGGGGCAGCCTAGAAATCCAATAAATAAATAAATAAATAAGATCCATTCCTTGAAGCCACCTAGAAGATGTAGTCACTTGAGACTCAGTATGGTTGTTTAAGGGTCTTCAATATGTTTCAACATGCCTAGAAGAAATTTGAATATGACAGCTCAGAAAGCAAAGGCTTTATCTTTCTAGCCATAGTAAAGTTATCTTCTGGGCATATTGACATATACTCAGCTAAGCTCAAGAAGATCTTGATGCAACATTAAAATTAATCTTAAAGGTTAACATTAACCTGGATGAACAGTTAAGGGAAATAGGTATGTCTAGTCTAACAAAGAGAAAGATTAGGGGTGGCATGATAGCTGTCTTCTAGTACTTAAGGAACACTCACAAAGATGATGGATTGACTTATTCTCCAAAGCATCTGAGAGTAGGATAAGAAGCAATGGGCAGAGAAGTTCATTAAAGAGAGATCCTACCTAGAACTAAGGAGAAATTTGCTGACAGTAAGAACAATTAACCAATGGAGCTGCTTGTCTCCCCAGGTTCTGGGTGCTCCATTACCGAAGGGTTTCAAGGAAAGTTTAGACATTCATTTGTCTGGGATGAAATAAGGACCCCTGCCTTGGGCAGGGAGTTGGACTAGAAGACCTCTAAAGTCCCTATGATTCTGTGATGCATTTGTGCTGAGCTGTTCAGCTCAGGAAGTGAATCAAAAGAGATATTTTGGTCTGAGTGCGCCTGAGTACTTGTCACTTATTATTTGCCAACATTTTATTCTGTTTCTATAGCTAATGAAATACAAACTCATCAAATTACATCATCATCTTATGTAATAATGAATTCATTTAATATCTTTTCTTTTATAGAAGAAAATCATATATGATATCGGAAAGCAATAATTGTAATCCTTTAGAAGCTTTTTTTAAAAAAGCACCTTAAAAATAGAGAATATTTTGAAATAACAGCTACTTTGGAATACTTGACAGTTTTCCCTGGTTTTTGATATTCTGTGGGGCCTCTCAAATTCTGTGGAAAATTTAGAATAAAATAAATTTGTCTTTCTAATAAAGGAGAATAATTGTAACTTGGGGTTGAAATAAGGGGTACTTGTCCTTTCTCAGCTTTCCTGCTTTCTTGCACATGTTTTATTACCCAAATCAGATAATATCATCAAGGCTGCACTCATGGTGTTATCAAGTTTGTGTAATGAAACATCTGTAAGAAAACCACCAAGCTCAGAGAGCACCAGGGTCCCTTGATTCCATTACATTGTGCAAAATACTATTCTTGCAGAATGTTTGCTTAAATTACCAGGTTTAACTTTTTGAATTATCATACCCAAAGAATAACTGTCATGGGTTTCATCATAAATATATTAAGCAATACAGAACTAATTGGTTTTAGAAACAGAAGACTATTTGCTTCTTTAAGATATTCAAAACTAAAATTATTGTTCATGCTGGACAATAAATTATTGATCATGGCTTGTGAAATGGCCCTATTTTGGTGGTATGGGAATAGAACTTGTTAATTAGTCTTTTTTATTTATTTTATGTTTCATAGGTGGTGCCTTGACTTCAGTTGAGGACTCAGATGAATTACAATTTTTACAGGAACAAATTGAAAAACTTGAATATACAGAGTTTTGGATAGGCATGTTCAAAAATCTGGATGGTAATTATATAACTAATATTTATCTATGTAGCTAGTAATAATAATAATAACCCCCCATTGAAACACTATCTTGACATGGTTGTGAGACTTGTGAGCCCTGGGGAAGATGAGAAGTATGCTAGATGTTCAATCATAACAGACAGGTCTCATCAGAGATGCTGGACGAAGAGTGTCTCTCCCAAAAACAATATGGTGAGATGTGATTTATAGAAACTCGTACAGGATCAGTTATCACCCTGGACAAAAACGACCATGCTTAGTGGTATAGTTCCTGGATATCTGGTGACAAATGTACTACAGGATTTAGGACAATTGGTTGAGCAACCAGGACCAGTAATTGCAGGATTGCCAGATGAAAAGTTGTTGACCCATTGCAAATATACACAGAATGAAAACAAAGAAATAATGACTGTTATTACAAATCAAGTCCATGAATAGAGGGTATATAAAAAGAATGTAGTTTTTAAAAGAACAACATCCAGAATCAGAAATAGCAAAACAGAGGCCACCAGATCAACATAGATTTATAATACAATTTAATATAAACACTGTAGCAGTATTAGAAAAACTGCAAAGGTCTACCCAAGGCAAAGAAATCAAAGCCTTGCCAGAAGTATTGCCTGTCAGACTGTAGAGGCAAACCAGAGAGAATAAGCAGTAGAGGAAGTCAGTATAGCTATTGAATTATTTTTATTCCCAAACCAGGCAAGCTGTCTTCTGTTCAGTGGACTGAACTCAAGCTGAATTGGAAGCCATGAATAGGAAGACCATTAAAAGGATAGTGAATCATGCCCTTCATTCTTGTAACAATCTTAACAGACTTTATTTATTGAAGAAAATAGGTGGGCATGAAATGTTTCAAGTACACCAGACAACTGAAGAAGAAAAAAGGGCATTGGAAGAATATCTGAAGTGAGGAAGATTGAAGCTAATATATCACAAAGGCTTACTGAGTCTTGGAAAGACCTAAATGGCATACAAGGCAAACAAAGTGAAGAACAATAAAGAGACATGAAAAGGCAAGGTATTGCAATATATTAAAAAATAGCAGGAAAAGTAGATAACAAGAAGACTGGCAATGGCTGAGTGCAGGAAAATTGAAGAAAGATATCGAGGAATGCACAAGACCAAGCTTTAAGGACAAATTCATACAAAGCCAGAATTGAGAAGACAACAACAGAGAGAAAATACTGCCTCTGCAAAGAAGCTGAAAAAATAATGGGCCATCTAATTAACTGTTACAAGAAGATCAAACAGACTGACTACAAACAATGGCATGACAAAGGAGCAACAATGCTCCTTTGAGATCTGCAAGAAATATCATTTGCAAGCAATTGCTGGAGGGACCACAAATAGACGAAGTAATGAAGAAGTTAGAATGTCCTAAGACAGCAGTCACCAACTGGTGGGCTGTGGCCCACTAGTGGGCCATGGAAAAATTTTGGTGGGCCACAGAAGAAATGGTCCCCGAAAGCAATTAATCTGGGCTGCGCAGTTCTCATGCCTTCCGGCTCTTCAAGGGACCCCGGAGTCTGGTCCCTGAGATACACTCACCAACCAGCTCCCACACATGGTGGGCGGCGGCAACAACAGTCCCCTCCCCCAGCACCCACTGTTAGCTCTCCCCATTAGTTCTCTAGCTTTGAATTGCTCCCGCCTCTCTCTCTTTCCTTCCCCCTCCCCCCCCACACCCATGTGCAGGCAGACAAGGAAAGGAGACGGAGCCATGTGCAGCTCTCAGTTTCTCCAGCCCTCGCTGCCTTTCCCAACATCGAAGCTGCCACAGCAGTATCACCCTGAGTTGCTTCCTTCTCCACTACTGCCTCCTCCTCCAGCACCTCCTTCTCAGGGTAGGGTGATTCTGAACTAACCAAGCATGCTAAGGCAACTCAGGCACTACTGCTACGGCAGCATTGCCTGCATCTCCGAGGCTTCGATGTCCCTCAAAGAGCCAGGACATTGAAGCCTCAAAGAGCTGGGAGGCACAAGAACTGCGAGTGGGAGCATTTGGTGATTTCAAAGAACTCTTAGAACGCAGTAGATTGGCATTTTGTAGGTCTTGGTGAAAGAGTGAGTTTTGTTTCACCTCTTTTCCTCCCCTGGCAATGTGAGAGATGCTCTCTCTCTCTCTCTCTGCCCCCCTCTCCCAAATAACCACTGGCTGTGGCTGGGTTTGGCAGCAGCACTAAAGCGAGCAAAGTGCCCCCAGGGACAACTTTCCTTGCCTGTCTCCAGGTGAGGCTGGAAAAGCCCCCCCCCAGCTTTTCCTCGGCTGCAGGTCTAAGCTCTCTCAATCCTCACCTGGGATCTGAAAGAAGCTCCCACTTTCTCCCCCTCCCCTCCCCCAATTAATCACCAAGGGTGGCAGTCCTTCTGCAGGCAGATGCCTGCTGAAAAGCCTATGGAGTGACGGCTGAGGGTAGCTGCCCCCCAAGCTCCCTTTCTGCCTCTGCTTCTCCCAGCGGCAGTTGCCCCAAGGCCCCTCAGCTCTGCTCTTCTGTCTCTTTGGAAGGTGCAGGTGGGGGGGAGGCTTCCAGCCCGGAACATTTTATTTTGTTATCATTATGCATTTACGTTTTTGTTATAATTAAATAAGTGTGTGTGTGTGTGTCTGTATAATTAAATTTAATTAATTAACTTTTAAAAAATTCATATTAGTGGTCCTCAGGTTTTAAAAGTATGAGTTTGGTGGTCCCTGAGGTACAAAAGGTTGGTGACCCCAGTTCTAAGACAGTTCTATAGAATATTCTTAGAATGTAAACAGACAAACACTTGACATATTATGATTGTCTTAACAATTATTAATTTAAAAAGACAAAAAATGCTTAAAGAGTGGATGGGGCAGTACCTGGAGACAGCAAAAGAGAAAAGAAAGAACTGGAGAAAATCACAAAATACAAAAATCTGCAAATAGAAGTAGAACAACTATATCAAATGGTGGTTGTCAGCATTCTTGTATGTTCTGGGGTCATGGTTTGTTCCGGTTGCCTTTTGAGCAGAGGTGATATTTAGCAGGTTCTGACCAGTTCTGAGAACCAGTAGCAGAAATTTTGAGTAGTTTGGAGAACTGGCAAATACCACCTCTGACTGGCCCTGCCCCCATCTATTCTCTGCTTCCTGAGCCCCAGCTAATTGGCTGGGTCTTCTTTTGTTGCCCTGCACAGGAAAATGGAGCTGAAAAGCAGGTTAGTGGGGTGGGGAGGGAATGGGATTTTGCAATTACCTTCCCTCAGGAGTGGGAAGGGAATGGAGATTTTACAGTATCCTTCCCCTGGAGTGCGGTGGGAATAGACATTTTGCAGTATCCTTCCGCTGCCATGCCCACCAAGCCATGCCATGATCACCAAGCCACACTCACAGAACCAATAGTAAAAAAAATTGAATCCCACCATTGTTTTTGAGGTTATCTATGCTGTGCTAGTATTTATTCAATCTGAGGTAAACAACCATGGTCATTAGACGTATCGTTTTTCAGTCACTTAAATGAGGTATTTGCCATCCAACTGTGCAGTTCATAGGACGTTTGTATTTTGAGTAAGGTAAAGTGTAGTATGTCATGGTGACCATGGTGCGAAAGGGATTCCTGCAGAAGGAATAGTTGTTGTTTAGTGGAGTTTTGCCTTCCTATTTGCAAAAGGTCTTCCATGTGTGCTTTCTAAAGCATTTAATGCCCATAGGTGGTTCTGATAGAAGTCAGTATCTATAGCTCAAGGTTGAACTGAAGAGTCCATGATGTTCTCTGAACTTGGTTATTTGCTTGCAGATGTTTCATCACCCAACTAGGTAAAATCATCAATATGAGTGTTAATGTATTTCCATAGCATATATCTTTTCATCAAAGTGCAGTTATTTCCAGTAGTGGGATTCAAATTTTTTTACTACTGGTTCTGTGGGAGTGGCTTGGTGGGCATGGCATGGCTTGGTGAGTGTGGCTTAATGGGTGTGGCAGGGGAAGGATACTATAAAATCTCCTTTTCCTCCCCACACCTGGGGGAAGGTTACCACCGGCTTTCTGAACTACTCAAAATTTCCACTACCAGTTCTCCAGAACTGGTCAGAACCTGCTGAATACCACTTCTGGTTATTTCTCTTTTTAATCATTATGCTATTTTTTGTTTTATTAGGAGAATGGTTATGGCTAGATAACAATGAAGTTACTTTTGTCAACTGGAATGAACCAGATTTAAAATCTTTACAGTTTGATAATGAAGAGGACAATGTATTTTCTGAAAAATGCATTTACATGAGTAGTAATTCTGGAAAATGGTTCATGGGGCACTGCCATTATTTTGAATTGAGGCCATTTATTTGTAAAAGAAGCAAAAGTAAGTTTGTCATTATCATTATCATAATTTTAGACTGAAAATGAGATTTGTGTAATGAATAGACATTAAATTATATAGTTTCCTAAAATATTCTAGTCCCTCTCTTTTCTGCCTAGATAGGTATTCCTCAGAATTATTATTACCATTTTATTATTTGCTCACTTTTAAATATATCCAAGATATTCAAGGTTTTTCTGTGTTTCTAATTCCTTGATGGACAGATTTTTCTATCTATATATTTTAAAAGACCTCATTCTGATCTATTTATGCTGCCATTTGTTGTTGTTATCAGTGTTCCTTGTCTTTTTAGGCAGCTAATAATAATTTATCTGCTGTAAGTATATCATCTTTCTTTTTCTCTTTTTTCTTCCCTTCCACTTCCTTTTCTTCTCTGTCGATCTGCCTGTATTGTCATTTTTATCCTTAGTTTATTTCTTTTTCAAATAATGCATTATGTGAAATATAATAGGAGAATCAATGGCAAAATATATTGATTTTTGCTTCCAGTGATTGAGTGATTAATATACATAATTTAGTATATTATCTATATCAAGACTATCAAACTCCCAGCCTGTAGGCCAGATGCGTCACGTGCTGGCCATGCCCGGTTTAGCAAAGGAGAAAAAAAGTCCCGATGCATCATGTGATGCTGCCATGATGATGTGAGTTTGACAGCCCTGATCTATATAATATACTTGATGGTGTGGTTGAATGCAGTACTGCAGGCTAATTCTTTTGACTGACTGCAGCTTGGCAGTTTGAATCTAACCAGTTCAATGTTGACTCAGCCTTCCACCATACTGGTCAGTAAAATAAGGACCAAGATTGTTGGGGGCGATATGCTTACTCTGTAAACCACTTAGACAAGGCTGTAAAGCACTCTGAAGTGGTATGTAAGTCAAAATGCTGTTACTGTTGATATATTCTTAGCAGCATATTTTTAATAAACAAAGATTCATTTCCATCATTTATTGTTCCTTAATTATTAGTTCAATTGTTTTATGGTATTAGTGATCTATTATTCACAGAACTGAATAAAAAGAGTATCAATAGCCAAGGATAATGCTACCCAATGTTTGTTTCATAACGTTTTAGACAAATGACTAATATAGGAGAGTTTGGATTGCTTTATATGTGTTATTACTTCTGAAATTTTGTATTTCTAGTTGCCTATTCTATCCATAGACTCAACTATTACTTTTTGTGTCTTAAATCATTCCTGATAGATACTTTAAACACAGTTTAGGATATTTTATATAATGAATATCCCATGAATTCAGATTCATATCAAACAATATAAACTTTTAATGTAAGCCAGATATCTGTGAAAGAAATTTTAAGATGACTTAAAGTGTGTAATAGTCTCTTTTGAATTCATAAAATCTGCTAATATTCAGTATTAAAATCTACTGTGATTCAGATAATTCATTTTTCAAAAGTGCCTTGTATATTCTTCTTTATTGTTAAATTAGGGGTGTGCAGTAAGACTTACACATTAATTATATACTGAAAGCATATTTTATTATTTTCTAGTTATTGAAGAATCAACTGTAAAGCCTACAACAATACCAGGTAAGAAAGTAATTTTAAAAAAGGTAAGAATGTTATTTTTAAAATTCAGTAATACATTTGTCATAGCTGTGAGCTAAAAATTCTAATACATAGCTCAAATAGAGCAGAATGTATTTTTTGTAGATTAAAATATTTAGATGACAAAATATATTCAGTGTTGTTATGAAGACTTATTTTATCTCTAGTAAGTCATTACAATAGTCATGTTTTACATATTCTTTCCTATATTAATAGAGTGGAAGCTATGCAGATCATTGAGATGGCTACCTATTGCAATTTTTTCCTTTTCTTTTCTTCAAACCTTGAAATTTTGGTAGCTGCTGCCAAATACCACAGCTGTGAATGATAAACAATCTGTCATGGTTCTGAGTAATGGCCCCAATCAATTCAGGACCCTGAGGCTGTAGCTTTTCTCAAAGATCAATTTTATTGGATACATCATATCAGCACATTCAAATGTGAAATTGACACTGAATAATTCCCGCGCTTTGGCATAATTAAAGAATAGATATTAACTATCCCCCTTGTGTTAACCAACCAAACAGGCTATGAACTTCTCAGCACTCCCTTCTGCCGTTACTAGGGCATGTTCAGTTGGCCTTAACATGCCCTAGCATGTTAAGCCTTATCAGCTGTTATGTCTGGCATTTGAAGGAAAACATTCTACATCCCATAAGTCCCATAAGTCCCCCTCCACCTCTCATATTTATGGCAACTAAAGAAAGAAGCAGAGGAAAATATGGCTTCAGTTAGAATAGTTTTAAGAGTTGACACCATCATGTTTTTAAAGATATATCATCAAATTACTTTACCTTTTTATATTTGGGAAAAAAATTAAATGACAGTTCTCTAACATGTTTTAATGGAGCACAGAAATTAAAGAGAAACAGAGAGAAATAAGCCAGCTAGAGATATTATAAGCATCTCATTAAATCTCTTAAGAATTTTTATTCCCTACAGTGTCAAAACCTAGAATTGTATTCCTAACTTCCCCTGCCATAGATGAGATCACTTGGATGATCTCATTATATTTATGAAACCAAGTCTTGAAAGTTCTCCTTTTTCAGTTAATATGATTGAATAATTATGATTATTTTCAGTTAATTATGATTATTTTCAGTTCCCAAAGAAATAATTAGCAAGAAGTGATAGCCATAACAATATGTAATTATTTTTACTATGGAAGAACTCACATGTCTAACACTAAGCTTTATATCAAAAGACTGTCAATTCAGTCCTTATCTTCCACAGACAACATATATCAGTTTCCTTTGGAATCTATAATGAACAGGAAAATACAGTGTATTACAGTTACTTCCTTTTACTGAATTAAAGTTCACAAATTCATGGGGTTGATAGTTGTTTTGTTGGCTCTGCCTTTATTAGACTATTCCCAGATAGGATGCAATGTCTCTTCGCTTCTTTCTCAATTTTTAAAAAATCTTAAATCAGAGTTTTATTATAATATAACTATATTCAGTGCTTTTTTTTCTTTTCTCTGATATTTTAGTGCAGAAAGAAGTAGCACCTCTATCAGTACATGGCACAGCTGTGAGGGTAATTATTCCAATTATCTTCATAGTCATTGGTGCAGGAATTGCAGCCTATATTTTCTATAGAAGAAGAAACACATCACAAATCTCTGCTGGATTTGACCATTCTTTGTATAGTCACAATGTGGTTATTCTTCATAAGGATTCACAACCTCTTGTAGACAACAAAGAATTAAATTAACAAATATAACTGGCACATGGCAGTTGTGATAAAAGTTATTCCAGTTATCTTCATATTTATCCGTACAGCACAGGATTTGCAGCCGATAGAAGAAATAGACCACATGTCTCTGCTGATTGGACAATTATTTATAAAGTGACAACATCATTATTCTTCATAATGATTCACAATCTTATACAAAACGAATAGTTAAATTAACAAATACTGTTGGCACCCTATCCGAGAATAAGAGAATATATGTCATACTATACATTCAAATTTTAAGGTATTGGATTATACTGTCTATAAATACTTTTCAGTATTTGAAAAAGTTTATATCCTATTACCAACATGCATATGCCAGACTAATGATATTAAAAGTTTGAATTTATTACAGTTACTGAGTAAAGTGTCTGTCTCTCTGTGTGTGTGTGTGTGTGTGTGTGTGATACATGTATCATTTATTGGAAACCAAGGAGCTGGGAGAATTCAGTAGATAGTTTAAGTTTAGGCTTACCTTTTGCCCCTGCACCATAGCTGGCCCTTTGACTGACTTGTTTGGCTCATATTTGATCAATTTGAAGTTGGAATATAAAATATAAATAGAAGTTGGAAAAGAAGTCAAATTCACTCCTTTAGTGCAGGAGTCGCTAACCTTTTGCACCTCAGGGACCACCAAACTCATAATTTAAAATCCCATGGACCACTAATATGAATCCAGTGCACCGCTCGCTGAAGTGCCTGGACTCCCACTGACAGGATGGGGTCCTTCAGGCACTTAGCTTGGCTGCCTGTTTCTGCAATCTTAAATACTCAAAGAATCATTTGGACCCATTTCCCACAAAAAATAAAACACCGGGATCCCTCATCTCATCTCTCTCTCTCTCTCTCTTTCCTTCTCCCCCTCTCTCTCCCTTTTTCCCTTTCTCTCTCTCTCTCCCTCCCTCCCTCCCTCCCTTTCTTTCTCCCTTTCTCTCTCTCTCTCTCTCTCTCTCTCTTTCCCCCCCCTCTGTCTCCGGGGATGGGGGTGGGGGAAAAGGAACCTCTGAACTGAAGCTGCATGGTAAGAATCTGATGTCCAGAGGCTGATGAGCCACATGCTAAAGACCAGATGGCTGGCAGGGAGGTGGGGCAACAGGGGTGATACTGGTGGCAGATGGACTGATAAGTGCAGGAGTTCATGGCATTGGAGCCATTCCCGGGTGTTTCCTGGCCTGCAAGGGAGTAGGGGTGGGGAGAAAGGAACCTCTGAACTGGTGTTACCTCCTGCCTCCGCACATGGAGGAGGTTGAGCAGTTGCCAGTGATGCCCTCAGGGGAAGATGTTGCAAAGGGGAGGCTTGACCCCCTCCCCTCCGGAGCTTCTCTTCCTCTTCACCAGAAGTGCTCACACACAAAGTGCTCATCGCCCTCTAGCACCCGACAAGCCGCCTCCTTCCTGCTGAGTGTGTGAGCACTTCTGGCGAGGAAGAAGAGCGGGTCGAGCCTCCCCTTCACAACATCTTCCCCTGAGGGCATTGCTGGAAGCCGCTTCCTGTGCCTCAGGAAGTCCACACTCTTCCCGCTTCTGCTCAGCCTCCTCGATGCACTAAGGCAGGAGGCAGCAGACATGACAAGGGTTTGCTAGGGAGACTGCAGGATTGCCCCACCCCCCTGCTAGCCATCTGGTCTTCAGCATGTGGCTCATCGGCCTCTGGGCATCAGATTCCCACCAACCAGCAACAGTTCAGAGATTCCTTTCTCCCCATCCCCACCCCCTCACAGGCCAGGGAACACCCAGGAAGGGTTCTGATGCCACAATCTCCTGCGCACTACTGTCCCTCTCCGTGCGCATCAGTCCATCCACTGCCGGTATCACCTCTGTTGCAGACATGAGTGCACTGTGGCCCACCAAAATTTTTCACAGACCACCAGTGGGCCACGGCCCACCGGTTGGTGATCACTGCTTTAGTCGGTTGGCAGGAGCTTTTTTGTGCCTCCACCAGAAGAGCAGCAATCAGGCTGAGGCGAGGTGAGGCAAAGCTCCCTGCTGCCTCATCTCCTAACACTTGGATGCCACTGGCAGAATTAAGTTCAGCCTATTGGCTCAGGATTCCATCACAGTCCTAGTTTCTGATATGGTCTCTTGGAAAAATTAATTGTCCTCCCCTGGCATACACACTATTCAAACATTTTTTTTCTTTAGTAAAGATCTTTTACTACAGTGAATTGCAAATTGTTCATTAAATCAGTTATGATTCCTTTTGTTGCCCCCATAAAACCAACTTTACATGAGATTTCAACTTTGTATGAAATTTAGATGGATGCCATCTAGATCAGCGTTTGAAGTATGAAAACACAAGTACTAGTGTTTCCTATGTATGGAGTCAAAGCCTCTACATCTGTAGCATGTTAATATGTTAAACATGTTTAAATGCTCTTTTTTTCCCCTTATGTTTCCAAAAACAGCCTGGCTCATTGCCCAGATAAAGCTGCCAGCTGCCTCACAGCTGGCATTTATCTTCTTGCTGACCATCTGCATTCCCTTCATACACTGCTCAGTGTGCAAAAGGTGTATGTAGATGCCCTTCTCTAGAGAGTATTCAAGAGAAGCAGCGCCTCCTTTTTGGTCCTAGACCCTGAATGTTATGCCCACTCCTGCTACACCAAATCTCAAACAATTCAGAGTAATACTCCTTCCTGAATGTTATCATTTAGACAAAGTATATGCCAGGGAATTCTGGATTCATGATCATCCTGTTTATGCTTGCAGCCTTTTTCATAAAACTAAAACTGAACAGTGAGTAGTGGTTACTGATGTTTAAGGAGAAGAAGAAAGATTTTAGTTTTCAAAAAGGATTGTATCTGCTAATCGAGAGACGGGGGTTGAATCTGTCCATTTATATATGCAGTTGTATATCTGATCAAAAAGTAATTTCCAGTGGATTCCTTGGTAATTTTTCTGTAGTTCTTCAAGAATAAAATACAGTAAATGAAGAATAGTCAGAAAATTAGGTACATTAATACCCCGCTGATAAGAAATGCAATGGTACAATTGCAGAGAAACTTAGAGAATAAATGTGTGAATTGCTATATGTGTCTTCTTTTGATACACAGCCCTCTTTTCTGTATAGATAATTAGTTTTTCTTGTTTACAATTTTCAGTTCATTCAACCTAGAGAATATGCACAAAATTTCCATACATTTTCAGGTTATTGGGGAAGACAAATTCTGGTCCTGGAACTAGAGCTTTCTTAGACTCAGCCCAACTCATCTCACAAGGTTGTTGTTGTGGGAAAAATAGGAGGCAGGTATTTTGGATATGTTCACTGCCTTGAATTATTTGTAATAAAGTCGAGATATAAATAAAAAAACAAATAAATTAAATAAGTAAGGACATGCATGCATCATTTTGCAATGATGCAAGATGGCTTCTGTTTGAAGCTAGGGGGCATTCTGCTGATAGTCAACATCTGAGCCTTTCTTTATGAGTGGTCTTCTCAGGACCTAGCTCTTCTTGGGATAATAGAAAAACTTGCCAATAGAAACATAATGTTGCATTGTCCTGGCTCTTGTTGCATTCCTCTTATCTTTTGGATACAGAAGAAAAGTGCACTCAAGGCAGCACAAATCATGATGGGGCCAGGACAAGGCCATTGTCATTGTGGAGAAGGAGATTAGTGTCAAAAAGGGATTGCAAGGTTGTTCAAACAGCTGTAAATGGTATATTTATGCAAATGTCACTTCTTTGTTACTCCCCCAATTCAAAAAAACCCATTTTTGGATCAACTCCATTTCCATATCTTTTGTGTCTCCACATGTTATTTTTTGTAACAAACGGATCTATTCATTATCACTACTATTTCTTTTTACCCAGAGGGCATTCAAAACTAAGACTTGAATGGACACATGACTTCTTCCTGATCATTAAATTAATTGTGCAAAGGCACGGTTTAAACATATTGGGTAAACTATCATTATCTGCATAGTCCAAACTCTTGAGCCCTAAGCTATAATTTACAGCCCACAATAGGAGGCATATCACAATATACTAAATCCAATGAAACACATTCTGATTTGGTAAAATGACAAAGCTAGCCATTATAATTTTTTGTAGTTTAAAATAAGGGCTGCATTACCTGACTAAGCCAAACAGAATGCCGAATGATGATACTTTATTATGAAAATATTTAGATTATCTGTTAGCCTGACACAATAATCTGTATTCATTTCCAATCTTCTGTATTTGTTTATTGATATGTTCAAGATACAAATCAGAGATTAAAACAAGTTGAAAGAATATCAATAATCTCTGACAAGATCAGAGGCTCTTCTTTCATCTTTCTTTCATTCCACAACAAATGACCTTATGAATGACAACTGGTTTGTAATTTATTGAAGCCATAAATAGAGTTCCAGAAAAAAGAAAGATATAAATAGTGCAAGCTGCATAAGCCTTTTATTTGGGTAGCCAAAGGTTAGTTTAGTTTAATATGATATAGTAATCCTTGCACTTGAAGATGTAGTATGATCTCCATTCAGAAAAGCTAGGTGCTAAAAGGCTACCAGTTATCTTCTGCTTACTTAAGTTTGATTAGTCCACCTTTCCATTAGAACCAAGGACATAGAAGTTTGAAAACCTCCTAACTTAGATGTGCTAAAAACTGACTATTATTTTTTTGGCATTGTGGGAATGGACTCAAACTTCCCCTGCCATTCAACCTTCCCTTGTTCTTCAGTCTCAACCTCATACCCATTTTCAGGAAGAAAGCTGACAAATTATACTAAAGACAAAAAGGAGCAAAACTTGACCACAAGGCTGAAATTGACCAAAAGTGGCAGATCATTCAGATAAACATTACTTTCAGGTTGCCAGAGATTCCACCCATTAATAAACAAAAGATCATTTCCTCCACCAGACTGCCAGTTCTATCTGTAACATTAATTGAACAGGAAATAAGTGGAAAACTATAGATTGACCCCAGAGTGCCCCCTTTTGGAGAACTGATCGATGACATCTTCTAAGCATCCCTAAAGGGTGCACCTTCAGAGAACAAAGGCAAGATTTTCCTATATAAGGGGCTTCTGGGGGAAGATGGCCATCTTTCACGAGGGTCACTTTGGATTGCTGACCTGATACTCTCTGTATTCTGCTATCAGAAATAAACTTCATTTCTCCTTCAAGCAACTGCCTATGTTCTGCATTCTTGTCCTGGAATGAACTGGATTTCCTCTTAATAGCATCATTGGTGTTGACAGACTTTTCAACCTATTCTTCACCATCATTTTCTTTTCTGCAATAAATAAGATACTGTTGCAAGGAATGTGACTGTATGTATCTAATTATGAAAATATGCACATGGCACTAATAACATAGTGGAAATTTGAAGAGGGCAGTTTCCCTCTCTTGTTCATCATAATTGCTATGCTTAGTAATAAAGCTCAGAACTCATATCCTAAGTTCATCAAAATGGGTTGTCCTCTGGTTTATCAACAGCATTAGCAAAGTAATCACGGGTCTATCAAAAAGCTGCATGTTATGGAAGGGTATCAATAAAAAATAATCTTCCACGCTGCTAATAAATAAAGCAAAACTCTTTTGCTGAGCTGATGGCACACAGGGAATGCTTTCTATTCTCAGCCAAGACAAGAGTTTCAGAAACAAATAATGAAAGAAATATCCAATAGAGAAATTCAGGCTTATTCATGGCTGTGTGCATCTTTTTTAACCAACAGAAGTGTGAGACTGCAAAAAAAAAAGCATTCTGCTAAACTCATGAAGCTTCTTTGTTCATTTGATATATGTATACTTACCAACATTTCATTTCATTTTCAAAGCTATGGCAATGTTTTTTTTAATGATTAGATCACATTCCAGAAATTAGTTATTCTTATTTTCTATGCTTCGGCATTCCAGTCACCACTCATGACCAAGTTGAAGAGAGAAACAAAGATTTCATACCAAAGTTCCAAGCAAACCCAACTAAACAAGATCTGATTCCTAAACTGAAGGCTAGTTCTCAACACAGATAATAATTAGGCACAGAGAATAAAACTAGCAGTTTGATCAGTTCATTATCTAGGCCAGGAGTGTCAAACTGAAGGCCCTTGGGCTGGGTCCTGCCCACGGGGTGCTTAGATCTGGCCTGCAGGTCCACCCTGGAAACAGTGAAGGACTGGCCTGCGGTGCCTCTGCCAGCAAAAATGGAGTTTGGGAGGACCACGTGCAGTCCTCAGGAGCTCCGTTTTCACTGACAAAGGGTTGCAGGAGGCCATCGTAGCCAGAACTGGAGCTCGGGAGCCCGTTTTTGCTGGTAGAGCATTTGGGCCACCACAGGCCACCCCAGCATGAATGAGTTGAGCTATCCATGCCCACTCTTGTCATACCCACCCTGGTCCTCCAAGGTCAAACACAACCCTGATGTGGTCCTCAATAAAACCAAGTTTGACATCCCTGATCTGTGCCAATACAGATGTCCAGCTAAAGATGTATCAAAAATACTTTGCGAGATTCTACCATCTCATCTGTTCTGGAAGCTGAAGTGTGAGTCCAGGATTCACAGGAGTGTTACAATTGTAACTTCTAAAGGAGGGTGGGGGATTGTTTGTCATTTAAGCCTGAAGCAGGTTTAAGTCATCACTTAATGTACAGAATTCAGACTAATTTTTCAACTTATTCTGATACCTTCCAAAAACAATCTCACAGTTGAATGATTTGAAACAGAGCATTAGATGAATTAAATATCATTGTTAGAGACAAAGGAAGAAATATAAAGTTGGTTTTGTTCTATATAGTTCTGTAAAGCTCCCACAACCCTTTACAGAGTTTATGCAGACACCAGGAAATATTGATGATTTATAGAGGTGCATATAGATTAAGAAGAAGTTATAGGAAGAAGAGATCATTTTGAACTTTTATGGGGCTAACTTTATTTATACTTGTGATGAAGATTGAATGTAATTTCTTTAAATATTGTTCTTTTCCTTTATCTTACTTTTTCCCTTCCCTTTCCTTTTCTTTCCTTTCTTTTATTTCTTCTATTTCTCTCTGTCTGATTTTAGTTTGTATTTGCTTTTACTATTGTAATCAAAATTGTCAACAAAAACTATTTAAAAAAGGAAAATAAAAAATCTAAATATCACAGTGGCAAAGAATATTTGTTGTTGAGAACTGAGGGACATGTAAGTTTAATAAATTATGACTAATGTACATATATCTTTATTAGCATACTGTAATGTACAAAAGTACAAGCAAGCCTTCAGAGTCTCTCAAAACATCTTCAAACTGGATATTAAATATAGCAATAGCAGAAGAATTGGTCATGGACTCGGTCATGGACTCCAAGTTCCAAAAGCTGATGCTTCAAATTTGCTAGAAGAAGATGTACAGTATGTATTTATTGTAGAATGTACTGACTGCTTCGATCCATAGTGACTCTAAGCAACATACCAGTCTTAAACCTAACAACAAATTAATTGATTTTTTAAAAAACAGTTAATACTCCTTCTGATTCAAATCCCACATAATTTCCAAAGTCCTTTTGAAAACCACAAACTTTTATCAGTTTTCAGAAGGCCAGGAGCTAGCCTTGCTAAAAGGGAGCCTGTCTCAAAGGAGGGGAGTCCACACCCAGGGCATTTGCCACTGGCCTCCTGGAATTAAATCTTACAAGAGAAAGAACTTGTAGCAGATGCTCCTTGATCATCTGGACTGGACAAATAGAATGTACCTGGAAAAGACTGTTTGAAAAGCACTGTGATAGTTGCAACACTACATTTTGTGTTGCATCAAGGAGTACTGAGACATTCTCCAAAACTAAGATGTCAATTTGTGGGAAAATTTCTCCAGAAAAACTGGAGAAATAATAATTCCTCAGTATTGCAGCAAAATGAAAATTCATTATAAACATTGTCTTAGTAGGAACCAAACTATTATTTTCCAATTAAGTATATCCTTTCCTTGCAAATTTATCACCTAGCACTATCTGAATCAAATATAACAATGTAAAGCAAGAGATACATTTTTTGCTCCTTCAGTTATATTTCCCTTTATTCTGAAGATGAAACTGGAAATGTTAAAAATTTCCCTTGGAGGTGGGGAGCAGAAGAACATCATGCAAAAACTGCACAACTAGTCAGAAAAAGTAGTGGTTTTCAATTACTTTCTCAGCTTTTTGAGTTAAGCAATCTCTTTACCTTAGGGATGATATAAACTAGGAGATGTTTGAATACCAAAGACACTTAAAATAGTTAGCAATACTTATTTTATTATGTGAATTCTGAAACCTGCCAAGAAGAACTTGTACAGATGTCTGTCCAGCTCCATTGTTAAGTTTAGTTAAGTGCAGTTCTTTCCATAGCAACCAGAAACTTTTCAAGGCAGAAATAAACTAATCCTCTCTGGCTTGCTGAGCATCATCAAGGAATTTTAAAAACATTGGATTTCCTGGAAGCTGAATGCTTTGTGGTATTCAATAGAGGCCATAGAATCATATACCAATCCTCCTTTTTTATTTTGACTAAAGGTAAGTATTCAGAATTGGGGAGGGAGACTATAATTTTGGTGTTAATCTCTTTTTTTCAAAGTTAAAGCCTATAAAAAATCCCTAAATGTAACCATCTCACGTGCTTTGCAATATCAACAGAGTTAATTTTCTATACCCCTATTTGGCAACCATTACTAGCCTGTTCTACTTTTACAGTCTTGTAGCATAGGTTTATTATGCAATAAAATCTACAGTCTCTTACAATATGCTGTTGTGAAAATTGCATATGGATGGCACAGAATTATATGCTTTATGTCAGTGATTTAAATTAAACCCTAGGCATCAATTATTTATTGGAAATTTCAAATCTCTTGGGCCCTTATTTTGTTCTTCTTTAAATTGAAATAAAAGACTGACCTATATATCTTTAGATATATGACTAATGGAATATGAGACCCATAGACATGACCCAAGAGAAAGGTCCATTGTCATGCTTGTATGCACAGTCCTGCAATCAGAAAATCTGGAGGTGGAAAAGGATGTTACTGAGGAGGATATTAGATATGTGGTAGAAGCAGAGGTGGTATTCAGCAGGTTCTGACCAGTTCTGGAGAACCAGTAGCAGAATAATAGTTCAGAGAACCAGCAAATACCACCTCTGACTGGCCCCATCCCCCATCTTTTCTCTGCCTCCCAAGTCCCAGATTATCGGCTGAGTCTTATTTTGTTACCCTGCATAGGAGAACGGAGCTGGAAAGCAGATTAGTGGGGTGGGGAGGGAATGGGATTTTGCAATTACCTTCCCTCAGGAGTGGGAAGGAAATGGAGATTTTACAGTATCCTTCCCCTGGAGTGCAGTGAGAATGGACATTTTGCAGTATCCTTCCCCCGCCACGCCCACCAAGCCACGCCACGCTCACCAAGCCACACCTACAGAACCAGTAGTAAAAAAAATTTGAATCCCACCACTGGAGAAGCATTGGTACTGTATTGCCAACCCCTATTCACACAGATGTTTCCAGTAGTTATGTGCACACATCCTACATGCTATTTAGATTGTGCTTCTTTGTAGTGTATTTAATTTTTTTCCTTATTTTCAGTGTGTTCATTAAACATATATAATATTAATTATGGAGGATATTTAAAAGGACATCTTATTGAAGTATTCCAGAAAATTTCCCTCTTTCTTCTGTATTTTATCATTCAATCAACAGACTTCCATCAAGAAGAGACAACGAATTACATATTTTTTCTAAACAATATACGCAAGCTCTTCGGGATTCAAACCAGAATTATTTTTTGCCTCCTGGTTATTAAACTATGTGCTTTTATTATGACAGGGTTTAATCCTCACAACCATTCCATGTTCTTCTTTGAGCACTCCATTTGCACTTCCATAATGGTCAGTAGGCAGGATGACTAGTTAGTTCATTCAATATTCTGGACAGGGCAAAGATGCTTCCCAGGGTGTCTGGGACTGAAGATGGTTGATGTATAAAAGCACTCAGAGAAAACATACAAAGATTAGGAATTAAATCTAGATTCTTATAAAAATTAGTCCAGTGTTCATATACTGTACTTTTTATCTTTTAACAAAGACAAATCAGGCAGATGTGTAAACAGAACAACATAAAATAAAACTAAGTAACGGTTATGCTGTTGCTGTTGCCAGAAGTTCTTTAATTTTTGCACCAAATACATTTTAAAGAAAATGATCGATTCAAGAGACAAGTTCATCAAAAGGCAAGTCCAAGCTTCAGTGTTGCTTTCATTTGGCTTTCACTATATTGGACATGCAATCTGGGAACATTCCTCTAAACCCAACTTGCTAGCCTGGCAATATTGGCATTAGGTTAATTGTAACAATGCTTCTTTACATTCAAATGCATTGCATAAGGCTTCTCTTTATCTTTCCAGTTTCCTTATTGTGCAGGAAGACCATTATAACAACAGCACTTAAATTTGTATACCCTTTCACAGTGCTTTCCAGCCCTCTCGAAGTGGTTTACGGAGTCAGCATATTGCCCCCAATAATCTGGGTGCTTATTTTACTGGCCTTGGAAGGCTGAGTCAACCTTCTGTCTGTTTAATCCCATTTTTTCTTTTTCATTGAAATTTTTTGGTGAAGGAAGTAGCATACTGGAATGATGAAAACTCTGATGCTGATAAAAACGTGTTGCAATAGCTAACTGTTGCCCTTCTTACCTGAGGATTGCAAGGAGTTTGTATGATGAAGTAATTTACTTTCTCCAGGATCTTTATGAAATACAATTTCATGTCATTCAACATGGAAGGAATTCCATGTAACAGGTAAATTTTCAAACCCAACTCAAAAGTTACTTTTGCCTTGAAATTTAAAATAATTAAAATCCCAGGAAATTTGTCGTGGAATCTCATAAAACATTTTGTCTTTATAGTGCAAACTGGTTCTTCTTAAGAAGTAGATAATTAATAGATATAGCCTGAAAATGAGACAAAGCTGAAGAGAGAAATAAAAAGGAGAAAATGGAAGAAATAAATAGAAGAAATTAAAAAATATTTTGGAAGTACAACTTCACACCACTGAGAATTTGTAACTGAGCTATACAAACCAGATTAAAGCATTTTGCAAGTTATTAAAAGTATGGAATACTATTTCTAAGAAAGTCTGCCACATGGGATCAAAATTTGAATTAAATTCATTTTTTAAATACAGGGATCCTATCCCACATGTATAAGAGATCTTGTTGTGAATCTCCATGCCTGGTCTGTCTTCCTGATCTATAGTTATAGATCTATAGCTATAGCTTGCCTGGGCAGAATATTTTGGATCAGCAATGGCAATTTCTTAATATTTTCACAACTTCCTATACAATAATAATACGGTAATCCCCACTATGTTATTTGCTTTGTTTATAAATAGGCAATAAGTAGATAGAGTACTTGAAATTGCACTTAAATTATATTTGCTCCATAAATGTAAACTTCCCTTAAATATACATACATCTTATCAAACAAACCATTCCAACTATATTTGGAGAATGGGCTAACATAGATGATAATTAGAGCCACAATGATAGATATGATTTCAAGTAACCAGTTACAGCCATACATCAAAAAGATAAAAACCCTTCTTGATCTAGGGCAGGGGTGTCAAACTTGATTGTATTGAGGGCCACATCAGGATTGTGTTTGACCTCTGGGAGCTGAGTGGGCGTGGCCAGCTTGATGTCACTCATATCGGGGGCACCTGTGGTATCCTGGTGGGCCTTTGGTGATCCTTCTGCAGGCCTCTGCCAGCAAAAATAGAGCCCAGGCAGGCTGGATGTCATGCTCCCAAGCTCTGTTTTCACTAGGAGAAGTACCGCAGGCTGGTCCTTTGCTATTTCCAGGGCAGCCCCATGGGCCAGATCTAAGCACCTCATAGGCTGGATCCAGCCTGTGGACCCCTGATCTAGGGCATTTAATGAATGATCTAGAAGCATTGATCTAAAGGCTATGATTTGACTCATCTGGTATTGGAATATTTTAGTTTACAAGTTGTTCATTTGGTCATCTCTCAGAGGAAAAGCAAAATTGGATGACAAATTTTACTTTATTTATTTGTTGAACTTTTCAAGGCCATTCTGATGAATCATGAGGCAGATGGAATGTAGGTGGCTTAAATTATCAGGGGTAATCTAGTTTTATTTCAGATATTCAAACAGAGAAAGAGGGAAGGGGCAACAGTGTTTTTTTTTAATTGAATACAGTATCCCTGTTATATTTCCCTAGGAATCTTAAGGAATTAGATCACCAATTCACAAGCTAATTTTCTGTAACTATAGCTACTCATTATCATATATCTCTTAAAATATAAGGGAGAAAAGCAAAAATATTTATTTATTTAATCATCACATTTATATAGCTGCCATCTCACCAGAAGCAATTGTGGGCAATATAAAGGTAAACTATTTCAGCTTTCTATCTCCTTATCTATCATTGTCAGATTTTCAAGGTTGTTCAGGTCAAAAAAATGTTTCCAAAAGAATACTAGGGCTATTTTTTTATTATGACAGATTATTGTAACAAAACCATGCCAGTCTGACTAGATTTTTTCTTTCTTATACACCAGAGAAAACTAGTCTGAGTTCCTTCCTAATACTTTCATTTTTCTTCAGCTCAAAGCATGCATTTTCACATTTTGTTTTTCTAATAGTTCCAGAATAGCTTATCCAGTCATCTCTGTGACTCCCCTAGAGTAGTTTACTAGGACATTGCCACATGATTAACTAGGTATCTTGTAGCTGTACACAATGGTGGGATTCAAAAAATTTTACTACCGGTTCCGTGGGTGTGGCTTGGTGGGCGTGGCTTGGTGGGCATGGCAGGGGAAGGATAATGGAAAATCCCATTCTCTCCCCACCCCACTAACCTGCTTTCCAGCTCCGTTCTCCTGTGCAGGGCAACAAAAGAAGACCCAGCCAATCAGCTGGGACTCCGGAGGCAGAGAATAGATGGGGGTGGGGCCAGTCAAAGGGGGTATTTGCCGGTTCTGTGAACTACTCAAAATGTCCATTACTAGTTCTCCAGAACTGGTCAGAACCTGCTGAATACTGTTTTTCCTACATTTCTTACTACTAAGCTACATATTGTTGATTATGGCCAGATTTTCAAGTTTGATCAAGATCTTTTTGAATGTCCAATTTATCTTGACATAATTAGCAATCAGATTTTGTTGAATGCAGGTTTACTGGCCATTCCTTCTGTCAGAAAGTAGAACTTTCTGGAGTTACTATGCAGTTTACAAATTAGTAGAGTTTGATGGGGTGATCAAACCTACCAATGACAGGGTGGCATTGAGCACCTTACTGTGATACTGTAGGACACGCCCCTAAGTATAAAAGGGCTGTCAACAAGGGCTGTCATTTTCAATAAGAGAGAAAGAAAAAAGTGAGAAAGAAAATGAGGAGATTCTAAGGAGATTCTGTGGAGACTCATTTTGTCTGAGGGAGATTGGAGATACTGAGAAGATCCAAGACTCTGAGGAGATATTAGGATCTGACAGACTGAGGTCTGTGTATGAGAAGATATAGCAAAGAGATCTGAGAGAAGATCTATAACCTAAAGAGAAAGGGACTTTCTAAAGAGGTTAGCTATATCTAAGAAGAGGTTATGAGAGGAAGAACTGTGAATCTCTCATAGTAACTTCTAGTTCCTTGAAGGACTGTTTAAGAGGAAGAAAGAAGAAAAGACTCTGTATATATTTAAGAATAATATATTTATTGATATAAATAAACCTGTTATAAATAAACCTGTTTTGATCTGAGACAACTTGGCATTGCAATTTATTGAATGACTCTGTGAAATAGATATAGGTTTAAAGATCCAGGCCAAAGTCAATTAATATTATTTAACACCTTCTAACCCCTTGATTAAGTCACCTATGAAAATTTTGAAAAATCCTGGACGCAGGACAGAACCCATACCTCTCTCGCATTAGACATAGATGTACCAGACAGCCAATGTCAAAACTGATTTGAAGGCACACTTTCCCCCTCCATTGTTTCTATGCCACCAAACAGCTGAGTGATATTTGGGCAGAAGCAATATGACCAGGGATGGGATTCAATTGGTGTTACTACCAGTTCAATGACTATGTTTTGCATGTGCATGTGCACTTTGTGTGCATGTGTGCATGACACGCACTGCACGCACGTGTAAAAAAACCTAAAGTTGTGCTGCCCAGACTGCTGAAAAGCGCTGCGCAGGGTTAGGGTTAGGATTAGGATTTTTCCTGCTTTTTCAACCTCAGCTGTGCCACGCAAAGCAGCTGAGGTTGAAAAAGCAGGAAATAAAGGACAGGTAACAGCCAGGGTGGGAGGGTGGGCCAAACAGCAGCAAACACAGAACCAGTTCGGTGTCTGCTGTTTTTCAGAGCTACCAGTTCTATAGAACCAGGTAGAACCGGTAGCATCCCACCCCTGAATATGACTCCAGTCTTATCACTAGTCTGTTTGAATCTTAGATAGCACCTGCCTTATTCATAATACCTGGGATGAACTGCCCCTATCTCCCTCTTTTGTATGCCACTACAAATGGGTTCCATTCTTTTGTTTTGATTTAGTAGTTAATCCTTTACAACAAATCAATCAATAGATCAACTCCTAGCATGCACTGAAAGAGATGCAGCATCAATATCCAAGCTCAACATTGTAAAGCAAGGAGGGTGCTGAGTATCAAAACATTTCAATTACAACAAGGCCAAAGAAGGAAAATGCCATTGAAAGATACTGCTGGCAGGCATTAGGTAAGAAAAGCCAGCAGAATAATGTAAAATGACGTAAAACTATTCAACACCACTGATAATGCTACTGACCTTCAAAGCGACCTCAATTATTTGTCTGAATTGGCAACTCTAAATCTCGTCCAACAAATAAGCTGTCCTACACATTGGTTAAAAAAAAATCACTACATCAAATACAAATTAGGCAGATATGACCTCGTTGATGACCCTCACTCTGTCAAGGACCTTGGAGTACTCATATCTAATGACCTAAGTGCAACAGCTCACTGAAACAGCATTGCCAAAAAAGCTTCAAGAGTTGTAAATCTAATCTTAAGAAGCTTTTCCTCTGGTAATACTGAATTACTAACTAGGACATACAAAACCTTTGCTACACCAATATTTGAATACAGCTTGGCTGTTTGGAATCCACACTGCATATCAGACATTCATATAATTGAGCGTGTTCAGAAGTATTTCACAAGAAGAGTACTACACTCCTTTGTTCGTAACAGAATACCCTACACCACCAGGCTTGAGATTTTGAACTTGGACAACCTAGAACTATGCCACCTATGGTTTGACTTAAGCATAATTTATAAAATAATCTGCTTTAATGTACTACCAATCAAGGACTTTTTCATCTTCAACTGCAACAATACCAGAGCACACAATAGATATAAACTTAATGTACACCATTCCAACTTGATTGCAGAAAGTATGACTTCAGCAACAGAGTGGTCAATGTCTGGAACACACTACCTGACTCTGTTGTGACATCCCCAAATCCACACTCCTTTTCCCTCAAATTAATCACTATTGACTTCACCCCTTTCCTAAGAGGTATGTAAGGGGCGTGAATAAGTGCACAACCGTGCCTACCATCCCTGTCCTATTGTCCCCAATTATTCGTACCAATTCCTGTATTTATACTTATGCTTATTATCTTGTAAGCTATTGACAAATAAAATAAATAAATAAATAGAATAGTTTGCTTGTGTCCGTGTTTTTGCTGTTTTGTTTTTGTAGATGACAAATTTATTTGCGATACATATCTATGATAGATCAATTTCAAATTTGTCTCAAAGTGTATCATCATTATCACCATCACCATCATCATCATCATCATCATCTTGGGTGCAATCTCAAAACATCTGGAGCACCACTTAAACACTATTGTTTAATAGCTTTGGCAAAATTACTTTATTATTCCCTTTGCTTGGAACAGCTTATATATCCTGTGACCATGCCTTTAATGTCATCAAAGAACACACATCTATCTATCTCATGTCCTTGGGAAGGACTTGATATGTGGACAAAAATGTCAAATTCAGTCTTAACATCAGGTTGACTGTGCAACAACTGTAGCAATAATACAGTTTTTTAAATCTAAAAAATAAGAACTTGTAATGGGATTATCCTCAAAATAGCATGCTAGTGGTGGGACCATTTTTTTCTATTGACAAACAGCTGATTTTGCTGCCAAAGCTGGTTTTTTATCAGCATGCTCTCTCAATTTAAATGGGAGAAACTAGGAATGACCCAAGATGTCCCTCAGGCAACCATGTATTTGCCTTGGAAGAGAAATCTAGATGATTGTAATTCTTAGTAAGAGCAGTTGAAGGATTGGGTCTCCGTCTTTCCATGTTTGCTTGTTTTTTAGGTGAATTTCAGCTGTAACATCACATTTTGATATATTTTTTGCTTACATCTTTAAGTGTTAGTCATCTGGTTGAATGCTGACTTATCTTATACCTGGTTGTTGCATTATAAATGTGATTTTTTTTACCTCTTTACTGTTTTATCTTGGAGTTATGAAACACTTTCAATTTTACCACATGGAAATTGATGGTATGAAGACTTTCCCTTTGGCTGTGAAAATGATCTTATATTACTTACCTTTATATCAGATATCTACTACAATGATCTGTTTTTTACCAATTTTTAAGGAACTCTGTTGTTTTATTTTGCTTCGGTGTATTTCTCTGGTCTTTTTTCTTTTTCTTTTTAAAGAAATAGGAAATTTCTTTTTTATTGTATGAAATATTATCTTAATTTCTCATGCAGTCATTTTGTTATGGAACATCTACTTCTTTTGTCCTTGAGAAGAATGACCTATGTTTTGTTCTGAAATTTCAGCCATAAAAGAGATTTTAATTATATTAAAAATGAAAACAATAAAGTAAGAATTTTGAACATTATAAATCATATACTTTTTTATAATGCCCACAAAAAGAGATGCAAAAGAAAGGTGAAAGTCAGATCAACTTACTGTCAAAGCCTTGTTAGAAGCCTTTGGAAAAAATGATTTTCAATTTAAAAGCTCTGAATGAAAATTTAGATTTTTTTTGATGAATTAACAACAGTTATAAATCAACCTAAGGATGAGACTCAGATATATAGGTAACAGCAGCTAAATCAGACTTGTACTTGTGTGGATTAGAAGTCAATTTGTTGCTGATAAAACTGGAAGAGAAGGAGCTTTGTTTGAGAATTGCAGGCTTGTTGGAAAAGGTTGAAAGGGGCCTGAATTTAAAGGGCTTTGAAATGGTAGAATAGATCAGTGGTGAATTGGACTTTCTTTTAAAAAAAAACTGATGGAAATCATGGAATAGACATACTATATTCAGCTAGAACACAACTGCCAAGAGATGCTGTATTTCAACTTTTAGGAAGACTTTTTTTTTAACAACAAAGGTCGTGGAGATAATTAAACAGAGATCTGTGACTTTGGGGTATGAAATATAATTCTTGTAAAGATACTAGTTATAATTCTATGGAAAAATTTTATTATTAAGAATCAGTAAAGGATATTTGATCCTGGATGGATCAAATGACTGCAATGGGTTAAGTTAGATTAGAACCTATTCTTGCTTTTGAAAGTTAAATACAGTAATAGATTGTTAACAGAATGCTTTGAAGTTTACCTGGACTGCTTTTTTCTTACTTTTGATTCAAGGTAGGTGAAATTGGTTAGGTGAACAGAGTTGTAGTTTATAAATTATGGGGTATATATGTATGTATGTATATATGTATGTATGTATGTATGTATTTGTTTAGAGCTTGAATTTTAACTTTGGAAATAAAATAAAATTTACATAAAAAAAGAACCGGTTATAACATATCCTAACTAGCAACCAGTTGCCATTTGACTTATAGAGCAGTTTGAATGCCATCATAAGTTGGTAGCATTTGCAAATATGAAAATTTCTACCAAGCAACAATAGACAAACATATATACTGTGTTAAGTTTGCATGAAGAGTCAGACGCGAGGAGTTCCAGCAAGGAGTTTATTAGTGACTAAGCTCGATGGACCCGTCTGGCTTGCTACGGCTGCTTCTTATAGCCTGCAGCCGTAGCTGCCAGCCAATGGGAGTGCAGGGTTTCTTCCCGCACTATTTAAACCAATACCATCTGACATTTTACAAGAACAGTTCAAATAAACCAATAACATTCAAACCTACATACATAACATACTGTATAACATATGTTTACATATGTATATAACAAAATTACCACCTATGAAGGTAGCTTGGGCTAAAAAACAGTGGCTATCTCAAGGAGACCAATTGACTTTCATGATATGACCATAAAATAAATCCCAATAAGACAATTTAAATTATTTGTTTGGCCTTATTTTTCTTCAGCTCAATAATGTTCAATTTTTGAAGACTAGATAAGACCCTGCAGTTTGAAGGAAACGTGGATTCTAATTAATTGGCCATCTGAAATAAATAAATATAAAGCATCGGATTGAACATTAATTTGCCCAACTGATTTTATCTGTAAGATTGTAGAATGAAAATGTTAAATGGCTTTTTTTTGTAGGATTGATAAATACAGAAAAGACTTGTGGTAAAAGCTTTTTTCTTTTTTGATAAACATTATTCCAGTCTTTTAATTGGCTCATTAATTATATACATACTCCTTGGAGAAGTCTTTGCCAAAAATGAAATATTTTATACCATAGCTAAATTCTTATATTCTGTTCTCACACATATCAAGAAAAGTAGTGTTTTTCATAAGAAACAGATGGTCCTGCTTTTTGCTACTGTTAACTAAATTAGAATATAAAATTTAATTTTCTCCGATGAAATGTGATTCAAGTAGGTCACTGACATATTAGTAATCAGAGCTCTTCCATGTCATGAGAACCACAATATTTATAACATAATTATTTTAATTAATAAATTTGCAAAATATTTTCAGGTATTTGACAAAGTAATATTATTAAATACTTTGGCCACCTAATGAGACGGAAGACTCACGGAGAAATAGCCTAATCTGGAATGATTGAGGGAAACAAAAGAAAGATGGGATGGAGAGATAGGTGGCATTCGGTGTGAGTTTAATGACTCTGGGGATTGTAGAGACAGGAGGCCCGGAGAACTTTGTCCAGGGGTCGCGATGGGTCAGATCCAACTTTGTGACTAACAACAACAACATTGTTAATAACTGTTAAGTTTGCATGAAGAGTCAGACGTGCAGTGCTTCAGTGAAGAGTTTATTAGTGACTACAGCTCATAACAGACCTGATTTGGCTGGGCTGCGGCTGCTACTTATAGCCAGCAGCCGCAGTTGCCAGCAAATCAGAGTGCAGGATTTTCCCGCACTTTTTAAACCAATCATTTCTGACATTTTACAAGAACAGTTCAAACTAAACCAATGACATTCAAACCTGCACACATAACACCCCTCCCCACTAGGTTCAGTCCATACTCAAACCCCAACCTATCTAATGTATTCTTTAAATAGGTGGGGCTCTTACGGTACTTGAGACCTTCGTGGTTCAGAAGTTTTAATGTTCTCACCCAGTGAGAGAGGAAATGTGTCTGTTGACATTTCCCTACTCGGGCTTCCAGTGAAAGAAGACCCTGTTTGATTGTTACAATCTGGTCTCTCCTCCTAACCCATCTCCAATGTCAGCACCCAAGTCAGGTAGTGATGTGCAATCTTCCACTTGTAAGGATGGATTTTGGCATTGTGACAGGTTTTGGGATGGTTCCTGTCGTAATGGCTTGTTACACATGGGGCTGATTCTTGCTTGCTGATTATCCTCATGCTCCTCCCTTCCCCCTAGAAAAGGCATTAGGTATGGGAACTAGAGAGGAACAATTGTGATGTTCCTGAGGTAATCTGGATCTAAGCTGATCAATGTGCCTGCTCCAGAGGACACCATCCTCTGTTTGTACCCTGTAAGAACGAGGGCCTGTGATTTGAGTTATTTCAGCAGGAATCCATGAAGGTTCACCCATAAGGTTCTTAGCATAAACAGAATCACCCACACTGAACGTGCGAACTTTGCTAGTGGAATCTGTGGCGTTGGGTGCGTAAGTGGGATGAAGGCGGTCAAGGGGAGACCTAAGTTTCCTACCCATCAACAACTCTGCTGGGGATAAGTTAGTTGATGGGTTAGGAGTGATGTGCTGAACACTAAGAAGTTTTTCAACTTTCTCAGTGATGTCCCCAGGACCCAATTGCTGAAGCTTTTCCTTGGTAAAACGTACCATGCGTTCAGCCCGGCAATTAGCCGAAGGGTGCCCAGGGGCTGTCAGGGCATGTCTGATACCCTGTTGTGCTAGATATGATTCAAAAAGGTTGGATGTAAATTGAGGGCCATTGTCAGAGACAAGAACATCAGGTAACCCGTGGGTTACAAAAAGCTTTTTAAGCTGCTTGATGACAGCATCAGTTGTGGTGGATGCCATAGGATGACCTCTAGCCATTTGGAATATGCATCTACTATAATAAGGAAGGTGTGCCCTCTGGTAGGCCAGCGAATCAATGTGAATCCTAGACCATGGGCCCCTAGGACATTCCCATTCCTGTGTGGGGGCGGAGGTGGGGCAGGCCTGACTACCTGACAGTTGGGACAAGATGCAACCCAGTTTTCAACCATTTTGTCAATACCTGGCCACCATACATAACTCCTGGCCAATCCCTTCATCCTTACAATACCTGGATGACCCTCATGTAACATTTCCAAAACCTCTCTTTGCAGTTTTGCAGGAATAACCACCCTGTTACCCCACAAAATACATCCTCTTAATACAGATAATTCAGTTTGCCTGGATTTAAAAGGTTGGGCAAGGTGAGGTAGATCTTGAAAAGGCCAACCTTTCTTAATCCAGCCTATAACAGGAGCCAATAAAGTGTCTTTGGCAGTCTCTCTGGCAATTTCAGCAGCGTGTACTGGAAGCTTGGCAACAGTTTCTAGGAAAAAGGTGTGCGCCTCAGGTTCAAAGTCCTCAGTGTGAAAGAAGTGGGCAGCGACTCAAGGCATCAGCATGGCCAATGTCTTTGCCAGGCTTGTGGATGAGCTTGTATGAATAAGCAGCAAGAAATTCAGTCCACCTCAGCATTCTTGGTGACAGGATAGTGGGTGTAGGTTTGTCTCCTGCCACAATGCCTAACAAAGGTTTGTGATCTGTGACAATGGTAAATGTTCTCCCATATAGTTACTCATGAATTTCTTGACAGCTGCAACAATTGCCAATGCTTCCTTGTCCAATTGGCTGTAATTCCTCTCTGCTTTGGTTAAAGTGTGAGAGTAAAATGCAATAGGGGCTTGCCTCCCGCTGGGAAGCCTGTGGCTCAAACCCCCCCACTCCAAAGGGGATGCATCACAAGTCATTACAACAGGCAAATTCTCAGAGAACTGTATCAATACAGCATCAGACGTGATTAGTCTTTTAATATTGTTAAATGCTGATTGTTCCTTCCTGCCCCAGACCCAAACAGATTTTTTGTCAATAATCTGTGTAATGGTTCTGCAATGGTTGCCTTCTGAGGTAGGAACATGTGATAAAAGTTAATAAGTCCAAGGAAGGCTTGCAAATCTGTTTTGCATTTTGGTCTAGGGGCTTCTTTGATTGCTTGAACCTTGGCATCTGTAGGGTGGATGCCATGCTTGTCAATCATATAGCCCAAGAACTCAACCTTGTCAGTTCTAAGAGTGCATTTTTCTTCCTTGACTTTTACCCCGCTTTCTTGAATCTGGTAAGGACTTCTCTGAGTCTCTCTTGTAACTGAGTGTCATTTTCAGCAGAGATTAACACATCATCAAATAAGGCACTACCCCTGGCAGTCCTTGGAGCATCCTTTCCATAAGGCTTTGGAAGATGCCTGGTGCCACGCTTACTCCAAACTGTAACCTTTTACATTTGAAGGCACCTCTATGAGTCACAATGGTTGGGCCTCTGCAGTGGCATCATCAACTGTTAGTTGTTGATATGCCTGGGCCAGATCCAATTTGGCAAAGACTGTACCCCTGCCAAGTGAATGTAATAAATGATGCACCTGGAACTGGATATGCGCTCTGCTGAAGCGCATGGTTCAATGTCCCCTTATAGTCTCCACAGATTCTTACTGACCCATCAGTCTTGACTGGTGTGACTATGGGTGTCTCCCATCTGGAGTGGTCAGTGGGCTCTAAAACTCCTTGAGCTATTAGTTTATCTAATTGTGCATCAATTTTTCCTTTAAGGCAAATGGGACCCTTCTGGGCTTTAAAGAATTGGGGGCACCTTGGGATCTAGGTTGAAAGTGATAGGGGTCCCCATATACTTGCCCAATCCATCGCTGAAGACCTCTGGAAACTCAGACTTCAAGGCCTCCTCCCATTCAGTGTTGCTCACGTGATTGATGCCAGTCACCTCGATGCCTAGTGGATTGAACCACTCAAGTCCCAGCAAGCTTGGGCGATCCTTGTCCACGATGGTCAGGGGCAAACGTTTGGTGTGGCCTTTGAACTTCACGTGAATTCTCTTGTTCCAACTACTGGAATCTTGTTCCTTGGTAGTCTTTAAGAGTCAGTGCTTGCTTCTGGAAATGCTTCTTCTGAATGTTGGGAAGTAGCCTGTGAATAGTGTCCCATGACACCATAGATAAATAGGAGCCTGAGTCCACTTCCATTTGCAAGGCCTTCCTTCAATAAGTACCTTCACATGTACTTTTCTGCTTCTTAAGGGTGAAGAATGACCAATGGTGACTGTTTGATGAGTTTCATTCTTCCCATTTGCTTCTGTGTTGCCCCTTTTCTCACTGAAGTTGTTATGCTTGAATTCTTTGTCAGGAAACTTCTTCTGCTTGGTGGGAGTTCTGGATGATTTGCAGACTCTTGCTAGGTGACCTCTTTTTCACAACGGAGGCAGATGGTATCAAAAAACTTGCATTCAGTGCGGGGGTGCCCCTCCCCCACAACCTCTGCAATAAAAGTCTTGCCTTTTCTTCCAAGGTCTTTCCTTTTTTCTCCATTCTGAGTCTATAAATTCCTTCCTCCACCTCACTACAGTCTGAATCAGAATCTATTTCTCGCAATGGGTTGTTGTGGACTTTTCCACATCAGGATGGCTTGCGGCCTTGTTAATTTTCTTCATGGCTGCTGCTGAGGACTTGGTAGCTTCCGCTGAAGAAGCTTCTTCTATGGCCTCCTTAACGTGATCTTAGGTTTCATTAATAATTTGCTCTGCAAAACCTTGTCTTTTAGGCCTAGAACAAATCGATCGCGCATGGCCTCTTCTAAGTTGATAAACTCACATGCACCCCCAATGTCCTTAAACTTGCCATGAAGTCATTACGTTTTCTGCTTTCCCCTTGATCCTGAGGTAGAATTCGTGTCTCTTAATGAGGCACGATACTGTGGTGCGTAATGGGCTCTTAATAACCTTTTCTAAATCGGGCCAGTCCATTACCTTCACGTCTGCAGCTCCCGCCATGCATTTCACCATCTTGAAAATGGCCGGACCACAGTGGGTGAGAAAGACCGCCCTCTTCCGCTTTCGGAAAGTCGCGAGATCGTTTCCCTCCAAATACATTTGAAACGATCTGCATACGAGTCCCAGTCTTCTGCCGTCGGATCGAACGGGGGCTGGGGGGGTGTTCAGCGCAGCCATCTCTCTCTGCTTTGTTCTCCGCGTCGTCTTCTCTTCGGGAAGGAATCCCACCTTCGTCGCCAGTGTTAGATTGCATGAAGATCAGACGTGGAGTGCTTCAGTGAGAATTATTAGTGACTACAGCTCAGAACAGACCAATT
>CM019155.1:27321800-27378302 GCA_009733165.1 Naja naja
GGCTTTCTTCAAATACTGCTATTTTAATTAACTTCATAAGTGGTCTGATAGTTTGCTTAAGTCTGGGCATCGATCTTTCAATATTGGCAGATCGTTCCATTCAAATATTTACTGTTGCATGTTTTCTATTTATCATTAGTGCAAATGATAATTGTCTTGTCTCATGCCTTTAATCTTTTAAAGGCCTTTGTCATGATTATGCTACAGCACATTAAATTAACAGGCTGCAATCTACCTACTAAGTGATGAAACTGGTAGCCATTAAAATAAAATATGGCTTCTTTCTCCTTTCTCTATCCCTCCAATTTCCTATCTATTTGGTGTCCAATTAAACAATGTAATTAGAAAAGTATATTAGAATTATTAGTGTTGCATGACATTCTCTACTCAAGTAGTTTCATAATTATTTATTATTATTATTTATTTAGACTTGTATGCCGCCCTTCTCCCTAAGGACTCAGGGCGTGAACATTTAAAAACCGAACAAATTACAATAAAAATAATTAAATAACTACAAGCCTAAAAAAAATTAATTAAAATTTAAATAAACAACTAAAATAACCCACTAAAAATAACCACCCGGGTCAGTCCAGACCGGCCTGCTGAAATAGCCAGGTCTTCAGGTCTGTGAAAGGAGGGGAGATCAGGGGCCAAATGGGATCCACAGGGAGCTGATTCCACAGGGTGGAGCTCCCACAGAAAAGGCCCTAGCCCTGGGAACCGCCAGCTGACAATGTCTAACCGACAGAATCCCAAGGAGGCCCCTCCTGTGGGAGCACAGAGGCGATCAGGAGTGTGATGCTGGCAGGAGACGCCCCTAAGTACCCTGGACCCAAGCCATTTAGGGCTTTATAAGTCATTACTAGCACCTTGAAGGCAACCCGAGGCAACCGCAACCAATGCAAGTCGTGCAGGAGGGGTGTAACATGGGAGTATTGGGATACCCCCATCACAGCCCGCACCAGCTGCAACCTCTGCACCAGCTGCAACCTCTGAGTAATCCGCAAGGGTAGCCCCATGTAGAGAGCGTTGCAGTAGTCGATTCTGGAAGTGACGAGTGCATGAGTGACCGTTCAAAGGGCATCTCGGCTCAGATAAGGGCGGAGCTGGTGAACCAGCCAAACCTGGGCAAAAGCCCCCCTGGCCACAGCTCCCACTGCTCCTCCAGATTGAGCTGTGCATCCAGGAGGACACCCAGATTCCTCGGCCTATCCAGGGGTAACACTCCCCCATGACCAAAGATGGCACATCTGCTGAGAACCGAGATGCCGGTAAGAACAGCCACTCAGTCTTGGCCGGGTTGAGCGAGCCTGTTACTCCCATCCAGACCTGCACGCCTCCAGGCACCAGGACATCACGGATAGAGCATCACTGATTTGGTTTGGGGTGGAGATGTAAAGCTGGGTATCATCTGCATATTGGTGATACCTCACCCCAAAACCACAGATGATCTTGCCCAGCGGTTTCATGTAGATATTAAACAGGAGAGGTGAGAGAACCGACCCCTGGGCACCCCACAAGTGAGGGGTTTGGGGTCGACTTCTCTCCTGTCAACACCGACTGCGAGCGGCCTGAAAGGTAGGAGGAGAACCACAGTAGAATGGTGCCCCACTCCAACTCGGCCAGCCACAGAAAGATACCATGGTCGATGGTATCGAAAGCCGCTGAGAGATCTAAAAGGACCAGAACAGAGGAAAAACCCCTGTCCCGAGCCCCCTAGAGATCATCCATCAGTGTGACCAATGCTGTCTCCGTGCTGTGTCCAGGCCTGAAGCCCGATTGGTACAGGTCTAGATAATCAGTTTCCTCCAGGAATAACGGAAGTTGCTGAACCACCACGCTCTCGACAACCTTCGCTAAAAAGCGAAGGTTGGAGACTGGACAATAGTTGTTTAAAATGGTTGGGTCCAGAGCAGGCTTTTTGAGGAGGGGTCTAACCACCGCCTCCTTCAAGGTGGCGGGAAACACCCCCTCACTCAAAGAGGCGTTGACAACTGCCTGGAGCCAACCGGGTGTAACCTCCCTGGAGGCATAAACCAACCAGGAAGGACACGGGTCCAATAAACATGTGGTGGAAGACAACCTCCGCATGATCCTGTCCACTTCATCCAGGGAGACAGGAATAATAGATATGTGACACATGTAATGATGGGTCTAAGATGAAGTTCCAGTCTATGAACGTACCCTTTAGTATAGCCATTAAAGAGACATTGATCTAAAGTCAAAATGTTCAGGTATGATACTGTTTTTAAGTTTAAAAAAGAAATAAGTCTTTTTTTAAAAAGAATAACCTCCATATTTCCCCCTCAGTACTATACTCATCCATTAGCTACTTTATGGCCTTCTTCCCCCAAAATGGCTAGCCACAAAAATCTTGCACCCTGATTCAAGCAAACTATACGAGTTAATTATGCCTTGTGGAAAAAGTTCCAAACAATAGTGAAGAATATAAAAATAGTACCTATTTTTGTATAAATATTAATACCTAGACATTTTATTTGTTTTAATAATTACAGTTTCAAGTGAAAAATTTTAGCCTAAAGTGACCAAGGCACTGCCATATAGTTACTACTATTACTTTTAGATTTTCTAAGTATTTTTTCTTATTTCTAAAACATTGGTATTCTTGTGTAGGCTTCCTCTTTACAAAATTTAATTTTCAGAAGAAAAATTGTGAAAATGTATTGACTGCTGGAGTTCTATAGCTGCTTTTTTCAAGGTTAAAGTAGTCAATTCATGTGGTTTTTTTTTTTTACACAATGCTAATCTTTCTCCAAGCTGGAACTTTCCAAATGTACAGATAGCCCTCAACTTAAAGCAGTTCATTTACTGACTATTCAAAGTTACAATGGCCATGAAAAAGTGACATAAAAAGTCGTAAAATGGGGCAAAACTCACTTAACAAATTTTTCACTTAACAACATAAATTTTGGACTCAATTATGATCGTATGTTGAGGACTACTTGTATTGGATTACAACTTCCATAATATCCAGTGTTGGCTGGAATTTCTAGTCCAGCATATCTGGAAGATCAAAGAAAGCTGGTGTAGCATATACTTTAATCCTAAAATAAAGGATTTGGGAATTATAAAGAGAACTAACTGTAGACTGTTGTTCTTCCTTTATAAATCAGATTATTTATTTATTTATTTATTTATTTATTTATTTATTAAATTTATATCCTGCCTCTCTTCCATCGGGGAACTCGAGGCGGCGTACAACAACATAAAAACAGTTGCCTCTACAATATAAAATCAAAAAACCTCATTCATACCATCCAAACATACAAGAGGGAAGAACAAAGGTCTCAGCTCCATGCCTTCCAACAAAGCCAGGTCTTAACGGCTTTGCAGAAAGCAAATAGATTGGGGATGGTAATCTCCGCAGGGAGCATATTCCAGAGGGATGGTGCTGCCACAGAGAAGGCCCTAGCCCGTGGACCTGCCAGCCGGCATTGTCTGGCCGATGGTATCCGGAGCAAGTCCTCCCTGTGGGATCTAACCGGGCGCTGGGAGGCATAAGGTAGCAGTAGTGGTAAAAAAGTAGTAGTAATAGTGCTTACACTTTAGATTGAAAAGGAACTGACATGTAGAGCACTGAATCTAGAAGTATCTGCACACAGTTTTTATTTTGACTTGAGCTACAGTTTCTTTTACATTTGTCCCGAGCCAGTAAATTCTGCCCAGTAATGATACTGGGAACGGAAGGGAAAGCTTCATGCTCCAGAGTTACAAAGCAGCAGCAGGAATGACAGGATGGAAAGTGCAGTAAATCTTAGAGTACAAACACTCTATTAAAATATAGTACATGTAAATATATTTACATTTTTTAAAAAAATGAATAATTCTCCACTATTTACCCAGTAATCCAACAAATACTTTATTATAGTGCTGGCACAGAATGTTCCACTATGATTATTCCCCAAAGCAGGAAAGGACTTATCAGATACATTACTTGGCATTAGTCCTTTCAAAACATTGCAAATGTAAACTTAATGTCACTTTTTATATGAATGGCATAAAAATTGAAATCCCAGGATCCTGTTTGATAAGGTCCGTCCAAACTGAAGATTACTTTCTACAATGGGTATAAAGTTTTTACTAATAAAGTTTGTCATGTTTCCCGTAAGGCTTCTTTTTCCCAGAGATTAATATATTTGGCTCTCATGTCTTATTCTTTTTTTAGCTTCCTGAAATGACTCATATTCAGACACAGTGACCCTGGTTGATATTTCTTCTACAGAACCTTGGATTGTTATTAGGGTGGCTTTGCTTCTCATTACTGACTATATATGAACAGATGATTAGAATATAAATCTAGAAAAGCTAATTTGTCCAGCATCTTTTCTATCAATTTCAGTAATGCTTATATAAAAGGTCTTTCAAGTGAAGTGTAGCCTTCATATTATGTAAAATTACACATTTTTATGGTTGGAATCAGACATGAACAAGTCAATTAATTAAATATAGATGATGTTATATTTTAGAAATTAACACTCTAAAATGTAATGCTTGTGCTTATATTTATTTGTGTGCATGTTTTATTTATTTATTTTATTTATTTGATTTGTCAATCGCTTACAAGATAATAGGTATAAGTATAAACATAGTCATGAATACATGAAATGGATACATATAAGAAAAATAAAAAGAAACAATAGGACAGGGACGGTATGCCCGTTGGTGCGCTTATGCACACCCCTACAGACCTCTTAGGAAAGGGGTGAGGTCAATAGTAGTCAGTCTAAGATTAAAGTTTTTGGGGTTTGTTAAATTGTATATTGAATTTTTAGGAAGAAGAAAGTTCAAACAAAATGCAGTAATTGTGATATACCAGGAGCATTCTATTATACTTTTAATAACTGCCTTACAGACTACCAAAAATAAACCAGAAACTGGTCTTTCCCTCTTGACAAACCTGCAATCATATATAACATTGTGACTGAAGGCTTGTACCTTATGACACACATAAAAAATGGTTGGACATTAACCACTTGATTAAAATACCATTTTGACTTTTTGACTTCTTTTCTGGACACTTCTGCTATTTCTGTTAATCGATTCCTCTGGTCTAATACTTCTTTATAAGCAGGTAGGAAGTCTATCTGTGGATGACTGGAATGGTGCTTTAGAAATCTCCACCAATGTTAGATTGATGCCTTCCAGAAGAACTGGTCAATATGAATCAGACAAAAGCACTTAATAGAAATCATTACTGTATCTTTTTTTTTCAGCCACAATATCTGCTTTTTATATGCTGTGGCCTTTGTATTCTTTTTGCTTATTTTAATTCTTTCCTGCCTTCCTAAGTAGTATGAGAAATCTTGGAAACTAGAACACCTCACCTCATAGCTTTCTGCTGTCTTATATGTCCCTATGCTGAAACAGAATAGCAATTATTCTAGCTAACTGTAAAAAAATCAGAAAAACTGAGATTAATCACCAGTTTTTCCAGGAATTATTTATTTATTAAATTTATTTATTAAATTTATATCCCACCTCACTTCCCCCAATGGGAAACTCGAGGCAGCGTACAAAAGGATAAAAGCAATTTCTATACAATATAAAAACAAAAACTCATTCATACCAATCCAAAACATACACGGGGGAAGAGCAAGGTCTCAATGTATCGTGTATTACGGAGACCTGGTTGGGACCGGAGTGGGGTGTCCCTCTGTGTGATCTATGTCCCCCAGGTTTCCGGGTGCTGCACCTGTCACGAGCTCAGGGAAGGGGCGGAGGAGTAGCCATTGTTATCAGGGAGACCTTGTTTCCAAGGGAGGCCACTGTCCCGCAGATAGGCGGGTGTGAGTCCCTCCTCCTGAGGTTGGGCCCGGGTGGTCGGTTGGGCCTGTTGCTGATGTACCTGTCCCCCAGCTGCATTGCAACGGCCCTTCCCGAGCTGCTGGATGCCCTCTCAGGGGTGGCGGTGGAGTTTCCCAGGCTTATTGTCCTGGGGGACTTCAACTTGCCCTCTCTGGGGCTCTGGTTTGGCCGGAGTTCTTGGCATCCATGACAGCCATGGACCTGACCCAGGTGATTCAGGGACCCACCCATGAGGGGAACATGCTCGACCTGGTTTTGTCTCGGGACAGTGGTGTAGTGATCTGGGGGTGGATCTCTGGTTGTTCTACCCTATCATGGACAAATCACTATCTCCTGAGGCTGGTTTCCAATCGGCTGCCCTCCCTGCTGGGATGAGGAGCCGATATGATGGTTCGCCCCTGGCCTGATGGACCCAGAGAGGTTTCAGATGGCCCTGGGGTCCTGCCCACCTCCTGGGCCACAGCCTGAGACCTTGGCGGCCGCTGGCAGGCGCCTCGGCAGTGCTCAACGGGGTGTCCCCTTGCGGCCTCTTCGCTGCAGACCTCGTTTGGCTCCTTGGTTTTCGGAGGAGCTTGGGGGATGAAGCGGCGGAGAGATGCCTGGAGAAACAGGTGGAGGACTAGTGCGTTCCAAGTCTGACCGTGTCCAGCTAAGAGCCTATATTGAGACTTATCTAGGCGATTAGACAGCGAGATGTGCTTACTTCTCCATTCTGATCGCGTCATGAATGATCGCCCTGCAGCCCTGTTCAGGGTCACTCGCTCTGCATTTAGAGGGAGGGACCCTTGAGGAGCAGACAGAGGAATTTAGTTTACATCTGGCGGATAAGATCGCCAGATTCGGGCCGGCTTGGACTCTGACTGGCAGGGTTTAGATGATGGAGTGGCGATGAGTCTTGTGGATTCTATCTGGGTTGAGTTTGACCCTGTCTCCCTGGATGAAGTGGACAGGATCATGCGAGGCTGTCTTCCACCGCGTGTTTACTGGACCCATGTCCTTCCTGGTTGGTTTATGCCTCCAGGAGGTTACCGTGATTGGCTCCAGGCAGTTGTCAGCCTCTTTGAGTGAGGGTTTTTCCTGCGCCTTGAAAGGCGGTGGTGAGACCCTCCTCAAGAAGCCTGCTCTGGACCCAACCGTTTTGAACAACTATCGTCCAGTCTCCCCCTTGGCTTTTTAGCGAAGGTTGTTGAGCGTGGTGGTTCAGCAGTTTCCGCTGTTCCTGGAGGAAACTGATTATCTCAACCTGTACCAACGGGTTCAGGCCCGGACACAGCACCAAGACAGCATTGGTCGCACTGGTGGATGATCTCTGGAGGGCTGGGACAGGGTTTCCTCTGTCCTGGTCCTTTAGATCTTCAGCAGCTTTGATACCATCGACCATGGTATCCTTCTGGCGGCTCAGGGAGGTTGGGAGTGGGGGCACCGTTTTATGGTGGTTCTCCTCTTACCTTCGGACCTTGCCAGTGGTGTTGGCAGGAGAGCAGAGATCGTCCCTGAGGCCCCTCACTTGTGGGGTGCCTCAGGGTCGGTTCTCTCACCTCTCCTGTTTAATATCTACATGAAACCACTGGTGAGATCATCCGTGGTTTTGGGGTGAGTATCATCAATATGCAGATGATACCCAGCTTTTATATCTCCACCCCAGACCAGATCAGTGATGCTCTCTCGGTGATGTCCGGTGCCTGGAGGCAGTGCAGGCCTGGATGGGGAGTAACAGGCTCCGGCTCAATCCAGCCAAGACTGAGTGGCTGTTCTTACCAGCATCTCGGTGTTCAATGGAAGTGCCATCTTTGGTCATGGGGAGGTGTTATGGATAGAGGAATCTGGGTGTCCTCCTGGATGCACAGCTCAATCTGGAGGAGCAAGTGGGAGCTGTGGCCAGGGGGGCTTTTGCCCAGGTTCGGCTGGCTCGCCAGCTTCACCCTTATCTGAACTGAGATGCCCTTCGAACGGTCACTCATGCACTCGTCACTTCCAGAATCGACTACTGCAACGCTCTCTACATGGGGCTACCCTTGCGGATTACTCAGAGGTTGCAGCTGGTGCAGAATGAGGCTGCGTGGGCTGTGATGGCGGTATCCCAATACTCCCATGTTACACCCCTCCTGCATGACTTGCATTGGTTGCCGGTTGCCTTCCGGGTTTCCTTCAAGGTGTTAATAACAACTTATAAAGCCCTAAATGGCTTGGGTCCAGGGTACTTGCGGGAACACCTCCTGCCAGCATCACACTCCGATCGCCCCGTGCGCTCCCACAGGAGGCGACTCCTGGGAATACTGTCGGTTAGGCATTGTCAGCTGGCGGTTCCCAGGGCCAGGACCTTTTCTGTGGGAGCGCCCGCCCTATGGAATCAGCTCCTGCGGATCTTCGTTTGGCCCCTGATCTCCGTTCCTTTTCGAGACCTGAAGACTTGGCTGTTTCAGCAGGCGGCCTGGATTGACCTGGGGGTGGGTTGTTTTAATTGTATTGTTTTTATTGTAATTTTAATTGTTTTCTAATTTTTTTAGCAATTTTAGACTTGTTTCCTGTTTAATATTTTTTATTGTAAATATATCTCTTTTTATATGTTCGCTGCCCTGAGTCCTTAGGGAGAAGGGTGGCATACAAGTCTAAATAAATAATAATAATAATGCCATGCCCTCCGACAAAGCCAGGTCTTAACGGCTTTGCGGAAGGCAAGTAGATTTGGGAAGATTCCAGATTATCACCATTGTCCTTGCTTTTAATTTATATGCTACAGTTGGCTATTTGACATATCATGCAATATCATAGATGCAGTGAACAGTCATTGAATTTTGTTTAGTGGAAACTTTCCTCCCTTTCCAGTCTTTTAGTTATGAATTATAATGGAAAACATGTATACTCAAAGCAGAAAACAGCAATAACTTTATTTTCCTAATTATATTTGTGACTTCATTACAGTTAAGATTTCAAATGGGAGGAACCTCCATAGAAGCCTAAACATTTTTGGCTACCAGAGAATAATAGTTATAGAAGATGTTCCCATTGTAACAACAGAATATACACTCTGAATTATCATCACTGTAAGAAAAGGATTCCAGCTGAGCTAATATTTCAAAGATTTTGATATGCCGTTAATATGGATCATGCAGAGCTGTAACAAAATAAACCATCGCTAAATTGTTTATTGAATATTACCTAAATTAAAATAGAAATTGCATTTTATTTTATTGAACCAATATTTAATTCTATCACTATAAATATGATTAGTAAGGTTGAGTATCTATTCTTAACTATTTTAAACAAGAGCAATTGGTTACATTCAAACTAACAATTGAATTGCTATATAGATTTCCAGGATACCATTATTGTTCTTTGCAATGTATTTTCATAAATTATGGTCTTCATGGTTTCCCTGTCTGTGGGAGCTCCTACTACAACTCCAAATCAGGTTTACAATTTTGGAGGGAGTACAAGGATATATTTTCCCTCTGAAAGCCAAAAAATACTGTTTGCTTTGTTATTGCTCTGTTACTGCTTGTGGCATGATATGTGTGTGCTTGTGACCATGGAGAAGATAAATACTATGGGACTATCATTGATATCACAAGGGAGTAGAGAAAAAGTGCACAATAGCATATCCAGGCATGTTATTTTACTTTTAACACTTTACTTGGTAGCATGGTTCACCGGGCATCATTGAGCAGGACAAATATTAAGTAAACCTGAATGATTCTTAAGCATGATTCTTCTGTGGACTGATTGCATTGAATGTAGCAACTAAACCCTTGCTGTGTAATACCACAGGCAATCTTTGAGGTATGACAGCCATTTAACGAATTGTTAGAAATTACAACAGATCCAACCCCAAAAGCTACATAAGACCTCATTTCAAAATTAAAATGGCTGCAGTGGAGCTGTGGTCATTCACTCTTACGACCCACCATAGGGTCGTTGCAATGCCTTCCTGCTTCTACCCCATCCCATCCCACCAGCACTCTGCAACACTTGAGCTCCTCCCCACAGGCCCATAACTCCCCATACTTACCTTTTGAGACTCTCTGGACCTCATGATGGGAAGGAGGGCAGGCCATGTGTCTCTGGGTTGTGGCGCAGATCCAAATGTGGCTACCATTTTGTCTGGCCCATTTGTATGAGGGTGCAATTTTCTCCTGCCCTTTCTGTAGCTGTCAGAAAATTGTTTCATTTTGCTACCTTAGAGAGATCTGCACAGTGCTGCAGAAGCTTCTGAATGCTTCGGTGTGCAGACCTTGTTAAGGCGGCAGAACAAAATAGTTTGTCTCTGAGTCATGTGGTGGCAATCCAAATTTGCTGTCATTTTATAGGTGGGACAAAATTATGGTTGCTTTCAGAACCATGCCACGCAAACACACAAAGAAGAAAGCCGTTCCTTTGCTCTGGAAGATTGTGGAGTTCTTGGAAAAGTAAAATGTGGGGAAGGGTGTTTGGACTGATGGGGTGGGAATTAGGCCTAAGACCTGATAAGAACAAGTGGGAGTGGGAAAAGGCCTGTTGAGACCCAAGGTGTGGGAAGTGAAGCATGGGGTGCCTTGGAGGTGGAGGAGACCTTGGGAGGATCATGTCAGGTGGGCCTGAGCCTGTATTAGGCTTCCAATTGCCTCCCCACCTAAAAGGGACCCAATGCTCTACTTAACCATCTGCATCCTCATTTTACGTTTCACTGAGGACAGCAATGATGGGAGGGTTGTTACATGGCAGCTTCATCTAACGACTATCACAGGAGTATGATTCAATCAGTATAACAACTGGTTTAGTGAGCACGCGCTTCAACAAATGCGTGCTCCATGCGAGTGCTCCGCATTTAAAAAAGCTAATACTCAATCTTCAACTGCAGCTGAAGAAAACAAAGGTGTGGCAAACTGCTCTGCGCGCGAGTCAGCTGTGCTCTAACAAAAAGATATAAAGCACAGGAAAGAGCAGGGGCGGGTGGGCAGGCCCACATGCTCATCGGAGCAAACCAGTTAGGAGCCAGCTGATCGTCGGAACAAGGGTTCACCTGAACCGATCCGAACTGGGAGAATCCCACCCCGGGCTATCACACTATATAACTGCAATGGGCAAGCTCCTTTACAGTCGTATCTCGAAGACTACTTTAGTTCATGGAAATTAAATCATGAAATCTACAAGTATGGTATTTGAACTTCCACATAAAAGGCAATTTCATGATATATGAAACAGTATAGAGCAAACAGGCATGGAGTCCAGTAGCATCTTCAAGAGTAATCAGCTATATTGGGTTTAAGCTTTCATAGATAAGCAGGAACTCGAATTATCAAAGGTCTATCTAATTTATGAAATGCATTCTCTAGTCTGTGTTTTGTCTACGACTTTCAGAATTCCCATATGTCAGGCTGGATGGAATTCTCAGAGATGTAGTCCAAATATAGCAGAGGGAGATGAGATTGGGAACAGCTCGTTTAAATGATAAAAGTCTGCAAAATCATGGACCCCAGAATTCTTGTGTAATTTATCACTGTTGATATACCGTGAAAGTTAGTCATGTTGAAAGCCAACTGGATTAACCTATTCAGTGAGAAATACTCATCTGCTTTAATAGATTTTAAACATGGATATTGTGTCAGCTTTGAAATTTACTACCAGAGAAAAGTAATATAAACCAATAGTTGTATATTCATATTTTCATAACAATACTTGAGCTGTTTATTTGCAGAAACTATTTACCAGTTTTTATAGATTGCAGCTGATTTTATTATACAAAAAGTGCTTAATTATTTATTTAAAGTATTATCTATCGATACAATTCAACATCTTCTGAGCCTAGAGACTCAGAAATAGTGTAAACATCAGTGCTAAGGAAGTCTCTAATCAGAGCCTTACAGTTTGAAGGTTAGCAATGAAGAAAAGTCAAAAAAAGAATACTTTGACACTAATTAGAACAGATAGCACATAGCAGGAATTGATCTATGTCTTATGACTTAGCAAAATGTTTGAATAATCTCAACAGTGGATAATTCAGTGAGATGTGCATAAATTAAACATGCCTTGGTATTTTTCTAAGTTCTAATTGATTCACAAGTTTTGGAAGCCATGGTAATGTTAAAATCTCTATTTGTGGTGTGACAATCATATTCTTCACAATCCATTGTGCTTACATGTACTGACAGTAGGTTTTACATTGTGGCAAATGAGTTAGGCAACTGACTAGTTTCAATTTTAGTCAAAATATTAAGGCTTTCAGGATATGAAAACTGACAGCAGTGCTAATTCTTAAAAATAAAGTAGTGCATCCAAAATAACAAGAATACATTGAAAGGTCTTTTCTCTTTTTTTCCAAAATAGGTATCCTCCTCCTATTTTTAGACAGGTCACCTTAAATTCATACTGAACTAGACTTCTATTAAAACACTAGCTGGTTAGTCAAAACTGACCATATTATGTGAAGATTTCTGCAAAGAATTACAGGAAAAGAACCTTTTTGTGAGGTAACAGCTGTCAGGTCTTTCTTTTACAAAAGCCAAAGAGGCTGAAAAGTTATTTTGTAAGTGATCAACTTCTAGAAATGATGCAAAGTAAGATTTTTAAAATTCTCTCTAACCCTTCTGTTAGTAAAAGGCATATGCAATGATGTGTTGCAGCTGACACATGTTGCAGCAGTTTTATTTTATGCATACATTTGTCTATATGCTTTCTACATAGGAAAGTTTACTACAAAAGAAAGCAGCAAACTGAGACCAACATTTTCTCCCATAGATCACTGTCTAGGTATTTCAAATCTCAAATACAGATCTCTTCTGTTCTTTTCAGAATTAGCTGGCTGGCTGATAGAGTCCTGAGTCCATTTACAAAGTCCATAATACAAAATCAGTACTAATTTTATAATATTGATCCATTCTATCAGAAAGAAAGTAAAACTAAAGCAAGATCTGTGATTTTCAATAACTTTGGTCTTGGGTAATCAGCTGAAAGCTTTTTTTGTTATATAGTCATTGTCCAACTTCTTCTGCTTATCTATCGCCTTGCTTTGAAAGAAAAATTGATATTCACAATGGTAGATGTGTACAATACAAATAGCAGGAATGGTTAACTTAATCTGATGTAACTCTGGCAAAGAGCTACTACCATCTTACGCAGACGTATATACTCTGCACCAAGATCTTGCTGAGATTTGTCTTCAGTACAAGCTGTATAAATATAATGAAGCATTGGTCCAATTTTTTCTAATGCACCTTCCTATGTTTCTCTGCATGAATGAAATAATTGACAAATTTATAAACAGTTTTTCAGGAGGTCTTTGATGTGTATTGAAATGAGTAGTTGAAGTTCTTACTCAGGGCCCCTGTTGAAGCAGGAAAATACTTCATTCTGATTGGTTAGCCAGCTGACAGCTTCCCATAAAAGGAATGCTGTCAGCCAGGCTGTTTGCTGTTATTGTACAAACCTAATAAAGAAGTTCTTTTGAAGATCACTCTGGCTTCACTTCCATTCTTCACCCCGAACTTAATACTGGCGAAGAAGATGGGATTGAATGGAAACTGAGGCTACAAAGAGCTGATCACAGACCCACTCAAGAGCTGAGTCACTGGAGATGATCCACGGTTCGCTGTAACGCCATTCATAGACGTATCAGCCCAAATTGCCTAGGGCTCACAGCGGTCTGTTGGAAATGGCTGTACTAGCTCCATTTACTCCATACAACCCAGACTCTGAGACATTGGACTCATACATCACTTGTTTCAAATGCTTCCTCGAAGCCAATGACTTTACCAAAATATCAGACAACAGGAAAAGGGCACTGTTCCTAAGCTTCTGTAACCCAGACATCTTTGAGATGGCCAGGGCTCTCCTCACTTTGCTGGCCATTCTGTCAGTACCATGGAACACACTGCAGAGCAAGCTATGGAACCACTATGCGCCCAAACCTTTGTGAATTGCTCACAGACACACTTTTCATCATCACAATCAGGCAGAGGGCGAATCTATCAACAAATATGTTGCAGCCCTTCGAAAGTCAGCACTGTATTGTGAGTTCAAAGACTTAGATGATGTTCTTTTGGACAGAATGGTTTGTGGAGTGAGGGACATCAAGTTACAGCGGCATCTCCTCGCAAAGACAGACCTCACCTTGCAGATGGTGCTTGATGAGGCACAAGCAGCGGAAACAGCAAATCAATCAATGGCTGCGATCCAGAAATCCAACAGTCTGCTAGCATTGTGCAAAACAGTTACTGTGCACCATGACAATATGGACCACAGGGAAGCAACTGATGAGGATGAGGACATCTATCAGCTTAAATCATCAAAAGGGGTATGGGCACTGAGAAAAAAACAAAGAGCATGTGTAGGTTGTGGTGGCAATCAACCAAGAATGGCATGTAAGTTTAACAATGCCAGCTGCCAAAGGTGCAAAAAGAAGGGACATTTAGCCAGAGTCTGTTGCGCCAGTCAACCAACAAGCCAAACCTGCCCCAGAAGATCACAACAAAAACAACAGAATCACGGAAAGGACTGCTTCACCGTCTCCAAAGGCACCTGCCGGGCAGAAACAGTCATCAGGCAAGCCAGCCTCTCCTATACTAAGAAGATCCATTCACTGTCATGTTTGAGGGTTCCTCTTGTCGCATGGAGGTGGATACAGAGTCTTCCATGACCATCGTTTCCTGGAGCATGATAAAAAATCTTTTTCCTGGATCATGACTTTCTGTACTTTATTGAAGCCTTTGTCATCTCTCATCTGGATTACTGCATTGTGTTCTACATAGGGCTACCCTTAAAATCTTTTTGGAAGCTTCAACTGGTGCATCGTGTGGCAGCATCTTTTGGCCCCTAGTTTGGCCCATATCACATCTCTGTTCTGAGAACTTTACTGGTTACTGGTTCTGCTTCTGAGTGCAGCTCAAGGTTCTGGTTATGAACTTTAAAGTTTTTAATGGCATAATTCAGACTACCTGATGAACTGCCTTGTTCTGTTAGAACAATCCTGTCCCACTCATGCTGGCAGGTCGGGCTACTTCAGATCTTGTCAGTCAAAGAACTTCATCAACTGGGATCCAGAAGTAGGGCCTTCTTTGTTGCAATGCCTGCCCCTTTCTTACCCTTTAAGGTAAATTCAGCCCCACCCTCCTATTCTTCCACAACAGCCTAAAAATCTGACCTTGCCAGTTGGCCTGAGGTCCACACTAGTGGTGGTTGCTGGATTGATGGCAGGCTACATATATTGTTTATTTTATTGTTTTATTATCTTATTTCTGTTTACACTCTTTTCATTTCTTGCTTTTTATTATTGTAATATGCCTAGAGGTAGTCCCGTGTACAATAGGTGGCAAGTAAGTTAGCAAATAAATAAAAATGACAACAAGGAAGTAACAGTTAGTCTCCATGGCGGCCATGGGCCTGACCCAGTTGATTCAAGGCCCGACTCATGAGGGCGGTAACACGCTTGACCTAGCTTTTATCTCGGAACAGTGGCGCAATGATCTGGGGGAGGATAATTTTACTGCCCTACCTGTACCATAGTCAGATCATTATCTCCTATGGCTGGTCTTCCAACAAGCTACCCCACACCGCTGGGATGAGGAGCCACCTAGATGGTTCCGCCCCGGGCGTCTGATGGACCCTGAGAGGTTCCAGGCGGAACTGGGGTTTTTTCCCACTTCCCTTAGCCACAACTCTGTCGAGGACCTGACGGCCACCTGGCAACAGGCTGCTGCGGGAGCCCTCGACAGAATTGTCCCCATGCGCCCCCTTACTCAACGTGGATCCCGGTCAGCTCCCTGGTATACTGAGGAGCTCCAGGAGATGAAGTGCCATCGGAGGGGCTTAGAGAGCAGATGGAGGTCCACCCGATCCGACTCTGACTGAGCCCAGCTAAGAGCCTATATTAGGACTTACCTGGTAGCTGTGGGAGCGGCGAGAAGGTCTTACCTCTCCACGCTCATAGCGTCCACAGATAATCGCCTGGCCGCCCTGTTTAGGGTCACTCGCTCTCTCCTACATCTGGGGGAGGCGGTGGACCCACTGTGGGATAGGGCTGAGGAGTTTGGTCAATATCTGTTGGATAAGATCGCTCGGATTCGGGCTGGGTTGGACTCTAGCTTGCAGTGGTCTGATGAAGGGGGTGCAAGTAGTCTGGCCAATGTGATCTGGGCTGAGTTTGATCCTGTTTCCAAGGATGAAGTGGACAGGATTATGCGACGACTGAGTTCTACCACATGTTTATTGGACCCATGCCCTTCCTGGTTGGTTTATGCCTCCAGGGAGGTCACCTGCGGCTGGTTCCGGGCAGTGGTCAACGCTTCGTTAAAGGAGGGGATTTTCCCCGCCACCTTGAAAGAGGCAGTGGTGAGACCCCTCCTGAAGAAGCCTGCCCTGGACCCAGCCGTGTTAGATAACTTCCGCCCGGTCTCCAACCTTCGCTTTCTGGTGAAGGTTGTTGAGAGTGTGGTGGCTCAGCAGTTTCCGCTCTTCCTGGATGAAGCGGACTACCTAGATCCTTACCAATCGGGCTTCCAACCCGGGTTTAGCACGGAGACGGCATTGGTCGCGCTGATGGATGATCTCTGGAGGGCTCGGAACAGGGGTTTTTCCTCTGTCCTGGTCCTGTTAGACCTCTCAGTGGCTTTCGATACCATCGACCATGGTATCCTGTTGCAGCGCCTCGGGGGATTGGGAGTGGGGGCACTGTCTTGCAGTGGTTCTCCTCCTATCTCTCGGGGCACTCGCAATCGGTGTTGGCAGGGGGGCAGAGGTCGACTCTGAGGGCTCTCACTTGTGGGGTCCCCCAGGGGTCGGTCCTCTCACCCCTCTTGTTCAACATCTATATGAAGCCGTTGGGTGAGATCATCCGTGGTTTTGGGGTGAGGTATCATCAGTATGCTGATGATACCCAGCTGTACATCTCCACCCCAAACCACGTCAGTGATGCCCTCTCCGTGATATCCCATTGTTTGGATGCGGTACGGACATGGATGGATGGAAACATGCTTCGACTCAACCCGGCCAAGACTGAGTGGCTGTGCATACCGGCATCTCGGTCCAGTCAGGAGATTCCACCGTTGGCCATGGGAGGAGAGGTGTTGCCCCCTATGGAAAGGGCTTGGAACCTGGGGGTCCTCCTGGATTCACGGCTCAAGTTGGAGGAGCAGGTGGGAGCCGTGGCCAGGGGGGCCTTTGCTCAGGTCCAGCTGGTCCGCCAGCTTCACCCGTTTCTGGATCAAGATGCCCTGCACACAGTCACCCATGCACTTGTAACCTCCTGACTCGACTACTGCAGTGCTCTCTATTTAGGACTGCCCTTGCATGTCATCCGGAGATGGCAGCTGGTGCAGAATGCAGCCACGCAGGTGGTGATGGGGGTCTCCCGATACTCCCATGTTACACCCCTCCTGCGCGACCTGCATTGGCTGCCGGTAGCCCTCTGGGTGAGATTCAAGGTTCTAGTATTAACATTCAAAGTCCTACAAGGCATGGGTCCGGGATATTTACGGGAGCGTCTCCTGCCGATATCGAGTACCAACCGCCCTGTACGAGCACACAGACAGGGGCTTCTTGGGGTGCTGTCAGCGAGTCAATGCCGGTTAGTGGCACCCCGGGGATGGACCTACTCTGTGGCAGTTCCCGCCCTATGGAATCAACTACCCCTGGGACTCCGCATGGTCCCTGACCTTCAAACTTTCCGCCACGACCTGAAAACTTCGCTATTCGAACAGGCTGTGCTGTGCTGATCTCCTGGGGGGAGGTTTAAATTTTATACGGCATATTGGGGTTTTAATATAATTTAGACTTGTGATTGTTTAATATTGTTTTAATTAATTTATTGTTGTGGTTTGGTGTTAGTTGTGAGCCGCCTCGAGTCTTCGGAGATGGGGTGGCATACAAGCCTAAATAATAAATAAATAAATACATAAATAAAATAGTATTATAAAATTGTTTGGGATACTACATAAGGTGACTGCTACAGAGCAAATTTTACCACACTTTACTACACACACACACACACACACACACGTGTATACACACACACACACACACAGTCAATAAAGCAGTATACAATATACATATAATCAGAAAGAGAAAAAAATGATGCTGTAACCACACTTCTCTGATGCACCTATATTCCCATCCTGAACTCATCTATCCCAATGACAGGGAACAGTTAGTTTAAATGTTCTTTAGAACAGTGGCCCCCAATCTTTTGGGCACCAAAGAAAGGTTTTTCCCTGGACCAGCTGTATCCCGCGGATAGGGTTTTGCTTTTGTGTGGCCCTATTGCTGACATGCTATGGACTGGTCAGGAGTTGGAGATCCTTACTTTAGAAGGATAGTTGGATCAGGCTTTATCAGATCTCAGGGGAAAGCTATACAGCATTTTCTATGGTTCCCCCAGGGAGATACAATCTACCTTCCCTTCTGATTTAGGCAGTTACAATCTGGCTTTTCCATCTGGCTCAGGAGGAAGGCATCTTGGTAAGTTGTGATGCACTGACATGATTTGTGTATTTGTCCTTTATTCCTCATAGCTCTTAGAAATTTTAAATTATTCTTTATGGGAGGGGCTGTTTTTATTTCTTTAAGAGATGACTGTTGGAATAGCAAATTAAAATAATAAGTACATATATGGGCCTTACTAATGATGTCACATGTAGTCAATATCTTAGATAATTTCTAACTTATTTAATTATGGTATACGAATGAACCAAAACTGGCTGATTTCATATAGCATGCTTATTGAAGTTGATACCAATTAACACTTTGGCTTAGTCTAATGTGCAAATTGAGTGTTCTCTGTGTATATTAGGACAATTAAAATTTCTACACAGCATCTAAACCAGACAAAGTTAGAGAAGGCTAGATTAAATCTTATAGTACTTTTATATCAGATTAAATATCACTAATATTAAAAATCAAAAGGGTGAAAGGTTAGGAAAAAAACATTTAAAATATATGGTTAATTAATATTAAACATCAGTTTAATTTAATAAACATTGGATTCTTTTTCAGCCCATTTAGATCAGTTTAATTTAATAAAACATTGGATTTTTTTTCACCCTATATTACAATTTAAGCTTGTAATATTCTTAGATGTTTGAAAATACCTAGATGTTTGAAAGGCAGTAACTGCATTTTGTAAGATTCCCTGTTTGACTTTAGAGATAAACAGTTGCACAAGTTTATGAATGATGATAAAATCCATCGTTGTAGGTCTGCTTTGCATTCTTCCCTTCTGACTACTCCCTTCTGACTATTTCCTTATACAGTTGCATCATATAATGGCATGTTGAATGTATCAAATGCCTCTTACTGTAGGTCAAATATGTATCCGGGAAGAATGAACATAGAATACACAAGTTATTTGGCCATGTTTCACACTACTTTATTCTGCATTTAGGAATGTGTATCTCAGAAGTCAACAAAACTTTAAAAACTGCTGTCATATCCATTCCTGAAAAAAAGTAAAAATAACCCTCCTGAATAACCCTCTAGCACATTGTAGGAAAAATGAGCAATGGAATGGAAGTACCATACAGTATAAGGAAATAAGAGCAAGCAAATGAAGTATCATGATATAATATCATATATTTTAATATATGAACAAAAATATCACCATTCTTAAAAATATAATGATTTAATCATCTGTATTACATATATTTATCAATGCATCCTAAGATAGAATAACAAACTCATTCTATAGTATAGTGGATAAAATGACTGCAAGATTCTAAAGCAAAGATGGGTACTATTATGGTGGCAAGTTTAGAATTTGAATAGCTCTATGCTTGCCAACATAATTAGATTAGCAAATATGTGGTTGCATAATAGGTACTGGGTGAGTGTATGGTTAGTTTATGGTTGATTCAAGAACATATGGTTTTAAATTAAATGACTCTGATACAATTTCTTGGCATCTCCAGATAAAGTTGAAAATTAAGAAAGTTATTTTTAAGTCTTGAGCTAAGTTAGGCAAGCTATGATTAAATATGTGGAATCATATAAAACAGAATTGCCACATCTGAGATGCAAAGTTCTGGATAAGGCAGAGTAGGCAAGCAATGAACTAGGATTTATTGTATCCTTTTTCTGCCATTGTATGGTCATTAGAATCTTTCAATATAATATAGATATGGTAGCCTTAACATGATGCACTAAAATAGTATGATTACTATTAGATTGTTAATTCTCAATCATCCAGGTCATGGTGGTCCCAAAAGGTAACTGAACTACCTTAGGGTTTATTTGTTTTAATTTTTTCCCCCTTAAAAACATTTAGTTTCTCATCCAAGAAGCTTCTTTGGTCAGAACAATTTCAAGGAAAAGATCAAGGAAGTCCAGTTGCCTTTTGGAAAAGCACCTTTGGGATAGTTCTCCATAAATCTCTTGTTTCTTTATTGATTGCTATCTCTCCATTAGTTCACATCCTTGCATCTCTATTTCCTTCTTGTGCTTTTTTCAGACCACACAAGCTTGACTACTGAGATAGAATGAACGAGCAAGAGACAGCTGTTTACTCATTCTTTGTGGTGTGTTCACATGATATATTACCTCATTATCAACTTGGTTTACTCAATTTTCTGGCTCCATCTGACACATTAATTCATAAACTAAGCACTCCAAGTTTAATAAATAAGGGCTAGTTTGTACGTTCTGTGAATATAGTTGACAGACCATAGACAAGATTCTACTATTTTGGAGCAATCCCGCCAATTATGAGATTCAGGTAGAAAAATGAATGTTAATTGGCTTCCATTGCAAATTCAATTATCAGTAGTTCTACCAGTATGAAAATATAAGGGGAAAAAAGCATGAAGAACCAGTTTGGTCTAGTGGTTAAGACCCAGACTAGTAAATGAAAGACCATACATTCAAAACTAGTCGTAGCCATGAAAGCCAACTGGGTAACTGTGACCAGTCTCTCTCAGCTCAATTCACCTCATAGGATTGTTGTTATGGGAGGGAAGGTTTGTTGGATATACTCACTGTCATTGAGTTATTTTTAAAAATAATAAAAAATAGGATACACATAAAAAAATAAGGTCTGGATCAGTGGTGGGATTAAATTTTTTTTACTACCGGTTCTGTGGGTGTGGCTTGCTTGTTGGGTGTGTCTTCGTGGCCATTGACTGGGTGGGCGTGCTTGGTGATCATGTGACTGAGTAGGTGTGGCCAACTCAATGTCACTCATGTCAAGGGGTGCCTCGCCTGGCCTCTCCCCTCTCAGCCATTCCTTGTCACACCCAGCCTCAATGTATCTATAGTTCTGTAAAAATGTTGTTCACTGTTTTTTGACTTTATTGTCTACATGCTATAGATGTACTTTCATGGACCACTGAAAGGAGGAAATGGCTCACATGCTTTGCCCAAGAGTGTGATAGGCAATAGGCTTTTAAGGGGCTGCCAGAAAGAAGGGGGGGGCAATGTATTTTCCAAAGAAGGAGAATGCAAACAAGAAGCAATGGATGGAAACAGAACAAAGAGAGAAGCAACCTAAAACTAAGGAGAAACTTCCTGACAGTGAGAACAATTAACCAGTGGAACTGCTTGTCTCCAGAAATTCTGGGTGCTCAATCACTGGAAGTTTTTAGGAAAAGACAGGATAGCCATTTCTCTGAAATGGTACAGGATTCCCTACAAGGGAAATGTTATTGTTAACTCTAATTGTTATTTTGTTATTCTGACACCTTTCCCAGGACCTCTACTCAGATTTTGGCATCCTCAGTTTTACTGCCTGAGCAGGGGGTTGGACTAGAAGACCTCCAAAGTCCCTTTCAATTATGTTAAACACATGCGTATTTATGCTCTGGACTATAGACATTGAATGCATGTCTGAAAAATATGTGGTAGCTCTGGGCAAAAGAAACGCAGTAAAATCAGTCTAGGTGTAAGACAGTGTAAAATATTAACACATGATAAATAATGGAACAATTCAAAATAATAGCACAGAGTTTTCTCTTCCCCCCTTCCTTCCTATTTTCTTTCTTTCTTTCTCCATCTTTCTTTCTCTCCCTTTCTTCCTTGTCTCTCTCTCTCATACACACATTTTCTCCCTTCCTATTTCTTTCTTTCTTTTTCTTTCTTTTTCTCTCACACACACCACAGTCCTTCCTCCCTATTTCTTTCTTCCTTTCTTTACCTTTCTTTCTCTCCCTTCCTTCCTTTCTTTCTTGTCTCTCTCCCACACGCACACCACACTCTCCCTTCCTGTTTTCTTCCTTCCTCTCTCTCTCTCACACACTAGTCTCTCCCTTCCTTCCTATTTCTTTCTTTGTCTTTTTCTTTCTTTCCTTATCTTTCTTCTCTCTCTCACACACACCCGATACTTTCTCCCCCTTCCTATTTCTTTTTTCTTCCTTCCTTCTTTTTCTCTTCCTTCCTTCCTTCCTCTTGCTTTGTCTCTTTCTTTTTCTCCCTTCCTTTCTTTCTTGTTTGTTTCTTTCCCTTTTTCTTTCTTTCTTTCTTGTTTCTTTTTCTTTCTCTTTCTTTCTTTCTTTCTTTCTCTGTCTCTCTCTCTCACACACACACACACTGGTCTGGGACAAACTGATCTGGCAAGCTCCAGAGCAGCGGGAGAAAGAAGAAAGCAATTGGCCACAGTGACGCTGCTGTGGGAGGCAGCCCCAGGACATCTGCCCACCCTCCCGGTTGGAGCACCTCCGCTGCTCGCTTTTTTGTTCTCCCAGGGGACAAAAGGAAGAAAGCAAGTTGCTGTGGTGGTGGGAGGGTGGGGCAGGTGGATTTCCTGGGGCTGCACATGCAGTGCTTTCTTCCTTCTCCCGGGGGATGAAAGGGAGAAAGCAAGTGGCAGTGACAGGTGTGACAGTGGTGCTGCTTCAGGAGGCAGCCCCTGGACATCCACCTTCCCTCCCGGAGAGCTGCGCTGAGGCTGCCATGTGGTAGGGAGACCTGAGAGTGCTGTGTCGTGGCTTAGCCAGCCAGGCAAGCCTGGTGACAATGGGGTGGGAAGCTAGCTAGGCCACAACCAGTGCTGTTGCCTGGGATGGGGTTGCACTGGCAGGGAAGCCAGCCAGCTGAGCCCGGGAAAGCAAGCTCCAGGGATGGTGGCCTCCCCGGCAAACTCCAGGGATGGTGGGGGGAATTGGCAAGCTCCAGGGATGGTGGGGCCCCCCAGAAAGCTCTATGGACTGGAGCAGGGGCGGCATGTACCAGGGATGGTGGAGGACCCCTGGCAAGCTCCAGGGATGGTGGGGGCCCATGGCAAGCTCCAGGGATACTGGGGGGCTAGCACAACTTACCTGTGAGCAGGCAGATCAGGGCTGCTAGGTTGGGGCGCAGGCACTATGTGGGAAGGCAGGTTAGAAAGGCAAGCCACAAAGACCCAGTGTGCTGCATAGGAGGTGAGGAGTGACTGGTGAGGCGAGCATCAGGTGTGTGTGGGTGAACAAGCATGAGTGGGCAGGGCAAGTGAGCAGCAACAGGTCAGGTGTGTGGCCAGCCAGAAGTCACTACTGGTTTGGCAACCCACACCAAATTGTTGCTACCAGTTCATGTGAACTGGTGCAAACCGACTGAATACCACCACTGGTCTGGATAACGATAGAGGGATATGAGGCCAAACAAATGAGTGGGGTGCCATAACCTCATAGCAATCTTTCATGGCCAACTGGAGCTGGGAAGATTTTGGATTTTGCTTACAACATTTACAAACTTCCACCATTATGCTCATTTGACTATCTTCATAAGAAGACGACATTACTTTTGTCCTCTAGCCTAATTTCAGTTTGCTGTTCCAATAAATTGCTAACAAGATAGAGGCTCTGTTATGAGTGCGTGGCTAATGTAACAGATCAGGAGGCTAACTCTGCACCATGTTGTGAATTTTGCTCAGAGTTCTGGTTTTAAGATGGGTAGACGTGTCAGTACAGTATTTTAAATAAATAATTAAATAAATATGTCAAAGAGACACTATGGAGGAGTCCAGAGACAGAAAGCAACTTTAGATAAGAGCATCAGGCAGCTTGCAGTGTAGTAAGTATGTAAGTATAGTAAGTCAAGGTTAAGGGAATTATATTACAATTCAGTCTATCATAATTTTAACTCAATTGTTTGGGCTCATATAACATGCGTTATCAACTGATCAATCTTGCTGGAATGTATAACACACTGAATTTGCCCATTACATTTTATCCAAATATATAATGCAAGTTCATTTATAATTGCTCTGTGTTGCTTTATGCTCAGTGCACAACTACCTGTAGACATTTTGGTGTTCTAGGCAAAATCATATTCTGGTGCTTGCTATGGTTTGGCTTATGTTCTGATTTTATTAGAGATTTTAAAAAAGGGAGCACTTGATTTTTTCTTCTTCAAATTTTTGAGCTTTACTTTTAAACATTTTTAGCCCTGAACATTTTTTTTTCTTTTCTAAGACAATGTTCTCCTATTTTTGTCATGTGGCAACATTTTAATCAGGGGTGGGATTCAACCGGTGTTACTACTGATTCGGTGACTTATGTTTTACATGCTATATGCACGTGTAAAAAACATTAAGCGGTGCCACCCGGACAGCTGAAAAGCGCTACGTGCAGGTGTGCGTTTCAAAAGCCACTTTTTTTCTGCTTTTTCAACTTCAGTTGTGCCATGCAAAGTAGCTGAGGTTGAAAAAGCAGGAAATAAAGGACAGGTAAGAGCCCAGATGGGCAGGTGGACCAAACAGCAGCAAACACAGAACCGGTTCGGTGTCTGCTGCTCTTCAGAGCTACCGGTTCCATAGAGTCGGGCAGAACTGATAGAATCCCACCCCTGATTTTAATCCTTGAGTTGGCTACTGGCACACCAAGTGCAGTTACTGCCTTTCCAAGTACAAATTTGATAAGCCAATAGTCATGACTTGCTGACATTCCTATCAATGTTTTCTTTTGTTTCAGTAATAGATACGGTAATTCTTGACTTACAATCATTCATGTAGTGACTGTTCAGTTATAACTACACTAAAAGTGATATAATTGGTCCTCACACTTACAACCATTGCATCATTTCCATGGTCACATGATCAAAATTTAAATACTTGGCAACAGCATGCATTCATGGTAACTGTAGTATCCTGAGGTTATATGATTACTACTTGTGATTTTCCCAGGTGGTTTCCAGCAAGAAAAGTCAATGTGGGAAGGTACCTTTACTTAACGACTATGTGATCCACCTAACAATGATTGACTTAACTGTAAAAACGTCATAAAATTAGCACAACTCACTTAATTACTTTACTTACAATGGAAATTCTAGTTCCCATTGTCATCTTAAATTGAATCAGCTTCTACCTTTTTGTGACTTTCAATACCTAGTTAGTGGCTATTCACTACTGCATAACTGAATTTGTAGGTGTTTTCCAAAATTATAGAAAAAAAAAAATCTAAAGCAATGAGAAATGATTATCAGATTTTATATTCATATTGTGTATTCTGGAAGTCTTCAATTTTAGGCTCCCTAAAATTTAATGCCCTAAGCAGAAAATCGGCCCTGCTTAGAGACCAGCCTTAATGGTGCAAACGTGGAAAGTAAGTGCAGACACTCTTTGCATACAGTATGGGTTGTTCATACAACAAATGAGGTGTTCGGGTTATTTCATCAGGTTTGTGCAATACACGAATTCAGATATAGCGGCTTCTTCTTCTCCGGGTCAAAGGGGTAACCTGTGATGAAAATCTCCAAAATTGCTCTTTTTACGTGAAAGCAAACCCCCTCTCACCGGGTCTACCCTCGCATCGGGTGGGCCCCATTCTCCCAGCAGCGACGTCCAGCTCCCAAAGCAGGAGAGGAGGAGGAGGAGGAGAAGGAGGCGAGAACCGCTGCCGTCTTCCCCAAGTCTGCACACGCCCCCTGGAGAAGGAACCGAAAGGGAGGCTCCATGAGGGGGACCTCCACGCAGGCCTCTTGGGCGGCTTGCTCCCGCCTATTTCGGCCCCTGCGGCAGGGCAAAAAGGAAAGGAAGACTGCTGGTCGCGGCTCCTCGCCTAACTTTATTTTAGAAGAAAACAAAACAAAGAAAACCTGCCAAGCCGTCACCTCAGGGTTGCCCTCGGAGCACTGCTTCGTTCTCTTACTTGGGGGAGGAGGGAGGGGGTGGAATAGAGAAAAGAAAAGGGTCTCGGTTATCCCTTTCTGCTTCCCTCAGGCGCCTCCCTGTCTCCTCCCCCTCAGCAGTAGTAGCAGTCGTTCTCCGAAGCTGGAGCCGCGCTTCTTCAGGCTTGAGGCGAGGCGCGCGGGCCGCTGGGCTACAACCCAGAGCCTTTCCTCTCCCCTCTCCCAACCCTCCGTCTTTTGTAACCACCGCCCTCTCCTTCCCTTCGCCGTCTCCTCAGCCGGTCAGCTAAAGGGAGGCGAAGCATATGAAACATTTCAAAATGGCCCGACCCTGAGGGATTAGCAAAGCTTTCCTCGAGGAGCAGGAGGAGCGGCAACAACCTCGGGGTGGGGGTAGGGGTTGGGGTGGGGGTAGGAATCCTTTGCCGTTGCTTCACAGAAGCGATTCTTCTTGGAATTGATTCCCTTCTTTCTCCAATGGTCCAAAGTGACCTGTCCAAATCGCCTCCTGTCACAGAAGTAGCGGCGGCGACGCAAGAGATGCAGATGGACTTCCTGGAGAATCCCCCGGCTCTCGTTACGGCACTGCAGGTACGACTTGGGAGAGTGGGGAAGCCACGGCGAGGGGCACCCACGAGGAGCCGCTACCACGTGCGTGGAGGTGGCTGAATTGCCGCGAAACACGGAGCCACAAAGTAACCACCCCCTCGTGTTGGGCGAACCCACCACCTTAGGCCAGTTGACTAAGCCGTGGTTCAGCTTGCTAAGGGGAGACGAATTGTTTGGGTACAGGTTACACAAAGCCACAAGGTGGATTCCTGGGTTGTGGGTTGGCAGGTTGTGTGAATCCAGCCGTGGCAGTTTGCCAACCAAGTATAATGTGTGAACCTGACCACATGTGATTTACTCAATGATAAAGTGGGCAAAGAAGTCATAATCTGACAGTCATATATGGTTATTCTTGCCATTTCTAAAGACCGTTTCAAGGTTCTGCAATAAAAACAAGACTCTCCTTGCATTTTTAGCGAATCTGTTATTTGCATTATTTGATCTCACTTCATCAGGTGCTTTCAGCCTTCTGTCTCTGGAAATGTTTAATGTCTTCCTATCATTTTCAGCCTCCAACTAACTTAGAGGTAATTATTTGGCAAGAGCTCCCTTTATTGACTGCACCCGAAGAGGCATAGATAAATTTAGTCCCAAATGCTCTTTTGTAGCTTCTGAACATATACTTTCTCAGATTTATTGTTATTAACTTGGGTGGGACAAGATAGTACTGAGAAGTAACTTGGGGCTAGGTTATGCAATTTAAAAAAAAGCTCTGTTTCTAAACAGGTTAAATTTAGATACAGAAATGACATCAATTCCAAGGTGTTTTCCAGGATGATCTCAAGGATATTTTAAACAGCTCTGACCAGTATGCCAATGGCAGAGGTAGCTGTGATTTTAGTATTTGTTATATTATAAAGCCACGATTGTGCAACAGATATATCTGTTAGAGCTTTGGGCTGAAATCTAACAGGAATAAGTATTGGCAATAAGTCTGGCATTCCTTGCTAACAAGACTTAGTAACAAATAAACACCTGAATGCAAATCCCAGATTACTTAGAAGCATGCATTCAAGTGGCAGTGGAGAAACAATAACTTCCCCAGATTCTGAGAGTATTGAAAGGATATTACTTTTTTTTTACATCACATGTTCTTGATTTGAAAATCAGGAGATGACTGGCATGTTGGAATGTTCTGTCAAAGACAAATATCTATTTTGTCAATTATTTTCTACCTTTGTGCAAAGTTGTAATCACTGTAAAGAAATAAAATTCATGCATATATTTATGGATTAGGCCAGGATGATTTGGATTTTCTTCAATAATGTTTGCCTTTAGTTACATAAGAGAACTTGGACTTGCTCAGACCCTGTCATATTAACTTAAAAGCAAGTTTTTGTTTTAATGAAATGCATATAGTCTAAAAGGTTCAAATCTATCAAATGGATAGAAACGGGCAACTGTTTTATGTATTAAACCAAAAGCATGGATAACGTGCTTTTCCATATGAGTTACATGCTGAAAAAAGCTGTAGCATATACATTTCTTTTTCAATTAAACACAATTTTTGGACACTAGCTGATAAGATCTGTAATGTGTTCAACATAGATACTAGAAATTAAGAATTAACAAATTTTAATGGGAAGTATCAAGATACATAGCTGGATAATCAGTTCCATCCTTAGAAAGTATTCATGTAAAAATGAATAGTTTCTTTGTCATGCTCTAGCAATTTTCTACCTGCTGCTTTCTATACAGTATGGTGAAACCCAGAGCTTTATTGCTTTTTTATTCAGTGATTGAGAAACACTACATTTGACATGAAAGTGTATCATTTTTGAAGCTGAAGTAAGATAAATGTATAGAAGAGAAGTATACATGCTCTCAGATTCCATTTTTATTTCCCTATTTCTTATTGCTCTTGGAAAGGGAGCTACATGTATGCAAATTTATAAGTATTTCTTACCAACTGCATAGTCAAATTTGCAGACATAGTTCATGCTAATAAGTTGCATTTAATTTTCATCTGCGTGTTTTAATCTGTATTTTAAATATTACAATGTTCCATGATGGTATATTAGCTTATCTTGTATGTGAAGAGTTTTTCATCTATTCTGTGATTAACTTTTATTTTAGTGGAAATTAATAACCTACTATATGTTTACCATGGCAGTAATAAAGTATCCTAAACCTTGATTTAAAATTATGAAATATATGGACACATAAGTAAGGTAATTCTAATAATGTGGCTAAGAGGTCTTCCAAAAGAACATTTTGTTTCACTGATAAATGATAAAAATGCTGAGCATTTCCATCAAGCTACTCCAGTTGCACTTATTTTGCTAGCAAACTCAATAAATAGTTACATCTTTTTGTGTGTAATAAATGGGATTACAGTTACAATATATCTTTTGTTCAAGATATATTTACTATGCTTTTGTTTAATATAACTTTTCCTATAATTTGTGTGTGTGTGTATTATGTATTATGTATATTACCTATACAATATCTATACCTGTATCTATAGTTTATTTTTCTCTGAAGTATTTTGATCTTAATAGGAAACATTAATATAAAATATTAAATTACAATTTCTTCTATAATTATCACTTTTTTCACAGGTAAACTTTTTCCTGCTGAACTTAGAGCTAAATAGAACATACAGTTGATGAATAGAATTGCTTTTTAATTCTTTCAGTGCTTTTGATTATATAATTAGGATCAGATTACAAGAGATTGTCAACAATGCTTTGTAAATAATTTTCTAGAGATCTGATAATTCTTACTACACAAATTATTGTTTGTTGTCCATGAAACCGAAAAATTACCCCATCTATTATGAGGTAGCCAAGTGAATGATGTCTATCAGCAATCAGCAAAGCTATAAGGAGAACTTGACAATAAATCAGTTCATTACACAATCTGTCCCATTATCTCTTATATTTTTGCTGAAGAACATTGTGTTTTTACTGAAACTGAAAGGCATCAATTTTCATTCCATTACTTCAAAGTAATTCTGCGATGTTCGACTAGCTGATGGGAAACTGAATTTTTTTTCAGGAATGAAAAAAATAGTTTTCCACAATGATGTAAATGGTTATGGACCTTGCTGATTTTTATGACAGATAGAAAATGACATGATTTGAATATTTTTTCAATGAAAATTAATTACTGATTGCGGTTTGCATATCTTATAAGTAGTAGTTGGCCCTCAAGAAATGTAGACAACAGCAAAGGATACTGAGAGTTGTTATTCAGCAATATCTGAAAATCCACTTCTACTTGTCCACTTTATAATGAATTTACCCATTTGTTTTGAAATTTCTGAACGGCTTTTCTGCATTTCTAAAAGTAGTCCTAGATATACCTTTTGAAAATAATAGAGTAGAGAAAATAATGCTTGAATTTAATTGCAGTCTATTACTATTGCAGGTCACTTAGAGAGTACATGATGCCAGCAACTGATTAATGACCCATATTAAACATTGTTCTCTTCTGCAGTGTTTTTCAATTGCACAGTCCAAACTAAATTTTCCAAGTAGTCCTAAGCAGCAAGTATCAACTGTGCTTTGGTTCTAGTATCAGCTATGATAAGCTACATTCTGTAGCTACTCCATTAATTAGTTCTTTACAAAAGGGTGTAGAAGACGAATATGTAATTGTCATTGAGCTCAAATTAAATGATACAGATAGTCCTCAACTTATAATAATTGTTCAAAGTTATAATGGGACTGAAAAAGTGACATGACCGTTTTTCACACTTATGACTGTTACAGCAGTCATGTGGTCATGTGATCAAAATTCATATGCTTGGCAACTGGTTTATATTGATGTGGGTTGCAGTGTCCTGTGGTCAGAAGGTATGCGACCTTCTGACAAGCAAAGTCAATGGGAAAGCCACATTCAATTAACAACCTTGTTACTAACTTCATAACTGCAATGATTTACTTAACAACTATGGTAAGAAAGGTTATAAACTGGGGCAATATTTAACAAATGTCTCGCTTAATAACAGAAATTTTGGGCTCAATTGTAATCATAAGTTGAGAATTATCTGTATATAAATTATGTTTTATTTCTAAGTTCTGTTCAGAATGCTGCATATGAGCTAAATTTTTATATACTATATGGCAATGGAAAGGTAAAGGGATATGTCATTCTGTAATATATTTATATGCTGTCATTGATTTTAAAAGTTTTTACATAAGGTCAGGAGACTATTGAACACTTGTGGCTGTGTTGGGTCTTGATCTGCTTTGCATATCTAAAAGTCAAAAAGATTCAGAACTCTTCTACCCACCAAAAACCTTTTTTCAAAGGGAATTATTTTACTTAACCACATTTCCCTTTGAAAAAAGGTTTTTGGTGGGTAAAGGAGTTCTGAATCTTTTTGACTTTTCCTTTAGTGCCTGTTTTGAATTTCTGTACCATTTTAAAACCCTGACCTAAAAATAACAAAAAAGTACTTATGTCCAATTTCACTGAAGAGTTGCTCTGGATGCACATATTTTCCTTGCATCCACTTTGAGCTTTGAAAAGATATTTACATTCTTTTTTGAATGAAAATACCCAGTTTTCTGCATGTATCATATAAATGTGATAAGAAAAGGAAGAACTTGTTTTCATGGAAGACTTTCAGACTTATAAGTATTCTGTGTCTCTTGTTTATGCCATTCTATAAATTAGCTCTGAATTTCCTTTATTGTAATGCAAATGGTGATATTTATATATTGGAGTCAGAAAATATATACCTCTATATTGCAGGCTATTAGCATTCATATTGTTTTGTTAGTGCTGCTTGCCATCTCTTGCTCACCTCTCCTTTTACATAACTAGTGTCAGCCATAAGGTTTCTTTTTTAACTCATACATTTTCCAAGTTGATTGTGATGTGTCACCAAATCAGCAATGTCTTTTAAAAAATTGGTTTTCATTCATATGCACCCCATTTATAATCTCATCCTTAATCATTTACATTTTTGCATGATCATAGTCTTAATGGTTTTAGAATTTGAGGGTTGGACTTATTTATTTTTTTAAATAGTTGTAGTCTTCTAATTTGCCCTTTATATCTTGTTGATATTAAGTTTAGTCTTCTAAATATGATGATTTCTGATTTAAGTAACCTTTTAACATTTACATATTGTCATGGATTTTAATTCCTACTTCTTGAGAAATTATTATACCTTTGGGGTCCTGTTTTTACCCCCTTCTGGAATTCTTTAAATAAAATTACCAGTGAGCAACTAACTTTAAAAAAAAAAATTCATTTCATATAATTTGCATTGTCATTTATATGGTCATGCATACTGTTGCATTATAATTGTGATAATTATTTTGTACAGAACCCTGGAATATTTGAATTATTGAATAAAAATGAATTTCTTTAATGCTTGAAGTACAATTGGATTTTTCCCCTAACCTGGCTTTTTGATCAGTCTACTAAAATCCAAGAAAAATGTTTTTTATGAATACATGAATTAAGCTTTGTTTGTTTTTAGCTTAAGATATGTGAGCCATGTATTATAGCTTGTTCAACAAATCATGATTTAAATATGCATAGCTTTGCATTATTTTTGAACTATAAATAACATCACTTAGCTAGGCATCCCAAGATTTTCCCCCGAAGATACATATTTTCAGAACTGTAAGTCTGAAAGTACATTTGGTTCATCATTTTACTAAACCATAATATAATTTGTTTAGTTTTTGTCTTACCCATATGATTTGAGTCATGGTTTATAAAATATGATTTAGTACTTAGTGTGTTTTAGAAAAATAGTCAATTATGGTTCATTCAATAAACTGGTTAAATCATGATTATGTTAATTCAGTCCTAGAGTAGCTGGAAAAATATGTTGGGTAACTGGAAGGGCATGTAATATAGACACTTCGTTTTCCAGTGCATATGCCTGGTTTGCTTAAAATAAAGTTTTAATGTTAATACTGTAGTGTGTTAAGTAATACTGTAATATAACTATCACTAGTCTCCTCAGCACTTTTGAGATCCATTCCAAAGGATATTCTTAGTAATTTAGAAAACTTCTAATAATAACATATCACAATGTAGTTTTCCTAGACTCTTTCACTTTTAAATATTCTTTAAGGCTACTGGAGGGAATGAGATATGGAAAGGCAAGGCTAGAGAATCTGGAAAACTGCAGAAATGAGAGGAGTTATTTCCTGATTTTGCTAACGGAAATCAATACAAGTATGAAAGAAAACTGGCATAGGATTCCATTCACAGAGCTGAATTTAAAGAACCATTAGCAAGAAGAAATTGATCTGCACAAGCAAGTGGTGCAAAGGAATTTACATAGTATTATAAAATGGTACTTTCAATGCTCTTTTGAATTACTTGTTCAAGGTTGTATAGTTATTGCTGTCTATTAGGAGCATAACGTTCTGCTGAGACACATCACTGTTTCCTCTAACAGAAGGTAGCTCTTCATGGGCCACTTACACATGGTGCCCTTTCCTTTCATCATGTCTCAAAAACAGTTTGAAATGAAGTTATCAGTTGGCTCCCAATATCTTTACTTCACCTGACTTCAGAATATCGAGAACATCCTGGAAACACAAGTTCTGCCTCTAGCCAACAAATAGGAGCCTGCTAAGTAAAATAATTTAAAAGATCCAACAGTATGTTTTCTCAAATACTGCTAGTTCTGGAACAACAAATATTTCATAAAAAAAGAAAACAAAATATGTTTCTAGTGCTACCTTTCAAGTATGTTTTAGCTGCAAAATAGCACCCTCTCTGTTCTATTTCCATTTTAGTTTGTCCTCTGTTCATGTTTTCATTATAAAAAAAAGAATTAAAGAAAAATGAGATGTCAGTGAAGCCATCTGGCTACTAAGCTATCATTCCTTTTGTATTAAAAATCCAATCGAGACTTATAGAATTAGCATTAGCACCATCAGTTTTGCACCCAGGCACATTTCCCAATTACTCTAACCATGGGATGAGCTGCCTTGAAGAACAGTATAACTTCAGACAAAATGCATTCTGAGCTGAAGGAACTGGAGCTCATTATAAGGTGTTTTCACCTTGAAGCAGCCTGTCACTTTGCATATTAGTTTCCTTCTTTGCTAATCAAGACAGTATTCCCTTAGAACCTGCAAAGCTGTCTGAAGCCCACTGCAATTGAGAAGAGAGGCATTAGATTCTTTCATAAAGACACACAATGTTCATTAGACGTGAAAAGTTTCATTGTATAATAAGAAAGGTGAGTGATTTGGCTCTCAGTAAATCAGTTCAGATGCCAAATTCAGTCAGCGTTAGGGTCTCACAGAAATGTAAAGCTCTTTACAGCTTCATATGTAGAATCCTTGTATGAACATGCCAAGGGATGTGTACAGGTGACTATGTTTTAATTGAATATATTTTGGATTGGATCTAAAATCTTCTATATGCAAACAATGAGCCTTATTATTGAACTCCCCAAATATAACAGTATATTGGAAACACGCATTTTATTTTAAATTACAGATTAATTATGGGTTTAGGGGGACTTTTGCAATTGTAGATTTAATTGCAAAATTAAAATTAAAGAAAACCTGATATGAGCCACATATAATAGTGTGATAAATCATAATAAAGAATGTCTATATTATTGCCTAGGGAGCAAGGTAGATGTGGCAGTGGAAATCAAGAAAAATAATTATTTTTCCCCAAATGTTTATTACATACTTCCTAAATGCAGAAGGATGAAATTCCCAACTTTAGAGCAGTGCTTCTAAAGTTGGGGTTGCAATCCTTGTGAGGGGCATGGGCAATTTGTGAAGGATTACTGTTTATTTTAAAGTTGATCTGCCAACAAATAGGAACCTGCAAAGAAAAATAATTTACAAAATTCAACAATACTTTTTTGAACTATTGCTAATACTAGAGCAACTACTATCTCATATAAAAAGAAAATGAAAAATATGTTTACCTTCAAAGGGAAGCTTCAAAAAAGGTTTTGCTAATTTATTTATTTCCCAATTCTAACCTGAAATAAATAATAAAAAAAATCATTATTATTCATAGGTAGTCAGAAATGTATTGTTTATTCCTGAGGATTATATTTTTACAGATATAGGATTATATATTATTGCAAAATTTGAGAATCCCTAAAGAAAGGCTCTTTGATAAATTCATAAGCCAAAAACTTTGCCAAGGTTATGCATTTAATCTTATACCCCATTACTTATATGAAACAGGTATAATCCATAATTGGATTTTGTTGTCATATTATAGCATCTTAAAATGTTGCTTTCTATCTAAGAGATAAGTGTGAAATGTGGAAACATTACTTTAGTCATCCCTTTGATTGGTTTTCAGACTAATGTAATTATAGTGAGGTATGAAAAAGAGGGGATGTTGTTGTCTGAAAAGAAAATAATAAAGTAAATTGAAAAGAGAAAATGTGGCATCACCACCAGCAGGTAGGTGAATGAGAATGTGTTTGAAGAACACACTGATCACACTGAAAAATAAATGGTGATAAAAAGATTTCAGGTAATTCCCTAGAAAGAAATTATTCAGTTCTACAGAAAACACTAGAGGCATCATGTTTATGAAATAACCAGGATTTTTTTTTGCTGGCAAAATATTTAATCATAGTTCAGTACATAGTTTAATACATTTAATAGGTCTAGCCAGTTGATGATATTATGTGGGTTTGAACATTGTTTTTCTTTTTTCTGATAATTCTTAAATTTTACACACACACACACACACACACACATGCTCAAATGTTAGTAATTAAATAAATTCTAATAATGAAATATTGAAAAATCTGGTTGGAAAATGATTTAGGATCACAGATACAATACATCTTAGCAAACCAATACCTGAAAATAAGGTGAAATATGAGAAAAGACAGTTAATACCGGTAATCACATTTATAGCATTGTATCTATTTTATGGTTGTATATAGAAAAGCAAGTAAATACAAAAAAGGACTACCTTATAAAATCGAAACCAAATTAAAAATACAGGGATTTTTTTCAATATAGCTAATTTGTTTATATAATCATGAATAACCAAACCATGGCTTCAGATATGGGTAAAATAGATAACTTCTCATGCAGAAGTAAGAGGCATTTGTATTTTTTTTGTCTAAAAATAGAGAAGGAATTTCTTGACATTCTGTTTCTAAATCCTGCATATCCCTATACTCCTTGTTAAAACATAAGGTATATGCAAATTTGATAGTTTTTCAATATAGCTGTGCTTTTGTTATGAATTGTTAGTTAGAAAAATCTAATATACAAGATTGCATTAAATGATACAAAAATTATCCCTCTTCCTTATTTTTACTTTTAAATTTATGCAAAGTTAAAACATTTTTATTTAATTTTACTTGAATGTATAAACAAAATAAGTATGCATGATTAAAGTGTACATAGTATATTCAATCTTAAATGCCATATAAAATTATAGCAATTATTTTTTAATTTTAACAGTCTTATGGCAAAGGTGCAAGAAGAAAAAACAGATTTAAAGGCTCAGATGGGAGTACATCTTCTGACACTACCTCAAACAGCTTTGTTCGACAGGTATGTTACTTTTCTCTGTTTGGGTAATATTTGGTTCTGTTGCTTCACAAGAGATCAAAAATAATATTGTAGTATTGCATAATTTCTGCTGACAAAAAAAATAATAAAAATAGAAAGTTACTTCAAACTCCCAATACAGATACAACTATATAATAAATACTCTTGTTTTACTTTAATAAAATATATAGAAACTAAATTTAGAAACATACAAATAATAACAGCAATACTGTATATCATAATCTGAATAAAATATGTAACCTACAAATGAATGATATTAAAATTTCCAAAAATACAGATATTACTAGATATTCCTATACCAAGACAAAACATCCTCTATTTTCAGATTAAATAAATACATAAAAATCTCATAACAATATATATATTAAGCTGTGTAATCAGAACATATTTAACCATCAGATTCCAAAATCAAAACATTTTTTCTTTATCAAGCAAAAGTCTAAAAGTTGTTTCTATGTAGAAATCAAATCATCACCTTAATCAAAGCAGTCAGTGTTGCCATCTTAGCCAACTACATTAATTTCACAATCCTTTCTTCTATTATGATAGTTTGTATATTTACCCACCCTTTTGCCTGTTGAAGCCTTGCAGAAGGTATTGTATATAAGAATAAGATTCCTTATTTTAATAAATTTATCCATCAAATTGCAGTTTCAATTTTCCCATTGTTTTTCCTTTCTTTTGTTGTAATTTTGTAGTAACCTATATTTTTTGAAATGTAACAATATTCTTTAAAACATTCTGTTGACAAGTGATATGCTTTGAAAAAATCTCACAACATGGACTGATAATTATGTATTTGCTAATCATTGAAAGATATTGCATGAAATTAATGTAGTTAGCTAAGATGGCAATCCTGACTGCTTTGATTAAAATGATAATGTAACTTTCTACATGGAAACCGCTTCTAAACTTTTGCTTGATAAAGAAAGCAATGAAGATTTTGGAATCTGCTGATTAAATATGTTCTGATTATACAGCTTATACATACCATACATTGAAAGATATCACATTATTTTTATAGTTTATAGATTTTTAAAAGATGGAAGAGACAAAAGTTTAATAAGTCAATTCAATTTATTTATTCAAGTGAAAGATTGAATCCTGAATAAGATAGTTCAGTAACAGTTGAATTTTTTAAAATTTTTATTTAATTTTTGGAAATTTAGAAGCAACTGGAAAAATGGTTTGTGTTTTATTTCAGAAGAAAGAAAAGAAAGAATGAGGTTATAAAGTTTCTAAATGCACTTACCTTTCCCTGATAGAAGAAAATATCAGTGTTTTCCCTTCTGCGCAGATGTTCGTTTGTTTAATACATTTCATCTTGACATTCTGCGATGCTTACATAAACTATAAATAGAGCAATTTAAAATTTCCACAATTACATACAAAGCAAACAGATTTTACCAAATAATTATGGTAAAACAATACAACAAAGCAATAAAAACATAAAATAATAGATGACATATAAGAAACTCACATGAAAGGTTTCCAACAACGTTGCTTTTGCAGAGTAGATGCTCTAAAATGCTGTTAGTATTGTATAATACTGCATAAGGATTATATAGGCTTATATAGGAATAAAAAGTACTTAGATTTCCATTTTGTTGCTCCTGAAATAGTCAGTTCCATTATGAAACAGCTGATGACTGTTTCTCTGTACTGTCCAACCAAAATGTAATTACTTACAATTTAGGTCTATTATTTATTGTCTGTATTGAACAAGTCTGCCCATCTTCTGTAAAAAAAGCCCTTCAGGTACTTGAACAGACTGTCAAGCTGTCTTTGGTTCTTCATGCAAAATATATCTTGCACTCTTGTTGAAGTGCACTTTTTTGGTAGCTGCATCATCATGCTTGCTGATGATCCAGAAGGGAAATAGGTTCCTTTTTGGAAGTACTGCTACTTGGTCCCCTTGCCCTTAGAATTTTCCTACCAAATACAGAACTTGCATTTATCTCTTGTTGAAATAAATGTTGACTTCAAGTATCACCTTGTTCTTTTCTATATAATTGCTATGTACTGCTTGATTATTTTTTTTAGGATTTTCTCAAATATTAATGTTTAACTAGTCAATAGCTTCCAGAGTCCCCTTTTTAAACAATGAACAATATTAGCTATTCTCCAATTATCATCACCATCTGTTAAACATATATGCTATATAACTTTCAATATTTTTTTCATATGCCAACCGATATACAGGTAGTCCTCACTTACAATAGTTCCTTTCAAAGTTATTGTTCAAAGTGAGCATTCAAAGTTACAATGGCACTGAAAAAAAGTGATTTATGACCATTTTTCACACTTACGACTGTTACAGCATCCCCATGGCCATGTGATTTAAATTCAGATGCTTGGCAACGGATTCATATTTATAATGGTTGCAGTGTCCTGGGATCACGTGATCACTTTTTGTGATTTCATTACAAGCAAAGTCAATGGTGAAGTCAAACTCATTTAACAACCATGTTACTAACTTAACAGCTGCAATGATTCACTTAACAACCGTGGCATAAAAAGTTGTAAAATGGGGCAAAATTCACTTAACAAATTTCTCATTTAGCAACATAAATTTTTGGCTCAATTGTGATCATAAATTGAGGACTACCTGTATTACTGACTCTCAAGCCAGATAGTATTGTATGCTTTGACTTTCAATAAAGCATTTTGAAAAATATCCCATGCGATTCAATCCCATTTGTGAGCTGGTCTATGTTTCCATTAATGAATATAGAACTGTTTGAACAATAGTTTCTGAAGAGTGAATGTTAAAATACTGTGGTGAAATTGGAAGGGGTTTTCAAGAGATATACCACTAGGTTCCATTTTAGGCCCAGTACATCCCAATGTATTTATAAATGATTTCAATGAGTGATTAGAAAATAAGATTATCAAATCTGCAGATGAGTTGATAGATAAAGGAGCAAACATCAGAGAACTGCGATAATTAGATTAAGAAACTCTACAGCAATAAGTAGTAACCAGCAATATTATTTTAGTAGCAAGTATTGTACTTGTTACTAAAAACATCTTGTAATTATTACTTTTTATTTATCTATTAATTTTAAAAAGCAAGTCCAGTTCAGATAGTCAATTAGGAAAACACTATATTGAATAGTTCATAATTGAAGATTGAAAATGCTGGAGTAGAAGAAAACAAAATATAAATAACTTTATGTAAACTATTCCGGTATAGTTTGCTTTTATTTTGCTGAGTGATTGATTTCCATAATGTTGCTATCCTACATCCAGTTAGTGAACCAAAACTAGTAGTTACTCTGAATTATCTAAGCAACTATATTACAATTCTGTGCTCCTAAAACTGATCTAATTTCCAAGATTTACATAACTGTTTTGTAAGTAATATCTACTAGCATTGGTTTTATTATCAAGGAGTTAAATCAACTAAAAAGAGGAAAAATAACACTGTTTAATGTGTAAGATTATTATTTATATCAATTGGCTATGGTTAGAATAATATGATTATTCAATATTTGTCTTTTTGGTTAATGACAAAGACTTTTGGTTAGTGACATAAAATTAAATACTATGCCCTTCCAAGTTTCCCATGTCCTATTCCTTTGGCTGTGCAACTAATGTGTTGGAATTGAGGCTAAATGTGTATTGAGGGTACCATATAAGGGAAAGATTCCAATATTGCATGATATTAGAACTGGATACATATTCCTTTCAACTTAATTTTAGCAGAAACATTTATAAAACAGCAGAGAAGCTGTCTTATAAAAACAAGCCATTTTCATTCACATGCTAATAACAGTAATTCTTCCAACAAGGTTTTTTTTCTAAGGCACTTGACATTTATCATCTAAAATGAAAAGGGTAATCTAATGAGCCTTTTATAACTAGAAGAACAAAATAGTTCTGAGAGTCACTCCAAAGAGTTAGAGGCATAGGAGGTGTAAGAGGGGAAGTACAAGAAGGGGAAGTAACGAACGGAGCATATGCTCCACCCTACAATTGGATAGACAAGCTTGCCCTGATAAAAAACACTTTACAAGAAGAGGACTTCTACTATATGAAGTGCATCATTTCATTGGAAATAATCTATAAGATCCTTAATTTATAAACATATTTACAAATACATAACTGTATGTTTTCTAAGAATTAAGCCCCACTGAGTTTGTTAGAGCTTACTTATTCTTTAGAGTATGCAAATATAAGAAGACAAGTTAATGAATTAATGATTGATTATAATTTTAATATTTCTTTAGTTTTGTAATATGTATGCATTGAACTGCTAATAAATGTGATAAGGAATATTGCATTTGGAGAAAATCCTTAAAGCAATCATTGTGATTTACTAAAACAGACTGCTAGGAATATGTCTGAAAACATTGTACAAATGGTGACAAATACATATGCTCAACTGAAATATTTATGAATTTCTGTGCTAGGTTATGAACAATATATTTCTATTGATTTAGTAATTGAATACTCTACCTATTACTATAAGCATTACTCAAAACAATGGCATATAGAAAGAGTATTAACAATGGAAAGAGTATTAACAATGTGAAGACAATTAAAGGATAGATATGGATGAACTTTATTTTTAATATGATGGGCAAATATATTGTTATTTGTAAGATTTATACATGAAGTTTTTAAAATATATATGTATATTTGCAATTAACTTGAAATGAACTGGGGGGCTATACAGATTGAGATTAAGATTTGAGATTAGGATTAATTTCTTTCACCCTTTGTCCGCTAAAATGGAATAGAAGTGAAGTCAAATGTTTAAAATGAATATAGATCTACTGTCATATTTGCATGTAAAAGTGATGACCCGGGAACATGCTGTCTACTGAAAAGAGTTGTTTTAAAAAATTGTTAAAAATTGAATAAAATTTGTTTAAAAAAAAACAACAACAATGGCATATAGAAAATAGAAAAATGCTCAATTATAGTTAAAATACAAAGAAAATAATTATTTTTAAATATTCCTAGTAGACTAAACATACACTTTCCTTCACTACCATGAGAAAGAATGCATCAGAATCTTTGAAATGATGCAATCAATTTGCATGCTCCCTGTTATCAGGAGGGTCTCCTGAGCTTTTGAAAAAAAGCCACATTTTGAGAATTTCTAGAAAGTCACTATGATTGGGACTGATCTTGAGGCGGGATGAGGTTCTACATGGCAGAAAAGGCTTGTCTCTGGGACCTCTCAGGTGGAACTTTTTAGCAGATGGATCTGCAGACTAGGATAGATAGGACAATAGATGTAATTGGGGAAAGGGAGTCCTTTAGCTATACAAATATTCATATATAATGAATTTAGGTAGTCCTTGATTTACAACCATTTGTTTGGTTAAAACAGCTCTGAAAAAAGTATGACTGATCCTCACATTTACATCTATTGTAGCATCAGGTAAGACCAATGCCCTTTTCTTTCCTTAGGAGAGTCTGGAACTATGTCTAAGTTTAGGTTACTGCATACCCACTGTAAATAAAATAATAATTTAAAAATGTAATTTTGTGTGTGGGGATGGGGAGGATTCTGATTTTTGTAGGTGGACTGGAGAATCTTATGTGACTCTCAGTTCTTTGGGCAAGATATGATAAGGATTTATGTTAACACTCAGGATTGAATTTTTATTTCAGACTGTTAATAGTAAGATGAGGCAAAATGATGTTAGGTTTATATTGTTGCTAAAATGTTCATAAATGTAAATATAAGGAAGGCTATTCTTAGGCATTGAACTCATACCCATTACAGTGTAATGAATGTAAAATAATGCCTTATTAGATGTAGAAATGCTAACATAATATTTGTAGCACAGATTATTTAAATCATCAAGAAGTGCAGCTGTTCACAGTGTTACTCAGCTAACCTTTAACATTGGAGTTGCAGGTATTATTAGCAGGTCCAGTAGATCTGGATGACAATAGTTTAGGGAAAATTATTCTATATAATCTATTTTTTTTATTTTTCTATCAGAGTTCTAGAATCAGCTGATTCTATATAAACATTGATGATAAATCTTATGAACATAATGCCTTGGGGAAAGACTGAGGAGAACCAAAGACAAGATTAGCTTTTGTTATGGCAATTTCTCTGATGGGAATTTGGGTCAGTAACTCTCTTCAGCCCAGTGCACCTAACAGTTGATGCTGGGGGAGATAAAATGAAGGGAGTAATCTTTGTAAGCTAACTAGAGTTCCTTCAAACCTATTTTTTCAAACATGGAACTATTATTTTATTAAAATTGACAACAGATGTACCTATATATGTTACATTTTCTTCTCTAACAGGTGTCATATATTCTCAGCTAATGAGATTTAACAAGTTTTTCAAAGTTACTAAGTTTTAGTCTTATGCATGACTTTTAATGCTCCATTCTGGTGTTACTTATTTATTCCTTCCTTTTTCTTGGGATGCAAGTTGATGAACATAGATTGTGATCTACCCTCATTTTATCCCCAGAACAATCCAGAAAGATAAGTTAACCTTTAGAAAATACATAGAGAAGAAAAAAAATTGACTAAAATCAACCAGTAAAGTTGAGTAAAGTCTTGAATCTGGATTTCTTCAGTTCAGATCCACTATGCCACACTGGATCTCATTTATATGAGTCTTCTAGTTCTTTTTTAAGCATAACACTAGAAATATTTAATTTAAATAATATTTAAAACATACATATATTTCTTAACTAACATAAAACATAGGTATTGTTAGAATTTTTGGTTTGTTTTGCAAACCCAACAAACAAAACTATATTCAAAATTATTTTTAAAGAAATAATAAAAGCCAAAAATACATGCAAGTTTTGATTTTCCTGTAAATGTTTGGCCATTGAACATGTAATCATGATTAAAAAAAACCCTCCATGCTCATTTCCACTAACTAGACGGGAAAGAAATTAACAAAGTAATATTAAGGTCAGGCTGTCCCCTTGGCAGTAGATAATGAACAGAAAGTGCTAACATTTTCCAGACCTTACTAGAAAATGAAACAAATGGAACTTGTCTCTTGTCTTGCTATACTAAAAAAAAGTCTGAAGAAAGGGCTTATTTTAATTGTACTTTCAAATATTCGTCTATATAAAGGTATAAAAGGGAGATATTCTTGCTGTTATAAGAACAGTGTTGGGGTGGCTTTCACTTGGTGAAAGACTTATCTATATTTTAGCTTTTGGAGTAAGATGGAGCATTTTGTCAAAGGTGGAGCATTTTCTATCATGGTGAGTAGGATGTATAGGCAAATGGGGAAACAATGTATACATAGGCAAAACGGAATAAATGAGGATGTATCAACAAATAGGGGTAAAATGGGAATGCGTAGGGAAATGGGGATAAAAGCAGCTATCATTGAACATCTTCTGCCTTGTAAGTGACAGTATTGTGTCTTGCATCTAAAGATGATACCATATAGTATAAAATATAACATGATCAAATGACAAAAACTAAAGAATTCCCCTTTATAAGTATGTAATATGAATTGTGCATATAATTTGGTTTTGTGTTTTTTTAATTAGTATGGACCAATTATAGTACCTTAAATTTTATTTGGAAGGGGAATCCTGTTTCACACAATATTGAGAAGTAATATTTGATCTTCTAATTGGAATTCTACTATGCAGAGGCCTTTGATAGTGTTTGATAATTCATATCCCTTGATAAAATTGTTTCTTCAATAGTGCAGAATTCAGAACGGATCACCCGGTACCTTGCTTTCCATCCGTGTTCAACTGCTGTTTATAAAAGCGTTATAGCTGAAATACTTCCTTTGCCAATCTCCATGCTAATTGCTCACAATGTTTTTTCAGTGTTTTTAGAAAGTTCTGTGCCTTTTGATATATTGCTATTGATATATAGATAATGAAAATCCTTGCTTATGATCTATGTGTCCTTATTATCTGCCTTTTGTTTGTTTTTGCAAGTTACTGAATGGCATATGTGTTTGCAGTGAACTGGATATAAAAAGGATTTGTAAAAAAAAGAGGAAAATATATTTTACTAAAACTCTCCAATTTGTAACCTTTAATTGGATGAAACTGTGAAACAATATACCACAAATGGGTTAACTTAAAAGACTGTGTCCCAAACCTGGGATTCATTACTTCTGTGGGATTGAAATTTGGCAAATTTTTGGTCATCTCAGTGCCACTATAGTCATTTTTAATGCTTCTCACAAGGAAAATCAATGGGGAAGTAGGCAGGAAATTGGAAATCAGTTTCATTTCCACTGTTCTTTTTTAGCTAAGCAAATATCTCTGAAATCATTCAAAAGGTTACCGTTTTTTGAAAAATAATATAAAATCCACTGAAAATCCACAGGAATCCCCTCCCCCCAAAAAAACCCAAGGAGGAGCCATCAAAAACATATAAATATCTGAGCACAAGAGAAGCATTGCTAATGTTAACTAGTTTGGATAATGAAACAGCTGCAAAAAACAGATGTAAGTTCAAGAGCAGTAAGGACCCCTCAAAGGTTTTTTTTTTGGAAACTCTTAAGTTTTTAAACCTGAAGGTGACAAGGTAACAGAAGCATAGCATAACACTATAGTTTAATTAAGTTTATTATTTTAAGAAGATTTTAACAGTTAATCCTTTTATGAGGAGAGGTGTCCTTTAAAAGTATGAATAAGTTGGCAGCCGTATCTTAATATAAATTGCTGAATTGTAAAGATCATTTTTCTGAATTTTTAAAAACATAAATTGAAGATGTCTAGGTCATTTTGTTTATCAATTTAGCTGGACAAACACCCTCCTTTTTGGGTGTGTTTTCATTATCTTATTCCACTTACTTAATTTGCATTAATACATAACAATATTTCATATGGACTAATACAACTTTTCTGATTGGTTAGGAAATGTTTTACAACACAAAATTAATTTTAAGAGACAAATTCATGTTTGCTGATTCGGACATTAGAAAGAAGCAGTCTTAAATATTAAATAAGTTAAGCATAATAGTTTACTTTATTTGGGAAAACAGAATCTTGTAGAGGTGAGAATTAAGAAAAATTATTATGTCAGAAATTATTATGTTAGAATGTCAGAGGGTATCAGAAGTGCTAGTTGATCTTTGGATCTTTGCAGCATATCAGCAAAAATTTCTTACATTTTATTTGAAAATTGTTGCAGTAAGGAAGGTAGGAAAATATACAAGAGTTTTCGGGAATAGCTTCAAACTCTTTAATAATAGCTCCATTTTGAATTGAGATAGGGGCAGAGGAATTGAAGTGTCATAGCAAGTTGTGATCCTTCTTTTTTTCTTCCTCGCTCCATTTTTGAGCTTGATTTTCTCCCATCTTCTACTCCCACACCAAATTTGGAATCATTCTGTTCAGTTTTTGGAAAATTATTGTGCTAATACACAGTCCTAAGTCATTTAGATAAATACTGTATAAACCTAAATGCTTAGTGCAGGGGTGTCAGACTTGATTTCATTGAGGGCCGCATCAGAGTTGTGTTTGACCTCCGGAGGGCCGGGAGGTAACGGCCAGATCGATGATGCCAGATCGACGATGCCACTCATGCCTGTAGTGCCCCGAGCACTCTGCCAGTGAAAATGGGCTCCCAAACCCCATTTTCACCTGCGAGGGCCTTCTGCAACCCTTTGCCAGCAAAAACGGAGCTTGGGAGGGCCACCTCTGTTTTTGCTGGCAGAGGCACTGCGGGGCAGTTCTTCACTGTTTCCAGGGCAGTCCCATGGACCAGATCTAAGCATCCCACAGGCTGGATCCAACCCACAGGCCTTGAGTTTGACACCCCTGGCTTAGTGGATATCAGGTGATATGTATTTGTGTAATGAGGGAGTGTGTGATCTAAGGAGATCAATACCTTATATTAAGGTTTGCATAATTATTAGGCAGCTTCTTTTCCTCAGGCAAAATGGGCTGAAAAAGAGAGTTAACTGACTCTGAAAAGTCAACAATTGTAAAAAGTTTTTCAGAGGGATGCAGCACTCTCAAAATTGCTAAAATACTGGGACATGATCACATAACTATCAAATATTTTGTTGCAAATAGTCAACAGGGTTTCAAGAAACATGTTAAAAAAAAGACACACATTAACTACCAAAGATTTGAGAAGAATCAAACGTGAAGCTACCAGGAACCCATTATCCCCCAGTGCTGCAATCTACTTGAAGAACCTAGAAGTACAGGGTGTTCAGTGCTCAGAGACTTGGCCAAAGTAAGGAAGGCTGAAACCTAACCACCACTGAATAAGAAACATAAGTTGAAATAGCAAGACTGGCCCAAGAAATATCTGAAGACAGATTTTTCAAAGGTTTTATGGACTGATGAGATGAGAGTGACTCTTGACAGACCAGATGGATGGGCCTGTGGCTGGATCAGTAACAAGCCCAGAGCTCTACTTTGACTCAAGGCACCAGCAAGGTGGAGGTGGGGTACTGATATGGGCTGCTATTATTAAAGATGAGCTACTTGATTTTTTGGGGTTGAAGATGGACTCAAAATCAACTCCGAAACCTATTGCAGTTTTTAGAAGACTTTCTTCAAGGAGTGGTACCGGAAAAAGTCTGCATCTTTCAAGAAGACCATAATTTTTATGCAGGACAATGCTCCATTGCATGCATTGAATTTACACTGCTAGCTAGTTTGTGGTTGCTGCTGCACAAAAAGTTGATCATCAACAGATCAAGAAACTGACAGACTCCATGAGTGGAAGGCTTATGACTGTGATTGAAAAGAAGGGTGGTTATATTGGTCACTGATATTTTTTTGAAATGTCAGAAATATTTATTTACATTTCAAGTTGTTTATTATTCTCACTTTAACAGATGCAAATAAATGAGTCAGATGGGCAAAGTTTTGTTTTTCATTTAGTTGCATAATAATTATGCACACTAATAGTTGCCCAATAATTTTGCACATATGGATATTCTCCTAAGAAAGCCAAAACCTCACTTTTACTTTCTTAAATATTCAGGTTTGAGGTTTATTAACATTTTGGATTGACCGAAAGCACTGTATTTTTCAATAATAAAATGAATCCTCCAAATTACAATTTGCCTAATAATTGTGCATACACTATACAGCAGAGCAGTGGTCGCTAACCGGTGGGCTGTGAGAAAATTTTGGTGGGCCGCAGAGAAATGTCCCCCCAAAGCACCCCCCCAAAGCCTGCCCACCCACTGGCCCCACCCTTTGGCTGAGTGCAAACCTGCAAAAAGCAGCGCAGCCCTTGCCGGGCAGGACGAGGTAATGGGGTTGTTGCAGCAAGAGGGGGCTGGCGGCACAGGCGGGCTGAAGCGGCAATGGAGATGGCCGGAAGGTGCAGGAACATCGCACTACTTGCATTTGCGCAGCACTCCCGCACCTTCCAATTTGCTTCTCCTGGCCTGGGCTCTTCTCGATGGCCACGGGCTGTAGGGATGGCCCAGGGCAGGAAAAGTACTGGCTGGTGGTGGTGAGAAGGGGCAGAGTGGGCAAGTCTGCGCTCACCATCCAGTTCTGAGGTCCGGAATGGGGCGTCGGCATCAGTTTCCTCATCCCTCTTGATGCTCTGCTCTGCTGCCCCCCCACGGCCCTAGGGGAAAGCACAGGAAAAGCAAGCAGAAACATAGTTTTTGCTGGGGAGAAAGAGCTGAGATCGAGGAAGGCACAGGCAGACGGAAACTGCTGCCTTTGAAAAGCGCCGCTTTCTGTTGCCTGTGCCTTCTGATCTCTGCTCTTTCGCGCCAGTGAGAGCTGTTTCTGCTTTCTTTTCCTGGGGGGGGGGGCAGCAGAGATGTCAGGGCTGCTCTTCCCTCTCAGAAAGCCAGGCCTGGAGGAACATGAAGAATTGCGGTGGCCGGGAGAAAGCGTGTTGGAAAAGCCAACACACGTTTCCAGCGTGCTCTCCTCTGTCCCGAAGTAAGATTGAGTGGGGGCAAGGGTAGGAGGGAAGGAGAAGCCCGGCTGGCTTTTCTTTGGCATGGGGTGGGGGGGAGAGACCAAATGCCCAGACCAAAAGAGCACCGAGGAAGATGGGCTCCTAATAACCAGCCTGTTGGTGCAGGCGAGAGCTCCAGCTTTTCTGGACTCAACACCCCTCCCCCCCTTCAGCCTCCACATAGGGAGGGATCCTTCTCTGCTTGGAATGACAGGAGAAACCTGGAGCTCAGCCTTGGGGAGTCTTCTTATGTGGAGGCTTCAGGGGGGGCATTGCCTGGTTATTAGGAGCCCATCTTCGTCGGCGATTCCAGCCCGGACCTCCTCCCCTCCCTCAACTCCAGGCAGCCACACCTGGCAAAGGAGGGAGAGGTTTCCTCTGACTTGGGGGAGATATGAGATGGCTCTGCTTTTCTTCCGTTTGAGGGGGAGCAGGTTCCTCCCCGTCCAGGTGATGTTCCCAGCCTCTAGGCACCATATGGCTTCTTAAATCCTCCCTCTTCCCCCCCAAAGGATGAGAGAGGTCCCCCCTTTCCCTTCGCTCTGCCCCACAGTTATGTTTAAGCATTTATGATTTTGTTATAATTAAATAAGCATTTATATATGTGTGTGTATAATAAAAAATATTTTTTAATATTAAATTTATATTTAAAAATAAAAAATAAAAATTTTATATTAAATATATTATCTTCTTTAAAAAATTAGTATTAGTGGTCCTCAGGATTTAAAATTATGAGTTTGTTGGTCCCCAAGGTAGAAAAGGTTGGCGACCCCTACAGCAGAGGATCTGAGATATATGAATTTCAGAAATAAGCTTGAAGATTACACCATATGTAATCACTGTCTTAAAATATGTCACAAGCATCTGGATAGCATGATAATAGGGCTAAAGTTTCAATTACTCCTCAAGGAAATTCACATTTCAGGGTTTTTTTAATAATAATTTCATACAATATTTCTTATAATTAATGTATTTCGTAAAGGTTAATTTATAAATAAACATGACAATAATGAAGATATGGAATGAAATGTTCTCCTTCTATTGGGAAGAGCATATGCTATTACTTTTTTCCTAGCAAAATCAATTGATGACAATAATGTATTTTTTAAAATTTCTTGATACGTACAAACAGTGTGATGCCTTTTAAATAAATGGACTTTGGCTATGTAAAACAAAAGTTAAAACAGCTATAAAGTTTGGAGAATGTTACCATTAAAAAGCTAACTGTAATTAACAGTTTCAATCCATACTTCTGCCTTTGTAGGAATATCATTGTTGGTTCATGACTGCCCAACACACAACTTCGTATGCATTCAAACACACGCGCGCACATGCACACACACACACTCACACACTCACACAAAGAAATAGTAATAATTGGTCATGCCCCAGCATATTAGCATAGTTTATTCAGGCTATTTTTAGTGCCAAAATGCAAAACGCATTGGGGTAATGGAGCCTGGAAATTATGAAATATATTATAATACTATATAATTTTAGTACACCTGAATATTTTTGAGCTACCATAGGTATTTAATTTCTATGGAATATTTCCATGCATGTCTGTTTAAAGAGAACAATATCTAGGAAAGCACACTACCATACAATATTTTATTTAGATACAATTATATAATTCTGGCACAGTTATAGAATTGTTGATTTAATATTTTATTCTTGTACTGATTTCATGAAATCCAGAATTAAGCAATGTACTTTTTCATTTTAACTATTATAATGAATTATGTGGGCAAATTTTTAAATTTCAGTGGAAAATGAAAGAAAGGCTAGAGTTAAGGTATGGATAAACAATATTTTAATGGCAGGAAAATCAGGGAAATATAGCTCTGTTGAGATATTATTTGAGAATCTCTCTGTGTGTGTACATACATGTATGTAATATTATATGATATGTCATGTTTCATACTTCTGGAGGGAGAATTTCTCATACCACCCCTGCCTAATTTCAGTTTTTCATCCCTCTTTAATGGATTATGTAACAATGAAAACATTTCAAAAATTACTATTGTTCATGATTTGGAAAGTATTTTGCCATGAAGTAAATCAAAATCATTAACAGTCTTGCAAGTTTTCTCATATACAAATAGTTTTCCATTGTGCTGAATTACTCATTATAGTTTCTTTGCTTTGATCCATTTGATTACAGATGGTCTCTGTGATAGTTACTATAGAAACTAAGCCATTTCATTTCAGACTTTCCCTGTTGCTATGCTGTATGGAAGGCTGCTGTTTGCTGTTTTTTTATGGCAAGCTGTGTAATAGAGAATATTGATTTCAAGATAACTGACAAGGTAGTAGGTAAATTGAAACCTGAATTGGATTAAAGAAGTGAAAATGCTGTTCCAGCAAATGAATAGAAAGTAAAGTTAGAAAAAATGTGCATAGAATTCTCCTTTCATTGGATTAAGCCAGTTTTATGTTTATGTTTAATTATAAAGCAGATTTTGAATGATATTTCTTTAGTTTTAATAGTTGCAAACTGAGAGATTTTAATAGTTTTTAGAGTACTTTTCAAACTTTTTCCTTCATCACTCAAAAACACTAATCAAAAAGGTATATTTACTGCTTAACAGAAGTCCTGTTGTGATTAGGTAATGGTTAGTATGTTGTTACTCCACCCCCCACCCCACCCCAAAAAGAAAAAAACACTTTTACCCAATTTGGGGTAGTGTACCCAGGTTTGGAAAACACTGTTTTAAAGAAACTGTTTGAATGTGAAAGAAATGCTGGCCTAAAATTTAGCCTACATATAAGATGTATATTTTTGTTGATGACCCTCACTTTGTCAAGGACCTTGGAGTTCTCATATCGAATGATCCAAGTGCCAAAGCTCACTGCAACAGTATTGCCAAAAAGGCTTTAAGAGTTGTAAATTTAATTTTACGAAGCTTCTCCTCTGGTAATACTGTTTTGCTAACTAGGGCATTCAAAACCTTTGCTAGACTAATACTTGAATTCAGCTCTGCTGTCTGGAATCCACACTGTATATCTGACATAAATACAGTTGAACGAGTCCAGAAGTATTTTACCAGAAGAGTACTACATTCATCTGTTCACAACAGAATACCCTACAGCACCAGACTTGAGATTCTTGGCTTAGATAACCTTGAACTATGCCGACTAAGATTAGACTTAAGCATAGTACATAAAATCATATGTCACAACATCTTACCAGTTAATGAATATTTCAGCTTTAACAACAACAACACTAGAGCGCACAACAGATATAAACTAAATGTAAACCACTCCAAACTCAATTGCAGGAAGTATGATTTCAGCAACAGAGTGGTCAATGTCTGGAACTCACTACCTGATTCTGTTGTCACCTGCTCAAACCCCCACTCTTTACCCTCAAACCAACTTCTGTTGACCTCACCCCATTCCTAAGAGGTCTGTAAGGGGCGTACATAAGGCACAATTGTGCCTACGGTCCCTGTCCTATTGTCCCCAATTATTAGTTCCTATTTCTTGCATTTAAACATGTTTATTCTTGTTTCTGTTATATTGTAAGCTTTTGACAAATAAATAAAAATAAATAAAATAAATAAATATGGTAAAATTATAGAAACCTTTTATCAATTTATTTCCTCACTCTGGGAAGTAACAACAATAAAATTTGCCAACATGAAAAAGTAAAATTTGAAAACAGCTGCAAATTGGTTTTTTACTTTCCTTTTTTTTATGGAGGGATGTGAATGGATTTGACATCAGATTACAGTGTATAAGTGCAAATTCAAATTGTGTAGCTCGGTTGGAATTATCAGTAAATATGATTTCTTCAGATATTGTAGCAGTTTCTGCATTGCTACAAGGTTTGTAAATGTTTTAGAAATACAGTCAATTGAGAAATCCTTTAATTGGTGTATTTTAAAGAAGGAGTAATATTTCAAGAAAAACAAGCCTTGACAATATTATTGTGGGCTAATGACCATAAACAATCATGGGAGCAATTGTGGCATGAACACAATGGTTTATGGTAAATAGCTGAATATTTGGCACCAAAGTTAATTTCAAAATGTTTGTTCAAAAAAAAATCAAATAACTTTTTAAGGGTTTTATGTAACTTTTTCAACTAAGGTTTTAATTGATGAGTAGAAGGATTTCAATAATTGAAAAGGGAGGGAACAGATTGAGATGCATTTGAATGTGTGTCTGTAGTTAGAAACAGCATTTAAGAAGTGTAACAGTTAGGTGGTCAATCCTGCCATCTAGTGACCAAAACTAAATACAGTATATTTTATTTCTCCACGCAGTGACTATCAAATGAAGGTTTTGTAATTATTTCTGTTTTGTGTATGAATTGATAATATAATCTATATAGAATGTGGTGGGAAAATATCACCAGCTTTTTAAGAAAAATTTACAGTTGGAGTTTTAACATTATCAACCAAATATATTCCTGAATAAAAATATAAAGTCAATCCAAGAAGAATGAAATAAATCAATAATGCATTGATTAATACTCTTTCTGTGCTAAATACCATAGGTATAATCAACATTTAGCTCCAAAGTAGCATTTAGATCTCACAGACAATTGTTGCCATTGTTTGTCTGTTTATTTTTCAAATTATGGTACTAAACGAAACGGGTTTCTCTCTCTCCTCCCCATCCCCCCCTCTCCCTCCCTCCCTCCATCTCTCTCTCTCTCTTCATGCATGTGTGTGTGTTTAACTGTATGGAAATATACCCGAGAATCCAAGGTGTAAACACATACAGAGTTTCAAACATTTTGGGACTCCTGTATGAACTGTATGTTTCAATGGATTCCTATATGAACAAACGCTGATATAACCCCTGAAATCTAAAAACCTAAAAACCTAGATATGTAATTTTTCTGAAAATTTACATGCACATTTCCTTATTTAGTATTGATATGTAATGCTTTCCATATTCAAAATAAGAAAATAATGAATATAAAAAATTCAAAAGTTTGGATACCCTTTCAATCAGTTATAACACTTTATTTTGCAGAAAAATAGTCTTCCAAATGTTTTCTGCCACCAATTATCAACTTTGCTATTCTTGCCTTTTATAATTGCTTTGGATATTTCAAACAAAACAGCGAGTCTTGGAACATACCTCCAAATCCATCATGAAGTACTTATTTGAAAGAAGAATAAAAGTTTAGGAATGGTCTCCACAATTTGCATGAATTATTGTATTATTGAACATTTGTAGGAAGATCTCAAATCTGCAGTAATTCAAGAAAAACTGACAACATTTCTCTGCTAGAAAAATTCTGTAAGAAAGAATGGGAAACATTCCAAAAGAAGATCTGAAGACAACATATACTGCAGACTGAGTATATGGCTAGATTTTTGGTCTATAGAAATAGCGCTTTGTCATTTGAATTATTTAAGGTCAATTACAAAAGGGGTTTCCCATCACAGTACTGCAGATAATTTAATTTAGAATTTCATTTCAGAGGATGCATAGCTTCCAAATAAGTGACTTCCGATGCTAGTAGAAGTTATCTTCACTATTTATTAAATCAGGGACAGTTTTATATAGTGGTTAAGGCATCAGCTGGAAATTGAGAGACCATGAGTTCTAGCCTCCTCTTATGTATGAAACCAACTGGATGATGTGATAGTCTTTCAGCTCTAGGAAGTGGCAGTGGCAAATCAATAATCTTGCCAAGAAAACTTACAGGGACCTATAGGCTATCAGTACTGACTTGAAGGTGCACATTTATTACACAGTATATAGATGTAGTACATTTTAATTGTATTTTCTTCTCTTGGTGTTCTGTTCACATTAATTTAAATGAGAGAGCTGCTTTGGATGAGAAGAGGACTGAACATTATTGTGTTCACTTAATATATTTCATTTTATTTTTTTCAATCAGTTTTTGAATCAGCATTAGAGTACTCATATGGCTGTACTTTTTAAAGCAAGTTAATTACAATGGTGATGTAATCCTCAGCAAATAATAATATTTGACATTGACTTATTTCAAAATTAAGCACTTCAATCCTATTTGGACCAGGGACCATCTGAGAAATCCTGAGCAGTTGGCTAGAATGGAAATGGGAAAAAGTCCCATAAGGAGATAATCAGATTATCCATTATGCTGTCTTGTTATTTGCATAGATTCATTTACAAGAAGTCAGACTTAACTTGACAGCACCATCTCCTTATAGTGATGTAGTATTGTAAAGTTCATTAAAAAAAAAACTTTTGTAATAATATGGCTATATTACAGATCAGTTCTGTTTCTATCTGTTAAAATCAAATGTATAATTGTGTGTACATAGTTCTTTATACACTTATATCCAATTTCTATCTTCTAACATTTCAGTAATTAATATAAAATTTACATTAAAATTATGTAAAATGTATTAACAGATACAGATGTATTGCCAGATTTGAGATTTGATTGTAGGCTGACATAACTGCTATTGAAACTCAAACAAGGATGAATTATATCATTCAATTTAATAACTTTTTATCTGAATACTTTTGTTGATTGAAGTTTCTCAGAAAAAATTTAGCATGGAAATTGAATTCTTAAGAATATTTACCTTTCATCGATTAGCCACTACTGCTACTGGGGGATAGAAGTGAGGAATCATAAAATCATTGAGCTAGAAGGAGCCCTGAGAGTCCTCAGTCCAACCACTGGTCAAGGTAGGGGTTCTTATACCATCTCAGACAAATGATTGTCCAATAATTTATGACATAATTACTTTATTTGTTTGTTTGTTTGTTTATTGAATATTTTTTTATATGGCTGTCCATATCATATAATAACTGCGCAACTCAGTTTGGTCTAGTGATTAAGATACCAAGCTAGAAACAAGGAGACTGAGTTCTAGTCTCACTTTAAGCTTGAAAACTGACTGGGTGACTCCCAACCGAATTCAATTCATAGAGTTATTGTTTTTAAGAAAAGTGGATGAGGAAGGAGTTTCATTTATATAAAATAATAAGGATGGGATTTTAAAGATTTTAGAACTGTTGAAACATAAAATAAAAAACAGTAAAATACAACAAAAGTTAGAACAAAAATCTAAGATAAAAATAGCAAAAGATGCTATTTATAATAATTTGTTGTCTCCAAGTTTATATTACTAGGCTGAAAATTTTGCCCTAGTTGAGTAAAGTCATTAAAACAGCTCAATGTTTTTCTTATAGAAATTCTATATGTATTTTCCAGAGCTATTTACATTTTCTGCCCTTCTGTCTTTAAAATTAATTGTCAAAACATGCATTCAACAATAATGATTTAAATGAAGTAATATTGTAACAGAACATATCTCCTGAGAATGTAGAGCAACTCTACTATTTATGTGATAGCAGCTCTACTATTTAAAAATGGGTAGATTAGATTACATTAAAAATAAACAAAACAATTAAGAAAGGATGAAGTGCTAATATTATTATTTATCGCTGAAAACTTTTTGTCTTTCAGTTTCTCTCTTTATTTTTCTTCTCTCCTTTCACCCATTCTTCTCAGTTTTTCTCTTCTCAGTCTTCCAGGGGAGGAATTTCTGGCAAAGTTTTGGCTCAGGCTAATCTTTCAGAAGGTCCTAAATAAACTGAAGAAAGCAAAATGCAAAGAATGATTATTGCATTTTAATATATTTTAATAGTAGGAAAATATTACTTAAGCTTTTTCCTCAAAGCTGTTTTGAAGAAAAATCAGATAGTATAATTTCAAACAAAATTTATCTGAATTCTTAAGCTCAAAAAAATATTAAAAGGAGATAAATAAGCAATATTTATGAAATTAATTTAATGTGCCGAGTGATACATCTGAGCGTACTTTTAATATTTTGTTCTTCTCATAGGTAATATACAGAAGATTTTTACAAGAAATAATTAGGTATTCTGGAGTATTCGCAGGCATCAAGTTACAAAAATCTACTTCTTGAATTTCAGATTAGCAAGTGATCATTTGATACAGTATCTGGGCACTGATCTTCAGATGAAAATGAGACTGCTCAAGTTAGATCTGGACAGTGTTAAAGGAACTGGATTGTTGCCTTATTTTTGTTTTGTGTAAACTTGTAGAACTACTTTAAAGAAATGTAGGTAAATATTTAATATTATAAGCCATTGTTGAGCCACTTATATAAGGGCCCTACAAGATTTGAGAAAATATTTTCACAGTTCATTTGCATATTGGATATTAATCTATTTTTATTCTGTGTAATGCTTATTGCTGACAGACTGTTAAAAACTAAAATCTTGCTTAAAGGAACTTTATTCTCTATTTCACTAGCTTAAAACTACCAAATCTGGAATGCAGCACTCCGGACTATCTCTTTGTTGTTGTCTAGTGACTATCAGGATGCTGCATTCCAGATAGTCACTAGATAGCAACAAAGAGATGCAGAGAATCCAACTGTTTGTTTTAATCCTAGTGGTCATCTGTAGTTTTCCATCTGAGATCTGATAAGCCTATTATTATCTAAGCCAGGGGTGTCAAAATCAAGGCCTCCAGGGCTGACCTGGAAACAGCAAAGGACTAGCCTGTGCAGCTATCCTGAGCTCCATTTTTGCTGGCAGAGGGTTGCAGGAGACTGTTGCAGCCGAAAACTGAGCTTGGTAGCCTCACTGATAGAGTGCTCGGGCCACCACAGACACCTCTGACATGAGTGACGTTGAGCTGCCCACACCCACCCCAGCTTCCAGAGATCAAACACAACCCTGATGTGCCCCTCAATGAAATCAA
>CM019155.1:27379302-27653825 GCA_009733165.1 Naja naja
TGGCATGCCTTGGCCTCCTTGGTGCAGCACAAATACTGTTCATTCTGAGCTGGAGGCAGAGGTATCGGAGGGAAGACAGAGACGATCTTGTTAAGTTTGCATGAAGAGACAGAGAGTGCTTCAAGCTCTTTTGTTTATTAGTGACTACAGCTCAGAACAAATCACTTTGGCTAGCTGGGGCTGCTACTTATAGCCAGCAGTCAAGAATGCCAGCCAATCAGAGTGCAGGGTTTTCCCACACTTTTAAACCAATCATTTCTCATTTTACAAGAACAGTTCAAACTAAACCAATGATTTTAAACCTGCATACATAACACTCTTCCCCACTAGGTTCAGTCCATACTCAAACCCCAGCCTATCTAATGGTTTTTACATACAAGAACAGTTCAAACTAAACCAATGACTTTAAACCTGCATACATAACACCTTCCCCACTAGGTTCAGTCCATACTCAAACCCCAGCCTATCTAATGTATTCTTTTAAATAGGTGGGGCTCTTATGTGTAGACCTACGTGGTTCAGATGTTTTGGTTCTCACCTTGTGAGGGAGGAAATGTGTCTGCTGACATTTCCTTACTAGGACTTGTAGTAATGGTAGAACCTGTTTGGATACTACAACCTGGTCTCTCCCAATCCATCTCCAACCCAATGTCAGCACCTAAATCAGGTAATGATGTGCAATCTTCCATTTGTGAAAATGGTTGTTGGTATTGTGACAGGTTTTGGGATGGTTCCTGTCGTGTTAGCTCGCTTACACATGGGGTTGATTCTTGCTTGTTCATTACACTCATGATCCTCCCCTTCCCCCCTAGAAGAGGTATTAGGTATGGGAACTAGAGAGGAACAATTGAGATGTTCCTGAGGTAATCTGGATCTAAGCTGATCAATGTGCCTGCTCCAGAGGACACCAAATCCTCTGTTTGTACCCTGTAAGATCGAGGGCCTGTGATTTGGGTTAGCAGGAATCCATAAAGGTTCACCCATAAGGTTCTTAGTATAAACAGAATCATCCACAATGAACATGCGAACTTTGCTAGTGGAATCTAGTGGTGCTGCGTATGGCGTGGGATGAAGGCGGTCAAGGGGAGACCTGAGTTTCCTACCCATCAACAACTCTGCTGGGGATAAGTTAGTTGATGGAGTGATATGCTGAACACTGAGAAGTTTTTCAACTCTCTCAGTGATATCCCCTGGACCCAATTGCTGAAGTTTTTCCTTGGTAAATCGCATATGCTCAGCCCGCCATTAGTCGGGATGCCCAGGGGCTGTCAGGGCATGTCTGATACCCTGCTGTGCTAGATATGATTCAAAAAGGTTGGATGTAAATTGAGGACCATTGTCAGAAACGAGTACATCAGGTAACCCGTGAGTTACAAAAGCTTTTTAAGCTGTTTGATGACAGCATCAGTTGTGGTGGATGCCATAGGGATGACCTCTAGCCATTTGGAATATGCATGTACTATAATAAGGAAAGTGTGCCCTCTGGTAGGGCCAGCAAAATCAATGTGAATCCTGGACCATGGGCCCCTAGGACATTCCCATTCCTGTGTGGGGTAGAGGTGGGGCAGGCCTGACTACCTGACAGTTGGGACAAGATGCAACCCAGTTTTCAACCATTTTGTCAATACCTGGCCACCATACATAACTCCTGGCCAATCCCTTCATTCTGACAATACCTGGATGACCCTCATGTAACATTTCCAAAACCTCTTTTTGCAGTTTTGCAGGAATAACCACCCTGTTACCCCACAAAATACATCTTCTTAATACAGATAATTCAGTTTGCCTGGATTTAAAGGTTGGGCAAGTTGAGGTAGATCTTGAAGAGGCCAACCTTTCTTAATCCAGCCTATGACAGGAGCCAATAAAGTGTCTTTGGCAGTCTCTCTGGCAATTTCAGCAGTGTACTAGAAGCTTGGCAACAGTTTCTAGGAAAAAGGTGTAAGTCTCAGGAGCAAAGTCTTTAGTGTGAGAAGGAAGTGGGCAGCAACTCAAAGCATCTGCATGCCCAATGTCTTTGCCAGGCCTGTGGATGAGTTTGTATGAATAAGCAGCAAGAAATTCAGTCCATCTCAGCATTCTTGGTGACAGGATAGGTGAGGTTTGTGTCCTGCCACAATGCCTAACAAAGGTTTGTGATCTGTGACGGTGGTAAATGTTCTCCCATATAAATACTCATGGAATTTCTTGACAGCTGCAACAATTGCCAAGGCTTCCTTGTCCAGTTGGCTGTAGTTCCTCTCTGCTTTGGTCAAGGTGCAAGAGTAAAATGCAATAGGAGCTTCCCTCCCGCTGGGAAGCCTGTGGCTCAACACCCCCCCACACTCCAAAAAGGGATACATCACAAGTCAATACTACAGGTAAATTCTCAGAAAACTGTATCAGGACACAATCAGAAGTGATTTGTCTCTTAATATTGTTAAATGCAGCTTCTTCTTTTGTGCCCCAGACCCATGCAGACTTTTTGTCTAGTAATCTGTGCAGTGGTTCTGGAATGGTTGTCTTCTGAAGTAGGAACATGTGATAAAAGTTAATGAGTCCAAGGAAGGCTTGCAAATCTGTTTTACATTTTGGTCTAGGGGCTTCTTTGATTGCCTGAACCTTGGCATCTGTGGGGTGGATAACATGCTTGTCAATCATATAGCCCAAGAACTCTACCTTGTCAGTTCTAAGGGTGCATTTTTCTTCCTTGACTTTTAACCCCGCTTATTTGAATCTGGTTAGGACTTCTCTGAGTCTCTCTTGTAACTGAGTGTCATTTTCAGCAGAGATTAAAACGTCATCAAAATTTATTTTTTTTATTTTTTTTATTTTTAATTACATTTATATGCTGCCCTTCTCCGAAGACTCAGGGCGGCTTACAATTTTTGGGATACAACCCAGCAGTCCTTGGAGCATCCTTTCCATAAGGCTTTGGAAGATGCCTGGTGCCACGCTTACTCCAAACTGTAACCTTTTACATTTGAAAGCACCTCTATGAGTCACAATGGTTTGCGCCTCTGCAGTGGCATCATCAACTGTTAGTTGTTGATATGCCTGGGCCAGATCCAATTTGGCAAAGACTGTACCCCTTCCAAGTAAATGTAGTAAATGATGCACCACTGGAACTGGATATGCGCTCTGTTGAAGCGCATGGTTCAATGTCCCCTTATAGTCTCCACAGATTCTCACTGATCCATCAGTCTTGACTGGTGTGACTATGGGTGTCTCCCACCTGAGTGGTCAGTGGGCTCTAAAAGTCCTTGAGCTATTAGTTTATCTAATTGTGCATCAATTTTGTCCTTTAAGGCAAATGGGACCCTTCTGGGCTTTAAACGAATTGGTGGCACCTTGGGATCTAGATTTAAAGTGATAGGGGTCCCCATATACTTGCCCAATCCATCGCTGAAGACCTCTGGAAACTCAGACTTCAAGGCCTCCTCTCATTCAGTGTTGCTCACGTGATTGATGCCAGTCACCTCGATGCCTAGTGGATTGAACCACTCAAGTCCCAGCAAGCTTGGGCGATCCTTGTCCATGATGGTCAGGGGCAAGCGTTTGGTGTGGCCTTTGAACTTCACGTTGAATTCTCTTGTTCCAACTACTGGAATCTTGTTCCCTTGGTAGTCTTTGAGAGTCAGTGCTTGCTTCTTGAAATGCTTCTTCTGAATGTTTGGGAGTAGTCTGTGAATAGTGTCCCATGACACCATAGATAAATATGAGCCTAAGTCCACTTCAATTTGGCAAGGCCTTCCTTCAATTAGTACCTTGACATGCACTTTTCTGTTATTGATAGAAGAAGAATTACCAATAGTTACTGTCTGATGAGTTTCATTCTTCCCCTTTGCTTCTGTGCTGTGCCCCATTTTCTCACTGAGGTTGTTGGGCTTGAATTCTTTGTCAAGAAATTTCCTTCTGTTGGGTGGAGTTCTGGGTGATTTGCAGACTCTTGCTAGGTGTCCTCTTTTTTTCACGAGGCAGATGGTATCTAGGAACTTGCATTCAGTGCGGGGTGGCTTCCCCACAACCTCTGCAGTAGAAATCTTGCCTCTTTCTTCCCAGGTCTTTCTTTTTCTGCTCCATTCTGAGTCTATAAATTCCTTCCTCCACCTCACTACAGTCTGACTCAGAATCTATTTGCTCACAATGAGTTGTTGTGGACTTTTCCACATCAGGATGGCTTGTGGCCTTGTTGATTTTCTTCATGGCTGCTGCTGAGGACTTGGTAGCTTCTGCTGAAGAGGCCTCTTCTATTGCTTCCTTCAGCGTGATCTTAGGTCTCATAACTTGCTCTGTAACACCCTGTCTTTAAGGCCCAGAACAAATCGATCGCGCATGGCCTCTTCTAAATTGTTAAGTTCACATGCACCCCAATGTCTCTTAAACTTGCCAGTCATTTACGCGCTTTCCCCTTGATCCCGACGGTAAAACTTGTGTCTCTTAATGAGGCACGATACTTGTGGGGCGTAATGGGCTCTTAACAACTTTTCTAAGTCAGGCCATTCCATTACCTTCCGTCTGCAGCTCCGCCAATGCCTTCGCCATCTTGAAAACTGCGGACCGCAGTGCGTGAGAAAGACCGCCCTCTTCGCTTCTGAAATGTTGGCAAGATCGTTTCCTTCCAGATACATTTGGAAACGATCTGCATAGGTCTCCCAGTCTCCTGCCGTCGGATCGAATGGGGCTGGGGGGGTGTTCAGCGCAGCCATCTCGCTCTCCTTCTGTTCCGCGTTGCCTTCTTCAGGGAGATCTCATCCTCATCGTCAGTGTTAAGTTTGCATGAAGAGACAGACGCGGAGTGCTTCAAGCTCTTAGTTTATTAGTGACTACAGCTCAGAACGAACCCACTTTGGCTGGGCTGCGGCTGCTACTTATAGCCAGCGGCTGCAGTTGCCAGCCAATCAGAGTGCAGGGTTTTCCCGCACTTTTTAAACCAATCATTTCTTACATTTTACAAGAACAGTTCAAACTAAACCATGACTTTAAATCTGCATACATAACAGATCTGGATGTGCTGCGTGGCTGCACAGTTCACGGGTGGCTCACAGGAGGCTTGTGTGTCACCACTGGCAGCAATGGGAGGCAGAGACATCGGGGGAGACGGGACACAGACATGCTGCACAGGTGCTTGGCTCATGGGAGGCTTGTGTTGCACCACTGGCAGCAGAGGCATGGGGGGGAAGAGGCAATCCAAACATGCTGCATGGCTGCCTGGTTCACAGGAGGCTTGTGGGAGGCTTGTGTGTCATCATTGGCAGCAGAGGCATCGGGGAGTGGGGGGAAGAGGCCTGATGCAAACACGGGCAAGCCAAGACACAATGGGATGGAGAGGACATCTTGTTAGGATCGCTTGCCTCCCCTTCTTACTGCTGCTGTTAGCATAAGCCTCCAGCAAGCCTACCGTGAGCTCAGCAGTTGGGATTGTCTCTCTCATCCCCGTGCTTCTGCTGCTGCTGGTGTTGCATAAGCCTCCCATGAGCCAGGCAGTTGGGATCGCCTCTCTCCCTTTCCCTTGTGTCTTTGCCTCCCATTGCTGCCATTGGTGCCATGTAAGCCTCCCCTGTTCCAGGTGGCCACATGGCATGTCCGGATCACCTGTCTCTCTCCCCCCCTGATGCCTCTGCCTCCACACTCAGACTTACAGGTATCTGCGCTGCACCAAGGGGCCAATGAGCCTATTCCACGGGCTTGTTTTTGAAATAGGACTTAGATTAGGTCTACCCCACAAAAAAATCAGGTTAGGGCTTATTTTCGGGATAGGTATTTTCAGGGAAACACGATAGAATACTATTTTTTAAAAAATACTCTTCTTAGTTCAAATACTTTGTTAAGTATTTTTTTCGTAGTTTTAAAAACATTATTGAATGAAATGGTCTTTGTGTAATAAAGTTGACAATTTTTATAGCAGTATTCAGAACTTTTTTATTCCATCTCCCAAGAGTTTTGGATGCCAAGGCCTTTCTGTAAATAAAGCAATGTGTTGTAACCATATTAGGATTTTCTTTTCTTACAACCATTGCCAACCATTAATGGATCACCATCAATTCAGATGCCAACAAAATTTATCCAAGATAGATGTTTTGTTTCCAGACAAAACATTAAATGCATGTTTCATATAGTTCTTTACAGCAGAAAGTTTTCTACAATTTCATCACCATTTACAAGTCTTACAAATGCCTTAAAATGACATTTATTGGTGAAAATCTGTGAACTCATCAATTTGAATAGAAAAGCTTCAGTTTATCACACAAAGTTATTCAGCATCATGTGACAATGTCATCAATATATTCACTTATTGTATGGTTTGGAACTTTTTCAATTACCCATATTGCATCTGGTACAAACATTTTGCCATGACTATTTTATATGCTGGCATGATTACTTTCTCACCCAAACTATAACTTATCCTTTGCTATGGAATAAGTTTTGCTACTAAATAATTTGCTTCTTGGCCTGTTTTAAAGATTCTAATTTTATTAACAAAAACTTTACTGTTTTATGATTTCAATAGCTGTTTAAAATAATCAGAACTTTTACTTGTCATATGATTTGTAGTTAAGTTTCTTTTAAATTAGCCATTGCAGCATTTCTAAGTTGTTTGCCACAGATGAGGCACAATAGAATAGGACAATTTGGATCAATCCGCATAAAGCCCATTAATGCTCAATGTAAAGACCAATTTTATTTTTAGCCCATAGAAATGCCTGAGAAGATTTAAATTCTTTATTATCATTATCATGATTAAACTTATTAGTATTGGAATAAAATTACTAGATGAAAACTATAGGGAAAAGACATAGGAGGGAAAGAATGACATCACAGATTAAGTTGGAGGAGTCCATTGATTTCTTGAAAAATGCACTTCACCCTTCCTGCAATTTATCTGTCCCATCCCATAATATAGAATTCACTTATTATCGATGGTGTCCCCTATCTTGCTTGAAAAGTTAAGAGTGTATTTAAACAATCTTACAGCATACTACCAGATAACTCACAAGGAATTGTAGTTAGATTTTTGTTCTATCTCTGCTCGTAGCAATAGCGCTTAGATTTATAAACCACTTCATAGTAATTTACAGCCCTCTGTAAACCTAAGCAGTTTACAGTCTATTTTCCCCAATAATCTGGATCTTCATTTTACCAATCTTGTAAGAATGGAAGGCTGAGTCAACTTTGAGCTAATTAAACTTGAAGTGCCAAACTGCTGGCAGTTGGAAGTCAGCAAAATTAGCCTGCAATACTGCATTCTAACCACTGCGTCACCATGGCTCATCACTTCAGAGAGTGTTGCATTAATTTTTTAAGTAAATAATGATGTCCCTGGGAAATCAAGTGACTTTTCATGGAACCCTAGGATTCCACAGAACCCTGATTGAAAAATCCTGGTTTACGATGCTCTTTGGGCACCCATTTATTTTTTATTAAATTTATTTAGGTTATGCTTGCTTTTGGCCAATTTCATTCCTTTTCCTATTGATGAATTTTGTTTTGGTCATTGGATGGTATGTTGCGGAGGAGGACATAAACAAAGCAATGTTGCACCAACATGTCACAGATTCTGTTCCTTTTGTACATGTGATGTCATGATTGTGAACAAAAGGGATGGAGCTTGTTGTACAAGACAATACTTTTTTCTCTCTCAGCGCTGCCCTTGTCCCCCTGCCCTTTCTCCCTGTGAATAGCCTCATTATCTCTTGGTAACCAATCATTTAATGGCAACACATATTTAGCAATACTACTTATTATCATTAGCTTCTTTCTTGCCTGCCTTCTTTTCTGGGTTACCTTTCCACATATTACACCAATGGTACACAGACCAAAAGGATTATTGGCAATGTGGAAGGGCAATCCTGGAAAAATCTCAAGTGATGGTTGACTCATTGTGATACCAGAACCTAGCATTATATGTAACTGAAATACTAAAATCAGAATATAATTTGATATAGGTAAATTTGGGGGGGGGGCAAATTGGCTTGATTATGAATACAATTTAAAAAGTGCTCATATTTTACATTTTGTTTATAGTATCTATTCCCTTTCGTGTTTTCATTTATCATGTTACCGCTGGCTCTGATGTGTTTACTTTCAACACTTTACAGTTCCCAAATATGAAATGAAACACTATGATTTTAACTTTATTAAAAATTATAATCTATAACAATGTAGTCTTTTATAAATTACAAAGAAGCACTCTGAAATGATCCAATCTAGGAACTATTAAGATAGACTCTTTTAGTTCTCATTTGAGATAAACAAATTCAAAAATTAATGGGTAATCATCTAAAATTAGCTATATACATTCTGAATTGTGACTTAACTTCAACTTCTGATTTTCAGGTTAAAGATCGGAGAATAATGGAAAGTCTCTTGTTGGACTAAGTAGATATAATGTATTATAGTCTTCAAACAAATGCAACATTTCTATATACCATTTAAATAGTAAATGGTGCTTTTCATGCTGATGTGTGTGTGTGTGTGTGTGTGTGTGTGTGTGTGATATTGACTGTCTAGCTACAGTAGCTTTTCCATACTTAAATTTAGTATGCCTATAACTCCCAATGTGATCTTTTCGTTAAGGCACCAGGCTAGAAACCAGGATACTGTGAGTTCTAATTGGGTAGGCTGCTACCAGTTCTCCCCGGTTTGGGCGAACCGGTTTTTAATTTTATGGCTGGTTTGGCAAACTGGCAAATCCCACCCCTGGCTGGCCCCGCCCACCCCTCTCCACCCAGGAGTCCCCACAAGGCCCGTTTTGGATCCCAGGTAAGTGCAGGGCCCCCCGCGCAGCCTCGGGGAGGGTGGAAAAATGGGCCTCCCGGAAGTTCCAGAAGGCTGGAAACGGGCCTGTTTCCAGCCTCCGGATAGCCTCCAGAGCCAGAGGAAGCTGTTTTCACCCTCCTGGAGGCTCAAGGAAAGTCTCCGGAGCCTGGGGAGGGTGAAATATGGCCGTCCCGGAAGTCTGGAAGGCCTCCAGAGTCCAGGGAGGCTGTTTTTGCCCTCCTGGAGGCTTAAAAAAAACCTTCAGAGTCCAGAGAGGGCGAAAACGCTCCCCCTGCCATGATGCAGGAGACTGACTAGGCCATGCCTACTATGGCTACGCCATCCCAGCAACCGGACAGAGAACCAGTTGCTAAATTTTTTGAAGCCCGCTCCTGGTTCTAATCCTGCCTTAAGCATGAAAAATCAGTTGAATGACATTGGATCAATCAGCCCAATTCACCTCATAAGGTTGTTGTGGAGAAATAGAAAGAGGAGTTCACTGCCTTGAGTTATTTATAAAAATAATAAAGATGAGATATTAATTCATTCAGTCAATCAATACGTTCTACTTGCTGTATATTTTGAGAGCTGTAGCCCCCCTTTTGTAACAAGGGAAGGATAGTAGTTATTTTTGTCATAAATTATCTGTATGAAGAATGTTTTTACTTAGCATTACATTTAATTTAACTTTATTATTTGATGTACTGGAGTAAATATGTTTTCAATGTTACTTTAAATTATTAAAGCTAAAAATTAATTTTTAAAATGCAATCAAATTATGAAACTTTTTGAATTTTGGCTGAAGTCTGCAAAAATCTGTACATACCCCTAATGGCTTCTTCAAATATACAATGACATTCAAAGGATGTCATGTTGATTTATATTTTTGACTTTACATCACTATTTACAATGCGTACAAGGAAACACTAGGTAGAGATTGAGCATAAGTAATTTTTAAATTTTGCAACAAATCAAAGTAAAGATTTGATTTGCACTTACGATCACAAAGATTTATAAATAATTATCATATAAATATTATTTAGTATTGTATTCATAATCTGATTTCAAGATATAAAATTCCAGCTCATCCGGTCCATCTGAGGCTGGGGGAATTAGATGACCATCTTCAGGGCCACACAGAAGAATTTGTTGAACACCTGTCAGATAAAATTACTCGGATTTGTATCAGTTAGAATCCATCCGTGGTGCATGTCCTTATGGATGCCTGAGGAGATGATTTGCCCAGTAATTTGGGAACTATTTGATCCTGTTGGATCTAAGGAAGTTGCACTCTACAGTGTCAGTGCAGCCCTTTGTCAATTAGATCCTTCTGGCTGGTGAAAGCCTTGAGGACAGTGAAATCCATCAGCAGGTGGGTTCATGCAGCAATTAATTCCTCACTGCAAGAGGGGACATTCCCAGGAACTTTTAAAGAGATCCTGATATGTCATCTCATAAAAAAAAAATCACCTAACACCTCCCGCAAAAATCTGGACAACTTTTCTCCAGTTCCTCCATCTTTCCTTTTTAGGGAAGGAGGTAAAAAAGGTGGTTGCTTCACATCTTCAGTGGGTCCTGTATGTAACCGGTTTTCTGACCACCTTTTCACGATTCCTCTTGGCTATAGGATAGACACAGTGTTGGTCACTCTTAAGAACGATCTCTGGCATGAGCCAGATGGAGATAGTACAATCATTCTCACTGCCCTTGACCTCTTAGTGTCTTTCCATACCAGAGGTGGTATTCTCTGGTATGGAAAGACAAGGACAGTGAGAATGATTGTACTAGCAGGTTCTGACCAATTCTGGAGAACCAGTAGAGGAAATTTTGAGTAGTTTGGAGAATCAGCAAATACCACTTCTGACTGGAGATTTTACAGTATCCTTCCCCTGTCACGCCCACCAAGCCACGCCCACAGAACCATTAGTTAAAATTTTTTGAATCCCACCACTGTTCCATACCATTAACCATGGTATTCTTTTGGACCATCTATGTGACTTAGGCTGGGCAACACAGTTTTGCACTGGTTCAGTTCCTTTCTCCAAGGTTGGTGCCAATCAGTGTTGATAAGAGAATGAGAGCTCTCTTGCTTGCAGCATCTCACAGAACTTGGTACTGTCTCCTATTTAACATTTGCGTAAAGCTGCTGTGTGAGATCATTTGTCACCATATTGAGATATCATCAATATATTGATGATGCTCAACTCTACATCTCTACACCTGGTGATTCAAATGATACTGTCTCTACCCTCTCATGGTGTCTTGAGGCTATAAGGACCTGAATAGTAGAGAACAGGCTTTGACTGAACCCTGGCAAGACCAAATTACTTTGGGTGCATGGAGTCTCAAGTTCCAAGTTTTTAATCATCCTTAGTTCTGGATGAGATTGTACTATTCCATTCATATCCAGTTTGCAACTTATTCATCCTGGACTCATGACTTCTGATTGAACAACAAGTGGAGTGAATAACTAGGATAATTTTTACACAGTTCTGGTTTGTGCATCAGCTGCAACCCTTCCTGGATCATTACTCCTAGTGCTCAGTTACTGAAGCCTAGTCATCTCTTATTTGGACTACTGCAACACACTGTACATTGGGCTATGCTTGAAATCCATTTAGAAGGTTTAGCTGGTTCAAAATGCAGCATTAAAAGTAGTCTTGGGACCCCTAGAATTGCCCATATTATACCTACCATGAACTGTACAGGCTACTGGTCTGTTTCCAGGTGCAGTGCAAAGTTTTCCTTATGATTTTTAAAGTCCCTAATGACAAAGGGGAACCATCATCTGCTAGGACTCATCTCACAAAGAGCCTACTGCAGGTACCATTGGTCAAAGATCTCTGACTATAAAGATCCAAAATAAGAGACTTCTCTGCTGTAGCAACCTTTGGAACATCCTATTTCCCAGGTGAGATCTGCCTCCACACTCCTATACTTTCATGAGAACTGAAGATCTAGCACTACCAATTGGCTTAGGGATCCAATGGAGGAATACCATAATGGAAGTGGTTCCTAGATTGATAGCAAACCCCACCTCCCACCTTACTTCCTGCTTCTCCTCTGGCCCATCTTTTATTCTCACATTGCTGTATTTTCCTTGTTTTCTTTACATTATTTATTCTATTGTGATATTTACACTTCTTTTCATTTCTCCATTTTTGTTTTGTAAGGCATAATCTCACAGTGAATTAGGCAGAAAATAAATTTATCAAATAAAATAATGCTAGCAAATATATAAAATAAATTATGTTTTCTTTCATATAAGTTTTATATGTAGTGTCACAGAGTTTACTTCTATTAGTATCAAGATTATTGAGAATGTCATTACAACTTTTCTGAATAAATTCATGTACAATTCTGTAAATAGAGCCCTAGAAAACCTTTTGCAATATTTCTAGAGTTGCAATACTTCTCAGATAAATTTAGTTAGGAACTCTGTTCCCATCTCTGCTTATTTAAGATTTCAAATACCAGCTTATCTCATACACTGTAACATATCTCTAATAAAAGTAATTCTTGATTGTGGATAAAGGTTTGAAGCAGAATTTTAGTTGTTAAGCAATGAAATCATAAATTATGATATCACATGATTGCATCACTTAGCAATAACAATCCTGGCAGTCCTGATTGTTGTCCTGACTCTAGATGCATGAATTGCTACAAAGGACAAAATCCCAGGTAAGGAGTAAAGGAATGCCATAAAGGAAAGGGGAGGCCCTGCCGGAGGGCGGCTGGCACATTGTGAAGCCCTTCTCTCTGGGAAGGCCTAACAGCCAAGGCAAAGTCGCCATTCCCCAGGCAGAACAAAGGGGCCTTTTGGGCAAGCTAGCCTCAGCCCAGCCATGTGGAAGCCATAGTTACTTTTGCCATCCTGTTCTCTGAAGCCTCTGGCATGTTGCACTTTGCAATCCCAGTCTGACCTTTGCCATTTTCTTGCTCCCAAAGCTGACAAGACATGCCTGACCTGGCCCTTCATGAGGCATCAATTGGCTACATGAAGTCATCCTAAGGTCTCACAAGGAAACCACTCTATGCAACCTGGGGAAGAAAGCCTTGTGTAGCCAGCAGTTACCTTACAATGGACCAGGCTGGATATACTTGGTCAATAGTAGGAGAAAGAACATAGTAAAGATTAGCTACGGCATCAGGGACCACGGAGTGCAGAGAACAAAAAGAGCATAGATGAGTTGATGGAGGAGTTGAAGTTCAGGCTGCCAAGTGCATGGAGATGCTGCAGTGGCCATAATTTAGGGACTAGTCATAAATCCATTCTTTTAATGCCACCATAAATTCAAGTATTGAATGAATATTCGTAAGTCAAGGACTATCTGTAGTTGCCACCCCAATTAGAAAAACAAATTACTTTTTCAAAGGTTCTGACTTGGTGATCAAGTTGTGAAGACACTTTTTATTTGATAGAGATTTAATTTTTGGCTGAAATAGGTATTTTATTTAAGGAAAAAATGAAGAGATTTAAAAAGTTCATGTATTAGTATATATTTAATATATTTTAAAATATTTTTCCATCATAATTAACAAGTAAAGCCAGAATCTTTGCTGTTTTTACAAGTTGGTTGGCTGCTGTAGAAGGGGAAAAGAGGAAGGGAAAAAAGGAATTTTTTCAAGCTTGTCCGGATTGCAATTGATATTTTTGCTTCACAGAGATTGTTTATCTTTTAACTTTAAATTTAGTTGTCATTTTCCATTCCAACAAACTTGACAGAAGGCAAAACATTTCTAAAGATGGGATGTAGGAGTTTTCTTCACTTTTGTTTCCCACTTCCTTCCACCTATCTGCCAGTTTAATAATTGTCTACCTTTTGTTGAGGTTCAACCAGCTATGACTGCTATTGATGCCCTCAAGTGATTTAAAATGTGATGGTAGATATATTCAAAACTTTAGACTAAAACTTAAAATGGAGTAATAGAATGTAAAAATGAAATTCAGATGCAGAATTCTGCATTTAAATTTTAAAGATGTTTCTAAAGAAGCGTGATTTGGCTGTAATTGGAAATTTGCAATCTGAACATGTTAATAAAAATACTCTTTTATGCTGCAGGTAGTCCTCAATTTATGATGATAATTGGGGACTGGGATTTCCAATGCTAAGTAATGCGATCATAAACTGGGATCACACTGTTTAGTCATAGAGAGAGCCCCAAAATTATTCAGCTGTTTTTTTATGGCTAAAGTGGGGCTAGAATTTCCAGCCAAGTGCTGTACCTACTACATCAAATTTGTTCTCATTGAAATAGGTTACAGAGATGATTGTGTGATTATGGGGTGCTGAAATCAATTGTGAGTGCAAACAAATTACAAAGTGCCCAGATTGCAATCATATTATATTGTGGGCAATACTGGGATGGATGGATCTTCAAGAACAGGTCATAATCACATCATCATTCAGCACTGTTGAAATTCTAAACATTTGCTGAATGAATCGTCATAGTTGGGGCACGGTCTGTAATCTGAGCTTACCTAGAGGACAGTGCCCCATTCTAAGTCCTGCCTCTTCACAAGGTTGAATACAAATTGCAATACTTTCAGAAGAAGAAAATAATCCCTGATTTGTTTAACCAGGTCTTTGAGGAGAAAGTTGACATTGATTTGTTAATTCTGGAAGGAAAATGCTGATGTGGCAATGTTTTACAAAATATTATTCTTATAAGAAAAAGAAATTGAAATAAATAGAAAAAATAAATTGAAAATAAATTAAATAGACTATGATAATAGGCAGATAACTTTTGTTTGAAAATTAGAAGAAATGTCTTGATACTGTGAGTGGTTTCACCTTAGAATCTATGACTTTTGGAAACATATCTCCTTTGGTACAGTTCTTTTTGCTGGGATTATCTCTTTTTTTGTTTCTTGCAAGAAGTAGTAGTTTGGCAAAATGGCTCACAAACCTCCTTTGATTTGGGTTCCATAATTGTTCAAAATATATATTGTCATATGTGACTGTTTTAGTACAATTTTAGAATCTTTTCTGGCATTGTCAACAAGAGGAAAACATTATGCAGCTGCAGCTCCTGAGCTAGTCAGGTATTGCAGCCGGTAAAAAAAAAATCTCTGCCTGCAATTCATGTGAAACACGTACCATAAGACAAAGCTTCTGACAATTTGTGCAGTGGTTCTGTAAAGTACCCAGAGAGAATTCAAGTCTAGACTCAATCATTTTTCATGTTTGGTGGAGGCGAATAAGTAAGGAACAGAAGTGTTCAATATTGTACAGAGGTAACACTGAATCAAAGATGTTCTTTCTCGTTTCTATATTGAAATGAAGCCTGAAATAACAGCAGCAGCAGCAGCAGCAGTAGCAGCAGCAGTAGCAGCAACAGCAACAGCAACGGCAGCGTTAAGAAATCATGCACAAAAAAGGGAATTTTGAAAGCTACAGGCATAGGATTCTCTGAGTGATTCTTTTCTAAGTTCAGTGCAGGTAATATAAAACCTTAAACTAGGAAAAGATTCATCTCTGTGATGCATTTTAGTGATATAGGGATGCTAACGACAGAGACATTTTGTAATTATATATTCAGCTGAAATAGAAGGAATTGATTTACTTAAAGGAACACACATTCACATACACTGTTTCATCAGCCGCAAGGGCACATTTAACAAAATTGCTTGGCTGAATGTTTTTTGTACCTGTTCTCCTTTTCTGGGGATGGAGAGTAAAGAGGAATGGCCAGTGTCTCAGAGGAAATGACAAGACAGACTGAAGCTCGGTGAGACCCTATACTGAGTGTTATCTGCTGTCCTCTTCATGCAGTGCTGTGGGTTGGCACACCGGCGGCGAGTACGGGTTTCGTATGTAAGTTTCTGATTGTTTTAGAATGGTGCTGATTGTGGAGCTGAACATAGCATATTTGGTGATGCAGTTTGCTTCATGCAGGTGCTTTGAGACATGTTTGTTGGGTGAAACAGCCACTTGAGCAATTTTTTTTTACACAGACCTTAAGAACCATTTGAACAGGTAATTCTGAAAAAAATAATAAATAAGGAGGGGATCATAAAAACAATTTGATAACTGACCTTTCTAACAAAGATGGCAGGATTAATTTAATGTATGTGTATGACAATTAGGATAATCTCTATAAATCCAGTTGAAATTTTTCAAGGAATAAATGGAATTGAGAAAACTAGGATCAGCATTCTACTATATGAGAAAACTGCATTTTCCTTTATTTTCCAATGAAATCAGCATAGTGGCAATATATGGCATAAGTGTTTAATCAGGTTCTAGTATTTTCTAGAATAGAGATACCAATCCTCTATTGCAAAATGGCTGTTGGAAAAATATATTTTCCTGTGAAATTTAGCAGTAATATGTATTAATTACATGGAATTGAAATACTGGATAGTTATTAGAATGTGCATGGCATACAGTTAGCTCATATAGCATTTAAGTAAATTATGCTATAACTTACTTTTTCATCACTGTAAAAATGCAATAGAAAAATAAAAGTTATGGAATATGACTTACATAGGGTTTCATTATTTTTTAAACTAATAATTAGGTCTTAATTAGAGAAAAATGATGCAGTGTTTTTGATAACACATTTTATTTCATTTATTATTATGGAGCAATCAAAATCAAAATCATTTAAAATTGTTTATTTTCCAACCTTTTAAAATAGGATTTTGTTCTTTGTAATAGGTAATTTTTATTTTATATTTAATGGGTGATGCAACAGTTGACATAATGAGTTCCTCTAATTATGAGATAATAGATAAGGAAATAAAAAGGAATTAACTGATTTATACACTGATTCTATATAATATGATCTAAATAATGAAACAATTGAAATAAAAGCCATACTATTGATTAAAGATAGTAGTCAATATTTTTATAAACTAAATACTTAATCTTATATAATTGCAACTTCAACTTTTCATTACTATTAATATAGATGTGAGGCCCACATAACTTTGTAGGCAATATAAAACAGCACTGTCATATTTCAGAAAAACTACACATTATTTTTAACCAGTGAATTTTCTGAACTATTTTTAGGGATAAATGCCACATTATGCCACATTAATTTAGGTGAAACAACTAAATTGATACATTAATGTGTCACAAATGAAATTTAGGATTTCATCTACAATGGTAGGCCAAAATGGAAATGGTGTTGCATTGTAGTTTTATGTCATGACTACATGAAAGTCTGAAAAAGACATAACAAAAGACATTACTGCTATTATTAGCACTGCTCACCACACAGATTGCAAGCTTGTAATTATGATTATCCTATGTTGGGCGTTAGCAAAATTTCTTTAGATTGGTGTGACAGGTTCATATTAAAAATAATTTAAAGTAAGGCCTTTTGCAAATATTTTGATCATTTGCTTAAATCTCATCATATTTTCCCAAATTACAATTACTTAGTAAAACTACACTTCTTCACAAACTACCAAACTGACCTGTTTAAAATTTCTCATCTAACTTGGAACAATATATATTTACAAGTACTATAGTAATTAATATTTCTCCATAGGTTTACTTATTTCCATGATTTGAATTCTTATTATGGGTTATATCCTTTATATAGTTATATTCTCCATGGATAGTAAACACCAGATAAATTCTATGGATATGGTTTTTAAGGAGACTAAAGGTAATCTATTCCAACCTCATCATTCTGACAGGGAGGGAGGGAGGAAGGAAGGAAAGTAGATTTGTCCAATATCTGCGGCAAACTTGTAGCTGACACACTTGTAACTGGTTTTGAACTTGTAGTTACATTCAAATGATAATTTTACTTCTTTGTCTTTTTAAGGTATGGTATAATCAATTATACTAATATCCACATTAGATGGTAAACTGAGAACATTTGGGAAATTTTAAAAATGAACTTCATAGTAGGTATAGTTTACCAATATATTTTGGTGAATGCTATGGTATATACTGTGTTGTCCAAACAGCAAAATTAGTTGATTCATTCTGAAAATAGGAATGAGAATTATACATCATTTATATTAAGTCAGGAGTGTCAAACTCAACACCTGCTGGTCGGATCCGGCCCACAGGATGCATAAAACTGGCCACGGGGCCGACCTGGAAATAGCAAAGGACTGACCTACGGTGCCTCTGACAGCCAAAATGGGCCATTCATGATCCCCCACGCTCTGTTTTGGTCAGCAAGGTGCTGCAGGAAGCTGTCCAGGCTGAGAACAGGCTGTGAGGGGGTGGTTGTGTATGCCCCCACACCCCATTTTGGCTGGCAAAGTGCTGCAGGAGACCGTCTAAGCCAAGAATGGGTCATGGGGGCCGTGCACGACCCTCCCATGCCCCATTTTGGCTGGCAGGGTGCTGTAGGAGGTGTCTGTCCTATGTCACCCCCGGCCAACTCACAGAAGTACAATGCTGATCTGGCCCTCAAAGAAATCCAGCTTGATACCCCTGTATTAAGTGATCTGAATTTTCCAAGATTCTGTGTAACTATATTTGACCATTGCTGTACAAGACATTAGCAGGCTCAGGAAAAACTCAATGGTATATCTTCCTTCTTACTCTCTTTTCCTCCCTACAATGTTTCTGGCTGAACATAAAAAGTGGGCAAGAATGCAAGAATGACTTGAAGTAAAAATGGTTTCTAGCAAAAAGCATCATAAACTGCAGTCACATATGGGATGATGCAAATAAAGATAAATGCAAGTTGGTTGCCAAAATTCAATCACATGACCATGGCGGGGAAGGGTGGATATCAAAATTTCAAATATGAATCATAATTATCTTTTGGGGGATGTGTTGTATCCTCAAATGGTCGCTAATGATTGGATTATTGGTATTGAAAGAGGGCAATGGCTGCTTTGAGATAATTTCATCTGGTAGCCTTTCCATTTCTAACATTCCAGAGATCAGTGAAGAATATAGAATGCTTATAAGTTCACTGGGAAAAACCACAAGCCCAAAATATTTTTTTTGTTTCTTTGAGATGGACCAACTTAATTAGTTCACAAGGTGCAGATCAATAATAATATGAAGCAAATGATTTAACTATGACAAAGTTATAATATACCATATGATGCCTTCACATACAAATCATATTGCATTTGGTCTAAACTGAAGTCCAAATTCAACATGTGATTACATACAGATATGGGTCCTGAGGGCCACTGGTCATCATGAGCATCCTGTGATCATTATGGAGGCCCAAAGCAACTTATCATTACAGAGATGTGGTTGGAAAACAATACTAAAAATTAAAATAGAACAGAATTAGCAAATATACCAGATAATATTTAGCTTTTTCAAAGGTCTGTTTAAAGGGAAAGAATACACTAATCATTGACACATATCTTGCAACAACATGGCTGTTTCAGTGTATTCTTCCAAAATGCCATGTTTGTAATGAAATATCTCATTTTCCTATGGACAAGCATTAGAACTCAAATCAGTGAAGGATTCCAGACGATTTTTAAAAGTTGAAAGGTGTGTGGAGGAATATAAGAAAAATGAAGCACGTAAAATATTCAGATCCTGTGCCTTTTAGACATATGTAACAATACATACTGTAAAAAGAAGTACTGAATATGCAAATATGTATAAATAAATTAAACTCTGAATTGGCTATAAAAATTATTTTATCTTTGAAAGGACATTTATAAAACAATGTTCAACTGGTTGCTGTTGTGAAGTTAATAAAAAATCAGTGAATATTGCCTATGCTAAACACAGCAATTTGGGTTCCAAATCTAAATTGCCAACCAGTCCAAAATGTATTCAGATACTAAGTTTAGTTTCAGGAAGACTAACTGCATTACAAGATAAGGGCCTAAGACAGTATTTCAGAAATTTGATAATAATTATGTAAATCAAACAGGTGGAAAAAGACTCAGAAAAGAACACTATAGTCTTTGCTTTAACATAGTTGAATAAGACTGTTTTAAAGAAGGAAGAATCACATCTAGGTGGCAGCCCCAAATCCGATTCAAGATGGGATGGAGAGTTTAGTTGGAAAGCTGACGCTAGGTAGATAATTCTGATATGTAATAAAAAATTAAGTTCAGCTCTGTTTTTCTTTTACATCTAAATCAGGATATTACTGAACACACTGTTTTTGAATGCAGTAGGGGAGAGAATAAGGAACAGTGAGTTTAAGTCGATTCTTAATAAGATAGAAACAGAGGTGAGTAGAAATAGAGATAGAAATACCTGAATCTAAGGAAAGTAGGAATGATTCTCAAACATTTTGATTTCTGTAGCCCTTTACATTCTTAAAAATAATTGAAGACCCCAAAGAAATTTACTCTATGTAGATATCTATCAATACTTACTGTATTAGAAATTAGAATTGAAAAATTTTAAATTATTTAATTATTTGACTTCTCTGATAGCATCTCAGTGACTCCTAGGAGTCCCTAGACCATACTTTGAGAAGAATTGTTCTACAGCATTGATGGTGAACCTAGTCCACGGTGTTACAAATTAAGACATGCCTAACTTGACTCTGCTGGTATAAACCTCCCCCCAAACAAAAAAGAAACATTTCTCTATCTTCTCTCCTCCTCCTCGCCTGCAACTAGGCCACTCTTAACATCAACCCTCTTTTATAGCCTCAAGGCTGGCCTTGAGGTAGAGGCCCATGCCTCAACTTTAGCCCTAGAGCCACTGCTGCCACTCAAAAAAGGCTGCCTCATGCTAGTGAGCCTTGAGGGAATGGTGGAATTGTCTCCACAGTCTACACTTCTAAGGATCTGTTGAGGATCCCTTACTTTTAGTTGCTATTTGTATTTCTGCTGGCAAGTCCTGGTGGCCTACTTGAGGCTGATTTGGGTCACATAAGACTTCATTCTTGAGGCAGCTTTGGAGAATGCTCTTTGGTGGCCTCCAAAAATCATATGAAAGCACACCTCATTCTTGTGCAATTTTCAGGACCTCCAGAGGATCATATCCTTCTCTGGAAGGTTCTGAAGGCTGGATGAGAGAACATCTCATTTTTGCATGACCTATTCAGGCTTTGAAAATTGCATTAGAATAGAGCATGCTATCAAGAACAGTAACTGGGATTGGTGAATGCTAGTATGTCAACCAAAGTGTTGTGGCATGTTACTTATGACACATGTCATAGGTTCACCATCACTCTTGTGTAAGAACATGTTTGCAGTCTGGAAGTGCTCATTAAATATGGCATTGCCACTGTAGGATTGTAGTGTAATAGTTGTATAACAATATATACTTAGTGTCACATCTAGCTTGGTTGGGCTACTTTTTCAAAATACAGGTAGTCTTTGATTTACAACAGCAAAGTCATGTGACCACACTACTTAGCAACAGTTCTAGCAGTCTTGGATGTCATCCTTCAGTGAGGACTGCATTGGACATTAAGCAAAACTTAATGTGACTATGATTTCCAACTTCCTGCCATTGTCTTTGGTTTGTGGGTAGCTGGCAAGAGAAGTTGGAAATAGCAGTCACATGACTTTGCTTGCTGCAGTATCATAATTATGAGTCAAGCCTTGACAGCCTAGTTCATAATCATTTGATTACTGGAATGCTCCAATGGCCATAACTCTAGGATTAGTTGTAAAAATTAATTGATTGTGAATCAGTCTAAATGAAATGATTAGCCAGTTCAAATTACTCAAATGACAGCCTAGAAAATGCACAAATTGTCCCAGCCAGCAGGTCCTTGCAACGAGGCAGCCAGACGTGGCCCTCCCTTATTGCTGCTTTTGTCCAAAGTACCTGGCACCATTTCAGAAGCAACGTTCAACATGGAGCAAAGGAGGAGGCAGAGTTCCCAAAAGTTGGCAGGGCTTGTCTGGAAAGGACAGGCAAGGAGAAAGAGCAGAAGAAGAAAGGATGACCAATAAAAAGGTACCTAATCTGGAGAAAGCAAAGGAAAATACTGATGTGACTACTGCCTGCTCAGCAAGGAGAAAAGAAAAGAAAAAGAAAAGCTGACTTCTAATGGCTTTTATTGATAATCAGCTTCCTAGGGTCTGGAGCACTGATAGTCAACCTGGTCCCTACCGCCCACTAGTGGGCATTCCAGCTTTCATGGTGGGCAGTAGGGGTTTTGTCCCCTACTTTATAAATCACCATTACTGTGGAACCGGTGGGCGGTTAGAAAATTTTACTACTAACAGAGATACAAAAGTAGGCGGTAGGTATAAAAAGGTTGACTACCCCTGTTCTAGAGTATATTGTCCTATGTATGATTTTTTTTAAAAAATTCAACACTGACTGAATAAAATACTGGCATTGCATTAATAAAGAAATGTTGCCTGCTAAAGGACTAATGTTTCACCATAAAAACAAAACCCTTAACAAATCTTCATTTTTGAGTCACAAATATTTTTTTTATCAAAGTTTAGAAAGGTTTCAGTTCCTCTTCTTGTGTGGCACTTGTGATTATTTTACATTCCAACTCCAATTAAGTTATGATATAAATTGGTCATAGAAGCACTACTTTTACTGTCTTGCCTGTTTTGTTTTGCTTCCCAGTAGTTTTTTAACTACCTCTGAACTTTTAACAATTTTGTAGACTATGTGATTTGCTACTGAGCAGTGCCTTCTCTCCAACAGTTTCTGTCTGCATTGTATTGGTACTTTATATTGTTTTTCACGGATTCATAACTTCAAAAACAAAAAAGGCAAATATTTCATTACCAGGTCTGAGTAATATCATTAGTGCTTTGATTGTGGTATCTAATCTGATGAAATATCTGGAGGAAAGTAGTTAAGCTCAGCGAACTCCAAATCCAACAATTCACCCTAGACTATTATTATTTCATTATTATTTAATACTAAAAGATCAAATCTATTAGTTTGTTAAATAACCTGAAACTATATATTTTTAAATTGCAGTTTTGGAATATTTCATTTTATTGCTTTGTTGCTTTTATAATGCTTTGAGCACTAATATAAAACAGAGTTTCATTTAAATTGATATCCATATTAAATACAATATAGATTTATGGTTCTGCTTAAAAACTTCTGGATTTTTTTGAATTTTCAAAAATGTGCATATGATCTAAAATGCGATCAGTCCTCTTGCACAAGTCCTAAAATTATATAAGTGCATGTTTTCAATCTATGCTGTATTTGACCTTTATTTTTCAGCTAGCTCTAGAATGAAACGTTCTAAACAGCTAACTACAAAACTGCGGGGTTCAAAAAATGCACGTTAATGCATTGTTATGTTGATTTGGAATTAGCAGACAATTTTGTCAGTCTATTCTTGTTTTAAGGATTTAATACTTTGACTGCGAGTGATTAAATATCAACACTTAAGTTCTGAAATATAATTTTGCTTATAGTTCATCAGAAACTTTGCTTTAATTTCTAATTAGGAAAAAAATGGACCTAATATATTTAGTTTTCTCTTTTAAAGAAACTATGTCTGGTTTGCCCCTGCCTGAAAATGGATTCTTCCAAATGTTAGGTGAAAATAGTCTGGCCTGTTTGCTTAGTGAGAATGCAGAGGTCTTGTTGTATAATCCGATTTCAATCAGCTCACACTAATCACCACTGATAGTTGCAAAATTTAGCCTGGATCTGCTTTTGTAATCTAGATAGACAGAAGTGAAAGGAGAGAACGGATGCAAAAAGAAGGAAACAGAGAGTCTGATTTTTCAGTTTTTGCTTTGTCTTCTGGGGCTTCTCTTGAAAACAAGTCCTATTGGTTGTTAGGTTACCAGCCTTTTCATTGTGGAGATACATCAACAACAGGTGCACTGTGAGGCGGCAGCAGTCCTTGTAAAGGGAAATGTGCAGGAGGTAGCAACAGGTATATACAATATATCTGCTTGTATTACATTATTTATGGAAACTGAGATCTTAATTCTTTTTATATGTCAGTAGTATCCTGGAATTCTGAAATATTTAAGTTAAGCAATAAATTCTACTGCAAGCCAATTTCATTAAGCTCTGAATATTATTTGACTTTAGCATTTATTTTATAAATCTTGGGTAAGTTAAATTTCAGAGATTTTATTAATCTATACAATATTTTTGAGCATAAGAAATAATAAACTTCAACTGAAGTTTTTGATTCTGATTTTTTACATTTGTTATATCAACTTTTGAGATATTTAGAAACACACCAAAAATCCAGTTTGTGTGTTTAGTTTTCAATTTTCTTGATGGGATGAAATATTAAGAAGAAAAACGATTTTCTAAATTGTTCTTTTGTTTGATGTTACCTGTTCCTGCATCAACTTGGCTAAAAGACTTTATACATTTGGATAAGAGAAACATTTGAAACCTGACTTTCCATGCTGGTGGAGTTGTTGCTGGTCATCTCAGCTCTGCATGTTGCCATGCTAAAAACACCAAAGGGTAAAAATGTATCTTGGGTAAGTAGAAAAAGCATACCAAGAATATTATTCTAAATGTGTATTGCTAAACAAACACTGGTGAATAAAGAATCATTATATAAATACAGGTTTTTATTTTCATTATATGCTTAGGTTTACTTAGAAACTCAGTTGTAGAATGCAATACACACACACACACACGCACGCACGCACACACACGCGCTTGCGCGGGGCGGGAGGGAGAGAGAGATTTTGATAGACTCTATGTGGATGCATATATGCCTATTTATAATTGTTGGTAAACTAACTTTCTTGGCCTAATAGCTTTGTTAGTTTTAAACTAACAAAGTTTGCTAATAATCCTTTACCTGCTATAGTTTAGGGTTGATTGTCTTTTAAAGTACCCCGGTTACTACTGAAAATGTAGACTTGCAAATAGCAAATATATTTTGTCTCTTAATTCAATCATTCTTTGTAAATAAATATTAGATAGATAGATAGATAGAGATATAGATATATACACACACACACAAAATAGTGTCATAGAGATAATAGATACAGTACATATATACTTGCTTATACTTGGTATTGTCTTGCTCTGGCTAGTGGTATAAGTAATTTTGTATGTTGTGGTTTTGACCAACATACCTAAACTGTAAAATGCATTGCTATAGACTTCAAATCGTACATCTATACTGTAGTTTGCATAGTGAGATATTAAACCTTTTCATATTTTCAGTCACGTAATCAACTGTGGGGCATCTGCTTGCATTTAAATCATTTTTAAACTATTTTAGATCAGAATATGTATTGACTATACTAAACAGGGCAGCCATGCAATGCAATATTGTTTCAGGAGTAACAAGCACTTCAGATATTGAAACTTAGTATCAGTTAAACAATAAACTAGCTAATTTTTAGTCTGTTCCCTAAGAAGCATGAAAAAATACTTGTAGATGAGGGAACTCTTATTAATAGCTGCCTATTATTTCCCCATAAATCATGTGAAACATAGGATCTGTTACTTACCTTAATCACCATAGTTGCCTTCTTTTTTACATTAGGGATATTAGATTGTACTCAGTATTGCTAATATTAGGTTGTGTAAGTACAGCAAGGACATTCTGTGAAAGTTCTAATGCTTCTAACAACAGGTACATTTTTAAGAAGGCTGTACTATATTCAGGTCTCGTTTGTAATACAACAGTGGCAAAGATATGCAAATGGTGCATTGTGTGTGTGTGTGTGGATTGTATGGTAATTTCAGTAGTTTACATAGCATCTCTGTTTATATCATGTTGCTTATAATATTTTAAAAAAATAGTAGGGAATTACATTTTAGAATTTCTATCAATAACTGAATCTTTACTCCTGAGTTGCATACTAAATTGTAATATTCATGTACAAGAAGCCCACTTTTAAGTTTGACTGCCTATTCATATTTCTAAAAACATTCTGAATTACAAGGGCCAATCATATAACAAAATAGTAATTGGGATTGTGTTAGGAAGTAAATATATGAGAATGAATATGAATTTGAAATGGGTAAAGTTGATACAGACTTGAGTTTCATACTTCATTTTCCCAGAAAGAAAGGTTAATCTGTTTATATAACTCTGGGAATTGCACTCTTGATTACATGCATAGTTTTCTCCTCCTTTAATTTTAGTTATGGAGGACTAGCAAAATTTGATGATCTGAAACATTATAAATAGTTTATAAGAGTTTTTTTAGTTGACATTTGTTATGCTCTTATCATTCTTTATTTTGCTGGGCATGATTGTACTCTTGAGAGATTGTGGAAATTAAGAGTACAGGGACCTGTATTTTTTTCAGCTCAAGAATCACATGCATTTGAATGATATGCCTAAGAGCTGCATGCTTAAAGGTAGTCTGGGCCAAAATACAGAATTGCCAGAATTAAGGTAAAATGATTTAGTTCAAAAACAATTTCTCATTCAGAGAAACTTTGTAATTTTGGCTTTTACTGGGGGCTTTTCAAGGAAATCATTGAAGACTTCTTGGGGATACGTTTAACTCTGCACTCAGATTGTGCGATCAGATATTTCTAACACAACTAAAATGTGTAAGATGGTGAAAGAAAAATTAAATCCACAATCAAAATTTTTCCACTGATTCAGAAATATACTAGTTTTGCATAAATCTCCACCAGTTTTTCAATTAGAGTTAAGGATGTTTATGAAATGGTTAAGGACACAGAATGTATGTATAGTACATATAGTTCTTAGAGATCCGCAGAAAATGGTGTGCTGAATGGTAGGGCATTTTTTTTACCCTGCCAAAAAACAGCTGATTCTTCTTTCAAAAGCCGGGTTTTGCCAGGGTGCTCCCCAGATTTGAACAGGATTAACAAGGAATGACTCATAGCGGCCCTTGAATGACCATATGCTTGCCTGGGAAGAGAAAACTAGAGGATCGCAATTCTCAGTAAGAGCGACAGGAGGGTTGAATCTCTATCTTTTTCAGTTGCTGCCTTGTATTTTTAGGTACAACTCTGTTTTTAATGTCAAAGTTGTTAATTGTTAATCGCCTAGGTCTGCAACCTTAAACATTCAAAGAGCCATTTGGTTCCATTTCCCACAGAAAAGACTGGGAGCCACAAAACCTGGGTAGGCCTGGCCAATTCAATGTCACTCTCACCCAGTCACATGACCTCCCCCAGGCATGCCTACCCAGGATTCATGGCTCGGTGTTTTCTGTGGAAAATGGGTCTCTCTCTCTCTCTCTCTCCCTCCCTCCCTCCCTCCCTCCCTCCCTCTCATTTCTATTTATCTCTTTTTCCTCTCCTCCTCTTTTCTCCTTCCTTCCTTTCCTTTTCTCACTGAATATGATAGCAAATCCAAAATAAAGATTAATGGGAAATTGCTTCTCTGTAATCTTTCAGAGTGAACTCTTAAGTTGATAGAAGCTGGCAAGACTACAGCAATAGCATATATTTGATTTTTTCAGTTTGACAATAAATACATTATCCAAAATTATAAATAATGTTATTTTCAATGCATTGCATCTGTTTTATTAGACTTGCTTCCAATTTTGCCTTCTTCTGATTCGAAGATATCTACTTTTATCTTAAGTCTGAGTCATCCTTTTCCTTCCGATCCTTCTCTCATTTTCCTTCCATTCTCTTCCTCCCCTTTTCTTCCTTCTCTCTTTTTCAGATATGATGACATGCTGCAGACACGCCTCCTGGGCTGGGATCATGGTGGGGATGATGATTCCTTCTGCTGCTGCCACTGCAGAAGAGCTGGAACTGGAGCTCTTCCCTCACTGCATCCAGCGACGGTGGCTGCTGCTTCTCCCCATTCCCCTCCTTCCTGAGCCAACATGAAGGAGAGCGTGGCTAGCGCTGAGCTGCCTATGAAGGGTGCGGAATCGCAAAAAGCAGCCAGTCATGGACAGTGCAGAGAAAATACTAGGGGTGCTTCAGCCATGCAGCTCTGCGGAAAAGCTCGTGCCTTCTCAAGGCGGAGAGCAGATTACCTGACTGGGTCAGCAGCGAGCTGCAGGAGAGGGGTCAATGCGGCTCTTGGGCCGCAGGTTGCCGACACTCGGCTTAGCTGAATGCTGATTTGCTTCATATTCTTTTGTTCGAATACAAATGTAAATTTTCATCATCTTATTTGAGAGTTTTAAAATATTTTTTCTTTTGCCACAAGGAAGTCGGTGGCATGAGGCCTTTATTTTCTTTGCAATGAAAGTGATTCAATTTGATTTATACTGGATTTTTACTCTAAGGATTTTGTAATTTAGCTTGTCTTTCTAAAAGAACTCAGTTGCTTCCTTATATTTGTGTGACTTTCCCTGTCTTTCTCATTTATTCTTTGCTACGAGAATCATTTTCTCAGATTCTTCAGTTGTTATTTTTGTTATGCATAAGCTGCTATTTAGACTTAGAATTAAATAGAGGAGCTGAGGCCACATTCCAGCTTTGTCAGGGTTTCCCTTTTCAGACTTGTTCCCTTGATTTTGAGTCACTGGCCCTTTTTCATAAACTGGGGTGGGAGTAGGTCTCATAGTTGTCTGTGCATTCGATGGAGGGAAAGAAAAGTAGCCTGAAAGGGAGATAGGGCTACAGGATGCTGAACAGACTCTAGGAAAATGAAAGAAACACCTCAACCTAGGAGTTGGGGGAAGTATCAGAAAGAAACTGAGAGCAATTAGGTAAAGTGTAAGTTGTGGTGAAGTATTGCTTTGTTGAGCTTTCAAGATTCTTTTACATTATCCAAATAGCAATAAACATATTTCCAGAAATTCAAGTGATTCTTGTTTGCTGAGTATGCCACCCTTTGATAATTGAACTATTTTTAGTATTAGAACAAATTTTCTAATATTGAGCTATTGAGCTGCCCATCTGTACTTTAAAATCATAATTTTACAGTATACATTTTGAAAAGGAAAAGACCTTGAGGTCTGTGACATCTAATAGATATTTGAAGAGTGTAGCATATCTTTCCTTAGTTTTCTTCTCTAGTAATTTAGCACTTCAGTTTTATGGGATTTTTTTAAAGCCTTGTTTTTATATGGGTCCAGTCAGAGTACTTTCTTGAGTTCTCTAATATTCAGTTTGATTTTGCAGATTCAAACTTGCCCACAGTAGAATGGTATTCCGTGATGATATTTCTGTCAGTTGCAACCTTCATTCCTGCCTTTTTTATCGTGATGTTAATAATTTCCTGAGGGAACACATACTTTTTTATTGCAAAACTAAACAAAAATAGGAAGTGATTAACTTTGCTTTTTGTTTGCTATGCACATTTTACATCATTCAGCAGAAGGTATACTTTTTTCTTTTGCCTTTATTTTAAAATATCTGAAAACATTGTTTGTTGATTAGTATCTTTAACTAACTTTATCTTGTGCTGAGTTTTTTGTTCCATAACTCCCAACTATTTGGCTCCGGGCTATTTGTGTGTATGACCCGGCCTCCTTTCCATTCTTGAATATGTCTTTCATCAAACATGTATCGGTAGGAACTTGATAAAATAATAATAAAGAAAGCTAAGATCCAACATCATTTACTGCTATTATCAGTAGACAAATACTATTTTAGAGTTTGTTCTATAATATACTTAAATCTCATAACTTTTAAAATTGAATTTATTCACCTGTATTATAGACCTGCAACTTGTGTATAATGCTACAGGGGATATGGACACAAAGGGAAAGCTATTTGATAATTGTAAAACAAATTATGGCCTAAGCTACTCATACTGCAATTCATGCAAAGAATTAAAGCAACACATTTCTAAATTAGTTTTTAATTAAATACAATTTAATTTACTTTTTCATTAAATATGTCTGACAGGACTTTATTTTTTTATGAATTGGACAGTAGTTTGTAATTTATTACAAAAAAGTGTTTTAGATCTTGCAAAATGTAGTGCAAGCTCATTCAGTGTTCTAATAAATAAGCTTTGGAGATTCTGCAGCTCTTGATATTGTATCCTGTAGGCTTTTGCTCAAAGTCACACTGCGAATTTTATTTCAGGGTATCTTCTTAACGTTTAGAAAGGTAGGGTTACATCTCTAATTCTGAAAAGCACTTGTATGTTAAAAAGAAATAAAGATTTACATAATCACTGGAAAACTTCCCTTATCACTGTAGTAGCTTTTTCTACTTGACAGATTGTAGTCTTAAATTTGGGAGGTTGCAATTAAAATGTGGTAGTTGCAATTAATTAGAATGTGTGAAATCTAAATCTAGAGTAAAAGGTAAAAGATTCCCTCTCTAGTGGTATCTGATTCTAGGGCCTGGTGCTCATCTCCATTTCTTGGCTGAGGGAGCCAGCATTATCCGAAGACATTTTCTGTGGATCTATGGCCAACATGGCTATATGCCAAAGGTACGTGGAATACTGTTACCTTCCTAGTGAAGTGGTATCTATTAATCTACTCACATTTGTATGCTTTCAAACTGCTAAGTGGACAGAAACTGAGGCAGGAACAGGAACTCATCCCATTTTGTGGTACTCAAGTCTCAAACCTGAGCTGCCAGCTTTCCAGCTGACAAGTTCAGTGTCTTTAACCACTGAGCCATCTAGAGTAAATCTAGAGTAATAACTCATTACTCAGATTTGTAAATAGTACATCTTGTATGTAATATTAAACTTATCTCCTGATGATTAACAGTAGTTAATCGTAGTTCTCTGACAAAGAACAAAAATTATTTTTATTGACTTCTTCTGAAATATTTTTTCATAAATCATTTCAGCTTTCTCACACTCCTGTGAAGTAAAATAGGAAATAAATCTAAGAATGGACTTCAGGTTATCTGAAAATTATTCTTACAAGCTTAAATTGTCCATGCAGAAGCAATTTCTTAAAGATGGAAAAAGAATGTCATATTTACAGTTTCATACCGTGTTTCCCCGAAAATAAGACACTGTCTTATATTTTTTGGCTCCAAAAACACACTAGGTCTTATTTTCGGGGTAGGTCTTATATTAGGGCAAGTTTAGAAAATAGGTCTTTTTTTTTAAATGAAAAAAAAAACACCATATTCATGTAGAACAATGTACATTTATTCATGTACGAAACCACGAACAAACAAATGTAACAAACCTATTCAGGTGCAACAGTCTACATGTATTCATGTATAAGAATGTGTGTTTATTCAAATACAAGCATGTCATCTTCTTCTGGAACGTCATCATAACTCTCCAAATCCTGAATTCTGGTCTGGTTTTCTTGCAGCTCCATTTCCTTTAGAACCAGTGGTCCCAATCTTTCATGTCTAGCAATAGCACTCTCTTTAAAAGAATACTTCTTGTCCAAATAGCCGGCTTGTAGAGCTTTGGCAACACAGCTTTCTGTAATCTTTTCCCATGAATTCTTCACCCATGTCACCACCTCTTGCAGGCCAGGTTTCACAAAGTTTCCACGCTGATTTCTTTCCATTCTATTTTCAATGAAGTCATTGATTTGCAGGTGTAGATGGTCCTTGAACGGCTTGTTTATTGCAACATCAAGAGTCTGGAGATAGGCAGTCATTCCTGCAGGAATCATTATTTGATCTATCCTTCTCTCCGAAGGAAGTTCTTCATATCTTTAGCGTGAGTGCTTGCTGAATCCCAGACTAGCAGACCTCTTTGGCTACCTCGCACAATAAGTGGCAACATTAAATCGATCCACTTCCTTATAACGGCTTGTGTACACCAGGCTTTTTCAGTTTCAAGGACATAAATGCCAGAAACACGTTCAATTTTATCTTTCTTGCCCTTAGAGATAATTAGGGGTCTGACTTTCTTTCCATCCAGACGAATTGCCAAAATACAGGTAACGCACTTTCGTAACCAGTGGAGGGAATGTAGATTGGCGAGGCACCCATCCGATTAATTGTTGTTTGAGATCCTTGGCCCATAAACACCGCAGTTTCATCCATAGCGATCATGTTAGAGAGTTGGTATTTAGAAAAGTCAATGCCATCAATAAAGGACTTAAATGCAAGTGCGCGTTTAACAACTTCATCTTCCAGCTTGAACAGGGTTGTCGATCTTCTAGCGACAGTTCATACCGCTGAAGGAAGTTGTCCAGCCAGTGTTGTGATGCTTTGAAGTCTTCTGTAGATATATCAAACTTTGGTGCCGTTGCAAGGGCAAATGCTTGAATATCAGCCCTACGCACAATCAGAGCCTTTGCTCTCTTATCAGCAATCCATTCGCAGATGACATTTTCCAGCTCAGGAAATAATGTTTGCCGACCTGATCCACACTTGCGCTTCTTAGCCTTTCCCTCTTCCACCTTTTGATTTAGATTCTCGTAATCTGCTCGCCATTTTCGGACCAAGCGCAGATCCAATTTATTTTCTTTGCAGTAAGCTGTAAGATTCTTGCCACACGAGTCCTCTACAATTCCCTTCTTGTACTCCACAGAATAGCTCTTTCTTTTTGCAGCCATCTTGTCTGGGGGTCAAAATATAATTCTGTTTAAATCCACTGTACCACTATAGGACCCTAGCGCAGTTATCTTCTGTCTTAAATACTGTATTGTGCTAAGGTATCTGTGCATGTTTTTTTTTGTAGCTATGCCCCTAAGCCAGGGGTGAGGAACCTCTGGCCCTCCAGCTGTGGTGAAACTACAAATTCCATGATGCTTCTGTCTATGGGAGTCATTCCCATGGCTATAAGAATATTGCAGTGCATCATGGGATTTGTAGTTTCACCACCACGAAGGGCCAGAGGTTCCCACCCTGCCCTTATCCATATCCTTTTACACCTTGTAACCTATAGCACCCTATAGCATATTAAAACCACTGTATATACGTTTGTTTTGATATGCTTACAATACCTGTACCATAAAAAATGGCACATTTTGAAGTGGTTACCGTATTACCTAAGGTGCTTTAACACTGATCCACAGATGCAGCACAGTGCACCAAAAAAGATAACCCACAGGTGCACTGTACAGCATCTGTGGATCTGTGTAAAATCAGCACTCAATGGATGTGGCCGGGCAATGATTCCTCACATTTTTCTTAGTTTTTTTATATAAGTTTTACACATGTCTTTTATAATTGTGATGGTTTTAAAAAAAAATAACCTTGCCTTTCAGAAGACGCGAGCCCGAGTTCTGGCTTCTGACAGGCGGAGTGCATGTAGTATCACTCCGCCTGTGACAGGAGCCGAACTAGAAAGAAAGTGTCGGCTTGTGCGGCTCGAGTGTGCACTGCTGCATGCTTTCTTTCAGGGTCCCGCTGCCTTCACAGGAAAGAACACGACTCGGTGAGTACTGTCCTCGGTTTTTAATTTATGTATGCTTTTCTTTTCTTTTTTTCCTCTGCCCTGCTGTATGTAGTTAAGGGGATCTTGAGCAGGGTGGGCTGGCTGTTACGGACTCCGCGTGCGGGGGAGGATGGGGGGCGCGCTAGGGCTTGCGTGTGATTATTAAGCTTTAGATTAGGATTTTAAATTTTAGATGGGGGTGTTAAGCTTTAGATTTTTAGGCTGAATTGCAGATTTGGGTGGGTTTTTTTTGAACCGACACGCATTTTTCCCTTGAGGTTTGTTTGGGTTGCATTTATTTCTTGAATGAACCGCGCTCTCCCTCTGCTCTTGCAAACGCTTGGATACCGGGTCCTTCCCTAAGTGGCCCTGAGATCCTGCACCCCCTTCCTCCCTCCAAACCTCCTAAACGGCCCAGATTCCAGCTTCAGAGTAACGGTGTCCTTTGCAGGCTGAAATCGGGATCCTTTGCCCCAAACTTCTTGGGACCGGCGCTTTATGGTGCCAAATAGTGGGTGTGAGTGTGTAGGGGGTGTTTGTGGGTGCAGGTTGCTCGCTGAAAAGTCTTCCTGGAACTGGAGATTTGCACTAGGTCTTATTTTCGGGGTAGGTCTTATATTAGGGCAGGTTTAGAAAATAGTGCTAGGTCTTACTTTCGGGGTAGGTCTTATTTTTGGGGAAACACGGTACATCCCATTCCCTTTGGATGCTTTCATAGAACTTCATTTCAAACAATACCAACAGATTATTTGGATAGAAGATACAAAAGATATAAATGTTATGCATTTATAATAATGGAAGATCTGATCCATTATTTATTACATTGCAAATTAGGTCAGAAACCTGGAGTTAGATTCATCCTACCGTTGTTAACCCAATTGAATCAGTTTATCACAGAACATATATTTTCAGTTGAGTGATGTAGATGGAAATATAACAAAGAAAGTTGTATTGTTTCTTTTGTGAAGGCAAAGATGATGTCCACAATCGCAAGAAAGTTAACACTTTTATTAAGTAACTGGTTGCTGCTGTTCGGATCAGCTGTCAGTAGTGAGCAACTGCTGACACTGTCTGACAACTCCCTTTTATATCGTTCGCTGTCAGATGGCTCAGCCAAAAGGAACGAACTTCTGTTCCCACTCAAATCTGCCGAATGTAACACTCCTCCCCACCAGTCAAGCACACGCATAGTCATTGAGATAGGTGGGGCGTTGCCTAGCCCGACCTGACCTATGCAGTTCAGCTTGTACGGCCGGCGAGGAAGGATCACTTGCAGGACCTGCAATCACTGGCGGGGGCATTGTTGGACCCTTCTCGGTAGTTGGCTTGGAATCAGGCGGGGGAACTTCGAACAGTAGGTTGACCTAGCATGGTGGCTCGTTGACTGTTGTTCCGCGCCTTGGCATGTCGGCCTCTTCAAGTTTGTGTTGTTGTGCGCTGGCCAGCTCACTATCTGACAGACCCTCTGGGGTCTCGACCCAATGCCCACTCACATGGTCTACATGTCGGCACTATACTCACCCGTCAGACAAACTTATTTTATATGATTTCGGCCCCATGACTGCCAATATCTTACCCAGCAGCCACAATGGATTACCCAAGAAATTCCGGGTGTAAACCAAATCCCCGACCTGGAAAACCCTAACTCCTCTAAAGGAATCTAATGGAAGGTTGGGGCATAACTGGGGTGGAGTCTGTCCATGTTATTCCTCAACTTCCGCCCCATTAACAACTCAGCTGGGGAATGATTGGTAACTGTACTGGGGGTAATATGCTGCATTAGCAGATATTTTGCTAGTTTAAAATGCCAGTCTTCACCCTCTAACCACCCCAGCACTTCCTTGGTGGCCCTCACAGCTCTCTCTGCTTGGCCATTAGAAGATGGGTGGTAGGGCACGATGAATGCGTTCCTTATGCCCCAGCTTGCCAAGAACAACTCAAAATTTGCTGCAGTAAACTGTGGACCGTTGTCTGACACCAGGATGTCCAGGAATCCATGGGTTGCAAAAAGGCGATCTAATGCCTTGATATCCATATCAGATGTGATAGTATGAATGAGGGTCAGCTCCACCCACTTAGAATAAGAGTCCACTAGAATAAGGAAAGTGTGGCCCTGGAAAGGTCCTGCAAGGTTGATATAGGCCCTAGCCCATGGAGACTTAGCAGACTCCCACTTGCCAGAGTCAGCAGAAGGTGGGGCAGCTCTAGAAGCTTGGCATGCCTGACAAGTTCTAACCTGAGTGGTGATGTCAGAGTCTATGCCTGGCCACCAAACATAGCTCCACGCTAAAGCTTTCATACGGGCCATTCCTGGATGGCCCTCGTGCAAACAATTCAATATTCTAGGTCTCAGGTGGGTGGGGACTACCACTCTGCAACCCCACAGCAGACAGCCTTGCTGTATGGATAAGTCATGCTGCTTGGCTCTGAAAGGCAGAAATTGGGCATCTAAAGAACCTTCCAGCCACCCCATTCTCACCCAGTCTAATACCTGTAAAGGAATAAAATCGTTAGATGAGGCTTTTGCAATGTCCGTGGCCGTGACAGGAATTGATGATTGTCAATCAATAGTATTGCCGAGGAAGGTGCGGGGTCTTCGATTTTGTCCAGCAAGGGACAACAGCTTAAGGCACCTGCATGTCCCAGGTGTTTGCCTGCCCTGTATGACAAGGTGTAGGAATAGGCAGCAAGGGGGTCATCCTAGGTGACAACAGGGGGACAATCACCATACAGGATACCAAGTAGAGGTTTGTGGTCCGTCACTAACTGGAACTGGTGGCCATACAGGAACTCATGGAATTGTTTAACTGAGGCGACTGCAGCCAAAGCCTCTTTATCAATCTGGGAATAATTCCTTTCTGTAGCTGACATAGTTCGTGGAAAATAAGCTATCGGGGCTTCTACCCTGCTTGGCAACATATGAGCAAGAACAGAGCTTATACCAAAAGGAGATGCATCACAGCATAGTACTAAGGGTAATTGGCTGTCAAATTGTATCAAAATGCTGTCGGAAGAAGGCAGTGATTTGACCACGTCGAAAGAGTCCTGTTGTGTTGGTCCCCAAGTCCATTGGGCTTGCACGTCTAATAACCTGTGAAGTAGTTCAGCAATAGAAGCCTTGTGCAGAAGGAATAAGTCATAGAAATTGAGGAGCCCTAAAAAGGTTGTAGTTCTTTTTTGTGCTCTGGAACAGGTACTTCTTTAATGGCTTTAACTTTAGATTCTGTAGGGTGAATCCCCTGTGCGTCAATGCGGTAGCCAAGAAGGTCTACTTTGGAAACACCAAATTTGCATTTGTCCCTCTTTAATTTGAGTCCAGCGGTTTGGAAACATGCTGGGACCTGTCTGATGCGAGTTAATAAGTCCTGTTTGTTCTTTGCAGAAATAATGACATCATCAAAGTAGGGTATAACCCCAGGGATACCCTTTAGCAACTGTTCCATAAGGCATTGGAATATGCCAGGAGCCAGAGAGACCCCAAACTGCAGCCGTTTACATTTGAATGGACCCCTGTGCGTTACAATGGTTTGGGCCATAATAGTTGTTTCATCTACAGGCAGCTGTTGATAAGCTTGGGCCATGTCAAGCTTAGCCTTTTCCATTGAATGTAGATGTTGAATAACAGGCACAGGGTATACGTTAGTGCGCAAGGCTTTATTCAATGTGCTTTTATAGTCTCTGCATAATCTGATAGAGCCATCATGTTTAATTGGTGTCACTATAGGGTTTCCCATAGTGCATAATCTACAGGCTCTAGGACCCCTTGGGATATCAGTTTGTCTAGCTCTTTATCCACCTTTGATTTTAATGCAAAAGGGACACGTCTGGGCTTTAATCTGATTGGTGTTATTGTTGGGTCCAATACAAACGAAATTGGGGTACCCACATACTGACCTAACTCTTAATTGAAGACATCTTTGAATTCAGTTAACAGTGACTCAATGTCCTGGTTTTGAGTGCCATGTATTCCAGTCGTCTTAAGACCCAATGCGTCAAACCAATCTAACCCTAGCAAACTAGGTAAGGTGCCTTCTACAATAGTAAGGGGTAGACATCCCTTGAATTCTTGGAAGTTAATTGTAAACTTGCCTGTCTCTATAACCGGTATATTCTGTCCTTGATAGTCTTTGAGAGATAGAGGGCAAGGTCGAAGTCGCTTCTTGGAGATAGTTAGAATCAGTCTCTTTAGGGTGCTCCAAGAAAGTATGGAAAGAGATGAGCCAGTGTCTATCTCCATTGGGCACTCTTTACCTTCCAAAGACATGGTTACATGGATTTTGTTAATGCATAACTGTTGCGATAAGCTGTTTAGAGATTCATTGGGAGATGCTCTGGTAACAGTAAAACACTCATCTCTCTGTTTCTGGTGTCTAGCCTGAGGCTGAGGCTGCGATTGAAACTTTTTTTCCCCAGATTTGAAGGCCCTAGCTATGTGGCCCCTGCGCTGGCAGTTTAAACAAATAGCATTCCTAAATTTGCAGGCAGGTCTTAAATGATTACCCCCGCAACTTAAACAAATTACCTACGCTGCAGAAAACTGCTGTGGTTTGCTGCCTGGGTTCCAGCCTCTTTGCTGTGGAAGTTGTTGGCAATTTGTGAGGTGGTTAATGTCTTTGCCATAATCTAAAAGTTCGTCAGGGGTAAACTCTGCAAAATGCACAGTAGTGCTTGGCTTTGCCACAGGGCAGCTAGTCATGCCTTGGATCTCAGCCGCAGAGAGATTGGACATCTCCGTGGCTTGAGCCTCTTCTATGGCCATCTTCAGAGTGAGATCACCCTTTGCCAACAGAAGTCTTTGGAGTCTGTGGTCTCTCAGTCCGCAAACTAATTGGTCTAGTAGCATGTCATCGAGCTCTTTGAAACTGCATTGTGATGCTGCTATTCAGAGGGCAGCCATATACATACTAATGGTCTCCCCTTCTGCTTGTGCCCGCCGCCTAAATGCATGTCACCTAGCGATTCGAGTGGGCTTGGGGGCATAATGGTTACTAAGGATTTCCTGAAGGGCTTCCCAGGAAACCTCTTTGACAGATTGTGGTGCCAATAAAGCAGTGGCAGTGTCAAAGGCAGCTGCCCCACAAAAAGTTAGGAAATAAGCTTTTTTCCTATGATTCGATATGTCCACCAAATTAGCGGCGTCTAGGAAAACACTCAAATCTATTTATGTAAGAGTACCAAGTCTCTGTTGTAGGGTGAAAACAAGGGAACGATGGAGGGGAAGACATCTCATCAGCCGGCTGAGGTAAATTTCACGGAGCACCTCGAACCCTTCTGGAATCTTTTGTGCCTTCACTGCGTCAATCCCATCCTCGTTGCCAGTTTTGTGAAGGCAAAGACAACATCCACAATCGCAAGAAAGTTAACACTTTTATTAACTAAGTAACTGGTTGCCACGGTAGCAACTAAACTGTTTGGATTGGTTGTCAGTAGCGAGCAACAGCTGACACCATCTGACAGCTCCCTTTTATATCGTTCGCTGTCAGATGGCTCAGCCAATAGGAATGAACTTCTGTTTCCACTCAAATCTGCCGAACGTAACAGTTTCAGTATCTTGAAGGAAGATACAAAAACAGATGTTGACAGATAATATTGTTAATATTAGAAGTAATGTATTGAACTGATACAGATTTATATTAATTTTGCTAAAACCTATAGTTGCAAATAAAATGTATTGCTGCTCTATAGTTTATATAGTTGGTGTAATGACGGTTAAATGAAATACTACAGTTTTAGAATTGTGTGTGTTACAGATAATTCCATTGATCACTCATACAGAATTACATACAATAATAATTTCTTTTCTCCAGCATGTCAATTGGAGAATCCACACATGGATTGACAAATGCCTTTCCGCCCAGAGACTGAGTCCTCAATCTTTTGCCACCCTTCTCTGCCAACTGTCACTGTCTCAGTCTGGCCCAATAGGGACATGGCAACAGATTGGCTCTGAAAACTTTTGATTAGAAATGCATTGGATTTTTCAATTGATTAAAAGTGCTGACAGGTTTGGAATCGTAGCGCTGTCAAAGTGCTACCACGGCTTCAGTTTGCTCGGCTTTGCCGGCACAGCAGCCTCTTCATTTAATTATAGCCCAAATGTTGCAAACTGACAGGGAGTCCCTCTCCCGTGAGGAACACCCAGCCACTTGTCTGACATGCCACAGCTGCATTACAGCTTGCTTTTGGGCTTGCAATTGCCCTAACCTTGTGACTTTTAGTGGCTTCAATAGAATCCATCGGCTGGCTTATAGGGGCTCTCCCGGATGCCACCTGCAGCCATTAGCACCTACAGGCTGTTCTAATCACGTTCTGACAGCGCTACTGAGCCGCACATGGGTGTGAGTGTGTGTGCAGGCTGCCCCAGTTTGCTGGTCTTGCCGCCACCACTCAGTGCTCAATATCAGCTCCATACCAGATTAGGAGCAACTGCTAGTTATTAGAGCAGAGCATGGTTGCAGTGCTTTGCTGAAGACAGGGCAGCTTTTATTGGGGCTGAAAGCTGTCAAAATGGCTGAACAGTCCCTGTCAGGAGACAGTATGGAGGAGCAAGAAGCCTCTACACGGCTCCATTTTAAAAGACTAGTTCCAGAAGGGCTAGGTCAGCTAGGATGCAGCTAACAAGATTAAGGCCAAAGCCATTTATTCCAGGAAGTCTTCTAAGGAGGAAGAGAAAGATGCCAGCAGAAGACAGAAAGCTCTTGACAGATCTCCTGAGTTGAAAGAAAAGGAGAGCAGGAAAGGATCTCTATTCCTCCTCAGACAGCAACTGCCATTTCCCGTCCTCAGCAGTCCAATGTTGCAGTTCCTGTGACTTGGTCACCGGAGGGCGATGGAGAACAGTTGCCTTTTTCTGTAACAGCAGATGAAGATGAGGTAGAACAATTTCCCTTTGCCTGCAACAGAGTTTGTTGAACCTCAGGTTAGGGATAAGGGATTTGCCCCAGAGGCAACCTTTATCCCCACTGCAGCGGGGCTCCACCCAGTAGACAGGCAGGGATCTGGCCTCTCTGAGGAACTTAAGTCCCTCAACTCACAAGCAATTTCACATGGCATGGCCACTACCTTACAGATCAGAGGATGCTCTGTCTCTAACATCTGCGCCTCCCTCCCAGCTGTCCCATCATTATCAGCTCCCAATTGAGACGGGAGGGCCACAAGTGTTCGTATCACCCGCTCATTCCTTTAGAAGTAGGGTGACAGTAATGGAGGATGAGGACCAGAGGGGTTTTTCAGAAGATGAAGACCTCTCCCCAGATCCCCGTCCTTTACTGGACTATTTCATCCAGCGCTATTTAAGTCCCTCCTCCACAAGGCCAGGGCTATAGCCCAGACTGGAAGGGCACCTAGTGTGTCCGTGGAACCATTGGATTCCCAGGGACCCAATAATACTGTGTTCTCTGAACCTACAATAACACAGGAGGACATTCCCTGCCCCAGGCCTTCCCTGAATATGGTTCAAAAACAGTGGAGTCAGCCGGGCACCTTTCTCAACCTGGGAGGGAATGATGAGGTTTTTTAATATGGCTCCCATTCTATCGGAAGCCCTAGAGATGCTCACAGTGGATGAACCTCTAGATTCTCTGTGTTCTGACCAAGGCTTATTGAGACACTAACACATGTTAGTCCCAAAACCCTTTTTTCTTTATTTCAACGGCTGTGAATTTTAGTCATTCACAGCCCATAATGAGTCTCAAACAATTTGTAAATGGAAACATGGAAGTCTGCCAAAGTCCTTCAGAATAAGTCTGATAAGCATGCACCTTTATCTTCCTTGAAATGCTGACAATGACTAAATTCCCAATTAGTTATATAAGGCCAAATGGAGCACAAATTCAACACAGAGCTTCAGGTTTCAAACCGACTAGTACAAAGTTGCTTCCTGCAAAGGTTCCTGTTCTTTTCTCCTCCTTTATTTATTTATTTATTTATTTATTAATGGGACTTATATGCCGCCCCATCTCCGAAGACTCAAGGTGCTTACAAATAAAACAACAACAATAATAAATAATTTAAAAGCAGATTAAACTAAATAAGCCCCATTACAACTACAAATTAGACCCATAAAAATTATCCTATAAAAACTATCCCATAAAAACCATCCCATCCCAGAAAATCACAACCCGGATTGGTTAAACAACCAGGTCTTCAAGTCATGGCGGAAGGTGTGGAGGCTTTATGTCTTATGAGAGGGCCAATCACCTCCAAGCCTCACTCCTGAGTCCCCTCTTTTCTCTTAACTGATCTTGCCTTCTGGCAGCTCTGCGCAGGCCCGCACTAGTAACAGGCTCCCCCTGTTGCTCTGCCTCGCTGCTGTCAGATTCTGGAGGCTCCAGAGTCAGCACATAACTCCTAGATGGCCCTGACCCCATCTCTGTATTGGACACAGAAAACCTTGTCCAAGTCCTCACCAGACTCCTGGACTGGCCCATGTTCCTCCCCACTGTCTGACTCTGCTGCCAGCTCTGCAGGCTGCCAGCAGACCACAACACTCTGGTTTCTTCCACAGCGGTTTCTGAAGACATAGCAGAGCCCTGAAGGCGGTGGACAGGAAGGCAGAATTAAATTTCCGCCGAACCCATTTAGTCAATGCCTGGGCAGTAAAAGCAGCTACAGGCTATGACAGTTGCAAGCAAGAGTTCCTGTGAGGGAGATCCAAATGCACCAGGACATTAACAAGCTGGTGGCAGTGGCCGAGTTTTTGGCTGATTCATCCTTACACGCGGCCCGGTTCTCATCAAGAGCTCTCGCTGCCAACATCACCTTCCCCTGCTTGCTATGGCTTCGCCAATGGCAAGCGGATGCCAAAATGAAGTGGAGATTAGCTTCCGATCTGTACAGAGATATCTTCCTCTTTGGGGAAGCTTTGAACCCCTTCCTTGTAGAAAACAAGGGAAGACGCAAGGTTCTGTCCTCGCTCACCAGATGGGCGTGCTTTGCCCTATGGCTGTCAGTTTTCCTTTTGTCTGACAGACACTGGGACCAGCCATAACCAAATTCAATGACCTTACCTGCCAAGATCTGACTGACAACCGGATAGATTGTGGTTTAGGGATAGGTATAGATGGCGACTTCAGGCCAAGTGGCCCTTTCATAGTTCAGGAGGTCGCCCCTTTTGCCGCCCTAAGTGATTTCCAGGACCCTCCTTTCATTGGCGGGTGCCTAGCCCTATTTGCAAATCAATGGGAGATCATCACCGACTTGTGGGTCATCAATACACTGCGATTTGACCTCACTCTGGAATTCCTCCCTATGCCTCTGAGACATTTCATCCCTCTGGATCTTAAGGTCATGGCAATTCAGCACCTCTTGAACATCCAGTGCATCAAACCAGTCCCAGAAGACTAACGGGGGCACAGATTCTACTCAATCCTATTCATAGTTCCGAAGTCATCGGGGGGATGGATCTCAAAAAATTGAACATCTACTTGACATATAAAGGTTCAAAATGCAGTCTCTGCAGTCAATCTTGGAGGGCATTAGGATGGGCGACCTCCTGACGTCCATCAACCTGATGGAGGCATACCTCCATATCACAATCCTTCCCTTCCATCAAAGGTACCTCAGGTTCTGTTACTCGGGCCCCCATTTCCAGTACAGGGCTCTGCCATTCAGCCTATACTCGGCTCTCAGAACCTTCACAAAGTGCTAGCAGCACTGGTCGCGCACCTAAAAGCAATTCTGGTGCATGTCCAATGCTACTTGGATGATATCCTCATTCAGTCCACCTCTATCCATTTAACACAGAAGGACCTGGAGACGACAATCCGTGTTCTTCAGGAACATGGATTCTCTATCAATTTTCAAAAGAGTGATCTAGTACAGGGGTCGCCAACCTTTTAGACCTCAGGGACCACTAACCTCATAATTTTAAATCCCATGGAGCAGAAACCCTGGGAAAATCCCCAAAAAAGTCTGCAGGAAAATTCCCCACCCCGTTTTCCTACCAATCAATCATTATTTGGGATCACAGGATACCGTCTCCAGCTCAGTTCTCAGGGGGAGGGAGGGAGGGGGAGAGGGAGACTTTTGGCTTCATGCAAGGAAAGCAGCAGAAGTAGCAGAAGTCTTTCTTTCTCTCCCCCAAACTCCACCAGAAATGAGTCTTTGTGAGACTTGTTGCGCCAGCGCAGTCTCTCGGAGCAGGATGCCTTGCAGGGTCCCAAAGACTCATTTCTGGTGGAGTTTGGGGAGAGAAAGACTTTTGCTGCTTTCCTTGCGTGCAACCAAAAACAGAAGAAAGAAGCAGAAAGAAGCATCCCAGTGGCCAGGCAAGGTGTGTGAGGTGAGTGGGGCAAGTTCCTCCCTCTGCTCTTTCCCCCCTCCCCTCACTACTTTGTGTTCTTCACAATGCAAGCAATGCAAGCCTTGTGTTCCCACGGGCCTTGTGTTCCCGTGCAGCCTGGATTAATTGCTTTGGGGGTGCTTTGGGGGTGCATTTCTCTGCAGACCACCAAAATTTTCTCATGGACCACCAGTGGTCCCTGGCCCACTGGTTGGTGACCACTGATCTAGTACCAACTATTCATCTGCTTTACCTAGGCACAGTTATAGACACCAGGTTATGTGAGGTCTATCTTTCCCAGGAGCGACAGGATAGCATCAAGTCAGTGAATCAAATCAGGAGGGAACGCACCATTCCATTGGCCGTGCTTTCACAGCTCCTGGGGAAGATGGTATCTTGTATAGCGATAGTACCTTGGGTCCGATCACATTCAAGAACCTTGCAATGGTTTCTCTTACCATTCCAGAGGGCAGGAGACAGCAACTCAATCTCCAAGTTCAAGGTACTATTAGAGACACTCAGGTCCTTCAGATGGTTGGTTTCCCCAACAATAGCCAAGGGAACCCTGTTCAAGGAGCCCAGCTGCATACCTTGACCTCGGATGCCAGCCTGTTCGGATGGGGAGCCCATTTCCAGTCCCAGCTGGCACAAGGACAATGGTCTCAGGCAGATCTGAAAAACAATATAAACTGGCTGGAGCTCTGAACAATCCACCTCGCCCTTCGGCACTTCCAGGCTGCCATAAAGGGAAAGCACATACTGATTATGACGAACAATGTGACTGCAAAGGCACAAATCAACCACCAAGGGGGCACCTACTCCAGATCCCTCATGTGTGAGGCGGACCAACTGTGTCTCTGGGCTCACCTGCTTTCCATCAAGGCAGAGCACATCTTGGGGGCGACAAACGCACAGGTGGACTATCTCAGCAGGACCACAGTGGACCACTCCAAGCAGTGGCTTCACCCAGACCTCTTTCAGGAAATGTGCGAGAGATTTGGCCACTCAGTCCTGAACTTGTTCACCATCCCAGCAAAATCGCAACTGCCCAGATATTTCATGAGATTTGTAACACCAGGAGCAGAGGGAGTCAATGCCTTCCGCAGCCCTTGGCCCAGGGGCCTATTATATGCATTCCCTCCTCTTCACCTCATACCGCGTGTGATCAGGAAACTTCTGTTGGCAAAGGCGTAGATTTTACTCATCGCTCCCCATTAGCCCAGACAGCCACGGTATGCAAATCTGGTCAGCCTATTTATATCCCGTTCTTGGAGGATTCCTCAGGACAGGGTCTCTCTCAGCCAGGTGTGCACCCGGGCCTCAGTGGCTCCAACTGACCACCTGGCACTTGAGAGGAGAATCCTGAAGAAAGACTACTTTTCAAGGAAAGTGATACAGACAATCCAGGCTTCCAGGAGACCTTCCACCAATAGAAGTTACAACTCTACCTGGAAGGCGTTCTGCAGATGGTGTACTAGGAAGGGTCTAGATCCCATGGCAGTCTGTATTGCACAGATCCTGGACTTTTTGTAAGAAGGTCTGGACAAGGTGTTAGCCCTTAGCACTATTCGGGACTTGGAATTCCTCGCCTACCATCCAGTGGTGCGTATTTTCATCAGAGGTGCGGTTAATTTAAAACCACCTGTAGTACACAGGTACCCCCCCCCCGGGACCTGTCCAAAGTACTACATGCCCTCACCTCAGCACCTAAGCCAAGACCTATGAGACGCAGACTCTCCCGGTACCCAGATGAGTAACCGCCCATTCTAAAAGAAGTATGGCAACTACAGCCGCATGGGCGACGCAGGCCTCAATTGAGGAGATCTGCAGGGCCACCCTGTCTCCTTTCGTGTGTCACTATAAGCTGGACACTTTTGCCTCGGCTGAAGCTGCCTTTGGCAGGAGGGTGTTCCAGTAAGTGTATGTCAATAGGGGGACTCAGGATCAGACCATTTCCCACCCATAGGGACAGCCAGGCTTTGGTATGTCCCATGTGTGGATTCTCCAATCGATGTGTTGCAAAAGGGGGCATTGTCTTACCTGAACGCCCTTTCTCAGCAGGTCGATGGAGAATCCACTCCCACCCTGGTGACCGTCTGGTCCCACGTTCAGGAGATACAGAGCCAATACTACCGAAGAGTCCATCAGATGACTGCACCTTCATCGTAAACTAGGACAGTGACAATTGGCAGAGAGGTGTGGCAAAAGATTGAGGACTCAGTCTCTGGGCAGAAAGTCATGTGTCAACCAATGTGTGGATTCTCCATTGACCTGCTGAGAAAGGGCGTTCAGGTAAGGCAACGCCCTTTCAAGCTGTGTGAGATTATTCAAATAAATAATATAGGTACTGTAGAAACAGGTTACAGAATAGATAGCACATCTGTGATTAGGTAGGTCTGTCTCAAGTTACCTCAGACTTTATTTCAATTGTTATACAGAAACTGAAGTAGAGGTAATCTTATATCTGAGAGATTTGCCGCTTGGAGCTTTTCTAGGCAATGCCTCTAGCTATCTTAAACTAGGCTTAAGGTGGACTCAGCCTTCCATCCTCTCGGTGTAGGTAAATTGAGGACCCAAGATTGTTGGGGGCAATTAGCTGACCTTGTAAAAATGCCGTTTAGTAATAAGCAAGCATATACAATGGAATGAAGGCTATTGCTGAGCACACTGGGTTGTATCCCAAAAATTGTAAGCCGCCCTGAGTCTTCGGAGAAGGGCGGCATATAAATGTAATTAAAAAAAAAAACTGTTTGCCTCACAGCTAATCATTATCGGAATTACAGCATTAAAATTTTTCTTCTCCTTGGTAATTGGGCAGCTTTGTTATGGATTATGTGTCTGTAGAATGGAGCTGTTTTATATGGTAGTTGATTAATCTAGAAATCACTATGCAGACTATGGAAGGGGGTAGAATACTTTAAATAAACAATAACCTTCCTGAAAGATATTGATTCTCAATACAGTCCCATTACTTATATAATATGTTGAGGTGGAAATCTGGAAACAAATGTGTCAACATTCATATAAAATCATTTGTTGCATTTTTTAAATTATCTCATTATTAAATTATTCCTTTGTTGTGACTTCATTCCACATTTCACTCATTTATTTGCTTCTCTGTAAGATTCATGTCAAGCTAATCTGCCTTGCTAAAGAAATCGCCAAATTTGTTGCATAGTGTTTGCAATTAGTCCCAAACATATCCTCTAAAGAGATAAGAGATATTCAGTCTATAACATACTGAAATTAAATAGGATTACTATGAACAGGGAAATAACAATGAAACAATAGAAAACCAGCATTCCTATATATAATAGTCTTATATGTAACAATAAGTGTGTATTCTTGCATTTACATAAATCATATTACAATAATTATTAATAATTATATACTTATCCTCTACTTATAATCACTCACTGAATGATTATTATAGTAATGGTCAAAATTGTGGAAACCTTTTGGGAAAAGTGTGTTTTTGAGGTTTGATGTCTAATAACACCACTTTTTTTGGAGTAGTACCATACAATTATATATCAACGGAAAGATAATTCAATCAAGAATGTAATGCAACAAAGTTTGTTTAATTGTCTGTATTCTGTGAAAAGATATAGCCAAATAACCAGAAAAAGGAGACACGGCTTACTTAGGTTGATACCATGTAGCTTTCCTTCATCTGATCATAGCCAATGAGCATGAGTGTTTAGAGAGCCAATCAGGTGTCATCTAGTTTTAGCAGTGAGCAAATCAGATCACAGTAGGATTCAGTTATTGATGTCATGTATTGAAGCTGAGAGGAGAACATTTGTCAGTGTGTTATGTGATCGCTATCAAGTTGGCTGGGTTTTTTTTGTGTTCTTTTGTAAAATGTAATAAAATTAAAGTAAAGGTGCAAAGAGTTGACTGGTCACCCAGAAAATGATGTAAAATAGTGAACAAGGCTGCAGTTATAAACAAATTAGAAGAAAAATTGGAGGAAACTTAACCAAAGGTGGCATTTCTAAGTTTTTGAAGAGGTATAAGGAGACTCAATCATTACAAAACCACACTAGTAAAGGCAGAAAAAGGTGCACAACAGCAAGTAATGATAAAGAATTAAGAGTCTGTGCCTATGTGACAGAAGAAAATAATCTGGGTGTATACAAAATGAAATGGCGCAATACAACGTGAAATTGAGTGCAAGGACCGTTCGGCGCAGATTGTAGGAATTTGGCCTAAAATCTAGAATTCCACGAAAAAAGCCACTTTTATCTCTCAAAGTTTGAAAAGACTAAACTGGGCTAAAACCCATGTTACCTGGACAGAGGAACAATGGGACAGTGTTTTTTGGAGTGATGAGACCAAGATCTCCCTGTTTGGTAGTAGTGGCATAAATAAGGAGATACTTTTCCCAAAAGGTTTCCACAATTTTGGCCACTATTGTAAGTGCAACAGACACTCCTTCCAAAAGCTACTTTAATTCATTTTGAAAGATACAATGACCCCCCCACCCCCACATGCACATCAAAGGATCACATTTTGGCTCCTTGGCAACTGGCTCACCTTTATGGGCATTTATAGTGTCCTGCAATTTGTTATGTATTTTTTTCAAGTTTCCAGGTTACCTCTAGTAAAAAAGGCTCATTAGGGAAAATTGATTCACTTAATGACCACTGTGTTCACTTAACAACACTAGGTTCACTTAATGATTGCCTCAAAAAATAGATTCTAGTCACGTAATGCTTCTACTTGTAACCAATAATTCCAGGTTCAATTAGAGTGATAATTCAAAGACTATCTGTAAATACAGTAGTTGAATGGGAACTTCGGCAAGCTTGCTATTCCAAGAATTATTGCAAAATAAATTACATATTCATTTTTGTATTTCTTATTTTAATAATCTAAGATAGATTTAGGAAAACTGTTTCTCCTAGGGTGTCATGTTCAGTAGTAAAGGATGGTGAGAGTTACAATTCAGCAATATCTGGACAATATATTTCCAGTCCTACTTAAATACTTTAATCTCAAATGTTACTTTTTATTCAGGTAAGTATGAATTCTTTGTTGACTGGAAACTTACTCCTAATTCCACTTTAGCAACAGACTAGCATATAGAACAGCAAAGATGTATTTAAACAACAACTTACTCCCCTATAACCCTCATCCAAAGTATCTTGGAGTAATACTGGGCCAGACTCTCCTACAAGAAACTCCTAGAGAATACAGTAGCAAAAATCAATACTCAGAACAACATACTTCAGAAATTATGTATAACTAAATGGAAAATTTCAATTGCCACTCTCAGGTTCTCCACTGAGCCGAAGGGAGAATCCAGGATGGGTAGTCTCTAGTCTTTTAATTCTGCAGACCGAGTTGAAAAACTGAGGACACCCCCCCTGGTAATGGTCCCCAGTTCTTCACTCAGTCTCAGTGTGTTCAGACCACCCTTTAAGGGCTCTGAATAGTTAAGATTGTAGAAGAATATTCACCCCCTGGATTAAGCTTTTTGTCTCAGAGAGGCTTAGATCAGGTTTGACAGTTAGCTGGCTTGCCGGTTTAGCACTTTCATTTTTTCACGCCTTTTTTCCGGTTCGTGTTTTTTTGCTTATTATTTTAATTTTTAAACTTCCTTTGCTGGTGGACTGGTTTTTTTCTGTTTCTTGTTAAAATTTGGGTGGAGGTGACCCTGAGAGCCCGTGTGGCCCAGGCTAGGGGCGGGAGTCGGCATCTTATTCAACTTGCCTTCTCTCAATCCATTTTCCCTTGCTTTGGACTAGCCGCAACTGCCGCTAAGCGCTTTTGTCCCTTTTCGGCGGCAGCAGCCATTTCTTACGTTTTGGGACATCTTGCAGTTTGTATCCAGGATTGTCGCTTGGTAGGGGGTTCTGGCCATCGGGATTAAATCCTGACCCCCTATCCAGTCCCCAAAGCATCGCGGCAGCTGCGAGACGCTTGAGTCTGCCAGATAATTGCGGTGCAGCCAGCACTAGGCTCACAAGCCTCTGACCTGTCAGGGCTTGCTGGAATTCAAAGAGTCAGCCGTTTTTTCACCTTTTTTTCTCTGACTCGGGTTTTGAATTGTGGAGCTGGGATGAGCTCACAGCTTTGGGTCGTGCTAGCCTCCTGAAGTGGTGGACAGCTACTGTGGCTGAAGCAGACAGCGTTAGGCTAAATAGTTTTTTTTCTTTACTACTTTTTCCTTTTCTCCTTGTCAGTGACAGTTACTTTTGGTGAGCTCAAAATGGCTGCCATGGGAGCTGATCAAGAATTGTCAGTTCCTCAGCAGGGTAGAGAGAAGGCTTTAAAGGGATCATCTAAGCCCAGGTCTGCTGGACTGGAGGCAGCAGCTAAGATTAGAGCTAGGGCTCTAGCCCCAAAAAGACCCCCTAGGGCTGAGGATAGGCAGGCCAGGCATAGACAAAAAGCCATAGATAAACAGTTGGACAAGGCGGTGAGAGACTCCAGGATGGATGAAAACAGGGCCACCTCTTCTCTGCCTCCACAAGATGACAGGCAGCAAGACCAACTGGCAGATAGGCAGTATTTGACTGTCTGGTCTCCTGGTGGCTCAAGTGCTCAGGATTTGCAGGGAAACCTCCAAATCAGGGCAGAGACCTCTCACAATTGTTCTGAGCCGCCACAAGGGATCTTGATTGCGGCATCTGCAAGCCAAGTCTCCAGCGGAGCCAGACCTGTGCCTGCAGCTACCTTTACACCTAAAGCAGCTGGCTTACGGCTTGAGGAGACCCAGATACAAGAAATACTATCCTTCATGAGAGGCTGGATCTCCCAAACAATTAGACAGGAATTGCAAGGCAGAGGTCAGCTGCGCCAGATGTCTTATTTGGACACTAACAGCGGAGTCCTTTGGGGCAGGGGTAGGCTTCTGCAGAATAGCCGATCTACTTCAGAGAGCACTTGGCTTCCCCTTCAGAAAGAAGCCAATTTTATGGCTCCGAGAGGGACCTCCTTCCAGAAAGGGACTGGATGAGGAGTCAGAGGTAGCAGGTCCCCCCTCCTTTACAGGCCTTTTCCAGCCGGCTCTCTTTAAGACTCTGCTGGTTAAGGCTAAGAGGATGGCTCATCTTAAAAAGGACACGGTCACTCAGGACCTTCCCACAGAGGGAGAAGATCAGGAAGATTACCTGTTCACTGAGAAAGCATCCGTGGTGGATGCTGTACCTGTGCCCCAGTTGTTTTTGAACCTGATTAAAAAGCAGTGGGAGTCCCCTGGGGTGTATACTCACCCCAGTGGGTCTGAGTCTACCTTATTTAATGTGGACAAGGACCTTTTGGACACTACTGAAGTGCCAAAGGTAGATGGCCCAGTGGTAGTCCTAGCTTCCTCATCGGTCATCTCACCTGATGCTGAGGACGTTTTAAAGGCGGAGGACCAGAAGGAGGATATGGCACTCCAGAGAGCTCATCAAGCCAATGCCTGGGCCATCAGAGCATCGACGATCGTGTCTTTTTTTACATGGGCCTCTTTGCGGTGGCTGAGACAGCTACAGGGCAGAATCCTATCTGAGGACCTCAGGGTGCATCAGGACCTGAATAAGATTATAGCTGCAGCTCAATTGACTGCTGATGCCACCCTCACTTCAGCCAAATTTTCTTCCAGAGCCATGGCCTCATCCGTAACAGCACGTAGGCTCCTCTGGCTAAGAAATTGGCAGATGGATGCTGGAACCAAATGGAAACTGGCGTCGACTCCCTTTAAGGGAGAGATGCTTTATGGGGAGACGCTGGATCCCTTGTTGATGGAAACCAGGGACAAGTGAAAGATCCTGCCCTTTCAGGAGAGACGCTTTGATTACAGGTCTTCACCCTACTACAGGAAGCCCTCCTTTAAACAGGGGGAAGCTGGGGCAGGCTTTCCCCATCAAAGTAGGCCCTTCTTCCAAAGATCCTCGTTTCAGGCCGATAGACAGGCCTTTGCCGCCAGAGGGCACCAGAGGCAAGAGGGCAGAAGGTCCTTTAGGAGTTCCAATAGACGCTTTAGGTGCAACAAGTGACGCCCGAGCTTCATCTCCCATAGGGGGCTGTCTGGGACTGTTCTGGCAGAGGTGGAACAGACCACGACGGACACTTGGATCCTGTCAACCTTACACTCGGGTCTCTCTCTGGAGTTTCTTTCCTCCCCCTCAAGAGCCTTTGTGTGCTGCCCCGTCTCCAGGGACCCCTCAAAGAGGGATCTCATGGAATCGGCGATCCACCATCTGCTGGACATTCGGGCCATCCAGCCAGTTCCGGAAGACCAGGAGAGACAGGGGTTCTATTCAATGTTTGTGATTCCAAAGGCCTTGGGGGGGTGGGGTGGTGGTGAGCAATCCTCAACCTGAAAGGGCTCAACAGGCATCTAATCTACCAAAGGTTAAAGATGCACTCCCTCCATTCCATTCTAGAGGGACTGCGGGAGAGAGATTTTTTGGCCTCGGTAAACCTGACAGAGGCCTATCTCGATGTGCCCATACACCCCAACAACCGTCAGTTCCTGAGATTTTGCTATGGTGGCCACCATTTTCAATACAGGGCTCTCCCATTCGGCCTGTCATCAGCCCCACAGACTTTTACCAAGCTCCTGGCAGCTGTAGCGGCATACCTCAGATCCTTACCCATAAGGATCCAATGCTATTTGAACAACATCCTTATAGCATCCTCTTCCCGACCCCAGGCAGAAGAGGATCTGATGTCGACAATCAGGATTCTTCAAGAGCACAGGTTCTCAATAAACCTGGACAAATGCCACCTAGTACCATTGACTCGGCTCTTGCATTTGGGGGCTATCATAGACACCTTGGCCAACCAGGTTTTTCTCTCACAGGAGTGTCGAGACAGTATCAGGGACGTCACATCGCAGATCCTGTCTTCCAGAGAGGCGCCTATCATCTTGCTGTCTCAACTTCTCGGCAAGATGATATCGTGCATTGGGATTGTCCCATGGGCCCGCTTCCATTCCCGAACCCTGCAGTGGTTCCTGCTCCCTTACCAGAGGGCGGGCAGGGGTGACTCACCAAGGAGGGTTCGCGTCCTCTTGCCAGTTCTTCGTTCTCTCCATTGGTGGCAGTCCCAAGCCATGGATCAGGGATGCTTTTACAGGGAGCCCCATAGGATTACCATCACCACCGATGCCAGTTTGTATGGTTGGGGGGCCCATCTGGGAGTCCAGGTCACCCAGAGGAGGTGGTCACGAGAAGAGCTCGCCCAGAACATAAATTGGCTAGAGCTCAGGGCTGCCTGCTTAGCGGTCAAGGATCTAAGGCAGAAGGTGGTGGGGAGACATGTTCATGGACAATGTGGCTACCAAGGCCCAGATAAACCGGCAGGGGGGCACTTGCTCCAGATCTCTAATGCAGGAGGCAACTCAACTGTGCAGGTGGGTGGACATCTCAGGAGTGCAGGCAGACTGGTTGAGCAGAGCCACGGTCAACCAGTTGGAATGGCAACTACATCCCAGTCTGTTCCAGGAGATGACGGAATGCTTCGGCCGTCCGATTCTGGATCTCTTTGCATCGCCAGAGAACATGCAGCTCCCAAGGTTCTTTGCACAATTTCCTGCACAGGGAGCAGAAGGAGTCAACACTCTCCGATGCAAGTGGCCCCAGGGACTATTGTATGCCTTTCCCCCCTTCCCCTGATTCCGGGGGCAATCAGGAAGGTACTGATAGAGAGGGCAGAAGTTCTGTTGGTAGCCCCTTACTGGCCCAGGCGCCCTTGGTTCACCAACCTGGTGGGCCTGTCAGTCACCAAACCCTGGAGAATTCCCTTGCACAAGATCTCCCTCAGCCAGGGCCTGATTGAGCATCCAGATCCAGCCTGGTTTTGGTTGACTGGCGCTTGAGCGGGGGATTCTGAAATGGGGGAAGTTTTCCAGAAGGGTTATTCAGACCATGCAGGCAGCCAGAAGACCTTCCACAACCAGGATATATGACGCAACATGGAAGATTTTCTGCAGCTGGTGCGCTAGTCACCAATTGGAACCTACTGCTGTTTCTGTTGCAAATGTGTTAAGAGTTCCTGCAGGATGGGTTGGACAGAGGTCTCGCCCCCAATATCTTGAAGAGACAGGTGGCTGCCTTGGCCTCGGTGATTTCGATCAAGGACTCAACTACTCTGGCCAAACACCCTAGTGTGAAAGCCTTCCTTAGGGGAGCCACGAATTTGAAGCCACCGGTGATCCACCACTACCCCATCTGGGATTTGCCTAAGGTCCTGCAGGCACTGACTTCTCCCCCATTTGAACCCTTGTGTAAAGTCAGCCTTCGCCTACTCATGTGCAAGGTGTCATTCTTAGTGGCCATTACCTCGGCCAGGCGTATCTCAGAGTTGGCGGCCTTATCCATCAGGAAGGATCTGTGCGTATTCCATGCAGACAGCGAGGTTCTGTGGTTGTACCCTACCTTTCTGCCCAAGGTGAACTCCTTATTCCATTGTTCACAGGAGTTGATTTTGCCTAACTTCTATCCAAGCCTACCCATGCACTGGAGAGAAAATGGCACATTAGGAGGGCCCTCTGTATTTACATTAAAAGAACCTCTTCTCTTAGGAGGACTGAAGCCTTGTTTGTTTCCTTTCAGCCGTCAACTTTGGGCCGCAGGGTAACACCTTCCACTGTGGGTCGCTGTCTCAGAGCCTGCATTGCGAAGGCCTATGAGTTACAGACGCTTCCTGTACCCAGGAGAATCACTGCACACTCAACCAGAAGTCCAGCGACCACTGCAGCCTGGGCAACACAGGCGTCGATTCTGGACATTTGTAGAGCTGCGACTTGGTCATCGGTGACCCCATTCATAAGACATTACAAAATTGACTCCTTTGCCTCAGCAGAGGCGTCCTTTGGAAGATGAGTCCTGCAGGGTGTTCATGTTGAAGTCGGGACCTCCGACCAATCCAGTTCCCACCTGTAGGACAGCCATCAGCCAGCTTTGGTATGTCCCATCCTGGATTCTCCCTTTGGCTCAGTGGAGAAGGGGCATTGGTCCTACCTGAACGCTTCTTCTCGGGGAGCCGAAGGGAGAATCCAGTCCCACCCTGTATTCTGTCAGGTCGGAGTGGGGCGACAATGTTCCCTTTTTTTCACAGTATCAAGTAAACTATCAATTGAAGACAAGGAGTAGCTGAATTCACTTCAACATCGTTCAGAATTGGGGACCGTTACCAGGGGGTGTGTCCTCAGTTTTTCAACTTGGTCTGCAGAGATAGGAGACTAGAGACTACCCATCCTGGATTCTCCCTTTGGCTCCCCGAGAAGAAGGTTCAGGTAGGACCAACACCCCTTATCAGCACTAGGGCTGGTCTACTCCTTAGCAGAATACTGTGCTCCTATACAGCTTATCAGCTGCTATACTAATAAGATAGACACCAGACTCAATGACATCATGAGGATTATAAGCTGATGTATTAAAATCATTTTGTTCGGAGCCCTATAGCACTGCCAGCTTTACAAAGGCAAGATACACTAGTGAGAGATTGTAGAAAAAATGAACAACTCACTCTTACTAATGCAGGCCGACCTTCCTCATTTATCTCATATCTAAAAAGCCCTCACTGGCAGTTGTACAACATCTGCTCAATTTTGACATTTATTCCCAGTGGAAAGCCAAATTGGTTGCTGAATGTCCAGTCATAGGAAGACATATAAATGACCCCCTACTGAAAGTGCCAGCAATGGACATCCTGAATAGGGTTTGCACCTCACACGCATCTGCTGGGAGTCATTATATAAATAGGACATAGTATCTTCCCTCAATGTAACTTCAGGGCCCACGTCAAACTGTAGATCACATCATCACTGTAAGATTATGGCTGTAAACTGAGAGCATACACTGGCCCAGTATCTGATATTTATCATATAAATAAAGTAGTGAGTCAACGATTGGATGATCTAGACATTGGTATCTCAGATTTATAAATATAAATGTGGATTTTATATTTTGTTTTATTGTTTCTTTTATTGTTTAGTTTTTTTAATCTAAGTAATATGTTAATATATATTGCAAGTTCATGTGTGACATGCCACACGCTAATATATAAATAGGTAAGTACAAAGGTGCCTTTCACAGCTCGCCTTTCTGTTAATACTTTTCCAGTAGAGGCTTCAAGACCGTTGTTTCTAGATTTCAGAACAGTAGGACAAGACAATATAATAAAATCTTTATCAAGAGTTGTTGCAGTGACTACAAAGCATTTTAAAGCATCTGCAAGAGGAGGAGGGATTTGCAATATGTCATAATTGCATTCTGTGCCTTACAAACTTGTATATGATTTCATGATGTAAGTATAAAGAGGTAAAATTTTCCACATGAGAGCCATTTCATTTTGGCACAATCATAGTTAGCTATAGACACCAATGTTTGAAAGCAGTGCTTCTCAACATGTGTGAAACCTTTCTGTTCAATTTAAAACAGTTAAATCTTTTCTAAATGACACACATCTATTTCAACAAGTGTTACTGGCTACCTCTGCATGTGTATATGTTCCCAATCATTTCACTTAAAGACAGCTACAAACAACGTTAGAACAGCTATTCAACCTTGCACCACTTTTAACATCTTGTTAAAAGATGTTTTATTTGCATTACTTTAAGCTGAGAAAACCCCTTTAAAAACATTTGCATAGTCCTAACAATAATAGCAATGCAATGCAACATTGCATTTGCCTCCCAGCCTTAAAATGTACATCTAGAGAAGGGCAGGTAAAGACAATGGGGGGGGGGAGTGCATGGGAAGAAAGAGGGATTGTGTGTGGGCCCTTTTGCACCAAAGTGCAAAAGTGCACTGAACAATTAGATAGTTGATGAACAGTCAGGAATGGCATTTTCCTGATTAGTTTTTCTGGGTATGCATTGCATCAACTGCATTAGGCAAAAGGAAAGATTTTCAGTGAACCTGTTTTCTGATTACTTATATACCTATTAGTTCAATGAATGTTCAAAGTTATGATGGCATTGAATGAATGGATACTTACAACAGGTCCTCATAATTCCAGCCATAGTTCCCACAAGCAAAGTAAGTGGAAAATTCAGAAGCCATGGGCATATAAGGTCCTTTCTTAACAACTGGCATGATCCTTGCTAAACGATGGTAATTGGGATTACCAGAATTGCTTTTGTTAAGCAATATGGTTACACTTTACGATCACATTGCTTAGCAATACAAATTATATTTCCAATTGTCATCATAACCCAAGACTGACTGTTAACTCATAAAACATTTTGTATACATGTTTAATAGTTGTCAACAGAAAGAAGGGAGTTTCAAAGAGCAGACAATTCATCCCCTCCGCAAGGATTGCCAAACCCATGATGAACCTCTTAAAGACAGGGAGTCCAGGAACGAAACCCCGCCCAGGGCAACACCTACAGTGGCACCTAACCTTCCAAAAAGCATTTGAAACACTGAAAGAACTGTTTGCAAAAGAACCAGTACTGAAGCATCCTGACCCCGAACAATCCTTCGTCATTCAAGCAGACGCCAGTGACATGGCAGTGGGAGCAGTATTACTTCAAAGAAACAACCAAGGAAGCCTACAGCCCTGCGCCTACATCTCCCGCAAGCTCACGGACACAGAGAGATGATGGGCTGCATGGAAAAAAGAGGCTTTTGCAGTGAGATGGGCACTGCAAACCTAGTGCCACCTGCTGGAAGGGGGGCAGAGACTATTCACAGTCTGGACTGACCATAAAAACCTGGAAGCCCTTGGGACCCTGTGAAAACTATCACCCAAACAAGTCCGATGGGCTCAATACTTCAGTTGATTTGACTTTGTGCTAAAATGCATCCTGGGGGGGGAGGAACTTTCTGGCTGACGCCCTCTCCCACATGCCCCAGTACAAATGCGAAAGGGAGGAGGTCGTAAATGCCATCATCCCCCTACCCAAATAGCTGCCCAAGTAACCACCAGACGACAATGCAGTGATCGGCAAGACCAACCTGCAGATGACCTAACTACGAAACTCAAAACCAAACTGCTAGCAGACCCCTGGTTCCAGGACAATCAACACACCTTGACAGAAAGAGATAACCTGGCATGGAAAAAATCTCTATGTCCCAGAATCCCTATGCACCCAAGTTCTTCAGAGGAGCCATGACACCAAACTGGCAGGCCACTTTGTGTTCCTAAATACTTTACACTTGGCTCGGAGGCAGTTCTGGTGGCCTGGCATAAAGAAAGATGTGGACAGTTATATGAAAATTTATACCATCTGCACCATGATGAAAAAACGACCAGGAAACCCACCCCCACAGATTGTAGTGGAGCCGACGAGGCCATGGGAGGAGATTGCAATGGACTTCATAGTGGAGTTGCTAAAAAGTGGGGGAAACACGGTGATCTGGACTGCAATAGACTTATTTTCCAAACAGGTGCATTTCATACCTTGCAGCGGACTACCCTCAGCCCGCCAGTTAGCCAAGCTGTTCCTGAAGCACATCTACCGCCTGCATAGAGTACCACGGAGAATTATCTCAGACAGAGGGGTCCAATTCATGGCCAAATTTTGGAGGGAGTTCCTGCGGTTTATTGGGTCGTCCCAGGGTCTTAGCTCTGCCTTCCATCCAAGCACCAATGGGGAGGCAGAGAGATTGAACGCCATGGTAGAGCAGTATCTGAGGTGCTATGTGAATTATCAGCAGTTCAATTAGGTGGACCTCCTGCCTTTTGTGGAGGTTGCATACAATAATGCTGTTCACAGTAGCACGGGACTAACCCCCTTCAAGGTAGTGAGCGGCATGGACTTCATCCCAATGCCTGAGTATTCAAGGGACCCCCCTCCTGAGTCAGCCTGACTGATTGGATGTCAACGCTGAAAGCAACTTGGGAGAATGTCAAAAAAGCACTGGCAAAAGCAGCACAGACCTATAAGAGACAGGCAGACAAATACCGAGCCCCGCAATGACCATTCCAGTTGGGGGAAAAGGTCTATCTCTCCACAAAATATCTGAGGTTAAAACTCCCTAGCAAGAAATTGGGGCCAAAGTTCATGGAACCATTCCTCATAGTAAAGATCACTAACCCAGTCATGGTGCAATTGAAGTTGCCCTGATTGTTAGGGAAAATACACATGGTATTCCATAGTAGCCTATTAAAACCCATCCTCGGATCAATGCTGAGGCCTCTACCTCATGAGCCCCCAGATCTCGTGGTCATAGGAGGCCAAACCCATTATGAGGTGCAGCAAATCCTCGATTTGAGGTGGCACAGAAGACAACTTCAGTATTTAATCAAGTGGAAAGGCTACCGCTTATCAGAGGCATCTGACTATAATTCACTGAAAAATGGATAAATATCTAGAAACTATCAGCAATACATGTGTATTTAAGGAACACCCACAAGCAATAATATTAACATTAATTTGAAATAGATATTCAGCTTCTGAAATTTTAATTATTTTCTTTTTTTAAAAAATGTGACTTGTTCAGCCTTTGATGAAGGAGAGTAGAGATCATGTACTTCATCTTTGTCCAATCTGTCTTTCTCACTATTTTTTTTTCAAATTTATTTATTACTAGTTATTTTTCTTCGTTATATTGTTGTGCTTTGACTTGTTTGAAGTCAGGGCACCAGAGAGATTTAATAAATAAAAATGCGTTGTAAACCTTCCTGGTAAACTTGGTTTTGAAAACCACTCTACCAATTTTAAAAAATAAATAAAATCTTTAAAATATCAATTAATACTGAATATAATATTTGGATTTAATCAGTTTTTAAATAATCTTAATTATGTAGCAGAAACATTGTAGTTTGTATAGGTATTTATTTATTTATTTATTTATTATTAATTCAACTTATATGCCACTCCCTCTCCGAAGACTCGGGGCAGCTTACAATTAAAATACAACAGTGAATAAATTAAATTAATTAAAAAGATATTAAACATTTAAGCCGAATTAACGTTTAAAACCCCAATTAGATAACCCCAACCCAGGAGAGTCAGCACAACCCAGATTGTACGAAGAGCCAAGTTTTCAAATCATGGCGGAAGGAGCGAAGATCGGGAGCCAAACGGAGCTCAAGCGGAAGAAGATTCCACAAAGTGGGAGCCGCCACAGAATAGGCCCTCTCCCGGTGCCGCCAAGCGACATTGTGTCGCAGACGGCACCCCGAGGAGACCCTGCCTGTGTACCCACACAGGGCGGTTGGCATTAGATGCTGGGAGAAGCCGTTCCCGTAAATAACCTGGACCCATGCCCTGTTGGACTTTAAATGTTAATACCAAGACCTTGAATCTCACCCGGAGGGCAACCGGAAGCCAATGCAGGCCGTGCAGGAGGGGTGTAACATGGGAGTATTGGGAAGCTCCCATCACAACCTGCGCGGCCGCATTTTGCACCAGCTGAAGCCTCCGAGTGGTACGCAAGGGCAGTCCAAGGTAGAGAGCATTGCAGTAGTCGAGGCGGGAAATAACGAGAGCCTGAGTGACTGTGCGCAGGGCATCCCGGTCCAGGAATGGGCGTAACTGGCGAACCAGCCGGATGTGGGCAAAGGCACCTCTGGCCACGGCCCCCACCTGCTCCTCTAATTTGAGCCGTGAGTCCAGGAGGACCCCCAGATTCCGTGCCCTGTCCACGGGGGGCAACACCTCCTCCCCCATGAGCAAAGATGGTACCTCAAAACTGGGATGTCGGTATGCACAGCCACTCTGTCTTGGCCGGGTTGAGTCGAAGCATGTTTCTGTCCATCCAGATCTGCACCGCTGCCAGACAGGGACATCACGGAGAGAGCATCACTGATGTGGCCTGGGGTGGAAATGTATAGCTGAGTATCATCAGCATACTGATGATAACTCACCCCAAAGCCACGGATGATCTCGCCCAGCGGCTTCATATAAATGTTGAACAGGAGGGGTGAGAGGACCGAACCCTGCGGCACCCCACAAGTGAGGTGCTTTGGAGTCGACCTCTGCCCCCTGCCAACACCGTTTGCGAGCGTCCGAGAGGTAGGAGGAGAACCACTGTAAAACAGTGCCTCCCACTCCCAACCCCCAGAGACGCCACAATAGGATACCATGGTCGATGGTATCGAAAGCCGCTGAGAGATCTAACAGGACCAGGACAGAGGACGAGCCCCTGTCCTGTGTCCTAGCGAGATCATCAATCAGCGCGACCAATGCTGTCACCGTGCTGTACCCAGACCGGAAGCCCGATTGGTACGGATCCAGGTAGTCCGCTTCCTCCAGGAAAAGTGGCAATTGCTGAGCCACCACACTCTCAACAACCTTCGCTAAAAAGCGAAGGTTGGAGACCAGACGAAAGTTGTTCAACGGCTGGGTCAGGGCAGGCTTCTTCAGGAGGGGCCTCACCACCGCCTCTTTCAAAGCGGCGGGGAATAACCCCTCCCTCAATGAAGCGTTGACCACTGCCCGGAGCCAGCCGCACGTGACCTCCCTGGAGGCATAAACCAACCAGGAAGGGCACGGGTCCAATAAACATGTGGTGGAACTCAGCCGCCGCATAATCCTGTCCACTTCATCCTCAGAAACAGGATCAAACTCAGCCCAGATCACATTGGCCAAAACACTCGCATTCCCCTCCTCAGACCACTGACAATCCACACGTAACCCCTCCCGGGTATAGCAATGCTGCTATTACTACATAAGACTAACACATCCAATACTTCCCTCAATTAAATCCTATTGAATTCAGTGATTGAACTGTAATGTATAAGAATGTTTTATGGCAAATTATATACAGTGTGCACAGTAGGATAAATTACTGTGCTTATGCTGTAAAATGCAATTATTCTGATGAATTGTGGTTACATTATTTTTGGACAATTTCAAAGTTATTTATATTCTAAACTTTGTATTAAAAGTGCTATACAATTCATATTTATTGCATTAATAAAATATAAAAATCTTTAATTTTATCATTTTAGTAGTGTTTTAAGTCCATGCATGCACTTTCAAATCTGTGCTGTGTCAGCTAATAAAATGTATTTATAAACATTCTTCTTGTTTAACATAGAGGTATTGTGAATGATTAGAATCTATATCCACTAATGAAAATTTTGTTGTCATGGGAGGTGGAAGTCTTTCTTGAGAGATAAGAAATCACATATATTTATCTTGATTATCTGGTTGCATGTTATTAACAGCAGAAAGTTAAGAGTGGAATGCAGCAGTTACAATAATTATATTTTTGAAATGGTAAGTTTACAGCCAACCCAGAACAATCCAATAAAATAAGATTCTATAAAAATGTCACCTAAATCACAAGGCTGTTTGGGAGAGCCTCATAGGAATTCTGTTGCACAATGTTGAAAAAAGAAGATAAAGTAGGGAAGCAAGAAGGGGCAATAGTTTAAGGAAATGGTTCAGAACAAACATATTTTGACAGCGGAAAAAACTTAATATTTTACTTAAAGCCCTCAAACAGTAATTTAATGAAATGAAAAAGATCTCTGTACTTCCAAATCAGTCACTATGCTCATATATTGCTTGAACCAAATGCTGCGTGCTTGCTTTCGAATTAATCCATTGTGTAAACTAAACTATGGAAATAATATGTACAAAAATCCTACATATTTGACAGTTTGGAAACAATATTATAGACTCTGTTGGTTGGAATAAATTATTGCTTTATTATACCATTGCTTGAAGACATTACATGTAAATACTTCAAGGACATGGTTGATGTCAAACTACAATGAGTGGCTATAAAGACTTTTTTTTTGCAATAGTATTTACATTTTAAGTTTAGTTCCAGTAAGAGGAAAGAACCTGGGTCAGCCAATTAAAAATCATTTGCACTGGACTGTAAAGATCAAGTAATGAAAACATGTTGAGGTTTATATAATGGGAGGGTTTCTCCTAAAGTCTACCACCATTTCTATGGTTTTGAGTGTGTTCAGTTCCATATTGTTCCGGTCACACCATAAGGCAAGTTGTACAATCTCCCGTCTGTGTGCAGATTCGTCGTTGTTTCAAATGAGACCAACCACTGTTGTATCATCTGCAAACTTCAGTATTTTAACAGATGGATTGTTTGAGAGGCAGTCATTGGTATATAGGGAGAAGAGAAATGGAGAAAGCACACACCCTTGGGGGGAGGCTGTGCTAATTGTATAGATATCCGATGTGATTCTACCTAGCTTCATCTGCTGCTTCCTGTCTATTAGGAAGCTTATGATTCATTTATAAATATGTTCAGGTACTGCTAGCTGGTTTAGTTTAGTTAGAAGAATGTCTGGAATGATGGTATTGAATGCTGAACTAAAGTCTACAAAAAGGACCCTAGCGTAGGTATTTAGAGATTCAAGGTGTTGTAGGATGTAATGCAGAGCCACCAGACATGAATCACCAGACATGAATCACGACAAGGTGAACTTTATTATAAGGCTATTTTAAGATAATCTTGCAAGTCTGAAGGATCCCTACTTTATCCAGTATGGGAAGCCTTTCTTAGGAAAGTTTCTAAGTTCTGATCCTTAAGGAGTTACAGGTTCCTGCCTCTTTTGTGTGATTGTTTCCTAGGCAGCAGCATCTTTTCTCTTTTCTGAAGATGATCCATACGTTCTTTTATAGAGAAATCTTTTTCCTAATTCCTACTATGTAAGTGATGCAGGGCTTGGTACTCTCTCTTCTACTATTTAACATCTGCATAAATTGCTGGGTGAGATCATACATCACCATGGGGTCAGGTATCATAAGTAAGCTGATGATATGTAGTTGTATACTTCTACCTGTGGTAAACTAAGTATTGCTGTTGATGTTCTCTCTCGGTGCCTGCAGACTATAGGGAGCCTGGATGGGGAAGAATAGGTTTCAATTAAACCCTGATAAGGGTTTGGAGGCCTTTTGTACCTGGAGATTCACCATCTGTTGTTAGAAGTGGTTGCACTGCCCCAAACAGACTCTCCATGTAATATGGATTCTTCTAGATACATGAATTCTGTTTAGATGATCATTATGGCCAGTGGGCCCTTTCCACTGCTTCATATTATGCCTAATCCTCAATCAGGAAGCTCTAGTCTCAAATATTCAGATGCCCTAGTCACTTCCAGAATGGAAAGTAACAGGGACTATAGGGAAGCGTATCTAAATCTTCAACTAGTGCAAAATTCAAAAGTATAGTTAGTTATCTCTAAGCTCCATGAACTGCACATTTTGCACCTCACTTCATGAGATGTGTTGATTGCCAGTTTGCTACAGGGTTCATGGGGCCAGGATTTTTAAGGAATTTCCTCTCCCCAGTTCTATCTATCTGACATTGTTCTATAAGTAATCCAGTCTCTCTGTTGGAAAGATGGGCAGCATATAAATGCAAATAAATAGACATGGCTAAAAAATATATGTGATCAAAGCAGTTGAGAGAGATTCCAAGAGGAAATAAATATCTCAGTCTATGCATGCATAAATAAATATTTATTTCTTTATTAAAATGTGAGTTATATAAAAACAAGAGAGAGATTAAGCTCTCTACTCTTCCTACACACGTCTTACAGTTCCTTTTCTTCATCAAGCTCTAAAATTGGAGATCAGCATTTGTATAAATAAAGTGTAGAGAGGGCAAAAGAGGGGAGAAAATGTGGCTGAATTGGGAGTCAATTTATGTTCCTTAAGTAACCAGCACTAAAGTGAGGAAATTAGTAGGTTTATGTGCATGCATGTCCTTTATTCTTTTTGGGATGCAGTGTACTTAAAGTATTGCAGTGAGGGTGAAATATATGATGAAGCTACAAAAACTGGATAGTCTCCCAATCAGAAAGAGGAAAATTGTATTTTTTTCTACTTCATTCTATTCCCTGTATCAGAAATTTTATGTGTACTATTGTAAAGTCATTTAGGGAAAAAATGTGTTAGGACTGTAATATAAAACATATAAGGTTTTAACAGCTCTGGCAGTAAGTGATCATCATTAGTTTCTGTGTGATAAGATACCTTTCTTGTCCGAATCATATAAAAGCCTCTGCATCAGTAATATGATTGTTTTGTAAAGCATTCAAGTTCCTATGTTTTAAAATAATTGCATATGATATATATGTATGTACAATTTTTCTCTATAGAAGCTGTAAGGAAAGTTCATTGCATGATAATATTTATGCTTGAACTTTGCCTATGGGTATTGATATTCATATCATGTTCAGTCTAGATAGAAAGAAGCAATGAGAATAATAATTCAGTTTTGTAAATACAGATTTGTTATGCTTATATCAACACATATATAAATGTTGTGTATCTTATATCTCTCTCTTCTTTCTATCTTAAATATGTGTGTGTGTGTGTGTCTGTGATTAGTATATATCCACTCATAAAGAAAAAAAGCACTACTCTCTTTTCTGACTACATATATTTTATCTACTATTTGAAAATGGACTAGGTCTTGCATGCTCAAAAACTGGAATGGTTCGTTATTTTTGTGCTTGTTAATTAAAAAATATACAGTAAACTTGATCATGTTTTGTCCACTGCTCTGCTTAGCATATCCATTTATGCTTATTTCCATTTTCAAAATTTAGTTAAAGGAAAGGGCTTTAAGAAGCAGACTGTAGGTATATAAGAAATATAGGAAATAGGGAGAGTCATCTGAAACACCTCTGAGTATAATCTGCTATTATATGGTATTCCTTAGTTTACTAAGGAGCTTCAAGATATGAATCATGAATTAAGCAAATTATTTGGATACTTCTGATTGGCTTTCACATCAGGGTATGGGACACAACTATGGTCAGTCTTGTGATGATCTCTTTTGGGAGATGGCAGGAGGGAATGTGGCCCTTCAATTCCAATAAGACCTCACACTGGGAGGTTATTATTACACCCAGATCCAAGAAACTATTTAAGAAATATGAGTATATGATGAATACTAATAAAAATAAAATAAAATAAAAATAAAAACAATATTATAGTACATATTTCAATGGTTTCTTAATTGATATATGCAAAAAATTACAAATAATGAATTAAATAGATAGTACAATAAAAATCACTGTTGTTAGATATAAATTACTTTGCTCTTAGAATTGCCATAAGTGATTAAAATGCATGAAGCAATGAAAAGAGGAAATAAAACACTAGGGAGAAGATTTTCAGTAGCAGCTGTCACATCCTGTGTTCTCTCAAGGAAACCATGCTTGTAAAAATTATGCCAACATGTCATACTCAGTAGGTGTTGATGCAGAGAGGAATGAATTTATGCACAGAATACTTTCAGCAGGTTTTTATTTCATTGTTGTGCACGTGCATTTTAGTTATTATGGGAGGCATTGTGAATAACAAAGCTATGCTTAAAATACGGATAGTGCTGCATACAAAGGAGAAGGTGTCTAGAGAAGGATTGACAGGGTAGGGACTTACTGTGTCATTCTGTCACTGATAAGATGGAAAAAAATATCTATTTCTGGAGTTGAACTTCCTAGTGACCAGCAAAATGCCATTTAAAGTGTAGTGGATAATGTACAGCAAGATCTATAACAGGAAAGCTTAAAGATGTTTACTTCCCTCAAATAAAGTAACACTACATTTAACACAGTGTTGATTTCAATGAAAGCAGAAGTAGCAATATTTAAATAAATACCAAACCAAACTGAATATTTTTTCATATACTGAGAAGAGGAAAAGATAAATATTCACAGAACATCTCAATGCTATCCACACATGTAATGTTATATTATTGGTCACTTTTTCTTAAATAGATATGGGGTTTTAATTATTGAAGCAGTGCAGTAATAAGTAAAAGTAAAAATAAAGTTAAAGTTCGGTAAGTAAAAGTAAAAAGGTTTTTTTTAATAGAGAGAGAAAATGAGGGAGTACTTGGTGAAGCTAATGAACAAAGACATCATTCATTTTTGTATACATAGTTATTTAAAATAACTAAATAGGTATGAGTGCACAATCCATACATAAGTAATATGTTTAAATGCCATGTGTATGTGTGTTTATTCCAAGCTTCAGGGAATATCAGACTCTTATATAGAAAACCAAATTATTATCATTCAGTAGTTAGGTTGCTGACTGATTCTTAAGGGCATGTTTTCAATCCTTCTTGGAGTTGTCAGGAATTGGCTATAATAATTGCAAACAGTGTATATGATTTATTACTTAACTATAGCCTATCTTTACCAGAATAGGAAAGAACAATCCTCTATGAGTTTAGAATTCAAATTAGGAAAAGGATCCCAATTTATCCAGTTGGGTTTTAGCTAATATGCAAAGCATTCGTAGCTTATTTATTTCAGTCATAAATGAAATTATTGAGCTAATTGTGAATTTTATAATTTTGATGTTTTATTTTTTATGGGTTTTGAAATAAATTTTAAAATACTTTATTTTTTAAATAGTAACTCTACAACCAAGTTTGCTTATTGTAGAAAGAAATGGGAGGGAGAAATTGAAATTTATTTTTGGAATTTAACACAATCTAATAGATAAAATATTGCAAAGATAAAATATTGCAAGAGTCCATCACCTACTCTAGTTCAAGGCATTGGGGAAGGTTTTGTTTGTTAAAATTTGGTAGATGCTGTATAAATTTCAGGTGGGATGTGGTTCCCATATATACATATCATAAGTTTTATTCTTTTCTACCACATTTTTATATTGCAATTTGGAAAGTTCTGTTAGAACATAAAGGTTTCTGACTTGCTTGTTTTCTTGCAGATGTTCCATTATCCAAACTAGGTAACATCATCAGTGCTAATCCTTTTTGTAGGATCCTGTGTACTGCAGTGGATAGTGTGCGGTTGGACATGTTGACCACTAGTTTAGGCTCTGGGTTTTTTGGGTTCTAGAATTGAGTTTAGGGAGTTTGCTTTGCAGTTTGGTTTTTCTTTCCCAGCATGTCTGTGGGATCTATTCATGATGGTAGTGGCCAGTCTCTCCATGTGCTCTGGTGTGATGGTCTGTTTTAACAGCTCTTTGAGGTTTGCTATGGTATGCAGATATGCGCTTAATCAAAGATATGCATTTGTGATCATGAGCTCTATCATTCCCCTCCCCCTCACACTTTCTTGGGCTATTTTCCATCCAACTGTGCAATTGATCGGAGGTTTGTACCTGACAATGGTAGGAGGGCATGCTGTTATAGGCATATAGGAAGAAAAGTTGTTCTTTGGTGGAAGTGTACCTGCAGGCAAATTTTTTCCATTTGTGTGCTGTCTGAAGCATTTGACGCCCATATGTGATACTAATAAAGGAGGATATTTGTAGCTCAGGGTTGACATGAGGGGCCAGTGTTTTCGGAGCTTATTCTTGCAGACAGTTCATTACCCAAACTAGGTAACTTCACTGTCTTCGGACAATGCTGGCTCCCTTGGGTAAGAAATGGAGATGAACATCACCCCCTAGAGTCAAACATGACTAGATACTGTTACCTAGTTTGGGTCATGTCAACCCTGAGCTACAAATATTCTCCTTTTTTGATAAAGGTTTCCTCTGTCTAGTCGCTTTCATGGTCATGTGGCTAGCATGAAGTGCACAAAACACTGTTACTTTTCCACCAAAGTGGTACTTATTTATCTATTAACATTTTCATGCTTTTGGACTACTAGGTGGGCAGGAGATGGGGCGAATAATGGGAGCTCACCCATATAACACAGCACTTGGGTCTTGAACTAGAAATGTAGTGTCAGTTTTTCAGCTGAAAAGATCAGCTTCTTTACTTGCACAGGATGAATGTTTGGGCGTTCTTGAAGGGCAGTCTCATGTAGACCATATTACCATAGTCTTGTTGATAGCTGATGAGAGTGTGAATGATTGTTGCCAGTGACTACATTTAAAAGAATATACATAAATGATACTGTGCATAACTAGTCCAAAGAATTCCTAGATTATACACCAATTCCTTCTGAAGGAATACCATCCCATTTGATATAATAGCACCCCATTTGAATCTAAATTTGAAATTATCTGAGAATTGATTAGCTTCTGTATTAACAGCCACTCTGTCTCATTTGACTAAAGTATCAGACACATTTCTAGTTACAGATCAAAACATGTATTTCTGTTCAGTATGACAGTATATAAAATTTTCAGATTTCATTCAACTCTTCCTCCTATTGATGAAGCTATTTGGTTATGCTTAGTGAACAGTAGAGTCATTCCTTCAGCTTTGACATATTGAAAGCAATTCTGGTGTAAGTTTTAAAATATACATATAGTGTATGTCAGTTTTTACTTGAATTAATGTTCCGTTATAAATAAGAATTCTCCAAATCTCTGATATCTATCTGATCTTTTTTATGGAATAAAATTTAATGGGTCAGTCAGTCTTTGAAGCATTTAAAGTTTGTAGTGGCTGCTTCTGACCTCTGTTCCAAATGCTATCAATTTCTGTTTGATCATATGGATGTTTTTTTATTTGTGTACAATGTCAGTATGTGAAGAAAAGTTCTGTTGCAGCAATGATTTGAAATAATGCTTTGTTGAGTGACTAGGATGCTTGTTCTTTTATATCTATATCCATCTATTCTGCCAGCCAATCAGTACAGAAGCATTAAATTAACAAGAGCCTTGAATATCCTATCAGTGTGCATAAACTGTATGGTTCTACTTATAGTAGTAGGTTAAGATAACCTATCTTAGTGGCTGCTTTTCTTTGTTTATACTGGTGCAGCTTGCCAAATCTGCAGTTCCTTAACTGTTTTACAGCAAGAACTTTTGTTTTTATAGAGTAGAATGATATTTTAAAAACTTTTGTGAGCGTGGGAAATAAGAGTTGGAACTGTCTTATCCCAGTTTTAGAAAATTATCAGTATGGTAAAACACTGAGAGAAGGATAAAGAAATACAAAAGAAACAATCCATTAAGTGATGTGAAGCTGTATAAGGCAAAAATAATGTACCTTTATGATGAAGATTATGAAAGGGTAAGCTGTGAATGTATGTGCAAAGATGGCGTTGATAAAGTTGTAAAATTTGGGGAAATGTTTAAGTTATAGGAGCAATTTTATTTTTTTTAAAAAAGGATAAAAACAGTTTAATGTGAAAAATGTGCAATATTAAATGTTGAAGTATAAATGTCTATATGGTCTTCAGTAATAATTTCTATTATATATACAAATATGTCATGAGTTTTAGTAGTTGTGGATATGGGAGGGAATAAAATACAAAATGTCATAAATATTTTCCTATGTATATTTAAAAAGAGAGTGTAAGTTAGCATTTTAATGCAGTACCAGAACTCATATTTATAGATCTAACTTAACAAAAAACAAGCTTTCATATATGGTATTCCATAAGATTCTGCTTCTGTATTGAAAAAGCTGATCTGAAGATTTGGACTATCCCAGATATTCACTATGCTGAATTCTAAGTATTCCCAAGAAAATTAAAGCATTTTACGTTGATGCTTGAAATCTTAAAGACAGCCTAAATTCTAGATTGTGGAAAAATTAAACAATCAGTGTATTCAATTTGGTTACCACTCAGAATATTGTTACGTGTAAATTTATTTTATAGTTTTTCTAAACCTAAATATAATATTCTCTTCTTTTAGCTCCTCAGAGGATCTTATATCAAAGATATATTATCTTTTATATCCATCTTTTCTAGTTGCTAGGAAATTTTTGTCTTTGCACAATTTGTCCTAAACAAACAGAATTCTCTTTAATGATACTTCGTTTTTCTTGTAACTTTTCTCCTGAGCATTTTTTTTTGTCTAAGCTTGTTAGTTTTTTGACTGGGGTTGACTGGGAGTGATGAATGTCTTTCAGAAATGTGTCTCCACTGAGAAAGAAATATTTTCATAGTATTATCCCACACAAGCAATTATTTGAATCACTATATGTCAAAGTACAGCTGGAAATGTGACAGAGAAATTAGGAGGTTTCTTTAAGTTTAAATGTTAATTACAACTACAGTAAAAGATTAATTCTAAATTTCAGTAATATAATTTATAAATGCAATGGTAGAAATTTAAATTATAGTACTCAGCAAACTAAATAGTAACTTCTCTTTTTGCCATATAAACCTACTATTTGCAAAACAATGAAACAGTAATTTTATCATTACATGTAGAGAGGAAGTCACCTTTTCATTGTGTTTCTTTTGGTATAATTTTAGCTCTTTTTGGTTTGTGAGAAATACACATAAAATATTCAAGTTATTTATTAACACAAATAAATAAGAGACATCCTTATACATTTTATGTTTAGAAGATTTTCTTAGAATACATCATTTCTATAACTGATTATGGTTTTAAGAGGCATTTCAAATTTATACAATTAATACAATTATTTGAAGATCAAAGACTAGAAGAAAAGTTTTGTAAAAAAATATTTAAATATTTATAATTATGCATCAAACTTTATTGAATTTAGAGAAATCTCATCATTCTGGAATTTTAGTTTTAAGCATAATCTTTTTCCTTATGACATTGTATGAATTAAACGAGGGTCTGGGAAATGGTACAACTGTATATGCTTTCCATTAAACTCCATATCATGGTTTTATCCTGGAGACAGAGTTGAATCAATTCCTCTGCACTGTCCTTATTAAGAATTGTAATTTTTGTTATACTACATGTTGTATTATTATATTCCTAATTCCAAGCAAAAACACACCAGGAGTGTTTATGTGAGCACACACACACACAAACAAGATTGTAAAGTTTTATTTTATATTTTTTTAATCTTTCTTTCAACTGTGTGTTGGCAATTGTCCCAGGTTTTGAGAATAATTTAATTTAAATTTGTAAAGCTATCTAACTCCATAGTGACTCTCAGCAGCATACTATATTAAGAATATTAGGTGCAAAATTAACAGCAACAATAAAACAAAATTAACATAATAAACCATTCTTTAAAAATAAAAACTAACACTCTGTCAGTGTGCTATATTCTTACATAAGACCCACCACTGACCTAATCCAAGCCAGAGAAACAACCAGGATTTAAGACCTTGTTTACAAGACAGCAGATTAAATGACATATGAATCTCTGGGGATATAATGTTCCAGAGGGCAGGCAGGATAATAGAGAAGGCTTTTGTTAAGTGATAATATTTTCTTAGTGGGACCTCAAGCTTGCCAGCATTCCTGGTATGTCAAAAAGGATGAACAATCATTACAGGTCCAGTGATAGCTTAGACAGCCAGGAGGTATCTCATAACCCTTCGCGTATGATAATGAGGATCTTAAATTCTGAGTGAAAGCAACATATCCCAGGATAATGTTGCAGGATCCAATTTGGGTCGAACCCCAGTTCAAGCACACAGTCTGGTAGAGAGAAGTTCCCTGAAGATGGATTCCAGTACAAGTCCAAAAGCTCGGAAAACAAAACCTCTGGCCTGGTGACTGACCCAGATTGGATCCTGCAACCTTACATTCTATCTGCTGCTAACCAATGCAGCTCACCGAGCAGAGTATAACATACTATACCATACTATGCCCATAACAGTCTATCCTATTGCTTTCTGAACTAGCTACACAGCGTCCTTCAAGGCACATTTATGCAGAAAACATTGCAATAGACTACACTTGAGATGATTAAAACAGGGATAAATGTCCAGAGGGCCTCACTATACAGAAAGACAAATTGACTTACTTCAGAATGCTTTTGTAAATTGTTCAACTTTTCATTGCAAAATTGATGTGCAGGCTCTATACAAGGGGTGTCAAACTCAAGGCCCGCGGTCTGCACCCAGCTTGCAGGGTGCTTAGATCTGGCCCATGGGGCCTCTGCCAGTGCTGCCCTCCTAAGCTCTGTTTTTGCTGGCAGAGGAGTGCAGGAGGAAGTCACAGCCAAAAACGGAGCCCAGGGAGGCTTTGTGTAGCCCTGCTGGATTCCATTTTCACTGGCAGAGGTCTGCAGGAGGCCATTGCATCCGAAAATGGAACCTGGGAGGGGTGCTCGCAGCCCTCTTTTTGCATTCCCCTTTTTGCATTTGAGCATTCAAGAAGAGATAGGAAAGGAGAAAGGTACGGAGAAAAGACAAAGAAATGAAAGAAAGATGGAAAGAGAGCAAGGAAGGAAAAAGAAGGAAAGAGGGGAAAGAAGAAAGGAGAATGAAGAGGGAAGGAAAAAGAAGAAAATGGAAGACGGAAGGAAGGAAGGAAGTTTATAATGGAGGGAGGGTCTGAGCGAAGTCCTGCCTTAGTACTTGAACACCAGCAGCCCTGCTGCCTTTTTGCCATCTCTTGTCTCCTCCTCCTGACTTCTCTGGGTGGTGTCCCATCCTATTGCTGAGGATGCTTTGGTTACAAAGCTGAGTCTCCTTTTGTGGACAGGGAGTGGGCCTCCCTCTGACCCACACACCTTGCCCTCCTGCACACACCATGAGCAACCTGGCCAAGGAGAGCGAAAACAGCAGTATCAGCCTCGAGGAGGTACGCACAGCCAGGCACTCCCTCGGGGAAGTGGGACTGGGCTCTGGGGTCCTGGGAGCTTGAGGGCCGGGCTGGGCCCTTGCCTTGTGCTGCCTAAGGCTCTGGACAGCCTGCACTGCCACCCAGGGTTCGTCCTTGTGGTGTTAGAGTGATGACAAGGCTCCTCTGTAGGACAAGGTTTTGGCGCTCTCCCTGGTCTCACCTTCCTCCTCTGGAGACAGTGGATCCCCTCAGCCCTCTCCCCCAGGCCACCACAGATGCCCCTGATGTAAGTGACATTGTGTTGGCCATGCCCATTCGAGCCACATCTCTCTGGTCATACCCCATTCCCCTCCCTCAAGGTCAAACACAACCCTAATGCGGCCCTCAATGACATAGAGTTTGACCTCCCTGCTCTATACTAACCTTTCAAATATTGAATGATGTAGGTGATATATTTTAGGGTCTTTAAGCCTTTGATACTATTTGTAATATGTAAGCTATTGCGGCATACCTACTAAAAATGTGAAAACATGCATCTTTATCTGTTCTATATTGATTAGTTTGTTCTTTATCTAATTTGATGAACAATTTTGTTTAAATTAATGTAAATCATCTTGGTTGTGGATATAAAATAGTATTTAACAAGGTTATAAATATTTTGCATTGGAACATTAATATGGCTTAATGGATGCTACTTAATAACTAGCAATTTATGGAATGCTTCATGTTAATTTCTAGCACGTTCAATATAACTAAAATGTAGGATTGGATGTACATCAGAGGTGGTATTCAACTGGTTTGCAGCAGTTCAAGCGAACTGGTAGCGGTGATTTGGTGTGAGTTGCTGAACCGGTGGTAACCCCTGGCTGGCCATGCCCCCAACCTGGTCGCCCGGTCGCTCAGTAGCCCACTTGTCCCGGTTACTCTCCTAGCTTTCCATACCACATGGTGGCCATGGCGCAGTTCGGGTGGATGTCCCAGGGCTGCGGCACATTCGCACTGTGTGTGCAGCCGCTACACATGCAGTGCACATGTGCAGCAGCCCTGGGACATCCACCCACCTGACTGTCCTCCTGGAGCACACTTTCTTCCTTCTTCTGGTGGATGTGCCTCTTCTGGCCCGGTCCGGCCTGGCCAGCCAGCAGGTGGGTGGGCGGATGTCCCGGGGTTTCTTGCCCTCCCTTGTCACAGGACACCTGCAGCTTCTGTGTAGTTTTTTCAGTGCAGTCCAGCAGCCGCACCAAAGAAGGCACGCCCTCTTCTATGTGCCGGGCCCGGCAAGTCTGAGCAGCCAGAGCATAGAACAGGGCGGCGCTGGACCATTGGAGAAGCAGAACAGAGCTAGAGATCATTAGCCACCTCTTTCACAGCGCAGGAAGTCTCCCCCAACTGGCCAGCTGCTCTCCTTCTTCTCTGCCTGTTTGTTTTGTCTGGCCGAGGAGGAGGAGACCAGCTGGCTGGTTGGGGGAGGCTTTCTGCACTGAAAGAGGCGGCTGGAGACCAAAAATGAATTGCCTACAGCAGCCGCCCTTTTGGCTGGCTGCTCTCCTCCTCCTCGGCCATACAGAACAAACAAGCAGAGAAAGAGGAGACCAGCCAGCTGGTTGGGGAAGGCTTTCCGTACCAAAAGAGGTGGCTAGAGACCGAAAAAGAGTAGCTTCCAGCAGCCACCCCTTTGGCTGGCTGCTCTCCTCCTCCTCAGCCATACAGAACAAACAGGCAGGGAAAGAAGAGAAGAGCCGGCCGATTCGGGGAGACTTTCTGCGCCGAAAGGGGAGGCTGGAGACAGAAAAGAGTTGCCTCCAGCAACCTCCCCTTTGGCCGGCTGGTCTCTTCCTCCTTGGCCATACAGAACAAACAGGCAGAGAAAGTGGAGACCAGCCAGCCGATTTGGGGAGGCTTCTTTCGCTGTGAAACAGGAGGCTACTGATCTCCAGCTTCGCTCCGCTTCTCCAACGATCTGGCACCACCCTGTTCTTTGGGCTGGCTGCTCAGACTTGCCGGGCCTGACACATAGAACAGGGCATGCTTTTTTTGGCATGGCTGCTGGACCGCACTGAAAAAACCACGCAGCAGCTGCAGACATCTCGTGACAAGGGGGGCAAGAAGCAGTGGGACATAGGGCCACCTGCTGGCTAGCCGGGCTGGGCTGGGTTGGAAGAGGCATCCGCCAGGAGAAGGAAGAAAGAGTGGTCCAGGAGGGAGGGCACCGGGCAGGTGGGCAGATGTTCCAGGACCACTTAAATGTTGACTTTAAGAGTGCCCCCATGAAAGAAGTCGAGAACTGAGAGCAAAAGTAGTGGCAGCGGGGGTGATGGGCATGTGTGTCCCATCACAAGGAGTGTGAAGGGAGGCAGACACCGAGCCTCTGAGGAAAAGAGGAGGTGCTGAAGCCCTGGCTGTCACCCAGGAGGGGACTGCAGAGGGACCCATCTCATGCCCCTGCTGCCCTGGCTATTTTTGCTCTCATTCTCGGCTTCTTCCATGGGGGTGCTCTTAAAGTTGATCTTTAAGAGCTGGAAGACATTTCGTTAGATCACTGCCAACTCATCATTGGGAGAGGTGTAGCCCCTGAATACACGAGAAGTCTTGGGCAAATTTCTCTGACTTTTAAAATTTATCCGCACGGTGTCTGTCTCCCTTCACGCTCCTTGTGTACACCAGGAGTGCCTAACCAGAACGAGAGAGAGCAAAGTTGACTGCTATGAGGTGAGCGCCTTGGCTTCCCCTCTTGCTCCTCTCAGTTGTCCTGAGCCGGTGCAGTTCTTTACTCGGGCAGCCAGACGGCCGCAGCAGCAACAGGCAGTGCTGCAACAACGAGGTACAGTAAGATTTGGCAGTGCAAATTTATCTCTGAGGGGCTTCTGGCAAAAAAACAAAACAAAAACCACCCCAAAACAAAACCCATTTGGCAGGCAGACTCATCAGGCAGTTGTGATCTTTAGTTTGGGGTTTTTTTTGTCAGCCCAAGGGTGGAGGGGGGGAAGGTATGTAGGAAATCACCCTGCCTCTGCAGCATCGGTCATGTGGCTGAGTGGGCATGGCCAACTCAATGTCACTCGCAACAAGCTGCCGTACCATCTTGCCAAGCCCACCCAGTCACATGACCACCAAGCCACACCCACCAAACAAGCCATGCCCACAGAACCGGTAGTAAAAAATTTTGAATCCCACCACTGATATACATAATATCATTGGAGCATAGATGATTTTCCACAAGAGTTCCAAATTTTTGTTCAGAAAGGAGTAGTGTTTGCATGGAAACTGTCATTAGAAATTATGACAAATTAGACTCCTTTAAAGCAGTCTTCAGCAGAAGAACTATTTTACTCAGCAGTTCCAAGAAATAAATCTGAGGTAGCCAAGATGACTAATATAATTATTGAGATTTGAAACCTGCAATTATGGAGTCTTCTACTGAGAAATGGATAAAAGCCTGAGAGATTTCACTTGTCATGGTGAATTGTTTGTATTCTTTCCTTATAATTTACTTTTTAAGTGGTATTGTGTTATTTCTTAATTCCAGGGTTTAAAAAAATAAGGATAAAATTTATTTTAAAACAATTTTTATTGTAACCTTCATTCAGTCAGTTTGGTTGTATAATTTTAAGGAAGAAAATGTTTTTAATTATAATGTGCAATCACAGGCAAGTTGATAATAAATATTCTGATGATAGGCAAGTTATGTTGAACAGTTAAAGTTTTAATAGTTATCATTTGAATTGTTTAGGGAGAAGAGGGGTTTGATAAAGAAATAAACAACAATTGTAAACTGTTTTTAATTATATAACCACCATAGTAATATTCTTTTGGATTCTTGCCTGATGACATAGCAAACTAAATTGATGTATTACCTTAAGATAGAAAACATTCCTAGATTCTTTTTTTGACCACCGCAAGCATTAATTTTACAACTGGTAGCTCACAAAAGAATTTAATTTCCATTAAATACAGGAAAAAGCTCGCAAAGGATTTAGCAATAAAATCAATATTGTATTAGATACGGTGGGCAATTTATTGTGAGATAAAATTTCTGGGTATATGAAACAAATGAGTCAAGCTAGATAGGTCAAAAAATGTGAACTAAAGAACAGAATGAAGGTCAGGTTGTAATCAGTTAAAATTATGAAATATTGTCTTGAAGATCAAACAGATTCCTTGTCACTTTTAAAGTAGAGCAAAACTCTACAAATATGCAGTGTGCCCTGACATAAAAACAACTAGTAACTGGATGTAAGATTGATAATTAGAACTCCAGGCCAAAGATCTTATAAGAACAAATCTAAACCTGCTCCATCAAAACATGTTACTTCAGCCCAAATTAATTCTTGCAAGAGTTGAAGATGTGCTACTTATGAAAAATTCTTCACGCTAAGATGGATACTTCAGTACATTATTAAATATCAGGAGAGCATCATGTCAGACAAGTAAAAACAACATCTAACACATCGAAAGAGAAATGTAAAATGATATAAAGGGATAATGTAGCCAGATATAGTAAGCATGGCCAAGATTAAATGTACATTATGCTGACATTGTAAGCTTACTGTAGTGAAGCAAAATTAATATACATTCACAAATCCTTTGGTTGCCATTTTAAAATAGGTGTATTCTATGTATTATTTAAAAAATGATAAAATAAAATACATAAATATTGACTTGAGTCCTCTCAAATTCCATGTAAATAACATGATTAGGAAAGAACAATACAGATATCTATAAGTATATTTAATGCTTGTCTAGGGTAAATCCTGGAAACAGTAATAGAAATTTTCTAGCCTTTTTTATAACGTGTTAATTAAGAGAGTTGGGTTGAATTGCTATTTCTAAGATAAGTACTTGTTTGCCAGACTTCCAACAATTTTCATAAATGAAATACAGTAAAGCCTTCATGTAGTATATAATTTGGTAGTATATTTATTAAATCTGCAACAGTTTATGTCATTTGTGTAATTACATCATTGATATAAATTGTGACAGTTATTGTAAACATTTAACAGGATCTGAAGACCACTAGAATTAATTCATTAAATTATTTTATTATATTGACATGCTAGTATTGTAGAGTGTCATGATGGCTAATCTATGGCACATGTGCCGGAAGTGCCACGCAGAGCCATTTCTGCTCTCACGCGAGCTGTCATCTGGAACAGTCCCACTGTACATGTGCGCGTGCCCCCCACCAGGTAGCTGATTGTCGGATATCTGCCATGCATTCAAAGGGGAGACGCTGTGTGGGAGATGCGTGCGCATGCGCAGGGGGTGGGGCACGTGCAGGGGTTGTATGCGCATGCACAGAGGTGCACAGTGCAGGAAGGGGTCGCATCCGCAGGGGGTTGGGAGGATCAAACATGCATTGCATTATGGGTGCAGGCATGTGTGCGCACGCACACACAATTTCCAGCACACAACAAAAAGGTTAGCCATCACTGGTATAGTGAGTATGTACAGTATTGTATTAAGAATGGGGGGACAGACCATTTGTTATTCAATCATTTCTACATCTTCATCACCCACTGATATCAATTCACTAGAATTATCTACCAGTATATATTTAAATTCTTGTAATCTTATGGATATTATACTTGTGTTATGAAACATAGTTTATGGACATTAAACTATGAAGACGTCCAAGGTCCTTTCCAATTGTGTTATTCTTTATTCTGTAATTCGGTATTATAATTCTGTATTATTCTCTTATCTTATAAAGGTAGACCTTGATTTACAAGCACAATTGAACCCAAAATTTCTGCTGCTAAGTGAGACAATTATTAAATGAATTTTGTCCCATTTTCTGGCCACAGTAGTTAAGTGAATTACAGCAGTTGTTGAATTAGTAAACAGTTAAGTGAATCTGGCTTCCCCATTGATTATGCTTGTCAGAAGGTTGCAAAAGGTGGTTACATGACACTAGGACATTGCAACCATTGTAGATATGTGTCAGTTACCAAGTATCTGAATTTTGATCACATGACCACAAGGATGCTGCAACTGTCATAAGTATGAAAAACTGTCCTAAGTCTCTTTTTTCAGTGACATTGTGACTGAATGGTCACTAAACAAACTGTTGTAAGTCAAAGACTACCTGTATCTATCTTGGTTTTTTATTTTATGTCTTTACACTGTCCAATCTCCAGGATCTTCTCTGATGACTTTGTTCATTACCTTGTATCTTTTAATCTTGAACATTAGTCTGGCTTTTAATTATGCTCTTTTATTTGGGTGCTTGTTTGTTTGTTTAAACTTTTATACCATCCATCCCATTGTGGCTACTACACTTATTACACTTTCAACAAGAGACTCTTTAGTCTTGCTCACTTTCAGGGATAAAAATGATATCGTTAGCACATCAGAAGTGGCTAATGTTTTTTCTGCAATTTTTATTTCTATTACTATTTTTTCTAATTTAACACAGTCATGAAAGTTTCTACATGTAAATTTATTTATTTTAAATAAAAAGGTAGCAATATACATTTCCTGAGTTTGAAAAATTTGATTGTTCTATATTCCATTCTAATTGAATCAATAGGTTTTATTGTAATCATTGATTTGTAACACTATACAAATTTGCAATTAAAAATGCAGGAAGTGTTTTACAGCAAATAAAGATACATTCTACTAGTGAAATAATAAGAAGTTATAGAAACACACACACACACACACTTAATACAATACTTAAACACTAAAATATTATTTTAATATATATCTGTTTTAGTATGTATTAAAATTCTAAAACCTGAAACACTAAATCCTGCTAAGACACTTTATGAAACTCTAGGTACTCCTTTAGCTACAATAGAAATTGGGACCAGGATTGTTGTTGTAAAGCAGTATGGTTGTAAAATGCTACATCAGGTGATTGCATGCCTTAGAGATGGCAATCACCATTGTTGTAACCTGAAGACACATAAATTTTTAAGTGGGAAAAGACAGGAGTCCTGGTAAGAAGCCAATGTGCTATGGCATAGTAGAGGTACTGCAGGAGAAATAGTGCAGGCTGTGAGCCTGAGGTAAGTGCCAGTGCCAGCCATGAGTGTAAAGAGGATTGCCATGGACAGGATAAAAAGTGGGGGTGACAGACCAGATCAACTTGCTATCTTCTTGCAGGCTTCCTCATTAATCTTGCTTATGGGAATCCAGCAGACAATGTTGTAAATGTCAGTCACATGACACCTAAGTGCCTAGTTGTGATCAGGTGACCAATAAGGGTGTTGTGAGTTCTTTATATTAAAACATACCCTTTTTCTAATAATGGTGGGTCTTTAGCTTTTTTTTCTTGATGCACCACAAACAATAGTGCTGTTGTCACTATTTCTCTGTTTTTCCCTAGTAGTAAATATTGGAGTAGTTATAATTTATTTTTTTAGTGGATGATATTTAGTCTGATCAGTCTGTCATAACTGTTCTTTTTTGATATGCACACTTCCATCAGTGCAGGTCATTTTATCACTGGAGTGCTCAAGTTCCTCCATAATTAGATGATTCAGTAAACCAGCTTGTATTGCAATGGAACTCATTGGAGAACCACTTGTAATTAAAAAAACAACAACAACAAGCATTGTCAAGTAAAGAGAAACTCTGTGCATGATCTATTCTTTGAAACCTTAGATGCTTTCTGGACAATATAAAATAAATTATAGACAATATATCATCTAAGTATTTTCACCATTTAAGAAGGAGTAGAATTTTGAACTTTTGCCTATTTGAGGACACCAATGACAATGATGACATCACGATTGTCTGCAACATCATCAGTGACTATCAAGCATCAACCATCTCCCCTGATGTAATACTTGACATTTCCCGCATTGGCTCAGAGATCAAAAACAGAGACGGCTCGATGGCCCCACGCTTCTGCAGGGTCATTTGCAAAAATGAATCAAGCAAACATAAATTCATCTACACTATAAATTCACTCGCCAAAAGCAACATCAATCATAAGGACCTTCGTTCTCGCCCTGACTTAACCATACAGCAACGTGCCCGCTCCCGTGTACTCCGCACAGAACTCAAAAAACCTCTAGACAATGGAGAGAAGGACCTGTACATAGACTACCGTGCTGACTGTATCAAAAGTAAGTCACACAACTCAGCATCCAACCCTACACCAACCAATCTACCATTACCCACGACTAGGCATGCATGCCCCTAACTACCTCAATTCCAACTACAGCTGGCCTTAAATGCAAGCTACTCAATGGAAGAAGCCTTGTGAACAAATACCTGAATTTCTCCTCTTACTAAAGACAGCTAAATTTGACATCATTTTTGTCTGTGAAACATGGCTCAACACATCTCTCCCTGGTTCCATTACCACAGTAAGAGACTGTCATGTTTACCGATCAGATTGTGAAATCTGTAGAGGAGGTGGTGTTGCTATCTTCTATAAAAAGTCCTTACATCTAAAAAACATCCAGGTCACCCAGAAGCTTGTTCTTCCTGAGATTATCGTCTGTGAACTGTCCTTAAATATCACATTTCGATTCTTACTATGTTACAGAGCCCCTGATTATGACAGAGAACATGTAAACAAGCTAAATTCACTACTAACATGGGCATCATCCTGCCCACATGCTTTTATCTTTCTTGGTGACTTCAATCTACCTCATATTAACTGGACCCTAAACAAATGTAATACTGAACCCATACATGCAACCTTCTACAATGCTGTAACAAATCTAGGACTGGAACAACTAATAACCAACAACTTAAGTCAACTAGTAGACTTAACAACTGCCTTGATCTCATCTTCTGCAATAGTTTGAACTCAATTTACAGAATACAAATTAAAGAACCCTTTTCCAGCAGCAACCACAACATGATTAACTTTTGTCTCAACATACGTCCGCACAAAAATAATCACAACAACATGATCCCCAATTATAACTTCAAAAAAGGCAACTATGATCTTATAGACAATGATCTCCCATCCCTTGATTGGCAATCTCTATTCACTGGATGCAATACTATTGAAGACCATTACAACATATTTTACTTGAAATCCAAAGAGTCATCAAACTATATGCACCAATAACAACTTCCAAAGCCAGAAAAAACAGATTACCCATAAGAATAAGGAAACTTCAATCCAAATAAAGATCACTTTGGTGGAAAAACAAATCTGGTCACGCTGCCAACTTCAAAAGCAGATACAAAAATTTATGCCACCAGATAAAGACTGAATGCTCCAATTATCACATTAAACAAGAGGAAAAACTTTTATGCACCAATTCCACCCGCATTTTCTACAATTTTGTAAACAACAAACTAAAAGACTCAAGATCCATCCCACCCCTGAAAGGACCTAATGGTACAGACTGCAACGACGACACCATTAAAGCCAACCTCTTTAACACATTCTTTGGCTCAGTATTTATAAACAGCAATGGCTCATTACCAGTATTTCCTAGTCGAACCACAGACAGCTACAATGATATAATACATATTGATTTTACAAAAGACAATGTTGAAAAAGCACTACGGAATCTAAAACCATCTCTGTCTACTGGACCGGATGGAATATGTGCCTACTTCTTAAAAATGCTATCCGCTGCCATAGCCGAACCTCTAAGCATAATCTTTGAAAAATCTTTCAGGACCAGCTCCTTGCCAAACCTATGGTCACAAGCCACAGTTATCCCCATCTTCAAAAAGGAAAACCCCAGCCTAATTGAAAATTACAGACCAATCTCTAAATGCTGCGTCACCTGTAAAGTCATGGAATCAATTATTAACCAATCCATTATCCTCCACTTAGAGACCAACAACCTACTCTCTAACAAACAATATGGTTTCAGAAAAAAACTATCCTGTAATCTGCAACTCTTACACTGCAAAAACATATGGACTACACAATTTGATCAGGGCAAAGCAATAGACGCAATCTACATTGACTTCTGTAAAGCCTTCGATTCAGTGGTACATGACAAACTACTACTAAAACTAAAATCTTATGGTATCTCTGGACAATTGCATAACTGGATAGAAGCATTCCTGTCAAACAGACAACAAATGGTCAAAATTGGGAGCGTCTTATCAAATTCTGTACCTGTCAACAGTGGTGTCCCCCAAGGTAGCGTTCTAGGAGCAACTCTCTTCATACTCTACATAAATGACCTCTGTGATCATATTAAGAGCAACTACGTTCTCTTCGCTGATGATGTAAAGCTAATCAACACCACAGACAATACTGCTACCCTTCAAAAAGACCTCGACTATGTATCAGAATGGTCAAACAAATGGCAACTTCAAATCTCAACAAATACATGCTCTGTCTTACATATTGGCAAAAAAAATCAGAAAATAAAATACAAGTTGAATAGTCAAGACCTTGTTGATGATCCAAACTCCGTCAAGGACCTTGGAATACTCATCTCTAGTGATCTAAGTGCTAGAGCCCACTGTAACTACATAGCCAAAAAGGCATTAAGAGTTGTTAACCTAATCCTACATAGCTTTTTCTCTGGTAATATCACACTACTAACTAGGGCATACAAAATATTTGCTAGACCAATACTTGAATACAGCTCATCAGTCTGGAACCCACATCATGTATCTGATATTAACACAGTTGAGAAAGTCCAGAAATATTTCACAAGAAGAGTTGTACACTCTTCTACTCGTTGCAGAATACCTTATGCCACCAGACTTGAAATTCTAGACCTAGAAAACCTAGAACTACACCGCCTTCGGTCTGATCTAAGTATAGTATATAAAATCGTACATTGCAATGTCATTCCAGTCAATGAATACTTCAGCTTCAACCATAACAATACAAGAGCACACAATAGATACCAACACAAGATTAACCGCACCAAACTTGATTGCAGGAAATACGACTTCAGCAACAGAGTGGTCAATGTCTGGAATACTCTACCTGACTCTGTGGTTTCTTCCCCAAACCCCAAAAGCTTTAATCTTAAACTGTCTACTATTGACCTCACGTCTTTCCTAAGAGGTCTATAGGGGGTGTGCATAAGTGTACCAACGTGCCTACCGTCCCTGTCCTATTGTTTCTTTTATTTTTCTTACATGTATTCAATTTCATGTATTCACAACTATGTTTATCCTTATACTTATTATCTTATAAGTGATTGACAAAATAAATAAATAAATAAAAAATAAAAAATTAATTGGGGGCTGTGTAGAATGCTGCTATGAAATTAGTCAACACAGTCCAACAGAATTTTATGTACATGAACCTTGACACCTTAAAGGTCTCTCATTTCATGTTTACTTTTGTTTTAGAATCTTTGGTTTGTCTTATTAACTAATCTACTACTATTCAAGACACATAGATACCTGGAATGGAACACAATTGTTATGAATCTATATGAAATATAGATTGGCTTGGTCTTAGATTTCAAAATACCAATGTCACAGCTGGTGTAGAAACATTCTTATCTCTTTCTCAGCTCTAAAATCTATGACCGTTTCAGAACAGTAGCTTCCTTGCTCTGAGATATATTAATGTTCCTAGTAATTGTAGTGTTAATTGATGATAGATATGAAAGCAGTAATATGAAACAAACAAAACTTAAGTTATGATATTTATGTAGTTACTTACCAAGCACATCTAAATTATATTAAAGTAACCAAAATATATTTACAATCCTCAAGGCATGTCACAACTTTTGAGCAGCCCTAGTGCTTGGAAATTGAAAGTTGAAGAATTTGAAACACATGTCATTCATTTTCATCATTCTGGTGTCCAGTATACATTTGAAACCAGTTATTATCCTTCAGTATATATTTTTTAATATATGTCGTAAGGCATGTGTTGTCAGCTTTTTAGATAAAAATAAAATATTGATGACAAATATAGTGTTACTAATATTTATGTTAGATGTTAATCAAATGAAAACATTGAAAGTAATTAGAGGTAGTCTTTATTTTTACAATACAGTTCTATTTTTCAAATTCAGTAAAGAACACAAACAGTTCTCAAATATATGGTAAATAAAATACTGTATTAGATATTTCTGCTTTCTAAAAGCAGTTGCTTTTCAGTAGTTTACTTTTGAGATATAAAATGATAATTTGACATAGACTAGCAACGCAATGTGATGTGAGCATCTACATAAACGGCTGTATGTATGGAGCATACCCAGTTCTGTGAAACACTTCTAAACATTGCTCCCTCCCCCCCAGACATTCAAGCTCTGAGGAGACTAAATGAACTTTGCACTTTTCAAAACGTACATTTTGCACAGAGTTCGTAAAGATTCTTTTGTAAATATTGATTTTATACAGTAAAGGGGGTGGGGGCGAGAGCAGTGAAGTAAATTCAGAAATGCATGCACCAAAGGACAAAGTATTTTTAAAAATCAGTCTGTCTATTATGCTGATTACATTAATGTGGTACTGTATCTCTTATACTTGGTCTTGATTTCTCTCCTAAATTAATAAAACATCTTTGTATTTTGGTGGCATGACAAATTAAGAATTTACTTACATTGAAATAGAGACATAGAAAGGTCGTTAAGCTGAAAAGAAAGATCTTGCAGCAGAGAATGGATGTGCAAAGAACTGTGATTCTGCTGTGTTCAGTGTTCACATGTATGAGAAACAGTGCTGGGCTCTGCAGCTGCAGACAATAACTAAGCTGGCTGGCTAATGAAGGCCACGTGGATCAGGCTTCTGAAAAGAGCCAAAGGTGGACGGCTGAAGAATTCAGATATCTGTGTAAGCTATACATTTCAATTTGCTTGGCATATTTTGCATTGCAGGTGGGCTGGGGAAGGCACTGCTTGCATGTATTCCATTTGAATGAGCAGGTTTTCGTTCCTCTGTAGCGGAAAGGGGTATGGATAGAATCAAAGATATATGTTGTTTATGTAGTTATTTGGCATCATTACCTGCAGTTTGTTATTCCTTGACTGAAGACATACTGTCAGGCACAATTTGATTTGAAATATTTTCTATTTTTGCTGAATGGTTGAGACAGATCTGAGCCATTATTTTCTGAAGTAAAGATATTATCTGTAGCTCATAGCTGCAGTTACAATCCTTTTCAAGGATCATTCCTACCAACTTTGTATTTTTGATCTGGTTAGAGTCGAACTGAATTGCTTCTAGTTTGCTGATATAAATCTATTCTTGAAACAGCTGCACATCCTTTAGCCTGCAATGCACCATTCATTCTATTCAACAGAACCTGTCTTTGCAAAACAAAAATCATTTGCTGGGTAGAAGGAAGGACAAAACAGTAACCATAATTCTGGACAATGAATACTGGTTTTCAGAATGGCTTCAGAATTAAATGTTTCTATGCATTAATTTCTTATGGAGACTAACTGCAGTTACTGCAGTTAAAAAAAGAAGGATTTTCTGTTGGTTCTGAAAAAGAAACCTCACAGAAACATTCTGATTTTTTGAAACAAAATCATAATTGTATTTTTCAACCTCTGTTTTTATTTTGCTCAGGGTTCAGCGGACTCCTATACCAGCCGTCCGTCTGATTCAGATGTGTCTCTTGAGGAGGACAGAGAAGCGGTGCGGAGAGAGGCTGAACGACAGGCCCAGACACAGCTGGAAAAAGCAAAAGTAAGAAGTTTGGGGGTATGATGCAGGGGAATGATTGTTCTAATAAAACAATTACCTGAATCATTTTTGGTGACATCTTTCTCATCTGTATAAAAAGGTACATCCCAAAGATGTTGTTACTACGTAGAAACTAGGTTTGCAAAGCAAAAAATATTTAAACTGTATGGGATGAGCAGTTCTTGTTTATGTGTGCCAGAGAACTTTTACGTATAGGTACACGAGCCTTCTTAATGCAGTGCAAATATCCAAAGGTTACCATACAAATAAATGGTATACATAACAAATTGCATGTAGTTGTGAACAATTGGTCTTTCATCACATTACAACATACATTTGAGAGAAGAGGGATGATTATTGCTTCTCACATGATGCAAATCACTGTCTCAAAAATTACTTCCTATCTACATTACTAATCTCATTCTTACTGTTTCTGAAAAATAACTACTTTTCTGAATATTCCTTGAATTTTTCCTTATTTCTATTTATCTTCAAAAACAACTAAGTTTTTATTTTAAAACTGATTCCCTAATCATATGCTCTGAATTTGATTAAATTTTTAAAGAGCATAGATAACATAGGCATTTAAATTTTATTTTTATTGCTTTTTTCTTTTGAAAAAGAAAAGAAAACAAAAATACAAAGATAGTTATAATGCTATACATAAAAAAAGCAAGCATAAAAAGTGCTTAAATAGAAAAAAATACAACAAAAATATATAATACATCATTGTAGCAATTAACAATAATTCTGTATATAGTTATGTAAACACATATATATTAATTTCTAATATATTTGTATAACTATAATTGTTTTTAAAATTATATTTTGTATAAATTAGTTCCATATTTCATTATAAAATCTGCAAACTAGTCAACCCTATAGAGATGGCAAGTGTAATCAGATCTATAACTCATTGAGTGAATGGGGCCATCATTTATATGGTCAGTGTTGAAATATCAGCTTTTTAAGCCATAATAAGGCATTTGAGAATCCGTTTATGTTATTTATGCTTGAGCACTGCTGGAGGAAAATTTAAAAAAATGAAGCAAACCAGACATGGATTAGAGCCTCAATTAAGGCCTACCTTGTGATGGTAAGAGAGACAAAACATCACTATTTCTCTGGTATTATTGCATCCGCAGAGTTTCAGCTAATGGCCCTGTTCAACTTCACCCAGTCCCTCCTTGGGAAGGAGGGCTCAAACAGTCATTTACAGAGCTGTGTAGAACACCTGATGAATAAAATCTCTTGGATCCATTCTCAATTTGAATCCATTGGAGATGCCTGTGGGATGGATTTGCCAGATTATCTGGGAATGGTTTGATCCTGTTGGACCTGATGAAGTAGATAGGATCATTGGAGCTGTTAAGGCACCTTCTTGCTTATTGGACCCCTCTTCCTCCTGATTGGTGAAAGCCTCCAGGATGGTGACTTGTAGGTAGATCCAAGAGGTGATTAATGCATCTCTGCAGGAAGAGGTGTTTCCAGCACTATTCAAGGTATCCCTAGTTAGCCTCATCCTCAAGAAATCATCATTGGCCCCAAGCTCCCTGGACAACTTTTGTCCGGTGTCCCATCTCCACTTTTGAGGATAGGTGATAGAAAAAGTGGTTGCCTTGCAGGTCTAGAGGGTCCTGGATGAAACAGATTATTTGAACCCCATTTGAACCACAATTATGGGACAGAAACAGCATTGGTCATGCTTGTGGATAATCTCTGGCAAGAATACAATGAAGATACTGCATCCATTCTTGGCTATCCTTGATCTTCAGCAGCTTTTGATTGACCATGGTGTCCTTTGGGGATGGCTACGGGGAAAGGGGCTGGGCAGCACAATATGGTGCTGGCTCATCTTTTCTTTAAGGCCAGGCCCAATTATTGTTAATAGGGATTAAGAAGTCCACTCTTTTGTGGGGGGAGGGGTGTCACAAGACTCGGACTTTCTTCACTCCTTTTTAACATCTACATGAAACTACTGAGTGAGATCATCTGAATCCATGAGATGAGGTATAAGTATGCCAATGATACACAGCTCTATATCTCCATTCCTGGTGTTCCAAGCGATATTGTGACTGGCTTTTCTAAGTGCCTGGAGGCTGTAAGGATTTGGATGGTGGTCAATAGGCATCAGGTAAAGCCAGGCAAGATTGACTGCCTCTGATACCCGGGATCTTTGGATCCAGTGGTTTATGAATATTAACTCTGGAGGGGGTTGCACTACCTCAGACAGATCCAGTGTGCAATTTGGGAGTCATCCTGGACCTATGACTCTTGCTCAAAGAGAATGTTATAGTTGTGGCTAGGAGGGTCTTTGCACAACTTTGCATTGTACCCCAGTTGCCCCTTACCAGTATCCTGAGACTCTGTGCATGAGCACTCATGCCCTAGTCATCTCTCGGATGGATTACTGCAACACTTTCTACATGGATTACCTTTGAAGAATATTTGGAAGCTGCATCTGGCGCAGAATGCAATAGCTTTCAGTCTTGGGAGCTCCTGTGCATGAGCTTCATTGTTGCTATTTGCTTCCAGATTCAATTCAGTATTGGTCAATACTTTTAAAACCCTATATGGCATGGGTCCAAAGTATTTGAGCAGCCATCTGTTCCCAAGGAGACAAGCCAACCCAACTTGTGCCAGAGAAACAGGCCTGCTATGGATCCCATCTATTAAGATATTAAAGGAGGCAGGATCAAGGAGAAGAGCCTTTTCTGTTGTCGGCCCATCCGCATGGAACATTATTTCATTGGAGATGAGAACTGCCTCCTCCCTTTTGGCCTTCAGAAGGTTATTAAAAGCTTATGTTGCCAGTTGACCTGAAGCCCTGAGTGGGGCCTCACTGGAGGTGGCTTACAGGTTAACAAGCTCTCGTCCCTGTCTCATCCATCTCTTGGCTCTTTTAGCACAGTTTTTAATATTTTACTGTTGGTTCATTTTAATCTTTAAATTATTTTTCAATTGCAAACCATTCAGAGTCACCTTATAGTGGAGATGGGTGGCGTATACATTTAATACATAGATACATATGTATATGCATTAATACACATATACATAAAATGTTGTTAAGTTGTTAAATTCCATATACTTGAGATATAGTTGAAGAGAATATTACCCTCTGAACATTTTAGCTTTTGTTGCACAATCATTATATAGCCCACCACTTTGTCCCAAAACTTGTTAAGTGTAGGATATTGTAAAAACATGTGTTTAAAGAAGTATTTTTTTTATAACATCTGCAACAAAATTCTATCTTAGACAATCCTTTTTCTACAAATATAATGAAGTTCAATAAATTCTGAATATTTTTTGTTGTATATAAGTCAAAATTTGAGGTCTATTAACCCTCCTTAATTGCACCACATGTGGACAGACTTCACCATAGTTTCTGTTGGGAAACTGAGCATCCTAGAACAAGCTAAAGTAAAAACAAAAATTGACAATTCCTAGAAGCCTGGACATAGAGATAAATGACATCTACATACCATTCAAAAGAGACAATCAGAAAGCTAAAAGACCAAAGGATCTTCTTACCAGCGATCAACATCCAGATAAGCAGAGATTAATGCCAAAATTAATTTCATTAAAACTACAATAATCAAGTAAACAATATCCCAATCAAAGAAATACTAATACAGAAAAAAAGCTAACAGAAAATGAAAGTCTAATCAAGGAACTATCTAAAACAACTCCCACCCATATTGACAGGGGAATTCACATAGAGATCTTCTAACACTGATAATGTCACCTAGTTGGGTTATGAAATATCTGCAAGAAAACAATCAAGCTCAAAGAGCATTATGACCTCAGAATTCAATTCTGAGCTACAGATATTCTCTATTGATATTGACCCTCTTACTATAAAAGTTAAGATACGCTCCTATTGACTAGGCAATATAGGAACTTCCAATTCTTTATCCCGCTCATTTCTTAGCATTTGTATATCAAATTGATTGATTTATAACAAATACTTATATAAACTAATGTGTTTTATAGTTTTAAATAATTTAACAAATTGTTCTAATATCTCTGAAACCGAACATGCTATTGGTCCAAACAATGTTACTAACAAATGTAACTCTATATTGCCATTGAGTTACATCTGATTTTATTTTTAACGTAGCACATCTTAAAAATTCATCTTCATTATATCACCATTTTTTTCATAATTTTTAAAGTTGACTTTCAGATATTTTAAATTAGACATTACACCCAGCTTTCTATTTGACACAGTTGTTCTCAGAAATAGGAAAGTTATATTGTGTTTAGACTGTAATACTTTCCATCATGCACAAATCAGAAGTTTTAGTTTACAATAATTTTAAATTACAAGTTTTAATTTACAATATTTTGTATTTGACAATTGGTAAAGACAGTAACAATGTTCCAGATTTGGAGGCAGTACACACAGTATTGGCTACAAATGTTTTTTTAAATAAGAGTTATGTTGGTAATATACTGAAGCAACTAGTGATAGAATAGGATAGAGTAGAATAAAATTCTTTATTGGCCAAGTGTTATTGGACACACAAGGAATTTGTCTTGGTGCAAATGCTCTGAGTATACATAAAAGAAAAGATACATTCATCAAGAGTTAAAAATCATAAGGTACAACACTTAATGATAGTATAGGGTACAATAGCAATCAAATCATACTAGGAAACAGTCAATATAAATTGTAAGGATTAGGCCTGGAGTTATAAAAAAAATTGTATTTGAATTTTTGATAGTTTATTCCATATCTGGAATAAAATGCTACAGTGGAGGTTGTCCACCAACTTTATTTTGTTTTTGTTTTTTCCCCTTTTTTGTTGGGGAAGAGGAAGGAAACATTGTAGTACTTTTGATCTGAATTCTTTTTTTTTTTCATTTAAAATTCCCTTGGATTGCTTGATGGACACCATTTGCCGTAAAGAGAAGAAAAGAAAAGCAAATGGTAGAATTATTGACTCAGATTCAGATCTCAATGGCTTTTAGTACTGTTCATAATGATGACTTTCTAAAATGTTTCATTGATGTGGGATTAGATGGTACCCTACTGCAATACTTCAGTCCTTTATGAGTAAGTAATCATAAAACATCCTCTTGTTGTTTGTATATGGGGTTCATTTCCTGTTCCGATGTGAAGCTGTTCACATAGTTTTCCCAGGGGGGAGAGCTATAGCTAATTTATGGATGAAAGTGAACTCTTCTCAACTAATAGCCAGGAAGCTACAGAATTAGTAAAGAGTGCTGGCTAGAATGAGCCCAAGGTCAGTATATAAGCTTCTTTGAAAATGGTAATACTTCATATTCTGAATCTGGTTTATATCCTCAAGTGATGAGATTTACAATTTGAAATTGTTTTTGAACTCTGTTGAATATCCAGTTGATTGCCACAACTAAAATTGTCTTACCCCAGTTTCAGAAGTTTGTTTCTTGTATCTCTGACTTACTAAATATACATTTGGTCATACTTTAAAGATAGCCTTAGCTACATTAAGCTTGGCATATTACAATGTTTGTATGTGAGACCATCCTTAAAAAAATCATTGAAAACTTTGGAAAGTTAAAATGAATACTGGAATACTTAGGCTAGAATACTTGGGTACTTGAAGTTATTTTAGTTATGAATTCTGTTCATTATTTTTATTCTGTTTTTCTTGTTTCTACAAACAAATTATTGTGTGCATTCTTCTTATCCAGAAGCCCTAAACCAGTACTTTCCAAATGTCCCTGTTATGATTGGGTATTGAGATCTTGTGTTGTTTATTCTAAGAAAAACTACTTTTACCCAGTTTGGAAAACACTGCTCTAAACTTATTTTTTTCTCACAATGGTCTAAACATTTGCATCTGATCTGGTGCCCTTGATTCTACTTTTTGAATTTTGAGGTAAAGGTAGTCCTCAACCTATGATTGAAATGGATCTCCAGAGCTTTTTAATAGTATTGTACAGATCATTTTAAGGAAGCAGAATAGATGGCTTTGGTGTGATGAGAAGCCAGGCTAAGGTCTGCATTGACATAGGATGGGGGAATGCAGAGATAGGGGGCTTTGAAGAATCTCTGCGGTTTCTCATAAGAGCCAATGACTGCAGGGGCACTGCAGCAGCTATAATTTCGGAACTGGGTCATAAATAGCATTTTGGGGGGGTCCGCTGTAACTTTGAATGGCACTAAGTGACAGATCCAAGTCAAGGACTACCAGTAATGATAAATATAGTGATGTATTTACTTTTTCCAAATATGAAATTTACATTTTTTAAAAATTAAATTACACAAGGAACTACAAAATGTAAACGGTACATTATATTTGTTATAATATATCCCCTTAATCAGTATTGTTGAAATGAAAATCAGGTGTTTCTATGTTGAAATATGTCTATAATGAAAAGTCAAACATTTCAATAGAGCGTACTTACTTTTTCACATACTTGTATAGTCTTTGGTGACACACAATGGCATTGAATAGAAAAAACTCCTTTCATAGTAAGACCTACTTTTGATGGGTTTTAGTTATTATTTTAACAAAATGTGTAATCTCTTCCTCTACTGATCAGCTCTAGGCAGTGAACAATATAAGAAAAAAAACCCCATAGAATATAAACAACTAAAATTAATAACAGTTCATTTCTAATACTATCTTATGGTTGACCGCCTCCCTTAGCCTGGGCCAAATTGTCTTCTATATGTCTTCTATTTCTGTCTACTGCTTGTCTTCTAAATGCCCACAAAGATAGGCCTTTTCTGTGATAGATTCTGTTTGTGGCCATTTAGAAGGCAAACAGTCTTAGTTCATCATGCTTCTGACTCATGATGATGGAGGGGCCAACAATCAAAATTCGAATTATTTTAAAATAAATTCTTCTAATGCTGTTTTTAAAAGTAAACATTTCTCTCTGTTAAGATGCTTATAATTGTGAATCATCATGGGAGTCATTTCTGAGGGCAGAATATATAAACAATTTTATAAAGAAAAATATTTCTTAAATGGAGTGGTCTGACTTTTATTAATTTCTTTCAATGTGTCTAAATCAACTTGAGTTCTTGTAGTTCTCCATTTTCTAAAAACTAAATTGTGCGACTGACTTTTATTATTTATTTTAGCATATTTTATTAAGACAAAAAAGAATTGTCCATAAAAGGATTCAAATTGAATTTGCAGGATTTACAGCAAAACCGAGTGGGTAAGTAGCACTCATTGCTAAATTAATGCATCTTTTACTGATGAGTAAATCTATGTGAATTTTGCTAAGGAATTTGGCTTAGTAATACTGAGTTGGATGCACGGCTAACTCTTATATAATATTTATGACCTCTGGCAAAGCTACCGAGCAGCTGCCAGCAAAACAAGACTACTTATAATTGTTATTTGCATGTATCAAAACAATTATTATTATTATTATTTATTTAGACTTGTATGCCACCCTTCTCCCTAAGGACTCAGGGCAGCGAACATATAAAAAAGAGGAATATTTACAATAAAACAATATTAAACAAAACAAGTCTAAAATTACTTAAAACATTAAAAACAATTTAAAATTACAATAAGACAATTAAAACAACCCACCCCCGGGTCAATCCAGGCCAGCCTGCTGAAACAACCAAGTCTTCAGGTCTCGACGAAAGGAGCGGAGATCAGGGGCCAAACGAAGATCCGCAGGGAGCTGATTCCATAGGCGGCCCCCACAGAAAAGGCCCTAGCCCTGGGAACCGCCAGCCGACAATGCCTAACCGACGGTATTCCCAGGAGGCCCTTCCTGTGGGAGCGCACGGGGCGATCGGAATGTGATGCTGGCAGGAGGCGTTCCCGCAAGTACCCTGGACCCAAGCCATTTAGGGCTTTATAAGTTGTTACTAACACCTTGAAGGAGACCGAAGGCAACCGGCAACCAGTGCAAGTCGCAGGAGGGTGTAACATGGGAGTATCGGGATACCCCCATCACTGCCCGCGCGGCTGCGTTCTGCACCAGCTGCAACCTCTGAGTGATCCGCAAGGGTAGCCCCAAGTAGACAGCATTGCAGTAGTCGATTCTGGAAGTGAGGAGTGCATGAGTGACCGTTCGAAGGGCATCTCAGTTCAGATAAGGGCGAAGCTGGCGAACCAGCTGAACCTGGGCAAAAGCCCCCCTGGCCACAGCCCCCACTTGCTCCTCCAGATTGAGCTGTGCATCCAGGAGGACACCCAGATTCCTCGCCCTATCCATGGGGGGGGGGTAACACCACCACCCCCATGACCAAAGATGGCACTTCCACTGAACACCGAGATGCCGGTAAGAACAGCCACTCGGTCTTGACCGGATTGAGCTGGAGCCTGTTACTCCCCATCCAGGCCTGCACCGCCTCCAGGCACCGGGACATCACCGAGAGAGCATCACTGATCCGGTCTGGGGTGGAGATATAAAGCAGGGTATCATCTGCATATTGATGATACCTCACCCCAAAACCACGGATGATCTGGCCCAGCGGTTTCATGTAGATATTAAACAGGAGAGGTGAGAGAACCGACCCCTGAGGCACCCCACAAGTGAGGGGCCTCGGGGACGACCTCTGCTCCCCTGCCAACACCGACTGCGAGTGGTCCGAAAGGTAAGAGGAGAACCACCGTAAAGCGGTGCCCCCACTCCCAACCCCGGGCCGCAGAAGGATACCATGGTCGATGGTATCGAAAGCCGCTGAGAGATCTAAAAGGACCAGGACAGAAGGAAAACCCCTGTCCCGAGCCCTCCAAAGATCATCCATCAGTGCGACCAATGCTGTCTTGGTGCTGTGCCCAGGCCGGAAGCCCGATTGGTACAGGTCGAGATAATCAGTTTCCTCCAGGAACAGCAGAAACTGCTGAACCACCATGCTCTTGACAACCTTCGCTAAGAAGCGAAGGTTGGAGACAGGATGATAGTTATTCAAAACGGTTGGGTCCAGGGCAGGCTTCTTGAGGAGGGGTCTCACCACCGCCTCTTTCAAGGCGGAAAAACCCTCACTCAAAGAAGCGTTGACAGCTGCCTGGAGCCAACCACGTGTAACCTCCCTGGAGGCATAAACCAACCAGGAAGGACACGGGTCCAATAAACACATGGTGGAAGACAGCCTCCGCATGATCCTGTCCACTTCATCCAGGGAGACAGGGTCAAACTCAACCCAGATAGGATCCACAAGACTCGCCGCCACTCCATCATCTAAACCCTGCCAATCAGAGTCCAAGCGGCCCGAATCTGAGCGATCTTATCCGCCAGATGTAAACTAAATTCCTCGCTCTGACCAAAGGGTCCCCTCTCCTCTAAATGCAAGAGGGAGCGGGTGACCCTGAACAGGGCAGCGGGCGATCATCTGGACGTGATCAGAGCGGAGAAATAAACACATCTCGCCGCTAATCGCTTCCAGATAAGTCCTAATATAGGCTCTTAGCTGGACACGGTCAGACTTGGAACGACTAGTCCTCCATCTGCCCTCCAGGCATCTCCTCTGCCGTTTCATCCCCTGAAGCTCCTCCGAGAACCAAGGAGCCAAACGAGGTCTGCGGCGAGGAAGAGGCCGCAAGGGGACAACCTGGTCGAGCTGCCGAGGCCTTTTGCTGCGGCCGCCAGGGTCTCGGCCAGGCTGTTCTCCCTTCAGATGACTGAGGAGCAAATTCCACATGTGACATTGTACTGACTGTGAAACAACTTGTAAACAAGAGAAGTAGGAGAGCACTGACATTATCAAGCTGCTATATAACATTGCTGTTTCAGTACTACAAAATTTGAATGGTATAACTTATTTATCTGATAATAAAACAATACTGACTGACAGGAAAATATTTTAACTAGATGTTGAAGATGTATAGGAAGATAATTATAAGTGAAAATTGCAAGCATTCTTTAAACTTGTAGATATAATAAATTTTTACCTGCCATCTGTTTGGGAAAAAACTGGAAAATTTCTTCAAAAGTGATACAATGCAAAGGAAAGAGTACAAATCACCCTTGTTTAAATTGTTAAAGGGGTTGCTCCTTTTCTAGATCCCATAGTTGCTTGTAATTCACTTCCCACTTCAATATGGGAGGAGCTTACAACCTATGTCCGCCAGGAAAAGATGTGACTTCTTTAACATTTTAAAGAGAAGTACTTTTTGTAATACCACATATAGTACAATAGTGCAGCTTTACTGAACATGGTATCTTCAAGTGGCTATTGGTAAAATCATTTCTGTGAATTTTGCTCTTTCTCTTGCTTTTATTACTATTTTTGTTTATTTTTTCAGTTGTAAACATACTTCAACTTCAACTTGAATCCTGTTGCATTGTTTATTTATTTTTACAATATATGAATTGTTTCTTCTAGATTTAAAAATATTTAGTTAATTATTTGAGGACATTTTCACTTTTTTAAAATGCAGAATAGTGATATATGTTGCTTTGTGTTTTCTGATTTGGGTATTAGAACAATTCATAGAAGTCTTATTGATTGGGCCAACAATTATAGCAGCTATCAAATTAAGACAGTTGTGATTATAGTATATTGAAAAGGTGTGAATAAGGTTCTAGTATTTTCAATATTAAGCAAAAATCAAGAATATGGGAGCATAATCACAAATTGATACGAGGATAGTTCAAAAGTGATGTTAGACAGTATTATTTCACAGGAAGAGTAGTGAAGCTCAAAGCCAATTTCCAGTGGAGGTAGTGAGTCAGTCATCAGTAACTGAGTTTAAATAAGCTTGTGATAAATATATGTGACAAAAATTTAAAAAATAAAATAAAATATAAAAATAATAAATAAAAATAATAAAAAAATTAAGAAGAAAAAAAACAAACAAACTCAAAGGGCAGAATTAATGGATTACTGGGTCTTTTTCTGCCATCAGTTTTTTATGTTTCTATATTATACTAGGAATATAATCTTACTTTTTCTATGTACAGCTTGCTGCATTTACTTAAAATAGAAAAGGCAAAATAGGTGTCTTAAGAAAAAGTGTTCCTCGGCCATTTATATTTTAGGAAAAATCTTTCTTCCCTCTTTTTTACCAAATGTTATTCAGATATTTTAGTTATGGAGAAATTTCAGCTCTGGACATTAAACATCAAAGTTATATGACATCATTGAAGAAAACTGAAAAGCAAAATAAGATGATGGTGATGATGATGATGATGATGATGATTACAATCACAACAACACTTAGGGATATGCAGCTCTTTTAAACTCCACATGCTTTAGAAGGGACAGGACAATCTTTTTTAATTAAATGAAATCAGTTTTTCATTAATTAGAAACTGGCATGCAATAAAATAAAGATCTGATTCTGCCATATTTATTTCCAAGAGTGTTTCTGGGCCTATATTTAAGCATGATTTAATTCTTGGAAATTAATAATGTTCTCTTAGGAAGCATGTTCACCTCTCCAAAAAAAATATACCAGGCCTCTCCCTCCCTCCTCCCCAAAAGGTATGTTTGGATAGTAGAGAGCATGCTAAGGACCAATGGGATTAGCAGTTAGCATTTTTTGCCGGTATGTTTTCTAGTAAATTGGTTATGGGCTTTAGGGGCGGGCAGAGGATTAGGCGTATCTACTGTTCTAGTCATTTTCAGAATAAGTTGGTTACTCATGGTAACTATTTTGAGAGCATGCCAAGGGTTATTTCAGAAAATTCCAAAGGTTCTAAATACTTGAGCCTCAGAAGATTGTCTAGCTGAGATTTAATGCACCTATAACCAATCTTTTCACTCCATTGTAAATGCATGAATGAGGTAGAAATAATGTAAGAGGAAAGCTATGATTAAAATAATATATTTGTTGCTTTTTAGTTCCGTCTATAAATGGAGTCCTACATATTCTTTTACTAGCTCTGTGGTTTTCATCAAAGATTCAAACTATGTCCTTTCTCTATATAATGTATTTTTGTACATAATGAAAATGATTTTTAATTCGTAAAGATGTTGCACATATAAAATACAGTAATAGTTGGAAAATAGTAACCATTAAGATATTTTGCTTGAAATTTTTATTTTTATATTTACATACATGCATGCATACATACATACAAATTCTTGTTATTTGTTAGTGGGAGATAGAAACTTTTCTTGTCACTTGAAAATTAGTTTGTAAGCCTAGTTCTTGCAGCTTTTAATAATTAGTCATAACTGATGTGACAGTATATTGTTTCTTATTATAATGCATATAATAGTACACTAAAGTAAGAGGTCAGTTTGACACTGACTTCAGTAATTCTAGTTAATCGTTGCAAGTTCAGTAAATTGAATATAAAAGAAGCAGTTCTACCCACATAATTATCTGGAGACATTTTCTATTCATATATTTTATTTCTAAGATGTATACAGGACACTTTCAGTGCTATTTGTCATTTTAAGGGTTGCCTGTCAACAAAACAAAATGGTACTTCAAAAATATATTAAAAATAAAAACAGAGGAGATGGCAAAAATATGTTAGTAAAAGTAGAAGTTTACAGATTGAAAAAAGAACTTTAAAAGTTTGAAAGATTTTAAATGCTGAGAGGATAGAAACTTCTTTTTATCTCTGGCACCAAAATGACAATATAAAAGATAAACATTGTAGAAATTTTGTATAGTATGCATCACCAAAAATGCCTTGTCAAGAGTTTGATTGAAAATATTTGTGCATAGGTAAGATGGTGCATACATTTCCCAATGATATACTGTTAAAGTGGCACTATTAATATTGAATTAAGTCCAAAAACAGGGCATGATCCATCTCCTAGTCTATTTTAGCAATCCATCACCAGTGTTTTGCATAAATCACTGAGATTAATCATTTTCCTTCCTTGGACTATCATGCCTCTTTTGTAAAGTCAAAATGCACATGCATCTTTTACATTCATACATATAGGCTTATTTTTCCCTTTACATCGGCTGTATCTAAACCAGGAAGTTCAAACTAGTGATATTATTATTACCATATTTAAAATAAATAAGAATAGTAAGTATGGTTTATAGCTGGATCACTATATTCTTCCCCCAGATATTAGGAAATAGTTATTAATTATTGCTTGTAGAAAGGTAAGAACACAGAAGTTGCTAATGCAGCAAGAGGCTTTTACAAATCTCTGATTAATAAGATGAGATTGGATGATGAAAGTAGGTCAATGTGTGTCCAGTTTTGGAAAGTATCATTTACTTTGGAAACTTAATCTAAAATGTCTTGCCCATTGGAATTACTATAATCTGAGAATAATGCAAACCATGCCTGTCATAACTATATTAGTAAGCATTTCATCCATATCAACTCAGCTACTCATTAAAATACATTTATCTAAAGAGGTTTTTTTTTACTGTTTTGCTTTATTTGTGACTGTTGTAAAATGTTTCAAATTGGCCTTGATAGTTTGAATATTTAAAATACATTTCGCATGAAAATTAAAGCATCACAATTCTTTTTTTGGGAGACTAAACACAGATCATATTTGTTGCAAAAGTAAAAGCATATTTCTCTTCCTTCCACACAACAATCCTTTCCCATTTCCCCTTCTCACTTTCCCGTTTAATGAAAATGGGATTTTTAAAATAATTCAACTTGTTTTTTCTCATTCTCTTCCCAAATTTGTGACAAAACTTTATCCGGATTTAGTCATTGATCCTGTTCTTGTCAGGCATTAACAACAAGCCTCACACAAATAGTATTTAAGTAAACTACTTTATTATGTTCTGCCTGTAATATAGGAATACTAGCACTAGATGATATTATCTAGTTAGTTTCTGTGATAAATGCAGGACTAAAACCTAGTTCCCCTATTCCTAGCTCAAAGACTTTACCGCTGGATGAAACTGGATCTCCATGCGCCATAATATGAAATGTTTTTTTAAAATGTATTTTTCCAGTTTAAAGTCTTACATACATTTGAAGATGATTGAAAAGGTGTCTGGACCTATATTACATGGACTGGAAGAAGAAAACTAATGAAAATGTGCCAATGTGAAAATGTAAAACAAACTGTAGAGAAAGAAAAGCATGGTCTGAATGACTACATTAGGAAAAGCCAGGAATCTTTGCTGAAGAAACCTATCAAGGGCAGCTGTTAAAAACAACAAAGATTGAATTAAAGCATTAATTTAAAAAAATGAAAATCTTATTTGTTAATTGGAAAAACAAGCCAATATATAGTCAGTGCTTGAAGGATATGTAAGGAAAAGTTGATAAAAATCTACTGGGAGTTGGTTAATACCAGGAGCATTACAGAAAGAAATTGACAACATTATTTTAGCTGCTGCAGAATAAACTTTGCCAATAATTGCATGAAGGCAAAAATTCAACATGTAACAAACAACAGGAAATTTCCCCTTTGTAGTAAAGGGATGAAATAGTTCACCATTTGATCAGTGGCTAGAGGAAAATTTCACAAACTGACTAGAAGCAGTATCATGATCATGTTGACAGAATTATTAATTAGAAACTTTGCTAGAGATTTGGTTTGAAAATAGTAAAAATTACTGGCACAATCAAACTGAGAGTGGTTTGAAAAATTAGTGGGTTAAGATCTAATGCAGCCGTGTCAAACTCAAGGCCTGTGGGTCGGATGCGGCCCACAATGTGGTTGGATCCGGCCCATGTGGCCACCCTGGAAACAGTAAGGGTCTAGCCCGCGTCACTTCAGCCTGGACCGGCCCCACCCATCCCAGCAGGTACGTATATGCACAGGAGGCAGCAGGTGCACATGTGCACAGACCCGGCCCATGCCATCCCGACAGGCACACTTGCACACAGGAGGTGGGTGCACGCACATACAGGCCCGGCCCATGCCATCCCAGTACACACGCATGTGCACAGTAGGAGGCAAGCATACTTGTGCACAGACCAGGCCCTACAGGAGGCAGGCAAATGCACGTGTGCCGGGATGGGGTGGGCCGGGTCTGTGCATCCGTGTGCCCGCATCCTGTGTGCATCCGTGCCTGCCGGAATAACATTTGCTGGGCTAAGTGACATATGTGTCCATCGGGATAGGAGTGCAGGACTGAAGCGACGCTGGCTGGGCCCTTACCATTTCTAGGACTGCTGCCCATACCAGCCTTTTACGTGTGTATGCGAATGTGGGGGGGAAGTGTCCAGCATCAGGGACTCTGCAGCTGGCCCTCCAAGAAAGAGGCGTGGCAGCACTGGCAGCAGGCAGAGTGGGGGCAGGAGGCACGTGATGCCAACCACCGGACACGCCTGCTCCATCCCATGTGGTTGGGACAGGGCAGGTGGCTACCCAATGCATCCAGCAGGCTGGGCTGCATGCCTCTCCCCTGTGCCTCTGCCTTCAGCAACTGCTGCCGCTGCCAGTGAAGATAAGGTGAGGAGAATGTGGGGCTACTCCGTCCCATCCCTTTTGGCTTGCAGTTGGAGAGCAAGTCGCCACTGGTTATCTCCTTGGCCCCCTTGCGGGTCTTGCCTTTGGACCGCGGGTGGAGCGTGTTTCCCTCGCTCATCCAATGCACTTTGGCACCACTGAGGCTGCCAGCAGCTTGCACAGGTCCATTAGGCCGCTGCCATCAACTCCTAGAGCTCCAGGTCTGCCCAGCCCAAAGGAGGCAAAGTGGCGAGCTAGAAGGGCCGACTATAAATGGTAAAAGCATGCCCATTCTCAGCAGGCAAAGGACAACCACTACGAGTGGGGAAAGCTCATCCACATCGGCACTATGCACTTGCAACATATCACCCCAGACTTAATAATTAGTGATAAGAAAAGCAAAAAAAAATGGATAGTGGATGTTGCAGGACCCAGAGACAACAAAATAGAAGAATAAGACCTTGCGGGGGTGGAATCGCAAAATACAATATAAAGACCTGCAAATAGGAGTAGAGTGACTGTATGAAAGAAAGCAAAGATAGTACCAGTAGTGATAGGTTTCTTGAGTGCAATTCCAAAATATCCGGAGCACCACTTGAACCCCTTTGGCATTAATAAAATCACCACCAGTCAATTGCAAAAGTCAGCTTTAACTTGGAACAGCTTACATACATACTGCAACAATACTTTTAGTACCATCAAACAATAATATTTGCCTACCCCTGGTCCTTGGGATGAACTTGATAGATGATTAAAAATGCCAAATCTAGTTTAAAAATCTGTCTGACTATGCAGACAATCATAATAATAATTACATAAGTGTTATTGTAGGACCTATAATGAGAGTCTTCTTTGTACAGGTAGTTCTTGACATATAACTCTGTTTAATGATGGTTCAAAATTATGATGGCTTCAGAAAAAGTTACTGCCCTCCTTTGCAGTCATTTGACTGAAGTTCTGGTTCTTATGACAGTTGCAGTAACTTGCAGTCATTTGTTTGTGATTTACAATCTTCTCAGCCAGCATCTGATAAGCAAAGTCAGTTGGGGATTCAATGATTATGTGAGTTGTTTAAACACTGCTGTAAAAAAGGTTGTAAAGTTGACTCTAGTCCTCTGATGACTCATTTAACAATCACATTGCTTAGCAATCAGAATTCCAGTTTTAATCGTCATAATTGTCATAGGTCAAGGACTACCTGTAATGCCTTCAATTAGAACACAGCCTTTCAGATAAAAAGTATCTGTGTGATTTCTTTTGCATTGCTAATGTAAATAAACCTGTAATTCTGAACAAGCATGCCAGAGTGCCAAACTCTACCTTAAGTTAGATTCTGTTGACTCCTTCATAAAAAAGAAACAAAAGAATGATTGCAGAAAATGGTTTTTATATTTCAAGAATGTCTAATATAGTATAATTCATTCAGCTAATGTATTTCATAGAGTTGACTGTGAAGTGAGTCTTAGGTTAAGCAGAAGAGATACTATACTTAGAATTTGAAGTGCCTCTTTTACAGTGCATACCTGATCTCTATTTTTTTTATTTAAGGATTTCAGTAATCTTTATTGCCTTATATATTCAGATTCCTACCGTGGTTATCTGTTCCATCTGAGGAACTCGTATATTGTAAAGCAAATATTTCCAAGAATGATCTTTCGGCTTCCAACCCTTGTTCTTAAGAGTAACCAACTGCCGCCTCCTTCTTCCCCTCCCTCTCCCCCTTCAAATCAACCAAGTATTGATCTATTGTTTGTATCAGAGATTGAACTGGCTTACTGCCTGAACTGGACATTATGAACTGAGAGAGAATGATTGACAAACTCAACTAGCTGGTTTTAATGCTGAATTAGAATTCATAATTTTCTGATGTCTAGTCTGGTTCCTTACCCCCGGACCAAACTGGCTTTCAAAGACTTGTGATGTTTGTATGTTATTATTTTCTGAATCCGTACAGATAAAATTGAAAGATATAAATTACCTCTTGCTTGCTGACTGATACTATCCAGGAGGCTCTGAGTCTAGTTTGTTCAAGGTAAGTGGGGAATCCTACATACCCTAGAGCTTCACAATTTTGAGTGGTATTTTCCTATTTTGCTCCAGCAATTATAAAATACCAAGATAACATTTTTAAGTTGCTCAACTATCATAATTCATCAGTAGCTGTATGCAAACAGAATCACTGAGAATAAATTAATTTAGATGATAGTGATATGATATGCAAACTGAAGAGGAATCCCAAAGCAAATTTACTTTCAATAAAATGTACAGTTCTACAAATGAGAATGTCAAAACATTTGAAAGCTGGCTTAAATAATACTTTTTCTTGGCCATTGATTTCTTGCTTCCTTTGCAATGAAAATATGAAAAAAAAATCTTTAAAATGCATTTAAAATATTTTATTTTATTCACTTGCTCATTTCAGTTTAATATATACAGCAAATGAATATGCATAAAGTTTGCACATGTTTTCATGTGTATAATATATATGAATAACGGGATTTTTAGCAATGGCTGCAGCAATAGCACTTAGACTTATATGCCGCTTCACAATGCTTTACAGTCTTCTCTACTTTTTAGAGTCAGCATATTGCCCCTAACAATCTGATTTTATCAACCTCGGAAGGATGGAGGCTGAGTCAACCTGAAGCCGATCAGAAACTCTTGGCAGTGAGTTAGCCTGCAATACTGCATTCTAGCCACTGCACCACCATGGTTCTTTTCTTAAATCAATTCACAGAAATTGATATTCTGGGCATCACTGTTCCATATTCAGAGGCAGTTGTGTAGCTGGGTATCAACCAGGTTTGATCTGCTGCAAGCATTTTTTATATGGATTTATGTTGCAAAATTCAAAAGCTAACTGAGTTTATTTTTAGTTCAGGAATTTTGTGGATGGAGTTAAAAAAACCTAGACTGTCTTATCTGAATACTTTGGATAACCACATGTGATGTAGACCATACATAGTTATGCAGATATAGTACTCAGAATAGTTGATAAAGGTATTATAACTGCAGCTAGTTTCATAATGGATTGGAACCCTTGGAACTAACTAAAATCAATAAGTTACTTGCACTTTTTAGTAATAGCAGAAATTAAATTCCAGTGTTTTCATTGAGACAGATCAAATTTATATATATTTGCATGTTTGTTTATTTATTATATTTATATGCCAGCCATCTCACTATCAAAAGTGACTCTGGCAGCTTATAATGGCATAAATGTAGAAATATAAAAACATTAAACATTAAAATTAACAAATAAATATTAACAACAAAAAGCATGGACAATATTTGAATGGGCTTTTGTCCCTTATTCAATCAATTATCTCCAGCATTGTGTACTTCCATCAATAACAAAACAAACCAACAACAGAGCCAGGTTTCAAGCCCTTCCAGGAAGACAGAAGCATGAACACATGAACTCATCTCCAATGGCAAGATGTTCTAGAGCAGAAGTCGCCAACCAGTGGTCTGCGGACCACTGGTGGTCTGTGAGAAAATTTTGGTGGTCGGCAGCACACCTGTGTCTGGACGGATGCACGTGGGGAGGGATGGTAGCGTGGGGGAAATCATGGCATTGGAGCCCTTACCGGGTGTTCCCTGGCCTGCAAGGGGAGGGTGTGATCTCCTGCGCCCCTCCCCTCAGGAGCCACAAAGTGCTCGCCACCCCTCTGGCAGCCGCCAAGCCTCCTCCCACCGTGCTTTTCTTCCTTCTCACCAGAAGCACTCACATGCCCAGCAGGAAGGAGGAGGCTTGGCAGGTGCCAGAAGAGCGGTGAATGCTTTGCGGCTCCTGAGGGGAGGGGTCAAGCCTCCCCCTCGCAACATCTTCACCTCAGGGCATTGCTGGCAGCCGCTTTCTGCGGCTCAGGAGGTCTGTGCTCTTCCCCCTGCTGCTCAGCCTCCTTGATGAACAGAGGCAGGAGGCAGCAGGGAAACTGCAGGGTTGCCCCACCTCCCCACCAGCTTGTCGGCCTCCGGACATCAGATTCCCACCACCAAGCACCAGTTCAGAGGTTCCTTCCCTCCCCAGGACAGAGGGGAGGGGAAGAGAAAGAGAGAGACAAACACACACACACACACAGAGGGGGAAATGTAGAAAGAGAGAGAGGGATGAGAGGGAAATGAGAGGGACAAGACAGAAAGAGTGAGAAAGGGAGAAAGAGAGGGAGACAAGACATAGAGAGGGAGGGAGAAAGAGATAGAAGACACAGAAAAAAGGGAGAAATGGAGGGAGGGAGGGAGGGAAAGAGAAAGAGAGAGATGAAGGGAGGGAGGGAGGGAGAGAGATGAGGGATCCCGGTGTTTTGTTTTCTGTTGGAAACCAGTCCAAAGTTGCAGAAACAGGTAGCCAAGCTAAGTGCTTGAAGGACTCCATCCCGTCAGTGGGAGTCCAGGCACTTCAGTGAGCGGAATGCTGGATTCATATTAGTGGTTCGCAGGATTTAAAATTATGAATTTGGTGGTCTCCAAGGTCCAAAAGGTTGGAGACCCCTGTTCTAAAGGGCAGGAGCCAAGGCAGAGAAGACTCTTCTCCTGGACCTCACTATCTAAAATTCCTTAGCCAATTCTATAGAACACATCCTCTCCTGAGTGAATTGGGCAGGCCAGTCCCATTGGGACAAGACTTTTTATTAGATAACCAGTTCCCATGCCTAAATGGCCCAAAACCAAACAGGCAACCAATGCAGCTTACATAACTGTGGTGCTACATACATCACCCTAGGGCTTTCAGAACTTAGTAATAAGCAGGCATATTGCCACTTAGTAATAAGCAGGCATTTACAATGGAATGAAGGTTATTGCTGAGCGCATTGGGTTGTATCCCAAAAATTGTAAGCCGCCCTGAGTCTTCGGAGAAGGGTGGCATATAAATGTAATTAAAAAAACAACAACTGTCTGCTTTGCTGCCTTACCAGATGTTCAGATTCATTCTTATGCTAGTCTCATATAGTTCAATCAGATTTTCTCTCATGGAAATGCAAAGATTGGTGATGTATTATGTAATACTATTTAGAAACCATATTTAGTTTAATGGATCACACCAAGTTAAATAATTAAGTTCAATATTGCTTAATTCCAGTGGTCGGCTGCAACCAGTTTAACAACTGGTCTGGTAAGCGTACATGCAACACTCAAAAAACACCGATTTTAATCTCAACAGCTTACCTTCTAGGGCATCTCCGGTAGTTAGAACAGCTGAGGTGCAGAAATAGCTGTGCTGCGAGAATGAGCTGAGCTGAGAAAGACAGAAATATAAGACAGGTTAGGGCAGTGGCGGGTGGGTGGGGCTAGCTGATGGTCGGAACTACTGGTTTGCTAGAACCAGTCTGAACAGCAGCAGCCCACCACTGCTTAATTCCTTTTAGAACATAGAATATCAGAGTTAGAAATCTTCTAGTCCAAGCAAGAAACCTATACCATTTCAGACAGGTGGCTGTCCAATCTCTTCTTAAAAACCTCCAGACTCAACAACTTCTGAAGGCAAGCTGTTCCGCTGGATTGTTTTCACTGTTAGAATTTTTTTTTTGCTTAATTCTAGGTTAGATCTCTCTTTGATTAGTTTCTATTGGTTGTTTCTTGTCTTGCATTCAGACGCTTTGGACCCTCTTTTTTTCTGGCATCCTTTTAGGGCTCTTCTTTCCACTAGACTAACTATACCCAATTCCTGAAACTGTTCATCACATGTTTTAGTGTCCAGCCCCATAATCATCTTTGTTGCTCTTGTCTGCACTTTTTCCAAAGTCTCAACATCTTTTTTATAGTGTGTTGACTAAAACTAGATGCAATATTCCAGGTGTGGTCTTACTAAGGCTTTGTAAAATGGTACTAGTATTTCATGTAATATTTTTTCTATCCCTCTGTTAATTCATCTATTATTTTACAATAAATCAAAGGGTAGATTTTATAATATCTACCCCCTTTTTTACACTAACCAATTGCTTTAGCTAAAGGGGACATGTTGAAAATTTAAAACACCACATCACTAACTTTACCTAAGTTCATGAAATTTACTTAACAGTTAATAGAAAAAACTTCTAGATAGATGCCTTATTCTTTTTTTCTTCACTTTGTCTTTAGTAGTATTTAGAAACAAGACAGATAATAAAAAGTTAAAGAAATGTATAAGCAATACAAGTGTAAAAACAAATAAAATAAATACACTAGATTTAACTTAATAATAATAATAATAATTTATTCGACTTGTATGCAGCCCTTCTCCCTAAGGACTCAGGGCTAACAATAAAACAGGACCAAATTTACATAAAACAAGCATTAAATATAACAAGTCAGAATAAATAACAATAAAACATTAAAACATTAATTAAAATAATTAAAACAGTAAAAATCCCACCGGTCATTCCAGGCCGGCCTGTTGAAATAACCAAGTCTTTAGGTCCCGGAAGGAGCGGAGGTCAGGGGCCAAACGGAGATCCACGGGAGATGGTTCCAGAGGGCGGGGCTCCCACAGAGAAGGCCCTAGCCCTGGGAACCGCCAGCTGACAATGTCTGACCGATGGTATCGCCAGGAGGCCCCTCCTGTGGAAGCGAACAGGACGATCGGCATATGATGATACTGGCAGGAGGCGTTCCCGCAAGTACCCTGGACCCAAGCCATTTAGGGCCTTGTAGGTGGTTACTAGCACCTTGAAGCTAACCCGGAAGGCCACTGGCAGCCAATGCAGGTTGCAGGGAGGTGTAACATGGGAGTATCGGGATACTCCCATCACAGCCCGCGCGGCCGCATTCTGCACCAGCTGTAGCCTCCAGGTAGTCCGCAAGGGCAGCCCCATGTAGAGAGCGCTGCAGTAATCGATCCTAGAGGTGACGAGCGCATGAGTGACCGAAGGGCATCTCGGCTCAGGTAAGGGCGTAGCTGGCGCACTATACGAACCTGGGCGAAAGTCCCCCTTAAGATACAGGATGAACTTGACAGACTTGAACATTAGGCAAAATGAAATTCAGTGGTGAAAAAAGTAAGGTTCTACATTTAGGTAAGGAAAACCAAACACAGAGGTATAGTATAGGTGGTACCTCACTCAATAATAGTAACTGTGGGATGGGTCTTGAAGTCCTAATTGGGAAAAAATCCAGTGGAGTTCTAGGGTGCATTAACAGAGGGATAGAGTCAAGATCACATGAAGTCTTAATACCATTTTATAATGCCTTGGTAAGGCCACACTTGGAATACTGCCTCCAATTTTGGTTGCCACAATGTGCTGATCTCCTGGGGGGTTAAATTTTAATGGCATATTGGGGTTTTAATTTAGTTTAGACTTGTGATTGTTTAATATTGTTTTAAATTAATTTATTGTTGTGGATTGGTTTTAGCTGTGAGCCGCCCCAAGTCCTCGGAGATGGGGCGGCATACAAGTCTAAATAAATAAATAATAAATAAATAAATAAATAAATAAAGATGTTAAGACTCTAGAAAGTGTTCAGAAAAGAATGACAGAGATGATTAGGGGATTGGAGGCTAAAACATAAAGAACGGTTGCTGGAATTGGATATGTATAGTGTAATGAAAAAAGGATTAGAGGTGAGGCGACATGATTGCAGTATTCTAATATCTCAGTGTTTGCCACAAAGAAGAGGGAGTCAAGCTACTCTTCAAAGTAGCTTTGAAGATCGGTGATGCCCTCTCCCTGATGACCCAGTGTTTGGATGCGGTACAGATCTGGATGAACGGAAACATGCTTCGCTCAACCCGCCAAGACTGAGTGGCTGTGCATACCGCATCGCCCAGTCAGGATTATCCATCTTTAACCATAGGGGAGTGGTGTTGCCCCTGTGGATAGGGCGGAATCTGGGGGTCCTCCTGGATGTACGGCTTGATTGGAGGAGCAGGTGGGAGCCGCCGCCAGGGGCTTTGCCCAGCTCCGCTTGGTTCACCAACTACGCTTTTCTGGACCGCGATGCCCTGCGACAGTTACTCATGCCCTTGTTATCTCCAGACTCGACTACTGCAACGCCTCTCTATCTAGGACTACCCTTGCATACCATCTGGAGATTACAGCTGGTGCAAAATGCGGCGGCGCGGGTGGTGATGGGAGTTTCCTGGTTCTCCCATGTTACCCCCCTCCTGCGCTGTCTGCATTGGCTGCCGGTTGTGCTCCGGGTGAGATTCAAGGTGTTAACTTTAACATACAAAGTCCTTCATGACATGGGTCCGCAATATTTAAGGGAGCGACTCCTGCCGACATCGAGTATTAACCGCCCTGTGCGATCACATAGGCAAGGACTCCTTGGGGTCCCGTCGGCTGGCCAATGCTGTCTGGCAGTCCCCCGACGACGAGCCTATTCTATCGTGGCCCCTGACCTCTGGAACCAACTCCCCTGGGACTCCGCCTGGCCCCTGACCTCTCGCCTTCCTGAATTGAAGACCTGGTTATTTAACCAAGCCGGGCTGTGATCCTTTGGGGGTTATCATGGTTTTATTATGTATTTATGTAATTATATTTCAATGGGGCTTGTTAGTTTAATTCTTTTTTAATTATTTATTGTTCTTGTTGTTTTAGTTGTGAGCATGAGTCTTCGGAGATGGGCATACAAGTCTCATTAATAAATAAATAAATAATAATACTTGAGGTCAGGACAAGAAGCAATGGGTGAAAACTAATCAAGGAGAGAAGCAACCTAGAAGTTGCAGTTATTGTGAAATAATTTGCCTCCAAAAGTTGTGAATGCTCCAACACTAGATGTTTTAAAGAGGAGTTTGGACAACCATTTGTCTGAAATAGTATAGGGTTTCCTACCTGAGCAGAGGGTTGGACTAGAAGACCTCCAAGGTCCCTTCCAACTCTGTTATTCTATTCCATTCCACTCCATTCCAAGAACATTATTAAATTAACAATTTAATCACATTTTTCTGTAAGATTTTATAATTTATTATTAAAAAAACATCCTGAGAATTTACTCAATTTCATTTCTGTTGCTTCATTTGTCTCGTCTTCTGCAGTTCCCTTATTAAGGACTTCCTTTTGTTGATCTGTAAATTCCATAATCTCTGTCAGATTTGATTCTCCCCTCCTCCCAGGTTTAAGACCTTTGGCTGTGTAGTTGAGAACAATATTAAACTTATACACCATCATCTCTTCTGTTATTGATATATTCTTCTATCCCAGATGTATGTAAAAATTCTTTATTTTGTTTTTTAGAGTTTGATAAACCAACAGAATGTGTCCTTTATTGCCTTTTTCAAGGAATTTTGCTTAAAAAAATATCTTGTTATAAGTTTTATTTACTTACTTCCACTGAATTGAATTGGTTACAATTACTTTGATCTTTTGTTCTAAGTCCAAATTAGGTTCAGTTACTTCAAGTCATTTATCAAAAATGTCCTTTTGTTCTTGTATGACTTTGTTTCTATTAGACGCCAGAGATAAACAGTCGTTTCATAAATACTTTATTAGAATCCCATACAGTATATAAAAAGATGTCAGGAGTTAAAGTGGTTTGTAAAAAACACTTCAGTTTAACATCATCTTATAACAATAGGTCATTCAGCTTATACCTTTTGGTCTAAGGGTTCCTATATACAGTTTTAAAATTATTGGATTATGGTATCTATAACTGAGAACTTGCACATCTATAAATTGAAGTAATAATGAAGATAGATATAATTTCCACAGGAGTCAGAATATCCTTGTATGTCAAAGCTAGAATAAGGAACCTGCCTTTTACCACACTTTTTCTGTGCATTTTTCTTCAGAAAATTGTCATATAAGGAAAAGTTCATTGTCATTTTTTACCAATAAACTATTGCAGAATCAATCCCGTTTGTTAGCGTCAGGTCACTACTTTTGCTGTACTTTCTCAAATTCAGATATAATTTTTTAAATTCCAAAATAGCATTGGTTTTAATTCAATTTACTTGACAAAATGTATTTATTTATTTTACATATTTATATCTTTAAAGGTTCTTGTAGCTTGAAAACATACAATTAACACATCTATAAAGTTTAAATGAAAAATAGGATAAAATTAAAATAGTAGCATTAAAAAGCCTGAGTGAATACTTCTGAGCCTCTCTCCTAAGGCATAATAAAGTTGGGACTTGTTTAAACTACAGTGCAATTTTTTTCCCATTATCAAAAAAATGAGAGTTACCAAGTGTCCACTGTGGCTTACATGGATAACTGAAGAGTAATAGATGGACTTTATGAGTTTGGGTAGCCTCATAAGCAGCTTAAGGTGGACAGGCCTTTCTTAGCTTGGGAGGAAACCAATATGCACTGAATGGTTTCATCTAAGAGTCATTGGTCATTAGCAGTACTGCTATGGTATGGGCCAATGTAGTTTCTTGGCTGACAGTCATGCATGTAAAAAAAGATTGCTCCACTGATGGTCAAACTTTCAGCTTTAATATGCTTTATAGATTTTTTTACTTGTTTTGCCAATTTCACTGTGTGCAAGAAGTTTCGAACCTTTATGTCTCTTAAATGCCTGTTCTTAGGATAACAGGCTCCAGGAAAAGACTAGCCTTTTTCTTTTCCTATATGATTACCATGGAGAAATTGGAAACAACTTTCTATAAAGTGCCTATATTTAGACTGTCATACACTTTGATAGCTGTTTCTTTTCAAAGATTTCTATTTTTCCTGGGTTTTTTTAATACCAGTTGTTTCATTTGAAACATAGAAAGATGTAACAAACAATACATAGGTATCACCAAAGTTGCCAGAACATTTCAAGATGTATACTGCAACTTTTTACAGTGCTGAATATAGATATCAAAATTATTTCCTCGTCTTAAGTAAAGACTGTCTAAAATTGAATACAAATTAATGGAACACATTAAGGGCAGAAATAGAGCAGATTCACTTTGCAGAATGGTTGTGAAAATTTGTGAAAACTTGAGGACAATTATTACTTCTATTTAGATATTTATAGTTTGGAGCATTATCCTTAGAAGTGTACAATTTGTGGGCAGGTTTCTCTTCTCTTGCATATAGGCAAGGCACCTCTGATTACACAAATAAATCTTTTTGCCTCTTTGATCCTGTTATGTAATACTTTACATTTTTATAGTCATAAATAAGACAAAAAGAAAATATTAATACATTTATCTCTCATGTTTTTCTATAGACAAAACCTGTTGCATTTGCAGTACGGACAAATGTCAACTACAGTGCAGCCCATGATGATGATGTCCCTGTTCCAGGCATGGCGATCTCATTCGAAGCAAAAGATTTCCTACATGTTAAAGAAGTAAAATAGTTCACATTATTAATTATTGCAATACTCTTCTGACGTACTCTTAATTAAGCTTGTTGTTTTATATACCTTAGATATAATAAAGAAAATTGTTAAGTGTGACAGAGATAACAGCAATTTGCACAGTTATTTGGCAGGAAACCCACTGCTCATGCATGTCTGGCAAGGTGCAACTCCCATCCAATCCTTTCAGTTATTTTGATTGACATACTGGGATCCAGAAAATCAGTAAGGTTGCCTGAGACCAAACAAGGTAAGAGGGTGGGTTATATGCTTTCATAGAGGACCATTTAAAGCCAAGCAGTTCCTAGTATGAGGTGAGTATCAGGAAACATGAAGATGAAAGATTTTACTTGGAGTATTAAGACTGCTGCCAGCTGTTCTACTATGTTGGGCATGCAGTGCTACTTGAGATTTAAGAGGGACATGGATGGTAGTAGGAGAGGAAATAGGGTTTTTATAGCCGACATTTATACTGTTCTCCATAATTTTTGAACCTTAAAACAGTGTGTTACCACTTTTATTTCTGCAAAATCTAACTTAAACCAAAGGAAAAGCCTAAGTTGAGATTTTTAAATCTCAATTCTCAATTCAGTGAAGCAGAGTAAGATATAATGATATAGTGATGGACAACACTACAATCACTGCTGTTGCGTCAACTGCTTGATGAGACATATTTACTTCCTGCTTTATAAACAGCTGGCAATAGAGAGGGAGAAATTCCCAAAGAGAATTAATTTATATTTGGGACTGTCCACTCATCTGTTCTACTCATGCATGAGGGTAGAATATTGTTTACAAAGGGACCCTGACTCTGGTGACTCATAAAATTAGATGTTGAGTATTAGAATGAGAAATATCATCTTTCTTGCTTTGTCCTAAAAGATTCTTGGGACAATGAAAAACTATATAGTATGGTTTCACAAAAAAGTCTTTCTTTTACATTTATAATTAGGATTTCTAAAATAGTAACATCATGTATTTCAAGTCCCCTATCATCTAAGAAAATAGCCACAAAATAGCCACATGAGCAAAGAGAATAATTTACATTTGAGAAAATGCTACCCTACCAATTGGTTTGCTGTAGATAGAGTTATCTTCTAAAAGAAGATTAGACCTTAACTTGAGCACTGACAACTTTAAAGGAAATATTGAACAGACAAAGGAAATATCAGTGGTATAATCACTAGGTGCAAAGGTGTGAATTCTGCTAGTTGAAAGGGCCAGAATGTTTAGCTCAATGGTAGTGGTCAAAATCTGAGACTGTTTCACACAAAGATGAGGATTTAAGTGAATGAAGAAAGGATTTTGGGACTAGTGTCTGTTAGAGTTGTGCATTTGATTATGAGATCTTCCTTAAAAGAATGTCTTGGAGGGCAGAAAAGCAAGTTTGCAAAAGCTGTTACATAATCAGTCAAAGACTTGAATAGGAAGTGGCTCTTCACCGTGATTTTTTTCTGTGAGTTAGAAGATAGTCTAGAGGAGCAGCCTAAGCAGGACCTTCCTTGAATATTCTCTTCCAAGAGCAATTCCTAAGCATGAAGCGACTAAGTAGCACAAATCTAAATATGGGATAGGACTGAACAATACTTCAAATTCAATTCCAGCACACTTTTGGATAGCAGTCACAGTGTTTAAAGAACTGCAAGGAGCTGTTTTGTTTGCAACCACACTTTATGAATCACTTTTTAATTTTGATTCTCAGCATTGTACAACATACATTATAATAGATAATCAGTAACAAATATAGAAACATGATATTTCTACACTGGAACTACTGCATAATGTAGTTAGTTCCTGTAACATTTTAGCTCCAAAGGTTTTCTAATTCTTTCTGAAAAGAAATGATAGTTTGGACCATATGCTAGTTTATCAATAGTCATTCTAGTGCAAATGTTTAAAATGTGGATTAATTATAATATCTATACTTCCTTAATCTTTTTCAACTTTCTAATACATGATTAAGCTAAGTAGTCCGAGTAGGATATATTTAATGCCAATGTCATAATGCCCTTACATAAATCATTGGTGTAACTCCATCTGGAATATTGCATGTAGTTTTGGTATATAAAAACTGGTATATTTTCAAAAAGGATATAGGGGAACTAGAGAGCGGTCAAAGAAGGGCAGCCCTTTCTGCCCTTAAATTATTAGAATCAGAGGTTACCCAATGAGATTGTATGGAAGAATCAATAAAGATAAAAGGAATTTTTTTTACCCAACACTTTGGAATTGTCTGCCAGTTTTGTTAACTTTAAAAGGGGGCTAACCTGTTTGTGGAAATCCTGCAAATTACGGACTATTAGTCTTATTGGAAATTGGTTTGCCACTCTAAAAGCAGACTGCTGGACTAGGTGGGTGTATGTTCTTTTTTTTTTTTTTTTGAAAAAAGTTTTATTGTTTTACAACAAACATACACAAAAGAAAACATATAATATGCCGGTAACTCAAAACTCCTTATACATCTTTTCCACTCTCATCTATAGATTGTTTTTATATACTCTCATATATAACATATTCCATATTTTTTAATGTATCTTATATCCTTCATATTATTACTTCAGGGCTATTCCAGGACAGACACATACAAATATACTGAACACAAAAACAAAAATCTTTTTGAGAACAGTGTGCTACCAACCCTCCCTTCTCTTTCTGACTAAATTTCAGTTATACACTTTCACTCATTTTTTATATTCTATCTCATTTATCATAACCATTTGTACTATTTCCTTTTATTTCCCCCTGACATTTTTCCAAACAATTATTAAAACACTTTTGTCTATCATGTTTACAATATCATACTTCTTAAAAGCATCTTTTGCCTTAATTATTACATCTGAGGATAGCACCCCATCTTTTTACCAACTATTATTTAAACAATCTCCTTCAAAATCATTATCTCTATTAAGCCTTTATAGTGAAAAACAATGAAATTGTGAATATATATAACCATTATAACAATTATAACAAAGGTGATTCTTTCTATTCAAATTTGATTCTATTCAAAATATTTCCGTTTTAATCCCATATTAAATCCATATCATATAGAAAAAGACAAAACAAGAAAAAGCTCTAAATTTCATTTCTAATATAATCATATATCTCAGATACTCTTACGAGTTCCTTTAAGTCACCCTAATCTAATTAATTAACCATTATCTCGATATCCCCTAGATAAATAAATTCTTTATACTTAGTATATTTCTCTTGCTTCTGTATATCTTGCTTCCATTTACAACTTTCTTTTGTACTCCACCCCTTTCTTCTCCCTTCCCTTTCTATTTTTCTATTCCCTTTCCTACCTGGTTTCCCTTCAGAAGTCCTATCCTTTGGCTCCTTATAACATTAAAATCAAGCTTTTTGAATGTTAATTCAAGTTTTAAATTCTTAGCTCTCTTCCCTCTTTTCCCCTTTTTCCCTTATGCTTTTTCTTAATTACACCAGCCGTTTTTGGATCCTTTAAGATGGCATCCTCTTCTTTGTTCCGCCCTTCTTGCTCAGCCGACATTTCCTGTTGTTTTATATATTTCAGGACCTCCATTTTACCCATTGTAACTCTTCTTTAATTTGTATAAGTAGCGTTTAACTTCTCCCTGAGATGATGACATTCTTGAGAGAGGTTTTCCTTTTAAAACAACCCCCAGTTAGTTTTAGTCCACTTAAAATCCTCTATGTGAAAAGCCAAAATCCTCTAAATATCCAAGGTTATCTTTTACTTCTTTGCTCTTTTGCTTCTCCGGGATGCAACAATGTTTCAATTGTAATGTGTCTTTTTCCAAATGATGTTACAAATCCACTCTTAATCCTTTTAAGTCCGGGTGGTATCCTCAGTTCCAGACAACACCCTACTTTCACTTTTTTTTTTCTTTTCCCCTTCCTCTATCTGCTTCCTTCTTTTTCTTTATATACAAAGTTCTTTAAAATTCCAAAATTCTTCTTCACTTGGCACTTTATTTTCAGCTTATAAAAAGCCTATTAATCTGAGTATCCAAGCAAGTTAATAACCATCTCATAGGCTTGTCTTTTTCTCTTATCTTTCCAAGCTGTCTTAGGGCACTTCAAGTAGATGTTTTCCAAATCCAGCCCGGTCCGCTACACTTTCTCCCAGCAACTTCCTCCTGCACGTTCTTGTCCGCTTAAGCACTTCTTCAGGGTGGCCATTTCTGACCACCGCTTGCCTTCGGGAAGGGAAAATCGACTGGGGAGATGCTCTCCTCCCTGACAGCTCCCCCTTCTTCACCACCTTTACGGGGTGGTTTTAACCCCAGAGCCAGCGGGCTTGGGGTCTTCCAGTGGTAGCATGCGCACAATCACGGATTTCAAACCACTCAAACGATGTCTAATGAAACCATTTTAGATTTTACAAAAGTGAAAGCTGTAAATATCAATGCGAAATCCTGAACAATATGTTTTCTTTTTTCTAAAGTGAGGTTTAAGAAAGGAAAGCAGCAGCAAATACTTAAATTTGAAGATAAATCATATGTAGTGAATGGAGGTGGGGGAGAATATGTATATGGTAAGAAAGAAGGGAGAAAGAGCATTAAACCCTTTAAGTGCTAGGTGTATTTTTTTCTACTTGTTTCTTTCATCTCCTTTTTCATTGCACTGAAATTGTAAATTGGCAAAATTCTGAAAAAAGCAACAGAAAAGGCATTATTAAGGTAAAAAAATGCAAGTAGCTAACATTTTTTCTATATTTTAATTATTAATCCCTGCTATTATACAAATTTAGTACAACTTGCATTTTTAAATTTAGATAGACAGTATGCATCCTTTCACTATCTCTCTTCCTCTCCTCCCCCACAAAATATATGCATAAAATATACAAATAGGTCATATAACTACAGTGGGGGTGTGCAGTGAATAAGAATGAAAATTAATCCTTTCCTAAAGTTGAAGCTATTTGTGTATTATGGAGAATAATGATATGCTCCTTGCAATATGTTAATTTCCCCTTTTTTACAGGCTGGAATTGCTCCAAACTGATTATAAAACTGAACTTTGGTGCTTTCTGAAATAGGGGTGTTAGCATTACCAATCAGAAAAAATTAAGTAACATTTTTTTTCTGATAAAATTTTTAAAAATTATTTGAAAAATAATGGAAGGATCTGAATTGCAGTAATCCTTTGCATTTGAAATAATTTTATAAAGATCTAGACCACTGTTTCTCAACCTCAGTAATTTTAAGCTGTGTAGATTTTGATTTCCAGAATTATGCAGCAACTGGACATTCCATATACAAATCTATTAGTGACATTCACCGTATTATATTTCATGGAGAAATTTAATTCAAAAGTTTGAAAATATGTTGGTTGTACAATTACTGATATAGAGTTTAATTTACATATGTAAATAAGGGTATATTCTTTGGACATTTAATCATGAAGTAAATAGAGCTCAGTGATCTTGCTTGACAAAATTGTGTCACATAGGCAGCCCAAAAATACACTGATACTGACAAATACAAACAAAATAATTCTGACATTCTTTCTTTCAGAAATTTAACAATGACTGGTGGATAGGACGATTGGTAAAAGAAGGCTGTGAAATAGGATTTATACCAAGTCCAGTGAAATTAGAAAACATGAGGATGCAGCATGAACAAAAGGCTAAGCAAGGAAAATTTTACTCTAGGTAATTAAAAATGTCTGTGAAATTATCTGTGACCAGTTATCAAATTATTTATTTATTTATTTATTTATTTATTTATTTATTTATTTATTTATTAATGGGACTTGTATGCCGCCCCATCTCTGAAGACTCGGGGCGGCTCACAACTAAAAACAGCAACAACAATAAATAGTTAAGAAAAAAATTAAACTAAACAAGCCCCAAGAGAATACAAATACAAAATACAAAGAATAAAACAAAAATCCGTTTGTTTATAGTAATGTTAGTCATTTTCAAACAAAATAAGTTTTTAAAGTAAACATTAGGGTTTTTTTCTTTCATTGAAAGGAAAAAGTGAAAAATCTAAGAAAGTTGACTTCTATTTATATACCCTCCAGCTTAACAGAATTTTCATTATAGGATTGTACATATCATCTCTTGATCATACATGTCTGGCCCTCAAAAAGTTTGTTTTGATCTTTTAAATCCTTTAATCCTAGGAAATGTTTTGAGTGCCTTTATGCAGCTATATCTTGCTGATGTTCACATAACATTTTTACTTGAGTGAAAAATGGAAAACATTATGACATCACTGAATTATTCATTTTACAGGCCCATGAAATGGCTATAAGAACATGCAAGACTACTTCTGTTCTCTTCTCTCTTGAAAACTACCTATGTCCCAGCAATATTTATTTATTTATTTATATTTGAACTTGTATGCCACCCATCTCCGAAGACTAGGCTGCTCACAACTAAAACACAGAACAATAAATATTTAAAAACATTAAACCAAACAAGCCCAAATATAAAACCGACAATAAAATACATTAAAAACCCATCCCTCCCCAGGGAAGGGTCACAGCCGGTTGATCAAACAACCAGGTCTTTAATTCGCGGTGGAAGGTGCAGAGATCAGGGGCCAGACGGAGCTCCAGAGGCAGTTGATTCCAGAGGTCGGGGGCCGCGACAGAGAAGGCTTGTCGTCGGGGAAGCACCAGCCGGCATTGACCCGCCGATGGAACCCCGAGGAGTTAACAAAATTTGGCATGAATCTAAAGTTAATTTATTGTTTTATAATTCAGAATCAGAAAGCTTGATTGAGCAGAATTCCTTCTTTACATTTTATGTTAAAACAATGAAACTGTTGAAGGGAAAAAGTTAATATTTCATGTTACAATGGTGGTACTTCATTTTCTCTATCCTTACATTTGAAACTACAGATGTGTTATTAGTACGTGCTTCTCATTATCATCCTATTGGCAATAGAGAAAGTCAGCCACATTATTTCAACTAGTTGATCACTTGTTTAAGAATGGAAAATCATATGAAAAGCATTATTTCTTTATTTTTCCTTGGTCACCTTTGAGTGGTCACTGTCTTTAGCTGCAGCAATTTCAGAGTAGACACTGCAATATAATTTCATTGTTATTAAAATGTGTACCAAATTACTTAGGTCAGGGACTAAAGGATATTCAAGTTTGTATTTAAATAATCCCATTGCCTGCCATTTATTACATTGAAAGAATTAATTTTGATAGTATTCAGATTTTTATTCCCTATTTTTCTATCAGTGGTATGTATTGACATTTTAATGTCTTAAATAATATCCTTCTAACTAAAAGAAATCATGACTTTAACTAAATAGTTTTGTTATTGTAGAATTCAAATGATTTTGAATTTACACGGTAGGTAAACAAGAAGGAGGCAGACACTGGAATATTTCTGAATGTTGTAAAATAAAATTAAGACTTGTGCTCTCATATTCTGAACATACTGCCAAGATTACCTTCTGAAATATTGTACATCTTTGTTGATTATTTGCCATCAAGTTGGTTTTGATCCTTAGTAACCACATAAATTTTCTCCTAGATGATTTGTCTATAACCTGGTCTTTCAAAACTTACAAAAGTAAAGCAATTGCTACTCAAATCAAGTCCATTTGCCTTGCTGCTGGCTGTTCTTACCTTCTCTTTCCTTCTATGGTACCCTTCCCAGTATTATAGAGTTCTCAAGAGAGTTATGCCTTTATACGTGTCTGATTCAAGTCTGAACTATTTGTGCCTCAAATAAAAACCCTGGGTCTATTAGTTTGTATCTAATTAAACTATGTAATGTAATAGTTTGTGTAGGGAACTATATAGTAGGAAATAATTCTATTAGGGACCACAAATCCTTTTAAAATAATCTTTTAAATTGTATTTCTGCAATTTCACATATTTAGATATCTATACAAATATTCTTTGCTATCAGGATCTATATGTATCTTTGACAAAACTTTTTCTTAAGAGCCCTTACTTCTAAAAAAAACACCCTTAAAGCCAGATGTGTATGATCAAGAGATGATATGCACAATCCTATAGTGAAAATTCTGCCTAAGCTGGGGGATGTGTAAAAAGAACCCTTAATTCTTTTCCAGAAGTTCTCTAAAATGTACTGTATATCTTTTAGTATAGAAATCACATAACTATTTGTTCAAAGTCCTTGTGATTTTTATGTTGATTTAATTTTACTTGAACTATTAAATTTTTAATCAGTAAAAAGACTCTAGTTGTTCAACAGAAAGTTTCTGACTTGTAAACAATAACTCTGGAGATAGGAAGAGGGAAGATTCCAGTGTCCGATTTCATTGTAGTTAATAAGTCTTTGCTGAAGCCTTTCCAACAAAGTGAAATTATTGTGTCTCCTAGTCTGTTAATTCATTTTCTTGAAAGTTCCAAAGTTCTTAGTTCAGATATAGAAGCCATATCTGTCTTTATAAATCACCAGTAGAAAATACGAGCTACATCCAGCAGTAATACAATTACTCATCATATAAAGTTGTTGGTTAAGTGACACCTGTGGAAATTGATCGTATTGAAGAAGAGCCATTAAAAAAATAAGAGAAAAACGGTTTAATATTTAGAGTTTAATATTTACAGATTAATTTTTTGTCAGATACATAACAATAAAAGTCTATCTTGATTGTGATTTGGATTTTGAAATTTGGAGACATTTTAAATATACATTAGAGCACTTTATTATTTGTACAGATAGATTATTTACATTTTCCTTGTGGTTTGTCATATGAAATTCTATAATACATATTATTATAATTCTATAAGCATTCAAGGAGAAAACTACCATATTATCTCTTGGTGCTGATTCAAGAAAATTATGAGATAATCAAAGGACTGTTTATTTGTTTGTTTACTCTAGTAAATCAGGAGGAAATTCATCATCTAGTTTGGGTGATGTAGTACCCAGTTCCAGAAAGTCTACGCCTCCATCATCTGGTAAGGGGTCATATGTTCTTTATTGTGATTCGCTTAATTGCCTATATCAATATACTTTATACTTTTCAATCAGGAGGCAAATCTTCTTAGTGGTGGCAACCATTAATTTTTCCAAAAGTTTATTAGCAAGTTTCACATCTCAAAAAGTTTAAATAATATATTTTTGTATATATGTTAAAATTGTGACAGCAGATACATTTAATAATGAATTGATAAAGTTAATTCACATGTTTGCGTTAAAGTAATGTGAGACCCAACTTGCTGTAATGGTTAGAACATCAACCTCAGGAAGGAAACAATGACAAACCACTTTTGGAAAACCTTATCAAGAAAACTTCGGGAACTTGCCTAGGCAGTGTCCAAGAATTGTTCACAATTGAACAGAAAGAAAAATATTATAAAGCCATAAGATTGGTCAACTGATTTTTTTAACTGAATGAATAACTAGACAACATCTAGTATCAATTGAAAGTGTGTTTGATAAATCACCAAAAGTGTAACTTTGCGTGGCTTACTAGCATCAATAATGTAACCTTACTAGTATCAATAATGAGAAATTGTACTGTTCTTATGCAGAATCTCATGTTCTTATATCTTATATAGTAAACTGCAGAATTGATGGTCAGTCATGTAAATATTTTTTAAAAGGGGATTACATAATATCTGGAATACAAGTCTTTGTTGTAATGTACTGTCTGTGGGTTTCCCACAGGTGATAATATATTATCTCCAAGGTTACTAACAACTCTTACATTATATCATTCTATGATCTTACTGGCAAATGTGGAAAATAAGATCCAGTTAAATTCCTGGGAAGAGATTTAAGTTAGGAAATGCAAAAAAAGGAATTAGTGAATTCATCCATTTCCATAACTTTTATTGTAATATGCTTGTAGAGCTAATGCCTTGATTATGAGTCTCACTTTGTTTTCTTTGTCTCTAACATGGAAATGCTAACATTGACTGCCCCTGATACTGTTATTTTGAATGTTTTCAAATTTTGTTAAAACATTTTTGGTTTCCTACCATGAAATAATTAATTTTGATGCTATAGTAATAGATAATTGCAGTTATAGGTGCTTTTAACATAATTTATGGGGGCATGATCAGCAGTTAAAGACGGTGAGTTATCAGCTGGAAAGCAGACAGCCCAAATTCAAGATCTGAATGCCACTGGATAAGACTGCCTGTTACTTGTCCCAGCTCCTGCACACCTAGCCATTTAAAGTATGCAAATGCAAATAGATAAGTAGGTACCACTTTGGTGGGAAGGAAACATTATTCCATGCACCTTAGTATATAGTCTTGCTGGCTACAGGACCACAGAAATGTCTTTGGACAACACTGGTTTCCTTGACTAAGAAACTGTGATCCTCTGTAGTCAGACATGAATAGATATGGGAAAAATATCTTTACCTTCAACATAACATAATTAACAGAATTTCATTTTACTGCAAAATGTATTAAAGATTTTTAATGTGGATTTTAATTGTTATTTTATTATTCTTACTTTAAATGATATTTTGTGGTTTTGGTTCTTGTATGTATCCTTGAAAGGTTATTATAATTGTAAGAATTATTTGATTTTATTATATAATAATATATTAATATTAAAATATTATATTATAAATATTTTGGATAAAAACATGGTGGTCTCCAATCAACATGAATTCTACAGAACTTAACAACAAGTAATAAAGTAGCCATTGCAGTAAAACACAAATTAATAAATCCCATAGAAAAGCTTCATAAATAGAGATACATAATAGCTTTAGAAGCATATATAGGTAGTCCTCGACTTACAACAGTTCAATTAGTGACCATTCAAAGTTACAATGGCACTGATAAAAGTGACTTACGAAATTTTTTACAGTTATGACCTTTGTAGCATCCCCATGATCAAAATTCATGTTGGGCAACTGGTTCATACTTATGACCGTTGCTATGTCCCAAGGACATATGATCACCTTTTGCAACCTTTTGACAAGCAAAGTCAATGGGGAATTCAGATTCACTTAACAACCAGTAAGTTACTAACTTATCAATTGCAGCGATTCATTTAACAACTATGGCAAGAAAAGTTGCAAAATGAAGTAAAACTCAGTTAACAAATATCTTGCTTAACAACTAATTTGGGGCTCAATTGTGATCGCAAGTCAAGGACAACTTATAGGGCTTTAAATAGTGGTGGTAGAGCCTGGATGCCTTCATGAAGTAAAAGGCAATTTTTCAAACTCACTTATCCCAAGCTTTATGCAACCTGAGCCCCTTCCTACCTTTCTACATAATACATAATATAGTCAAGACAATTACATTCAATATTTTAATAACAAACTCCCAAAATATAATCCAATGTTACTACAATCTTAATATTAAATATTCACCATGTTAAAATATGTTAAATAACTTCTAAAAAAAGTTGTTTTAACATCGTGAGGCAAGGTGTGCCTTCCTAGAGGTTGGAAAGTGGGAATTAAACCTTGGATGTAACTTCTGTTCTTTCAACTAAATGTCTCATGGTGAAGTAAAAACAAAGACATTTCAATACTCCAGCAAACTTGTTGCATTATTTGTTGGTTAAAATTTCTCAAATAACTAAGTTTTACATTTGCACATCAAACTTAATTATAAAACCATGTCATAAATCTGTTGAATTCCATATTCAGTTGGAAGCCATTCCTTTCAATAGTTGTTAGTGTAATGCAATTTCTGGTCATGATTTATGAATCATACCTAGTGGTTTTGTGTGTCATTCAAATATAGAATACACACATTATTTCTATTTGAATTCATGGATAATACTAGCTTAATTTCTGACTGATCAATCAGGTAATATTGCATAAAATGGCACGATTTTAAAAACACTTAAGAGCATTTGTACTGCTTAATTTCAGACCAAATTGTCCTTATATTTATACTTCTTTAAAAAAAACTTCATTTGTCATTTGTATGCTTTGCAAGGATTAAAATAAATTGATAGTCTGTTCTTATTTGTTTAATACATGCATAATGCAAATATATTTAAGTGAAATATGTTTGTTTAAACTTGAGCAAAGCTTTAGTTTGTTTAAATAAAAATCTAGGTAACTTTCTAATTTCCCACATATTACATCAGATTTTCACTGATTAAAAAAAAATTACAGCTGTTTAAAACTGCTGTTATTTGTGCAAAATCAATTTATTATATATAACTCCTTCTCTATGCAATATATTAATATTTACATAAGACAGATTTTTTTAAATTTATAATTATTTTATCTGCAATACTGATCTACATTCATTTCTTGAGAGAGTAAAATAATTAGGCTTAACTTTTTTGTTTTTATCATGGCCCAAAACTTAATCCTTCTCTGATTTTGATTCCAGCAGGACATATGATTTCCAGTATATAGTGTTTGCCTATGGACAGTCATATATTAGATCAGCATTTCTCAGGCTTGGTAATTTTAAGATGTCTGGACTTCAATTCCCAGAATTTTCCAATCAAATATGTGGTTGGGGAATTCTGGGAGTTGAAATCCAGACATCTTAAAGTTGCCAAAGTTGAGAAAACTTTATTAGATATATTGTTCTTTAAGATTGATCTCTGTTCTAAGGCTTTTGGAATTTCATAAATTCATCCAGTAACACTGCTTGTAAGAACCTGCTTGTGAATTCAGTGTTCAGTACAAATATTTCCACATTCTTAGACATATATGATCAGTTTACAATAAAGTATATTTATAAACTTGAGTTGTTAATAAAATTGGAAAAATTATGAGCAAATATTAGATATAATTTATACTTTTGCCATATATATTCATGTATAACATCTCTGTTATTAAGCCAGCCCTCAAAACTATGTTTTAATTTTCAGAATTGAGGATTGGCTTATCCAAGGAAGGGTTGATCTAGAAGTATGTTCGGGTAATTTTAAAAAGTATTATCATATATACTTGCAGATAACTTTTGAGGTGTATTTTGACACATAAAATGCTTGGTTTATCTGCCCGTGTATATGGTATATTACTCTGAATGTACTTACTTAATTCTGATGTAGTATATTTTTTAGAATTCCCTTTTTCTCCTTCTGTTTGATGGATCTGACATGCAACACTACTGTTTTAATATGTACCTCTCCTTCCTGTCTCATAATTTTATATTGTTTATCTGTATATAGCTATAGATATAGATGCCACTGGTTTAGAGGCAGAAGAAATTGATATTCCAGCAAACCATCGCTCCCCCAAACCCAGTGCAAACACTGTCACATCACCCCATTCCAAAGAGAAAAGAATGCCCTTCTTTAAGAAGGTAACACCTACTTCCAAGATGCCATCTGTACACCTGCTCACTGCACTGTGTTACATTTGAGTCCTGTTGACTGTCTGTGTCTCTTGACAGGACAATAACGTGCATGCCTTTGTTGTTCTTTGTTTCTTTTTCATGCTGCTGTAGCTAAGCAGAAACAGAAATCGGTAAGTTTGCGCTGTCAGAAGCTACGTTTAATCTGCCACTGGCATCATTAGCATCATCACATACAGTTTATATTATGCAATCATTTTAATACAAATAAATAAACTCATCAAACAGCTGGCTGATCCCATAAAACAGCAGACTAGGCCCTGTGAGTGACTGAGTCCTAATTGCTTATGGTACTTTTCCTTTTTGATGGAATAATAAGCAGCTGAGGGAATATTTTAAAACATCCATGGAAGTAAATCTTCAAGACCAGATGATGCACCACACTAGTGCATGCTTACTCTTTGTCATTTTTCCAGAATTTTTTTTTACTTGTGATTCAGCTTTATAACTAATTTTTGTTAAATCTAAATAGATACTCATCTTGTTCTTTAAAAAGAACCTGCAATTTTTAATTTAGTCAGTATTTAAACTTCTAATCCACTAGGTGCAAAACCTGCAAATGAGCAAGACCAGTGGAAAACTGCAGACTTGTTTTGGCGGTCTACTGTGAGTTTTTCCTATTGTCATATATAAATTATTTCCCATTGTTCTTGCCTTTTCCTCAGCAATCATATTGTAGTATCTTGCCTATTAGATAGCAGAATTTGGTGGCACCTTTCTTAATCAAAAGTACTCCATAGATAGGGCATTAGATATATAAATCATCACGATCTTTTCCTCTGTCCTGGGACTCTTAACATACTCCAAAAAGCCCTATAGGTTTTTTTATAACTGCTATAAAGCAGTTGAAATGTAATTGGGTTTTTAAATAAAATCATTTTTAATTTTTATTTTCACCAAATACATTCTTACATTGCTTATTCTGTGCATTGCCCTCTTTTAGAGAAGTGCATTTTAAATGTGAGTGCCAGTTCTCATAATTTTTTAACCAATGTGGCCTCAAACTGCAGGATTGGAGACTGAAATCTAACATATTGAGAAGGTATTAAATTGGAGAAGGTTGATAGACATATTTTCTCAGAAATTCAGTCCAGACTGAACAAATTCCCTTTATTTGTTTTTTTTTAAATACAATATTCAACAAACACCCATTGTTGCATTCATTTCTTTAGCAATATTATCTACACTTCGGCACTACTTTGCAAAATAAAATTGATCAGATTAGTAGTCTCCAGTGGTACATCTTGCTGAGAGGCAAAGTATGAGCTTAATGAATAAAACATATTCTTTATTGCATTTAGATCTATATATTTTCTTATATAATTCTATTTCTTTTATTGGTTTTACACGGTAATCATGTACACAACTAGCTGAAACTTAGTCATGCTATAAAATTCTAAAATTTGCTGACTTCTGAGTAGAGGCAGTAAGATTGGAGGAATGGAGTCTATTGGTGGTAACACTACTCACTAATTATTGTTAATTTCTTCTCTCTTTTTTTGTAAGAGGGCTGTCAAAAATCTCAACAAAATTGCCAGGTGCAATGGTAATTGCTATGATATGTTGACATTTGTTCGCCATAATTTGGACAGCATTCTAATTAATTCACTGATGAATCAAGGCATACCCATCAAATGGAAAAATCACCCTTATTAGTTTGTAGAATGAATTTGAAAGAGCAATATAGAAAGGAATGTCTGTTGTAGTCCATTTTAGCCTCTTAACATATTGCCACTGACAGCATAGTTAATTAAAACTGGGAAAAGCTGAAAACTGGCATACAATTGAGTTTAACAAGTACCAGTATTCCATCAAATAAGGTAATTTCTGTACCTACTTACCCTAATTTTCAAGGGTTATGATTAGCGTGAGGCTTTTATAGATAGTTACCATAAGACATGGACATATTACAGCAGGGCGCTGATCTGCTAAATATAAAGAGGGTCATGACATAGTACTTCAAGGTTGATACATAATGCATGCAAAAGATTATACCTAGCAAGAACAATTCATTTCTATAACACAACGAATTAATAGGCTTTGCTTCTAACCATTAAGAGAGATCTGGCACTCTAAAAACTTAAGTTCACATGCTTTTGATGCCTTGGGCACTATATATCATTCTACTCACATTATCAGTTATGTGGTGAATTGAATGAAAACAAATTCTAACATTGATATATGTTTTATGTGGTAGGTTGCTTTAGACTGCTGCTTGCGTGGCATTTTGTGCTGTTGCTGTATTATGTTCGTCCTTGATTCCTTATAATTGTATTCTACCTTATTACTTTTTGTGGTTTTGCTGTGGATATATTGAATCATTTTAAATCATTCTGTAATGTTGACTTACATATTTATACTGTATTGACCCTTGAGAAATAAATCTGGCATATCTGTATTTAAGTTTTTTCCAGGTTGGTAGTTTTGCAATTGACATATATTGCATTCTGCAAGAAAGCATCAAAATTTCAAAATGAGCATTCTGGGTGGTTATTATTTTTGTTATTTTTATTTCCTTTCAAATACATGACCTTTTTCCCAATTTCATATAATTGATAATAATGTGTAAATTTAATTATAAATTACTTATATAACTTCTGCAATATATAACTATAAACATGTAATTTATAAAACAGAATGGATTATCTTAAAACTTTTCTGATATTATCCAGGATCATCTAGGAAGAGAAAAAAGTACTGCACAGGATTCTTTATACATTTAGAGTGCAGTTATAGCTATGTGTCTGGATTCCTATTACCATTGAACTAAGTCTTTTAGCTGTCAACATGTAGGCAATGGCATTTAAAAATAGTATCATTAGGATTTAATAAATTTCAATTTTATATTAATAGATGAAAGAAAACATTTTTTTCTTTTCTGTTTGCTTCTTGACCATACTTCACAGTATTATTAAGAGATTGTTTGCGATCCTTGTATTTCCTAGATTTGAATAATAGATTGAAGCGTATTTCTGCAGATACAATGAAATCTTCATTTACTTTTTGATACGTTCCTTTTACAGTCATTATCTTGGCCTCCTAAATAATTATTCCAATTCAAAATACAATTTAAATTCACTCTGCAAATAAGGTTGGATAGAAACATTTGCATTCTTGGAAATATCAATAATATTCATATAATAGTTTCACAATGTTTTCAGATAAAAGACTCAGGCAAAGCGATTTTTGACTTTGATGACATTTCGGTTAAGTAAATATTTGTGAAGAATAAACTTTTTTTCAAAATTAGATGTTGGAATTATCTTTTTGATCTTTATCAGACAGAGCACATTCCTCCATATGATGTAGTGCCTTCTATGCGACCCGTCGTTTTAGTGGGGCCTTCTTTAAAGGGATATGAGGTAAGAATATAATAAATCTCTTTTATGTTATTTAAAATTATGCTTTTTGAAATTGTGGGTTAAAATGAAAGAATACAATTTTTTCCCATTATGAATCAGAATAAACTGAAAATGGATAAGTATAAAGTCTTATATTTTTTTATCCAGATTTGTCATGACATGTGCATATATTTTTTTTATTCCAGGTGACGGATATGATGCAAAAAGCATTATTTGATTTTTTAAAACATAGATTTGAAGGGCGGTAAGTATTAAGAATATAATCTAAACTAGAGTGAAATTAATACATTTTGCCCAATTTAAGAAAGGATAGGTATATTCAATTAAGAAAGATTAAATCTGCTAGGAAATACGGTAATGAAACATTGATATGATTTTAAAATGAGTGAAAGAATTCCATTTATGAAAAAACACTGAGGAACATGACAAAATGTTGTAAAGTTTATATGGTAGGAAGAAAGTGTATAGAGATCTCCCTTTCACCCTCAACTTCATAATGCAGAGTTGTGGATTTTGCTATGGCATTAAATGATATAAGATTTAGTTGCCACAGATTTAAATCACATAATTTAGTACTTTTTCAGTACAGGTAGTGTGTGAATTAACAATAGCTCATTTAGTTACCATTTGAAGGTACAATAGCACTGAAAAAAGTGCCTTCTTACAGTTTTTCCCACTTATGGCCATTGCAGAATCCCCATGGTTACATGATCAGAATTCAGATGCTTGACAACTGCCTCATAATTATGATGGTTGTAATGTTCCCTGTGATCATTTTTTGATCACAAGACAGTCAATGGGGAATCCAGATTCACTTAAAAACTGTGTTATTAACTTAATAACTGCAATGATTCACTTAACAACTGTGACAAAAAAGGTATAAAATGGAGAAAAACTCACTTTACTAATGTCTCCTTAACAACAGAAATTTTGGCCTCAATTGTGGTCGTAAGTCAAGGATTACCTGTATTATGAGATATTTCTATCAGTAGGAATATAAAGAAGAAATTTGATAAATAAGCAGAAGATTAAGCATCTCATTATTAGTCATGATGATTTTAGTGGCCATATACTTTCAGTGAAACCTGCTGCTGAAGAGTGTCCTAATCTCCTTGGTTGAAGGTTAATCAATGATATGGCAAAGAGATATTTAATCAAATTTCTGATGAGATATACCGTATGCATATTGGTGGCAGAATTTCACCAGCAGTGTAAAAATATTATTCATACTACAAATAGTTCAGGATCCTCTCTCCCATAGAAATGGGCTCCTGATAAGTCTAAATTACAAAAGGCATTTAATCTCCACAAATCTTCCCATCTTTGTTACTTGCTGCCTACCTACTCTAGTGGTAGCACTGTGTGATCATAAAGAGATCTAATGCAGAATCCAGCAAATTAAACTTTATGGTAAATAGTGTTTCTGTGTATTCCATAGCATTTTTCTTTTTGAACATTTCTAAAGTAATCTTTAAACATAAGAGTTAGTAGGGTAAATAATAAATTAAAAAAATAGTGAAAGATTTATTCAGTTATGAGTGGATTCAAACTGGAAGTATGGAGAGATTTAAAAAGGTGATAATGGGACAGAAATCAAAACTTAAGATTGTAAGAAGCAAGATTGCTGTTCTGTTTGATTGATTGATTGATTGATTGATTAAATGTCATATGCTGAATGGATGTTTAAAAAATGTCTCCAGAGACAAAAGCAATTGTCTTTCAGCAACAGCTAAAACAGTTCATTTAAATATGTGTGTAACATTGAATTCAATTGCTGCAATCTGATTCATTTGCTTTCATAAATTTTATCTCTTGAATTTTAAATAATCATCACAACATTGTCTTTTGTTGTGTTTATTTAGTATTTCAATCACACGGGTCACAGCAGACATTTCGCTTGCCAAGCGTTCAGTATTAAACAATCCCAGCAAGCATGCGATAATAGAAAGATCCAATACAAGGTCAAGCTTAGGTAAGCATATGAAATGATAGCGATATCACTAGCCATGACCTAATCATTTTTTAAAAAAAATTCATTGTAATAATCCCAGCATATTAATTCTTCCCTATTTTTAGCAGTTCTAGGTCTGGATTTAAAAAATTACATACAAACAGTAAATTAACTTTTCTCTTTTTGAAGTTACTTTTAGTATCAATATAATACTAACTTCTTGGCTTGTTGAGATAAAATTATGTCCATGTTTCAAAGTAACATGTTTTTCAAATCTTTCAAGTAAAAATCTGTCAAATATATTTTGTAAATTACTCATCGAAAAGGACATGGGAAAATGATGAAATTACAAAATAAACTCTAGTGTATAAATTGTTATGCATACATAATCCTATTAATGTAAAAGCAACACATATATTTTCTAGAATTGCATTGAAAGAAGTGCCTATTTTCACATTTATGTTTATTTACTATTTGTTAAATTTATTTGTTCCCTATACTGTATAAATAATTAAACAGTACTGGAATACATGTCTAACATAGCAAAGATTTCATATCACTACTGATATTCTTGAGATTACAGGTTAATCACAATTAGTATGTATTTTAATAATGTGATGTTTATAATGGTAATAATATGATTTAAGTCAGTGCAAATTGTATAATGATAAATGCAGAAGTGGGCTGCATGTACTGTAGCAACTGGTTCGCCTAGTGCAGAACTGAAAATGTGAGCTTGTGCGTGTGTGCCTCCTTTTCTGCATAGCTGCAAAAACACAGATTTTCTGCATGTGCACCATCTGCACTTGTGCGCAGCTGCAAAAAGACAGGGATTTTCTGCACATAGCAGCTGTGGTGAGTAGAGTGGGCAAAGTGCGGAAAGCAGCTGGGCTGCGTGGGTGGGGTGAGCGAGACAGATACATAGGAAGGAATAGCACCAGGATGGGTGGGAGGGCCCAGCTGGTGGTCGGACCTATGACTACAGGCGAGCCAGTCCAAACTGGCAGCAGCCCACCACTGGATAAAGGTTATGTTTAGTGTAACCTAAAATTCAGTTAAAGTGAGGCTAGCACGTGCACAATTGAAGCTAGTGCATGTACAGTTGGGTTTGGAGTTTTAGATGCTGCTAATCTTCATGTCTGCAAAATACAGAAAAAGAAGATTCTGTCAGAGGAAAATAGTAGAAGTTTAAAAAAGAAAAATAACTAAAAGTTACTACAGACTAAGAAGTAAACGTATAATTTTACTTTGTTATCTTTTTTCTTTCTTTCTTTTTGTTTTCCTTTTTTCCTTTCTTACACTTTAACTCTCTCTTGTCATTCCCTTTTCTCTTTTTTACAGTGTATATATTAGCTTATATTAGTTTTCAACTTCTTTTTAAATTTTTTAAAATAATATAAAGAAAAGGCTGTAAAATAATGTAAATATCATTATGATATTGCATTAGAGCAGTAACTTGATGTAATTGAACATGGACGTTCCTACTAAAATAGGATTAGATATTAGAATTCCTGAATCTGCAGTACATTTTTACTTTCTATAACTACTCTGTGGCTTTATTAATTATAAATTTAAACTATAAGTTTTCTGTTTTATTATAACATTTCAGTAATATAAAAATAAAAATATGTTTAAATATTCATTGCCTATTTCTATCAAACTGGAACCAGTTACCACATTTTCTGTAAGAAATCACTTTGAATAGTGAAAATTCAAATAATGCAACCAATCTGTAGGATTTATTAACATTAATCAAGATCTACCTGTAATCAAAGAACGACTTTTGCGTGGAGAGTTTGCATATCTGTGGTTATGCATTGTAGACATTTCTTAAATAATCTGACATCAAACAAGCTTGACCTAATTTTTTTTTAAAAGCTATATTGTTCATCCAGGAAAACAAGTAATATTTCAATCAATCAATTTTTATTACAATCACAAACCAGCATTAACAAATAATATTTTTCCTTTTTTCCTAGTCAATAATTATATTCCAATTTTGGATATCCATAATAAACTACATGACCATTCCACAGATTTAAAATTGTTAAACAAACTTGCTGACTTGCATTTATCTATAGATGTGCAGTAGAAAACTTAAAAATAAATGCTGGTATGATTTCTCACTATTTTGAAAGTGTAAAGAAAATGAAAAAGAAGTACCAAATCATGCCTGGCAAATCTTATTGCATTCTGTGACAAAATTAATGGATCAAGAGAAATGCTGTGGATATAATTTGCTTGGATTTCAGTAAGGCATTCAGTAGACCACAACCAACTACCACAACCAACTACCTCCAGTAAGGCATTTGATAAAGTTGACCATAACCAGCTACCTGATAAAGTAGACCACAACCAACTACCAGATAGAAAAATGGTTGATAGACAGCATTACCACTACTAGATGGATTCATAATTTGCTGACCAACCACATTCAACTTGTAGAACTTTATGGAATGGCATCTTCATGGAGGGAAGAATGCAGTGAGATACCCCACACTCTGTCTTAGATGTAGTACTCTTCAATATCTTTGTCAATGATTTAGACAAGTGAATAGAAGGGAAACCATTAAATTTGCAGATGACACCAAGCTGGCAGGAGACAGGACACACTTCAGAAGATAGGCTTAAGATACAGAGGGATCTTATCAGATTTGAACATCAGCGTATTTGACTATTTGAACATCAGACTAACAAGATGAAATTCAGTGGTGACAAAAGTAAAATTCTATTTTTAAGCAAGAAAAACCAAATGCACAAACATAATATAGGTAGTACTTGGCTTAATAGTACTGTAATTACTGTGAGAGGGGTCTTGGAATCCTAGTGGACAATCACTTAAATATGAGCCAACTCAGAGGTGGGCTGCACATACTGTAACAACTGGTTCGCCTAGTGCAGAACCGAAAATCTGAGCGTGCACGCGCATGCCCCCTTCAGTTGCGTGCAGCTGCAAAAACACGATTTCCTATGCGCGGCAGCCCTGGTGAGTAGAGCGGGCAAGGCACGAAAATCAGTTGGGCTGCGTGGGCATAACTTCTGTTTATTGTCAGATCAGTTATTGTATTTTTAGCTGTGGTATTAATTTTGTTGTCTTCTTACTGCCAATATTTTTTTAGGCTGGAGAATCTTCATGTTTTTCTATGTATCTCATTAATTACAATATGCTCATTGTAATTAATCTAAGATATCTCTTTGGATTTCAGACATATTTGTTTATAATATCGCAGTATATGATGCATAACAAGTTCCAGAAAAATTGTTTTCTTTCATTGCAGAATTAAAAATTGCCTATTTTCCACATAGATAACATTGCATTCCATTTAAGAACTGACTGGGCCTGAACATTAACTTCATCAAAGTTGTTGCATGATGTATATTCATCCTGTACCAAAAATACAATTTATTTGTGAATAAGAAATATTCCAAAATCAGCCAATATTCTCAAAAAACCAAGAATTATGTTCTGAAAATCTTTCGGGGCAAAAAACTCCTCAATTTTATTTTATGTACCATTTTCATGAGATACATCTTTGTTAATATGGAATGCATGTTGCTTTCTTAATTTTCCATTTTTTAGATGCATTGATATTGAACAGATTGACATTATGCATTTTTAATGTATTGAATGGAAATATATTAGAGTCTACCAAGGATTGGTTTTAAAAAGTTGTATAAAAGTACATTCTTTTGAAAAAAATATATGCTTCATTCAAAATACAGTTTAAATTTCAGTAGCTATAATGCAATTTTGTATGTCCGTAGTATCTGTAATGCTTCTAAACCAAATATGTGGCTTTTGCTTCATTTCTTTGTCAGTTTCAAATCCAACCATGTTTCTTATTTGCTCCCATGAACACCACATTTCTAGTTGCTCTTGTAAGTTAATCTCATTCTGTATGTTTTGGACAAGATCCTGATTCTCTTGGGTTTTTCCATTCATTAATGCCCTCCCTTACCAGATGTTTTGGGTATGTATATAAAATTGCTAGTTATTTTTTCTTTTGTGCGTGTTTAGTACGCATTGTATCTCACAAAACCACTATCTGCTATTGATAGAAGGTTTTGTAATGACAAAAATAAGCCAGCATAGTTTGTACTGAATTTTTTTTCTGGAAGATGTTTCCAGTTTTAAATGCTAGCAGTCAGTCTGCAATAGGTATAAAATATTTGATAATTAGAGTTTTAAATAATAGAATTCTTAAATTCTGTATTGCACTGGTCCAAAACTGTAGATGTGCATGTTGCTGTTTGCGGTCACTATTTTCCATTGTGGAATTGGGCTACATGTACCTACATTGTTGCATGCACAAAAAGGGTACATTGCCTTGAAAATGTTAGCTTTGAAGCTGTGTTTGTCTCGTTGCTGACTATACTGTGTAGATTGTTTTTACACCGTGATCTCTAAATAGTTTTTAGAACATTTATAGTACACAATTAAGTGATGGTCAAAGTTCATCCAGATTTTTTTTCTTTGTCAAAGATATGCATGCAAATTAAATTTAGTACCCACACTGAATCACTCTTGGAAATTTATTGTTTAAAAATTCAGTCTGTAATTCATGTTATTATATCCCTTTTTTCAACCACTTTAATGACCACTTAATTTATTTACAGCCAATTTGGCCTATTGCAATTTAAAAGATCTTATTTTCAGCTTGATTAGAGGAGTGGGAACTAAACATGACTCATAGACTTCATATATTCCTGGCTAATCATTAGATATTTAGTGCATTAATTGTGTGAAATAGTTATAATGGATTTATTCATCAGGTTCTGAGAAAACTTTAGTGCTGCTGCACAGAATCTTAACTACCTGTGGTGTGACTATGAGTCATCCGTCTTTAAGCAGCCACTGAAAATAAAGAGTGTCAGAATGACTAGGATACCTATTAATTATAAATTTTGTGCAAATGTCTCTATAAAAACAGCAGTGAAGAAAGACATGTCCAGAGGCTTCCACTGTCCAGAATCACTGGGGCAGAGTCTTTCACCCAGTGGTATGTCTTTATATTTGCCATCATTGCTTATGATAAATGAAACATATATAAATAACCAAGCTCAGAGAACACCAAAGACTCCACAGTTCAATCCTGAATTATATTCTTCTCTAAGAATTTCTGATTTCCTGATGAGCCTGTGTCATTTACTTTATCAGATGCTACTAAATAGCTTTCTTATTTGAAAAAAAAGACATCATTTGATAAATGAAAAAAAAATCATTTGATAGGTCTATTAATCCTCAGGCCACTCTTTAAGAACTTTAAAATAATTTGTTATAATTAAAACTTACCTGAAAAATATTCAATTTTTCTTCTTTTGAAATCTTCTTTGTAGCCTCTTGACATTTTTTTTCTTGTTAAGATAATTAATGTTGGGTCTCTTAAGCATTTTAATGTTTGCATCATATGAATAACACTATTTTTTTCCTTTAAAATGTGAAGCTTTTTGAATTTTAGGATTTGTTTAATGACAAATTTTCAAATGAAATAAAAGTAAAGAGAAGACACGTTTATTGGAAGACACTCTGTATGATATGTTACATTTGTTTTAAAAATATTTTTAAATAATTTTATTTTATTCAAAAAATTAAAATTCAAAAGTAAAAAATTGAATAGAGGCAAAACAAAACTAAAGAATGTTTTTGTTTAGTTTTGCATTGTCTCTGTTCAATTTTTTTCTTTCGGATTTTAATTTTTTGAATAAGATAAAATTGTTTAAAAAATAATAATAATAACAATAAATACAACACCATTTTATTACTATGCTTGAAAAATACAACAGTACTTCAAGCTCAAGGAGTAGAGCAGTGTGGCGATGACGAGGCACGGGGCCAGATCAAGTTAAGGGAGCACGCCCCCGATGTCTTTATGCAGTGGCGTGCTCCGACCCCGATGCCTCTTCCCAATGCCCTGGGGACCCGGGATCTAGGGCCCCTGGACTCCGGCTGGTGTACTTTAATGCCAGGTCCGTGGCTAATAAGGCAACCCTCCTCCGTGAGGTAATCGAGGAGGCCGCGGATCTGGCCTGTATCACCGAGACCTTGGTGGGCCCAGAGGGCGGAGTCCCTCTAGTCGATCTATGCCCCCCAGGTTTCCGGGTGTTGCACCGGCCACGAGCCCAGGGAAGGGGTGGGGGGGTGGCTGTTGTTATTCGAGAAGCCCTAATTCCAAGGGAGGTCTCTGTTCCGGAGATAGGCGGGTGTGAAGCCCTCCTTTTGAGATGCGGGTCTGAGAGTCGGATGGGCTTGCTGCTCACATACATTTCCTCCAGCTGTGTGGCAGCTGCCCTGCCTGGGCTGCTTGACTCCATCTTGGGTTTGGCGGTGGAGTTCCCAGGACTTATCGTCCTGGGCGACTTCAACTTGCCGTCTCTCGGGGTGGTGTCGGCTTTGGCCCAAGAATTCATGGCCTCCATGGCGGCCATGGATCTGACTCAGGTGATTGATGGCCCGACTCATGAGGGGGGCAACATGCTCGACCTGGTTTTTGTCTCAGAGCAGTGGCGTAATGAACTGGGGAGTGGTGATCTTATTATCCACCCCATTCCATGGTCAGATCATTATCTCCTACGGCTGGTTTTTTGACAAGCTGCCCCACACTGCTGGGATGAGGAGCCTCTTAGGTGGTTCCGCCCCAGGCGCCTGATGGACCCGAAAGGTTCCAGGCAGAGCTGGGGTTTTTTCCTACATCCCTGGTCCACAGCTCTGCCGAGACCCTGGCGGCCGCTTGGCAACAGGCAGCCACGGAGGCTCTTGACAGAGTTGTCCCCATGCGTTCCCTTACCCGTCGCAGATCCCGTGTGGCTCCCTGGTGTACCGAGGAGCTCCGGGAGATGAAGCAACAGAGAAGGGGTCTAGAGAGCAGGTGGAGGTCGACCCGCTCCGAGTCTGACCGAGCCCAGTGGAGAGCCTATATCAGGATCTATCTGGTAGCTGTGAGAGCGGCGAAGGTTTATTTCTCCGCTCTCATAGCATCCACAGGAAACCGCCCAGCCGCCCTGTTTGGGGTCGCCCGCTCCCTCCTCCATCCGGGGCTGTGGCGGATCCCCGGGGGTCGAGCTGAGGAATTTGGTCAGTTCCTGCAGGATAAGATCGCTTGGATTCGGGGGGGGCTGAACTCCAATTTGCCATGGTCTGATGTTGAGGGTGCAAGTGGTCTAGCTAATGTTATCTGGACTGAGTTCGATCCTGTTTCTGAGGATGAAGTGGACAGGATTATGCGACGACTCAGTTCCACCACATGTTTGTTGGACCCATGCCCTTCCTGGTTGGTCTATGCCTCCAGGGAAGTGACATGCGGCTGGCTCCAGGCAGTGGTCAATGCTTCTCTGAGGGAGGGCACCTTTCTTGCTGCCTTGAAGGAGGCGGTGGTGAGGCCTCTCCTGAAGAAGCCTGCCCTGGACCCAGCCGAATTGAACAACTTTCGTCCGGTCTCCAACCTTCGCTTCCTAGCAAAGGTTGTCAAGATTGTGGTGGCTCAGCAATTTCCGCTTTTCCTGGAGGAAGCGGACTACCTGGATCCGTACCAATCGGGCTTTCGACTCGGGTATAGCACGGAGATGGCATTGGTCGCACTGATGGAAGATCTCCTGAGGGCTCGGGACAGGGGTTTTTCCTCTGTCCTGGTCCTGTTAGATCTCTCAGCGGCTTTTGATACCATCGACCATGGTATCTTATTTGCCTCCTTCCTCTCAGGACGCTTGCAATCGGTGTTGGCAGGGGGGCAGAGGTCAACTCCAAGGGCTCTCACTTGTGGGGTCCCTCAGGGGTCTGTCCTCTCGCCCCTTCTATTCAACATCTGTATGAAATCACTGGGTGAGATCATCAGCGGCTTTGGGGTGAAGTATCATCAGTACGCTGATGATACGCAGTTATACATCTCCACCCCAGGCCACATCAGTGATGCCCTCTCCATGATGTCCCATTGTTTGGATGCGGTACGGATCTGGATGGACAGTAACATGCTTCGGCTCAATCCGGCTAAGACAGAGTGGCTGTGCATACAGACATCTCGACCTAGTCAGGAGATTCCATCTTTGGTCATGGGGGGAGAGGTGTTGCCCCCGTGGACAGGGCACGGAATCTGGGGTCCTCCTGGACTCACAGCTCAGGTTGGAGGAGCAGGTGGGAGCCGTGGCCAGGGGGCCTTTGCCCAGGTCCGCTGGTTCGCCAGTTACGCCATATCTGGACCGAGATGCCCTGCACGGTCACTCAGGCACTTGTCACCTCGCACTCGACTACTGCAACACTCTATCTAGGACTGCCCTTGCATACCATCCGGGCTTCAGCTGGTGCAAAATGCTGCCGTGCGGGTTCTGATGGGAGTTTCCCGGTTCTCCCATGTTACGCCCCTCCTGCATGGCCTGCATTGGTTGCCGGTTGCCCTCCGAATGAGATTCAAGGTTTTGGTATTGACATTCAAAGTCCTTCGAGACATGGGTCCGGCTATCTACGGAACGCCTACTGCCGCATCGAATACCAACCGCCCTGTACAAGCACACAGGCAGGGACTCCTCGGCGTGCCTTCTGCAACTCAATGTCGCTTGGCGGTGATGCAGGGAAGGGCCTACTCTGTGGCGGCTCCGCCCTATGGAATCAACTACCTCTGGGACTCCGCCTGGCCCCGACCTCCACACCTTCCGCCACGACCTGAAAACTTGGCTATTTGAGCAGGCTGCGCCGTGCTGACTCCTTTGGGGGGGGTTGTTTTATAATTTGTTTTAGTAATTTGGCTTGTTGGGTTTAATTTCTATTTTAGGTAATTATTTATTGTGTTGGTTTTAATTGTGAGCCAGTCCGCTCGGAGAGGGGCGGCATACAAGTCAAATTAATAAATAAATAAAATAAATAAATAAACTCAATTGTATTTAAGCCTGATTGCAAAACAGTGAAAGTTAGTCATATCTAATGCCATCATAGTGACAACGTTTGATGAAAATGTATCATTTTCACTCTTTTGTCACCTTACACCACATTACTGCTGAAAAAAAAATCTGTAATTTTCTGGAAATAATATATTTTGAGAAATATTTAAATTTTTCATATTTTTTCAATGATTATGTTTTTCTGATACTATATGATATTCACTGTTAAATCAGTATCTGTTATTCATGATTTGTTTTTGCTGCATTGAATTTTGTTTTAAGACAGATACTGTAGGTTCATAGCAAAATAGTCTGACAATTCTGTTGTTCATGCTTTGTTTGGAGCTTAATAACAATTTTTAATCTTTTAAATGGTGCAACATTTTCAATCACATTTGATTGATTCATCACTGGAAGCTTTCAAGAAGAGAGTGAACTGCCATTTGTCAGAAATGGTGTAGCATCTCCTGCTTGCGTCGGGGGTTGGAGATCTACAAGGTCCCTTCCAGCTCTGTTAATTAATAAAAATCTGATTATATTTTGAAAAATTATAACCTATAATATCTTTGGAGATTCCCAGTCATCCAGGTCAGACCTGAAGAAGCTTCTTGGATAAGAAGCAAAACATCTTCAAAGAAAGATCAGAAAGTTATTTTATTTTACTTGGACTTGTATGCCGCCCCTCTCCGAAAGGACTCCGAAAGTTCAATTGCCTCTTGAAAAAGCACCCTTGGGTATAACCTATAACCATGAAAGCCAGCTGGGTGGCCTTGGACCAATCAATTACTCTCAGTCCAACTCACCTCCCAGAGTTGTTGTTTTGGAGAAAATAAAAGGAGGAAGGAGGATTAGATGTGTTTGCCATCTTGAGTTATTTGTAAAAATAATAAAGATTAAATTAAATAAATAAGATCCATCAAATAGGTAAATATTGTTTTTCTTTTTCTTGCTTTCTTTTTCGTTTTTGTTTACTATACTTTATTTAGTATTTAATAAAAAAAGATTGAACAACCAAAATAATCATAGCTTCTCTGAACAATCATGTTTACAGATGAAGATCGGAAGTAGTCAAATTAGACCAAGCATTCCAGGACTATGAATGAGTCAGATTTCCCCAACTAACCTTGATGAAAAATCCAGCACTGGATTTCCTCTTCTTTTTTCCCTACGGTCTGTTTTTCAGCAGACTTTAAGATGCCAAGAAGGCCAAAATGGAGGCCTATAGGTTGGGCAAAGTAGACATTAGAAGATGATAATGAATCCTCAATATTCCTAGCCTCCACAATGTCTCCAGAAGCTTAAATCATTTAAACCAGTCTGTGGGCTGAATCAGATTGTTTTGAAAAAAAGAAAAAAAAGGAATCAGTAGAATAGATATTCTGGTTTTTATTTGTTACATAAAGCAACAAGGAAAGCAGAAGATATTGTTGTTCCAAAGAGTTTTGTTTCAGTGTTCTAGTTCAGTGGTCACCAACTGGCCACAGGTGGCTGGTGGGGAGATGGGGCAACCTGCAGTTTCCCTAGCAAACCCGTGTCGTGGCTGCTGCCTCCTGCGTCAGCCCATCAAGGAGGCCGAGCAGCAGTGGGAAGAGCATGGACCTCCTGAGCCACAGGAAGCGGCTGTCGGCGGTGCCCTCAGGTGAAGATGTTGCGAGGGGGAGACTTGACTCCCTCTTCCTCCTTGCCAGAAGCGCTCAAACACCCAGTGGAAAGGAGGAGGCTTGTCGGGTGCCAGAGGGGCGGTGAGCGCTTTGAGTGTGAGCATTTTTGGTGAGGAGGAAGAAAAGCTCCGGAAGGGAGGGGATTGAGCCTCCCCCCTTGTGAGGAGAAAGAGAAATTCCCGAGGGGAGGGGCTTGAGCCTCCCACTTGTGAGGAGGAAGAGAAGCTCCCGAGGGGAGGGGCTTGAGCCTCCCCTTCGCAACATCTTCACCTGAGGGCATCTCTGGCAGCCGCTCGACCTTGATACACAGAGGCAGGAGGTAACACCAGTTCCATGGTTCCTTTCCCCCTACCATCACCCCCTTGCAGGCCAGTGTACACCCCAGAAGGGCTCTGATGCTGCGATTTCCCATGCATATGAGTCCATCTGCCGCCCGTATTACCCCTGTTGCGCCACCTCCCCACCAGCCATCTGGTCTTCAGCACATGCCTCATCAGCCTCTGGACATCAGAAAGAGGGAGAAAATTAGAAAGAGAGAGAAAGAGAAAGAGGCAGAAAGAGAGAAAGAGAAAAGGGAGGGGGGAAGAAGGAGAAAGAAAGGGAGAAGGGGAGGGAGGGAAAGAGAAAGGGAGAAAGGGGGGGAGAGAGATGAAAAAGAAAGAGAGGGGGAGGGAGGGAAAGAGAAAAGGAGAAAGGGAGGGGAAGAGGGAGAAAGGGAGAAAGAAGTGGGGGAGGGAAAGAGAGATGAGAGATCTCAGTGTTTTGTTTTCTGTGGGAAATGGGTCCAAATGACACTGAGTATTTAAGGATGCAGAAACAGGCAGCCAAGCTAAATGCCTGAAAGACCCCATCCACTGACAGGAGTCCAGGCGCTTCAGCAAGCGAGATGCTGGATTCATATTAGTGGTCCACGGGATTTAAAATTATGAGTTTGGTGGTCCCTGAGGTCCAAAAGGTTGGCAATCCCTGTTCTAGTTTATCAACAAGGAACTTGGCTCATTTAAGCATCAAAGCAATGTGCGTTTTCCATTACATGTAGATTTGTGCCTGATTCTTTTCATTTTGCTGTAATTTGTCATTATAGAGGAGCAAATTGCTGAGTGAATGGCTACATCAATTGAAGTAATAAATAATAGTTTATTAGCACTTTTTCCCCATTTTTACAAGTATGATTTGGTCTTCCCTAAAATATAAGGAATGCACACATATATGAACACATAACACACTCACACATACACACATTTAAATTTATATTCACACATTTATACAAATAGTATTTTCCTGAAAAACGCACGCTAGAAAAACCAAGACTAGCATGTGAACAACATCTGATAAATTCTTAGATATATGAGCAAAATCTGATCTGTAATCAAAACAATACTTTGAGAGTAAACTAATAGATATATTTTAAATATATATAATTGGCCTCCTTTTAAAATTATTTTTTGTGCCTTCGAATCAATATTGACTGCCTGGATAGTCCTTTTTCTTAAGATTTTTTTGGGAGTAGTTGTCTTCCATTGTCCATTGTCTTCTTCCTAGGGCTGAAAGTGACTGCCTCAAGGTCACCCAATTGGCTTTGTGCCTAAGGCAGGAGTAGAACATGTACTCTCCTGGGTTTTCCTGCTGTCTAAATCATTATACCAAACTGGTTCTTAATCACCTTTTATAAAATCATTATTGGTTTAAAATTGACTGATGGAAGTTTTAATATTCATTAAACTCTTATATGAACTATACATAAATATGATGTAAACTGCTCTTAAAGAAATATAGTTACAATATTTTCCACTGTTGTTTTCATAATACCCAGCATTACTATAAGGAGACAGTTGAATGAGCCTTTCTATTATATGTGTTTTTTCCTGATAACTCTGACTTTTTTTTGTAAAATATCAATGATATATTAGAAGCAGTAAGAATATTTTTTTAATTTCATATTTTATCTTCTTGTTACATAGTCAAGACAGCCAATACAATTAACTTTTACAAAAATGCTGACAGTAATCTACAGAAAAATTATAGGAAACCTATGTATAGGAAATGACTATTGATAAAAACACAGAGCGCTGCATTTTGTTATTTCATTGAGTACTAAAATTGGATATTAAATAGTGACAACAACAATAATGATAAAATGGGGTGAAGGCCATTTTGCTTTGTTTTAATATTTGGTTTGTGCGGAAGTATCCAAAGTGGTGGAAAGGGGGCTTGTTAGTGCCCCAAACTTAGTCTGATGAAAAAACATACTGTTCATCAGTGACTTAGGAATTACGTTGAATCAGCTGCTCTAAATGAAAAACCTGTTAATGGTAATTGTTCATACTATGTGTAAAAACAAGGGTATCGTGATTATCGGCAATGCAGGAGTGTACATACATGTTGAAGACATATTAATGGAAGCATAATATTTTGAATAATTCTATTGTGTAAAATATGCAACAGACAAGCCAAAGAAAAATGTTCGGTGTTCCTCTTATGTATATTATATTTGCATTGTATTATTTGCTAAATAATAAATTATTTAACTAGTATGTCTGTACCTTTTGCAGCTGAAGTTCAGAGTGAAATTGAACGAATATTTGAATTAGCAAGAACATTACAGTTGGTAGTACTTGATGCTGATACTATTAATCATCCTGCTCAACTTAGCAAAACTTCCCTGGCACCCATTATAGTATATGTAAAGATTACTTCTCCAAAGGTAAATAATTCATCTAGTTGTTGTTTCCCTTGTTTTCTTTCATGTAATTATATCATGAAAACACATAGATTTCAAATGTTGCTATTAAATACATTGACATTTTGAACCACTGTATGTTGAAAATAATCATAATTTAATGGGTAGCTTTTTATGAATTGTTAACATAATTTCACATTTTCTTATTTAGTTGAAAGATAGAGTATTCTATATTACATAAATGAAAATGGGTGTATATTAAGAATTGATGAAAGAGTAAGTTTCTATAAGTTATGACCTCATAGTTCGGAAGCAAATTTTGAGAAAGAAAAAGGTCTTCTGAATACATATAACAATACATATAATGTTGTCATTGTTACTTTAAGACACTAGAATTAGAATATTCTAAAATGAAAGGTATGTATGCAGTATCATATCCTGTACTGTTTCATTTTCTCATTAATTTCTATTTCAACCATAGTATCTTTTCCACAGGTTTTACAAAGGCTGATAAAATCCCGAGGCAAATCTCAGGCTAAGCACCTTAACGTTCAAATGGTAGCAGCTGATAAACTGGCTCAGTGCCCTCCAGTGAGTCATTCTTAAAATACATGTGTAGAAAAAACATTTTTCCAAGCTTTCCTTTTTTATAATTGTATCATTTTTGTGGAAAATGTTTGCTAGTAGAACAAAAATTTCTTTGGTTCGATAATGGATGCAATAGTAGGCAGTGAATGAAGTACCCTGTGTGAAAAGCAGTAATCAAATCAGCTATGGTCAGATCAGCTATTACAGGTATGGTAAAGAATAGCAAGCATCTCTCCTTTTTTTCTTCTTAAATGGGCAATCTTAATCTGGACTACATTTCTTCTTTCTATCTTGCTTAGGATATTATGTCATTATTTACCGCTGACATTCTTAATTTTTCTTTTTCATTTCATTCAGGGAAAACATTATCTTCTAAACCATGACTTGTGGACTTCAACTGGTTCAGGAATTCTGGGAGTTATAGTTCACAAGTCATAAAGAGACCATAGTTTCCCACCTCTCTCCGAAACCTTGTACACACTTTCTACTACCAGCCCTCAAGTATCAGAATTGTCCACCCTGGAGATTTCAGATTAGGTTTTTTGTCCATATGCTGTATATGGGCTTGAGGCTGGCCAGACCTGTCTTAAATGACAGAAATACTGTTTTTTGTTGGGAAACAAAGTGTAGTATGTCAACTGTACAGGAGAAGGCTTGCACAGAACACATGTATATTCACATGTAATTACTTTTGAATATCAGTGTATAATCTGAATGTGTTTCAGTGTGAGAAATCATTCTGTTTTTGTTTGGTAGTTGAAATCAAAATGATAGAAATATGGGATTTTTTTTAAAAAAAATCTTAAAATAATTTACAAGGAAGATAAGAAAAAAGATTCATGCAATCAAATATTATTTCTTTAGTATTTCTATTATGTTCATCTGACATAAAACTGTTATTGTTCCTGCAGTTAGCTTAAGATAAAACCAGACCATATATTTGAGAAAACTTTAATTTCAGCTTGACTAATTGCAGTTATAAAGTGTAGGTCAATTTCTCTGCTATGGCAGTACATCAGACATTTTGGTACCAGAGTCCCAATGTCATAATTTTATTTTAGCAGTGTTTAGCTATGGACGTTCTAGTGACATAGAATGTCGATAAAAATAATTACTAAGTTCTTTGGAGCAAATATTTGCCCTAATCACTAAAAGAATATTTAGGAAAGCAATTTCTGGATACATATTCTTAGATTTACTAATTTCAAAAAACATCTCAGATAAGATAGAAAACAATAAGGGGACATGATCACGACAAGTGCAAATATGCTTCCTTTTCCTCGTAATAATTCCAACAAAGAAAGGGGTTTTTTTCATTCATATAGGCCATTTTATATGGAGTCATATACCATGTATAGAAAAGAAAATCTTTATTTTTGATCAAAGATGAATTCTTTAAATTGATTTTCATTTCATATTTATTCTGTCTTGAATCTTAATTTCTTGTTGGAAATTCTTTTCCAAACCATTTTCGAACCAGTTAGAGGTTTTGTTCAATTATAATATAATATAATCTGCATATAAATTGTCTAGATATATGGGAGCACATTGGATTAGCATTTAAAGACGCTAAGTTTGTCATCTGGAAAGCTCCTGTTCCTTTCACCAACTTCCGCCTAGCAGTCTGAAAGCATGCTAATGTAAGTAGATTAATAGGTACCACTTGGTTGGGAGTTAACAGCATTTCATGCGCCTTTTGCATATAGCCATGTTGGCTGCATGACCATGTAAAATGTTTTTGGACAGTGATGCTCCCTCAACCAAGAAACGGAGAGGAGCAACCCCCCCCTAGAGTTGGACATGACTAGTACAAGGAAAACTTTCCCTTTTACCTTTTAATATATCTGGAAGATTCGACACTATTGCTCTAAATTTATGAAAGGATTTAGCACACAGTCCTTTTCTTTTCTAAATTAAATAAAATACCTAAATGGTAAATGTGGTCTAGTTTTGTCCTCAAAACAAGCCACATATTAACATTAAATTCATTATTCTAAAATCATGTATTTCCTGCTTTTGCATTTATTGTTTAATGTGGTTTGTAAGTTTTGTCTTGTCCATACTTTTTTCCTCTGATAAGGAAATGTTTGATGTGATTCTGGATGAGAACCAGCTTGAAGATGCTTGTGAACACCTAGCTGACTATTTGGAAGCATACTGGAAGGCCACACATCCTACTAGCAACCACCCTTCCAATCAGCTTCTCACTCGCACATTGGCGTCTGCCACTCTTCCTATCAACCCAAGCCCAAATGTTAATTTACAGGTATGGTCGTTTAAAAACGCAATACACTGGTTGGTTATTTACCTTATAAATATAACTGTAGCTTTCAATAATCAGTTTGTTCTAGAGATTAAGGTACCCATCTTAGAAACCAGAAGGCTATTAATTCTAGTCCCATTTCAGGCATGAAAGCCAACTGGGTGACTTTGAGCCAGTCACACTCTCTTAGTCCAACTCACCTCACAGGGTGGTTGCTATGGGAAAAATAGGAGGAGAAAGAAGTACTCCGTATCTTAGCTGTCTCAAGTTATTTGTAAAAGCAAGGCAGAATTTTAAAAAAATATATAAACGATCTCAACCCTCTACGTGTATAATGGGAAGTGGATCAAAATCCTGCAAATTTGCCAACTCTTACAACACTCACCAGACTAGAAACCTGTCAGGTTTTCCATTATGTTGCATACCCTTCTGCAAAAGACAATGAGAATAGCAGAGGGGCAAATGAATTCTCTGAAACATATTAACAATAAAGTTGGGAAATAAATAAATAAATATGAAATAAAAATATGAAATGATTACAGATGCAATGCCATTTAAATCATTCCATTAATATTTCTCTCTAAAATATTTTTGAAAAATAACAATAATAGAATCCATTGTGGCCTTTTCAAGAAAAATCAAATTGACTCTCATGAAACAAATTGGAGGAAATTGCCATTATCACATTCAGCTCTGAAGCCAAGCTTCTCAATTAACAATCCATTTGCATCTACCAAACAAGATGTAATATTCTCTGGAGACCAAGTACCAGTTTCAAAGTTAAGAAGAAATTATTTTCTTAGAAATTATAAATCTATACTATGTCTGAACAATTCTGTCCTTGCTTTAACTTAACTCTAAGTTTGATAATGCAGACTGGATAACCTGAATATTAGCATGTTCACAATAACTAAAGGTTTTTTTATTTGCTTTTAAGTGATTTTATTGCTGAAATTAGTAAAAGACTGATAAAGCTACACCCCTAAGCTAAGGTAATGAATTGCCATTTTTAAGAATTTCAAAATTTTATGATGATGAACATGAGATTTGATTGTGCTTGGTCCTTTTTTATTTCCATTTTCAATTCCTGGTATATATAGAGCTTGAATACTTAAAAATTCTTATTTTAACAACAAAATACTGTCTTTAACAACAAAAATCTTGTTCCGCTGTTTGCAGTGAGCTTTTTCCATTGATGCCTGCTCTAAGTTTGTTCTGAGACTTATTTCATGCCTGGTTCATTCTTGTATTGCCAGATTCTTTCTTTTTCTTTTGTGTGAAGTGCCTAGCCTCAGAGAGGCGATCAAACAGAAATTAGCATGACTGCCAGATGTTAGGATAAATCAGGATTGATTGCTTTCTTTTTTGGAATGAAATTTCACTTATTCTATAAAGAAATGCTGATGATAAAGTTTGAATCATTAAATTAGTCTGAGTGGATAGCCATAAATAATTGCCTTAAACCTACAATCTGAAGCATATTTGCTCAATACAAATTTGCTCAAGAATGTTGAAGACTGTGATATTGCTGATTTAAAAGGGCATTTTTCTAATATTTACCATTTTGTTATATTGATCAGGGATCGCAGGTTGATGAGAGGAATGAACAATCAATCACTGAAAGAACTGGTTCACAGGGAGAAGAAGAAACACGAATTGAAACCACCAGAAAATCTCAGCATCGCTCTTCCTCTTCAGGACATCATCATAACCATCGTAGTGGAACTAGCCGTGGTTTATCTCGACAAGAAACTGTTGACTCGGAAACACAAGACAACAAAGATTCAGCATGTATAGAACCAAAAGAGGACCATTCACATGAATCTTATGATTCACATAGAGATCATAATCACAAGGATGAACCCCATGGGGTCAGTGAGCCTAGACATAGAGAATCGAGGCATCGATCAAAGGAAAGGGACAAAGAGCAGGACCACAATGAAGGCAACAAACAACGTAGCCGCCATAAATCAAGGGACCAGTATTGTGACAGGGATGGAGAAGTGGTACCTAAGAAACGTAGTGACACTGTGGAATGGAAGAGAGATGTGTATATCCATCAGTAACATCAGCCTCTGACAGTTTTGTGTTTCTTTTGAAATTGTGTATGAGAAAGGTCCTTAAAATAATCTTGATTTTTTTTCACTGCAGAATGTAGTACCTTGTATGCTGATTTTAAAGTGCTGATGCTTTCAAATTGATGGCGTAAAATAGGACATTCATTTTCATTAATGCTATAACTCACTGGCATAGTGCAACTACAGAGTTTCTGAAGTTATGCTCTTTTTTTTCTAAACTGATTCTTGTAGCGGCCATTTGAACATATATCTGTTGCCGTCAAGGGGGTGGTAATGTTTTTAGACAAAATACAGCTGATGTTTAATACTTTTCCCCATTTTTCAGCAAGCCAAAATCAGCATATTAAAATTGAAGCTCTCAATAGCTCCTTTTAAAAAACAAATCTATAGGCTATAGATTTGCATATCTATAGACTTGCATATTGATTTCTGTTGCTTGTTCCTCTGGTGGACTACATTTTGAAACAGAATTCAGTCTTGCCTTATAAACAGGGATCTTAAAGTCAAAATCTCTTTTCTATATACTGGTACTGTGTACTGTATAGACAGTTTATAAATGTTATTTCTGCAGACACCTTCTTACATAAGATTGATCACACTATTTTAGAATCCTAATGCCAAGTCAGCAGATTTGCTTTTGAATTATGGGAACTGGAAAATGGGTAGCACTGTTCACTCTAGACACACTTTGTTATACTTAGTGTAAATAGGACTAACCATTTTAGATAACAGGCTGGATTTTTCTTGCAAACCTATCATCTTTGCATTTTAAATCTATGGCAAAAATAATGTGACACTATAAATGGTCCTGCTGTGCACACTACTTAACCAATTGCTCAGACAGCACAGTTTTTTTATAAACTTGACAGACAATAGTTGACATAATATATAAGCACGTGTGTGTATGAAAGAGTTTTGTGTATATTTGTGTTGTGTATGAGAAAGGGAGAGAAAGAAAGCTTATTAAAATTACCTGAGGATATCCCATATCTTATGAATCTGCCATAATTATCATATCTTTATGCTTAGGTGTGAGATCTTGTCAAGAAGGAGATATGGATGGTTATTCTTTTTATAGAAGAAGCATACCAGTTTCTGCTTCAAGCATGATCTTGGCTTCTGAATGAGGAAACTAGGATTAAATCATAATGCATCAATAGCTCCAAGTATAGATTATTCTAAAATATGTGTGCTTTTATTTTTTTTTCTTGCTGTTTTTTAACTCAGCTCAAGATTGCAGGCAAGTGACATGGGAAAATTTACGACTAACAGGTAATTGTGAAAGCATCAATCTGCTGGCTTTTATTTTATTTTATATTTTGAGGATCCAGGAAAGTTAAAAACACAAGCAAATGTGACTGTGAGTGTTTCACTGGAAATGTATATTTTTTGTGTTCTAGAGTATTTGTTTTAGTAAGACAAGTTTACACAACTTGTGGAGAGTTATTTTGTTGGAAAATAAATTTTGTAGCTTCTCTGCTTTTTTCTATATTTGACCATCTTTCTATTCTAATCAACTTGTTCATTTAACTTTTACTTATGGGCTTTACTGCTACAAGGTTGCTGAACCATTATGATAATTTCTACATTTTTGTCAGAAACAAATACTACTACAAATGAAATGTCATTGCATTTTTCAAGTGATACTGTAAATAATTGTATTTACAGTATATATATATACATATATATATATTTACATTCCTTGTGCATGGACAGGCTAGCTTTAGTTCTGCCCAGCATCTTTATTAAATAAGTATTATAGAAAAAAATAAGAATAAAGAAATAATATTAAGCAAATTGACTTAACATACAAAGCATAAATGAGATTTATTTATTTTGGGAGAGAAACATCATTGTCGCTAAAAACATGTATTCAACTCTCCTGAAAATTCTCCTTAACATGTATGAAAACTTCGTCTTTCATAAATATGCAACATATTGAAATATTTGGGGTAAATTCCTCAAATGTAGGCATAGTTTCAAAATGTACTGCAGGTAGTATTTCAGTGTTGTATTCGTAAATTAACTATGTACATAGTGTCTTAATATGTAAAAATCTCTGTTGCAGAAGAAATTAGTATTTGACTTCATACTTTTCATTCTAATATCCAAGCTACAAGACCAAATTTTGTATTGGAATCTTGTGGCTACAAAGAAATATATATACATGAAAAGGAAGATAACTAAAGTATGAAAAGAGAAACAAGTGCAACCTGGTAATTCCAAAGAGTAATTATCAGGAAATATAAATATAATTGCAGAATTAAAGGAACATGAAAAGTAATGTCTCTTCTGAGTTGAACTCAGCTCCTTGGGATTTAATAGATATACCCATGTAGTTTTATTGGCAAAAATATAAAAGGGTTTAGCGTTGCTGCTCTCTGCATGTTTCTTCTAGAATCATAGAATTGCCATAGATGTAAGAGGTTATCAAGTCCAATTCCTTGCACACTGCAGTAATATGCACTGGAACATTTTTGATAGATGCTTATCCAGATTGTTTGAAAAGTCAGGTGAGGGAGTAAAAAGCACTTCATGCAGTAACCTAATTTGCTGATTGATAGTTCCTATTTTTGAGAAACTTTTCCTAAAGTCTAATCTATATCTTTGAAGTTTCGTTCCATCAGTTTTAATTTTACTTTCTGGTGCAAGTCTGAATAAGTTTTAACCCTTTACAATGTAACAGCATTTAAGATATTTGAAGACCACTATCATGTACCTTTTCAATTTTCTCTTCTTCAAATTAAATTTACTTAGGTCTTTTAATTGTTCCTCATAGAACTTAGTTTTCACTGTCTTGGTGGTCCTTCTCTGGACTTGCTTCAGTTTATTTAAATTTATATGGCCACCCATCTCACCAATAAGTGACTCTGGGTGATGAACAACAGAAAATAATTAATCTGTATTTTTTTTAAAATGACATGAACAGAACTGAACGCAATACCCTGAGTGAGACCTAACCAAGGCAGAGTAGAGCAAAATAATTATTTTCCATAGTCTAGACCACTAGTACTTCTATAATCTGGACTTCTACTGCTACTTCAATTTGTTCGGGGGGGGGGGAGTCATTTCCCAACTAAGTTTTCAAAGCCCCCAAATATCCAGGTTCTTATTCCTCAAGATAGAAATGTATATTGACAGCAAAACTAAAATGCAGATCTTCCCTTATGCATATTCTGGGATCTTTCAAAATGAATAAAAATCATTTTACAATCTTAGGAATAATTTCCCCGCCAGCTATATAGATATGAGAGATCATACCAACTTCTTTGCCTCAGCAAGTTAAAATATCAGATATATAAAATCTTAGGTTAAAATACATTATTTTGATAGAGGTAAAACATTTAAAATACATTGTTCACTGTAGGACAGTAGACAAAAGTATTGTACTGTATGTTTTTAAGGCCATGTGGGTGGGAGCCTCTCAATTGCACTGAGAAGTGACTTCCACAGACAAAGACGGAGCAAAAATGAATAAAAGATTCATTTCAAGCCAGACAAGCCAGATGCTGGAGATGGGTCTCTGAAGATTAAGTGGGAGGAATCTTGCATTCCCTCAAGCACAAAAGAGTGAGGATTTTCAAAATAAGGAGAAACAAACGGACAGCCAGTGTAAAGATTTCAAAATAGGTGTTATGGGAACCTCCAGAGATTAACCTAGCCGTAACATTTTATATTTGTTCAGGTTTCTGAGAGTTAACTACAATTAATGATCATATTTTTCCCAATTACTCTTCAAAAATGTGGAAGGAATTGTGTAGCCATTCCTTTTTGTGAGATAATGGGTTTTCCATTAGGAAGCTATTTGCTCAAAATTTCGACACACAGAAATTACTATATTTTCATATTGAAAAAGCTTGACTTTATAATTTAAGTAATTTTTTTAGGATGAAGTGCTTCAGATCTCCTTTCAATACAGCTTCTTTCTGTTATCAAAGAAGTAGCTGACTTTTTTTTTAGGTTTCTGCCCGTGACTGAAAAAAAGGTATTACAAGGTTAATGGAATTCTATAACAACATTTGAGTTGTACAACACGATCTCTCCAAATTCCTGGTGGTGTACTTGTGATACTTTTTTTTTTGCAAATCATAAATGTAGTTCCAAAGACAACAAAATACTTTATATAACATATTAATTTGTATAACATATCTATATACCTCATCAAAAGATTCTCAAGTTGAGCTTTGCTAGATGCTCTCTTTCTAACTTAACCTTATTTTAGATGCTTAAATGCTACCGTTCCTAGTTCATTTTTCCTCAGCAGCATTAAAGCGTTCTATGTCTTCAGCAAGATGAATTCTATGAGATTTTTTACCTTTGTTAAACTTTAATTCTACTTTCCTGAACAGGGTTTTTATTTACCAAATCACATTGGAGTGCTAATCTTGCTTGAAGGCCTGTGATTCCCCGGACAATTTTTTTCAGAACTGGAATCATTCATTTGAATTCCATTGCATACGAACAGAATATATCAGATATATCAACTAACAAAAATCAGATAATGCTTTAGGGTTTTTTTTATATTGCTCTATTCACTATTTATAGATAACATACTAGATTATGCTACCTGGAGAAAATGCAGCAAACATTATGAGTTGAACGCCAGTAAGGCCACATTATCTTAATCCCTGAACAAATTATTCCAAGCATTCTTTCCCTTTATTTCCATTTTACTTCCATATGGAAAGAGATTAATATTTCTAATTGTTCTATTTTTCTATCACTTTTCAACGAGTATCCAACACCTATTTTTGCTGCAGATTTAAGATGTTTTTGTAACTTTACTCCAAATTCTGCAATTTTTTAATCACTTGCATACATTACAAAATTACTCTCTATTCCCTTGCACAACGAGATATAGTAAGAGTTCAATAGGACATTGTATTTAAATTATAAATAAAAGATACAGTCTGCTATTCTTATTCATATGTGTCAAAAAAAAGTACCATAGAACTTGAAAAAGTATAATCAAAATGATATAGTATGAAACTAGTGGACCTTCCTTATGTTGGAGGGGGGTGCTGCTAAAATAGGCAAGGAAACCATAGTAAGAAAAATAAAATCAACCTTGATGTGGGTAATGTTGACACATATACATATTAAAATCCAAGACAAAAATGTTGGAGAGTTTTTCATAAAGCATACACAATTGTACAATTGCTTTATCTCCAACATGGCAAAAATCGCCAATAAGTGGTTTTAAAGCGAAACTAAAATTTAAGAAGGACAGGAGTATTCAGAAGACAAGTCAGAGGATTCCTCTTGCTTCTTCAGCTCAGTATTTCTTCTTTGATTCTGCTCCAGAATCAAACACATCTGATATTGGAATGTCAGCATTCCTAAGATCATAAGGGAACATGGCACTGTTGTGCTGATAGGGCCAAGCAAAACACTTAATTTTGTGGAGAAGGAGTTAGAAAACACTCAAATTAATTATAATAAAAAGCAGTCAAATGTTCACTTAATACCAATTCTGATTAAATGAAGCTCTTTAATACCATAAAATTGTTTTTCAAAAGCAATCTGTAAGGTGTTATAAAGTGTATTAAAATCCATTCAAACTTTATTTTGAACTCAGTTTGGTATAGTTTGAAAGTAAGATTACTACTGTGTGTGATAGTAAAACTATATGGATAAACTGAGCAAACAATTTTTTGAATTAGTGACCTGTTGTTAATGTAAAACCAAATGAAACTTTAAAACTTTCCAAATTACAGTGGCCCATTTCTGTAGACTTGTTTCTCCAACCTGAGGATTTCTCCCAGGAGAAACAGCTGGCTGATTTTACTGCTGCTATGGCAACTATGTCGTCAGTCTGTTGGCTTGGCAACATAGCTGGAGTACAAAGAACAGTTTGGAACACTCCAAAGGCTAAAAGGAAAGCATATATTTATTTACATTGATGTATAAAGTAATTTTCATTGCACTTTTATAAATTTTGCAATAAAAAATCCTATACAGTCTTTGTTTGCTAGACATATCAAATCTTCGTAGTTGACATTTTGCAAAGAATAACAGTCAATTCCCTGCAAAATAATTTCAGATGGATCAAATCTCTGTAGCAGTTTCAGCTGCTCAGGTGACAGTCCAGCTCCCATCATGCCTTCTCCTCCAACATGGGGCTCCTTATAGGGAGGAAAATAAAAGAAACAGCTGGTTTTTTGGCTGGTCATTATTTAACTTAAAATAGAAGCTGATATTTATAAAGGTCAGTCCTCTACCTTTGCAATAACATTATTGTAATATTTTTATAGCAGAAAACGGTCTTGCTATAAATCCTCTGTAAAGAACAGTGATTCAAAATTATATAAAAAGAAAAACGAAAACTATTCCTCAGCCATAATATAAGAAACCCTAATTTAATGCCAACCAAAGTGTCCTCAGTAGGTACAGTTTATTTCTATATACATCATTTTATTAGTATGCTAAAAATAACATAGTAATAAAATAATAAAGCATAAAATTGCTATATTTATTAGCAAAAACTAAATATAGATGAAAAGGGACATGATTATATTAAGTTGCCATCTAAACTAATTGAGTTCCTTTGTTGTAGGTGGAAGCCATTTCCTATGCTAAATAACAGAATTGTATTAAAATTTAGCCTCAGTCCCAGAGACATACATGGGAATATGTCTCATAGAATTCAGTTGCCCTTCTGCTATTCTCAATTCTTTTGCAGGAGGCAAATTGGTATGCAACCTAACTGTCAGGTCTATTGTGACGAATATTACGGCAACTGGGCAGTTTTCAGGCTCTGATCCACACTCCACCAAGCAGGTAGAAGATACAGGGTTTAGGTTTTTTGTAACTTCTGCATTTACTGTTTTATTCATCGCCAATGAACCTAATGCTCCTACTTCCTATTTTTCCTACAACTACACTGAATCGTGAGTTGGGATAACCTAGTCCTAGAGGGATTCCTCCAAAGTCACTCAGTCAGTTTTCATGCCTAAAGGGGGGGAGAGCTAATTTCATTTAATCTAGCAAATCAATTTTAATACTTAAAATATATATGCTTAATAGAAATGATTACCCAATTTTAATTTGGGTATTAAAAATGCAAAGGCAATCCTTTAAGGCTCAGCAAATTAAGGACAAAGGCCACTTCCTTGCCTTACTGGATTCAATACCTCAACAGTAGTTTGTAGCAGGAATATATAATATTGATTGGGCATGCTTTGCACCAAACTCTTCCTGATACTAAAAGCCTATTACAATATTGTGGATTTTTTCTCTCTAAGGTATGTAGGCATCCTGAGAAATTATGAGGTCTGCTTTCCATTTCTAAAGTAGATTGACGTTTACTTTCTTTCCTAAAGTATTTCATTTTAGCATTTGAACGATTTACAGAATGTGACTTTCAAAAATAAATGCAACATTTAGTCAAATCCATCCAACTTCTGTTCAAGTTGGCTTAACCATGCAGAGTTGGTTTAAAAACCCAGCCAATCTCTAATTTTTACAAAATGCTACACTAGTTTGTTTGTTAATGAAATCACATAATAATTGAGGAACTTTTCTTAGCTATTTAGGACAGGAAGTTGAAAAGGCTGAAAAAATTCATTCTGGTTGATATGTGCTGTGATAAACCATAGTTTAGCAACATATTAACGCCTTCTCAAATGTTTTCTATTTTTTTCCCTTAAATACTTCAATTTCTTGGAGACTGCCTGGATAAGTCCTTTCAGGGTTTTTGGCAAGGTTTTTCAGAAGTGGTTTGCCATTGTCTCCTTTCTAGGATTGAGATAAAGAAGGGGTGTCAAAGTCAAGGCCTGGATCTGGCACGTGGGATGCTTAGATCTGGCACATGGAGCCACCCTGGAAAACGACCCACGGTGCTGCTGGTGCTTGGGAGGGCCACATGTGGTCCTCCCAGCCTCTGTTTTCAACCGCGACAGCCTCCTGCAGCCCTTTGCTAGTGAAAATGGAGTTCTGTTTTTGCTGGCAGAGGGCTACAGGAGGCATCACAGCCGAAAACGGAGCTCTGGAGAGCGTTTTTGCTGGCAGAGCATTCGGGTCACCACAAGCACCCCCAACATGAGTGACATCAACTGGCTACGCCTACCCCAGCCCCTGACATGAAACACAACCCTCAGTGAAGTCGAGTGTGACATCCCTGAGATATTACCAGGGTAACCAGAGTAGAACTCCTGGTTTCTAGCCTGAGGCTTTTACCACTGCACCAAACTGGCTCTCTATGGATATAAGCAACATATGGGAAAGAGTTTAAAAATTACAAAATATATTTTTCCTAGGCAGCTGGATAAAATTGTTAACTACAAGAACAAAACAAAAGAAATGATAGATTCTTGATATCATGATATACACTTCTTGATCTAAGCTCAATCTTTATAGATACTAAAATTATTGTAATTGGGCAAATTCTTCCACAAGGTGTTTTCAAATGACAATGTAATATAAAAATTAGAAATAAAGTTACATAGATCAAATTTTACAAAAAAAAGTTTGTTCTTACCTGTGACTTAAGCTGGAGGCAAGGAAAAGTTTCTAGTGCCCAAGCCACTTGCTCTTCATTCTCAGAAAGGGTAATTGTGCACGTACTATATACTAGGATGCCCCCTGGCTTTAGCAGTTGCACTGCCTAGGATGACAATCAGATTTTCACTTTGTAGTATTTCACAAATAACACTATATTTTATAGATTACAGATAGTCCTCAACTTGCAACCATTCACTTAGGAATTGTTTGAAGTTACAGTTGTGCTGAAAAAAGTGACTTATGAATGATTCTCACACAATCATTGCAGCATCCAAATAATCACATGATCAAAATTGGGGCACTTGGCAACTGGCATGTATTTGTGACAGATGCACTATTTCAGGGTCACGTGATCACTATTTGCATCCTTCCCAGCTGGCTTCTGACTAGCAAATTCAGGGAGGGAAGCTTAACAACTGCAGTGAGTTACTTAACAAGAATGGCAAAAAAGTCACACAATTGGATGCAACCCATTTAACTTAGCAATGGAAATTTTGGGCTCAATTGTGGTTGTAAGTCAAGGATTACCTGTAGTTTAAAAGCTTCTCTACAGGTCAGTGGCACAATGCACATTAATACTGGTTTTCGAAGATTCATGACTACTAATCGTAATGGAACCAGCATAAAAATGTTGCAGAAAGTGAAGAACTCTTACTATGTTCACAACCCTCTTACTATGTCCACAACCCTGCCTCTATTTGCATCCAACCTTTTCTAGCAATACCGTGCTATGGAATGGTAAATATTATTTACCAGGAGATATTCTCTGAGGATGATACAATCATTCCCAAATTCTTTCTCCTTTAGGAGAAAAAGAAGAACCTGAGGACAACTTCTCTAAAGAATTGTATGAAAGATTTTACTTTCATTTTGGCTCAATGTCTTCCAATAGACAGCAGAAGACAGCTGAATAAATGAACAGTTGAAGTTGCAATTACACTATTACAGCAAATATCTTGATTTCCCCCCCCCCAATTTTTTTTCAGGAATTGTTATACAACCAAGGTACAGAAAAGTAAAATTCTTTAACAAAATTGTTTCCTGAAACTAAACTTATTTCTGCTATAAGGATATGAGAAAAAGTTTATCAAACATAATCTTATATCAACACCGTTTGACAATCGCTTGTATTAATTTTAATAAAATATATTTTTTTAAAATAACTCAGTAATCAACTGACAACTCCCAACCATCTTCTTCATATTTTATTTAATAGCTTTTACTATTAAACATACCACTCTAAAAAGCTTGCGCTGCAAAGGCTGATAGGAAGTTATTTCTTTTAAAGACCACGAATAAGCCAAATTTGGCCTCTGTCCCATTCCACTGCACGGAGCATCAAGAAGTATCCTGTCAAATGACTCAGGTAAGAATGGAGGTCCTTCTGCAAAAGAAAAAGAAAAATATTTCAAAGTCTATAGTTCACATGTTTTGCATAACTTGTTATTAATGAAAATTTCTGAGAATTGTTAATTAAAATTCCATGAATCATATCAATTTAATGTAGTTAATACAGTAGAATCTAGTTTAATTGAACTAGTTGAACCCTACTGGCATTGGTTTAGTCTTTAATTAACTGTTATAAATAGCCATTGTATTTGGATGGAATTCTTATTTATCACTATTATTTATGGAACAAATTTATATACTGTAGCTGCATAGATTACTCCAGGTGGCTTACAAAATTTTAATTATGGTTGTTTTTGCCTTTCACTCTATTTCTATGTAACAAGAAAATGTGTCCTGTTTAATTGGTTTACAAATTGATCCAGTCTCCTTAAACCTGTATCATGATGTCAAGTCAAGATTTAATATGTGTATTGAAATCCTGTGTAATAGACCAACACTTCACTTGTATTGATGAAAAATGAATCTAAGTACTAATATTTTGAAGTTACATCTTTGTAGAAAGGCAAAATATGTTTATGAAGCAACTGATGTGGAAAGATTAAGTTCATTAAAAAGACATTCTATCTGTTGGACAAGTAATTTTCCTACTTTAGCCATCAAACTGCACTACATAATGATTAAAAATACAATAGACCTTTAATAAAAGTAGATCCTTCTTCCTCATTTTTTCCCATCTTAGGTGCTCTGAGTTGCTCCTATGAAACTAGTAAGCTTCAGAAATTTTCACACATAGTCCTCATTTAATGATCATTTGGTAAGTTACAATGTTGCTAAGCAAATGGTAGATAGGACCGTTCTTCGAAGTTACAGCTGGCAGCACTCCCACAGTCATATGATCAAAATTTGATTGATTGGCAGCCCATCAGCATTTATTACTGCAGCATATATTTCAATTCCCCCACCTACCTATACCTGCCTTACCATCTCTGCCCTTTTGGCTACCCAGCACTCCTGCCTACATCTGCAGCCTTCTGCCCTTCCAACTGACCTTTGTCTTCTTCCTCCAACTGCTGAGGTATGCCCAGCCTAGATCTCATAAGGCCATCAGCAGAGAAGTGTGATGTCCTTGCCTAATGGCACACAATCCTCAGTCTAATAACTACACATGATACTACCAGGAGCCCTAATGGTTCCTGTAGTGGTTAAAATGCAGTAGTGCGGCTGACTCTGCCCACAGCCTGGAGTTCAATCCTGATGGGGCTCAAAGTTTATTCAGCCTTCCGTTCTGAGATTGGTAAATGAGGACCAAATTGTTGGGGGTAATATGCAAATAATGCTTTACATTGTAAACCATCCAGAGAGTGCTGTAAGGTCCTTTAGAGTGATATATAAACCTAAATGCTATTGTTACCAGAACTACTGTTGCTAAGCAATGAAGTCATGCGATGCTTTGCTTAATGACCGCATCACTTAGCAACAGAAATTCTAGTCCCACTTAGATTTGTTAAGCAAGGACTACATATACAATTTTACTCACTGCATCTTACTGTGTCATCCAAATCAAATTCAAATTAGCCTTGATATCATAACCTATATTATTCCATGAACAATAGCAAAAAGTCACATTACCTTGTTCATCTATTTTGCTATCAGTAAGTGCCTTAGTACCATCATAACAAAAAGCTTTAATACAATTCAAATTTAGTAGTGCAGCATTTTGTTCAATCTTTTTCACTCTGTCTGCTATCTTGTCCAGCGCTATTACTTCCCCCTAAAAATTAAAAATCAAAAGTTTGGAAAAGTTTTGAAGTTTTAAACCACTGTTAAAACTGCTAAAGTATAGAGGTTGATACACATAATTTCAAATAACAGAAGTGCAATGCATAAAGCACCAGATTTACACAACATATTATCTGTTTTTGACCCAATTCAGTATACATCTGTGAAAAAAACTGCCCCAAAGAACTTTTAATGCCTGCATCTGAAAAACGTGTTGTGACTTTCTCCATGTATTTCAGAGTCGTCATACAATTCCTCATGTCTTAAGCAACAATGCTTCACTTAATATCATGTTACAGTTTACTCATGGCAAACTTCACTAAGACAAAGTAATATGTTTCATTCAAATACTGTAACATAGTCAAGCTGTAATTTTTCCATGTTAATAGTCTCTGTGCAAGGACCCATTAAGTGGTTGCACTAAAAACTACACACTTAGGAATGCAAATGGATAAAAACATCAACACCACACATAGACACTTAAGCAGAACATTATTTCTGTGTTTCAGGATTGTGTTCTGCATGCTGGCAATTTCTCAATACTGGAAAACTGAACAGTTCAATGAACATAACAACATAACATCTGGATTATAATTAGAACTATGAATTAATTGGAAGTACAGTGCCAAAGAGCACAGCTCACATAAGTAGTTATCACATGGGCATACCAATGTTCCTCACTGCACAAACTGATACTGCATTTTGAAACTTCCAAGTCATCTTCCAGGGCAGTCATGTGAAATGCATTGCAATAATCAAGTTGTGAAGTGAGATAGGCTTGAGTGAATATTTGAAGACCCATGTGATCCAAGAAAGGATGCAACTGTATATTCAATGGAGATGTTGAAAGGGCCTCTTAGCCAAAGCTGCCATCAAGTAAGAACTATGAATCCAGAAGGATTCCTAGATTGCACATCAGCCTTGAATGAGAAAGTGTGATTCTATCCAAGGAAAAAATGGAAAATTCCCAGATCTAGCTGACCTAATATTCACAAGCATTCAGTCCTGATAGTTTTCAATCAAGTTCATTGACCATCCCTCCATATTCAGGCCAAACAGTCTTCAAGCATTGGCACAGAACTTTGGCAGTTCAATTGGCCAGGCTGGGGTCAACAGATATAGTTGGTATCATTAGCAGATTGATTATACTGGACCCTAACTGGCCAGTAAACTAATGATGTAGTTGTTGGAACAGGAGGGAAGAAAGTGTTGAACCCTGTGTTATCCCAAAAAGGGGAGTTTGAGGGACAATTTATTCCCCTTCAGCCAACACCAACCAGAATGGCTCTGTGAAACAAGGCTCCAAACTACTATTCTTTGAATCCAATCCAGAAGGATACTAAGATTGAATGCATAAAGACTTGCCATGAAGTCAAGGAGCACAAGAAAGAATGCACTACCTCTATCAAAGTCTGCCACAGATTATATACAAGTCGAACTAAGGCTGATTCCATATTAAATACTGAAATCTGACTGATATGGGATTAGATAATCTACTTTTTTCCAGGGGAATCTGCAACTAACATGGGAAGATTGGAGACAGGTCAAGTTACCAAATGGCTGGATCTAGGAATGATCTTGAGGAGGGGGTCCTTCAAGGCCAATAGCACCACCCCCTTTCTCTACCACCACAGCACTAATAATTTTCCTGCTAATGACCTAGGAAGGACCTCAGCCCAATAAGCAGATGGATAAACTAGGTAGCCTTCAAGAGTCACCAATTCAACTCACTCAGATTACACTCCAAAACTCATACATCAGTCTATAAACTCCTAGTTCATTCGTTTGCCCACTTGAAAATTCTTAGTTTCCTGACATTTTTAGTTGCAATAAAATTTTGCTAAATTTGTATTATGTCAGAATCTGCTGACTCTTTCTCCAAGGTAAGAGTCCAGAATTTTTTTAGAATTCATGGCTGTTTATGGCTTATAGGCAGCATATGGTTAAGTAGCATGGGGGGACACATTCCAAAAATGAAAAAAAAAAAAACCAGCCAAATTCAACAGAAATTGAAGTTAAACCCATTTAATTTTAATTAAATGTATACCTCCCACATATGTATGGGCATATGTTCGAAAAGCACCTATTTTCACTTAGCAATTTATTGCTTGAATTAGTAGATTTGTGGTAACTTAACAAGATCAATGTCCCTTTAATGAGTCTATATAGCTTATTCGATTAAAAAACATACATACATTTCAAATATGAAAGCTATGCTATTTTTTTTATTTATTCATATTTATATCCCGCCCTTCTCCGGAGACTCAGGGAGGCTTACAGTTTTTGGGATACAACCCAATGTGCTCAGCAATAGCCTTCATTCCATTGTATATGCCTGCTTATTACTAAGCGGCATTTTTACAAAGTCAGCTTATTGCCCCCAACAATCTTGGGTCCTCAATTTACCTACCCCGAGAGGATGGAAGGCTGAGTCAACCTTGAGCCTGGTGGGATTCGAGCCTACAGTAATTACAGGCAGCTGGAACTAAGTGCTAGGCTATTAACAGCCTGCACCACCAAGGCCCTTCTTGGTGAACTTTGAATTGTCTATGAATTTCAGCCAATGCGTGAAATAAGCTATGCTAATAAAATACAAGCAAGTTGCTGAGGTGGAAGGGAGGGAGGAAAAGAGGGAAAGGAAAGGAAGAAAGGAAAGAAAGAAAGAAAAAGAAAGACGCTATGCTAATAAAATACAAGCAAGGAAGGGAGGGAGACAGAGGGAAAGAAGGAAGGGAGAGACAAAAGAAAAAAGGAAAGAAAAAAGAAGGAAGGAAGGAAGGAAGGAAGGAAGGAAGGAAGGAAGGAAGGAAGGAAGGAAGGAAGGAAGTTGGGAAGTATGGTGACTCACCTCATCATGCATTAGAGTTGCAAGGTGGGTAGTTTTGCCCCCAGGAGCAGCACACATATCCAAGACCCTTTGTCCTGACTGAGGATTTAAAACGTAACTCACAACTGATGAGGGCAAATTCTAGCAAAGGAAGTGATAAAAATATTTTAATAACCCAGAGATCACAAAAATACTGGAATATTTTTTTCTGAATGTATGTCTGACCTTTCTTCTAAGAATCTAAACTGTCTGTGCATGAATGTTTGTTTTAATTCTATAAACAATCGTCCCAAATTAAAGTTATTTGGTTGTCTGGAAAAACTAAATAATAAAAACCAAGCCTCTTTTGATAGAAGAAGCTGTTTCTTTAAAATCAATATTTTCTCTTCCTCCGAGTTTTTGATAGGTAGATGATACTTGGTATGACTCCTATGGTTGGCTCCTAACCTTATTATATTGCTTTTAACGTATTATATTGCTCTTCGTTGGGCAACTGTAACTGTGTTTCTCTGTCACATTATACCTTGTAAATTGCTGTAGGTGTTCAGTGATATAAATGTTTAATAAACAAATATATGGCTGAAAGTTCCAAATTTAAGCACTCTTCTTATGGCAGGTGGATATTCTTGCCCTTAACTGGTAGATCAAATATGAGTAGACACAACTGGGAATTTTCTGATAAGGCTGTTCCTTATTGTATTTTCTAGCCTCTTCCATTCTCTATCCTCTGATCTTCCCTCTCTCCCTCCCTTGCCATACTTCCAAACCAAGTCTTGGGAATGCACCCATCCCCTTTTTCATTTTCTAAGCCTGCCTATAGAGGCTAGATGAGACCCAGAGGCACGGTTAGAAATAGTAAAAGAATGATGCTTGATCTTTTGCAGGATGAGTCCTTCTGGTTCATTTTGAATTAAAAGCATTTAAAACAAGTAACATTATATGAAACAAAATCCTGATGGATGCCAAGTATTGATAGACTCAAACATTATACCAACAATACGTTAGTAGATTATACTGATACTGAAAATGAATTTCTTAGTAAACTTGAAATTGATTATATTGCATGGTTAATATTTTTTAAAAATTAACATCTGGCAACTTGTGAAATACAATGAATGGTGCAGTGGCCTACAGGTAGAACTCTCGCCTGACAATCAGGAGGCTGTGAGTTTGACCCTAGGTAGAAGTAGATAGTTCTCTTTCTGGGCATGTTGAAAATATATCTGCCTAATATAACTCTGCATTGGCGACACGAAGGGCATCCGATCAGTAAACCCTCAACTCGATTCAGTTGCCGAGACTCCACCCCACAAGGGATTATGGGGTCGTTAAAAGGTGATGATGATGTGTGAAATACAATACTTTAAATGGGAACACAATAAATTGGGAAATGTCTCATTGTTACTTTAAATGTACAAATAACCCAACAATGTATTAAATATTAAATTCTACTTTTCTCCGTAAAGTTTGATTTTTACAGCAAGGATTGGAGAAGTAGTCTTCCCAATCCTGATGTTTTCTGCAAGCAAACCTTGGAAAAAAACATAATGATGAGCTGATATACTTCCCTAAACTCTTGAACTGGAACAAAAAAGGAAATCCTAAACACCACAGCATTTCACAAGAAGCACTACAGAAAATGGAAATCCAGTTCACTCCCAATCAAATATATCAGATATAAAAATGCTACAATCTGGTCATAAATACATTTGGATTTCAAGTTAAGGTTTTTATTAGTTTACATGGCCTGTTTGTTTCTGGCTTACCATGAGGTATGGATTCAGCCATATCACTATAGTATCTAAGCAATGGCTATGCAGTATATGCTTCCTCAGAGTTTTTGATAGGTAGATGATACTTGGTATGACTTCTATGGTTGGCTTCCCAACGTCCCGTGCGCTCCCATCGAGAGGGCCTTCTCCAGGTGCCATCGACACAACAATGTCAACCGGCGACCCCCAGGAGTAGGGCCTTCTCAGTGGGAGCACCCACCCTATGGAATCAACTTCCCCTGGAGCTCCGGACAGCTCCTGATCTCCGCTCCTTCCGCCGTGACCAAAAAGCTTCGCTATTCCAACTAGCCTACCCGGACTGATGGGGACTGGGGGAGGGTTTTAAATATATTTTAAAAATATTCTAATTGACAAATGAGACCTTGGTTTTAATTCCTTTAACATTTATATAATTGTATTGGGATTGTTTTAATTGTAAGCCGCCCTGAGTCCCTCAGGAGATAGGGTGGCATATAAGTCAAACAAACAAACAAATAAATAAATAAATAAATAAATAAATAAGCGAATCCAGCCAGTATACTTGATCCCAGGAATGTACAAGTAGTCCTTATGACTACAGTTGAGCACAAAATTTATGTTGCCATGAGAAATGTGTTAAGTGAATTTTGCCCCATTTTACAACTTTTCTTGCCACATTTGTTAAGTGAATCACTAGAGTTGTTATATTAGTAACATGGGCATTAAGTGAATCTGGTTGCTTCATTGACTTTGCTTTTCAGAAGGTTGCAAAGGGGCATCATATGACCACAGGACACTGCAATTGTCATAGATGTGAATCAGCTGTCAAACATCCGAATTAAAATCACGTGACCATGAGAATGCTGCAATGGTCATAAGTGGGAAATATGATCATAAGTCACTTTTTCAATACCATTTGAATGGTGACTAAATGAACTGTTGTAAGTCGAGATTGAAATCTTAATGTTCAGAAAATAGTAATATAACATACCTGTAAAAATATATAACTGGATAACATATTGTCAAATGAGGGACTACGGTAAATTGGTTCAGTCATTTTTATTCCCAAACCTCTGAAAAACATAACAACGGAACATGAATAAATTGTCTGCTCCTCATTTCTAGTTTGACATTATTTAAATGTACGTTACTTATTGGGGGATATCAGATAATACATGCTATTAATTTAATGCATTCTGTTTTTACTTTCAGGAACATTAATTAGAGGATAAGCTATTTGAATCCATATATTTTAAACTTATTATAAAATTTCTTCTCTCAAATGGGTTTGTTAGGTGTGATTTAGTTCAGAACAGATTGCTGTCACTATTAATAATATTGAAATAATGTTCTTCCATAGAAATGTGGCTTTGCAGTTAAGTTGGTTGATTTGTATAATTTTATTGAATGCTCTCATCAACATATTATTCAAGAACCCTAGGGAAATTCTTGTGAGATTTGTAAAAATGTTGCTTCTGTACCATTAAAAGCATAAAATTATTTCCTATATGTTAAATAATTCAATGTGTAAAACTGATTACAATCAGTCCCTGAGCCTAATAAAGCCTACAGGATCCATACAGCATTAAGAATCAGGAAAAAGATTGGGAAAGTTATTTGAGTCTAAGATAAAAGTGGGATGCAAATGATAATGGTGATGAAGATGATGATGAAACTATCATAACTTAAAGTCCATATCAATTCCAGATCAGTATCTATTTGGGGTCCTCTAAGGAAATTCCTAATTCTTATTTTCTGTAGACTGTTTCTACCTCTTTTTACATTCCTGTTATAGCAACAGGAGTGGAAATCCTTTCCAAGTCAACAATATAACATGAAAATAGTTGTGTTAGATAGGTTAAATCAATGCTATAATTTCTAACCACCCAGAATTGTCCCACGTTCCAAGACTAAAGATATTAGCATAGCTGAGAGAAAATAAATAAAAAATATAATATAAATAAATAAATAAAAATAAATAAATAAAGCTCTCTGAGCTTGCTTGTTTTCTTGCAGATATTTCATTACCCAGACTAGGTAATATCATTGGTGCTAGTCATTAGCACTGATGATGTTACCTAGTTTGAGTAATGAAACATCTGCAAGAAAACAAATGAGAGAAAATTAACCACTCATTCCAAAGAAAGTCTTCAGAATTGCTTTAAGTCAATATTGATTGAACATTTCAATATTCTAAGATTTTTTTTAAAAGACAGCAAAAAAGAGGGAGGAGTATAAATCAAAATGTACTGTTAATTGGTAAATAACTGCAATGAACATAAATGCTTCCTACTGGGAAGAATAGTTAGAACACTAAATAGGGACAGACTGAACTGTTGCAATCTGACTATATCAACAGTGAGGCATATATTATTCCTGGTACAATTATTAATTTAATTGAAAAATATAGAATGATTCAAGGAAACAATGTTCCAAAGCTTTTTAAATTAATAAAATTGTTCCAGAGCTAAATCTTGATAATAAAAAAAATCTGAATAAATTCAATACATATATTTTCTGTATAATTACTGTATATATATAATGTTTAATAATCTTTATAAATGTTTATTAATGTTTAACCATTTAACCAAAGGTAATAATAGGGTCCCTTTAGAAGGAATTTAGTAGAACCTTTTCCTACTCATTTTATTAAAAAGCACAAGCTTTTATGAACTGTTTTTCAATTTTTTGCTACCATGAACTTATATGACTGCTACTACAGTGGCTATGATCTGACTCTTTTATTCAGGCCTTATTATATTGAATATTTTTTTTGTTTACTAGTAGAGAAAATCTCCATCTGTACTCTATCACTATTTTTAATTATAAATATTTTAATAATATAAAAAGTAAAACAATGTTAATAATCTAGCCATGTCCTTAGTGAACCTACAGTACTATCAAGGCTGCAACAGACTATTATGCAAAAAATACCCTCAGTGGTTAACTGAAGCATAGAGCCTATAGATCAGAAGTATCAGAAAACATTATCATTTTAATTCATCCTCAAAGATTAGTTCCTATGAGATTTCTCCAATTTTGTTAATGATATCTGAGAATAATTTATTAGACTAAGCAAGGAGCTGTTCAACTTAAATCCAAATCCATATTTTTGCACTGATATTTAAAACCTAAGTAATTCAGCATCCTGACCCTCCATTACCAATCCAAACATTTTGAAAAGCTCACCAAATAGAAGAAAAACCCAACAGTATCCTCTTGCAATATTACCTTTCATATTTGAACACCAAAAGTGGAAACCAAGAGGACTGATGACAACTCCATAAATCATAAAAAGTTACAAAGGTATTTATCAAAGGATAAATGTGTACTACTGAAACTGTCCCTTGGTTTTAACTTCTAAATTATCTTTTTTCAGAACAGGCAGATTCAGATTCAATTTTTTGTTGAAAAGCCTCAACATTGGAGAAATAAACCCAACAGGAATTTGGGCTAAGGTATATATACAAAGTTGGATAGTGAGATGACTTACAAACAGCTGTAGCTTTCTATTAAAATAAGCAATTTGGGGCAGATTTTCAACCATGGATATACACTTCTGACTTACTTCAATGGGCCATTAGAAGTAAATATTTCATTGCGGCTCAGTTCTGAAATCCCATTTCCAATGAAAACTTTATTGCCGGAAAACTCTTTGGCTCCTCTTTTGCATTTCCCTTCAATATCAGAGTACACAGAAACCACACTGCCAGCTTTCATGACTGGGGAAAAGAGAGGGAAAGACATCTTTGGATTTTTGTTTTCCTTGGCTCAAGAACAAAGATGCAGACCTTCACTGGGGATTTTGTGAGTCCACATACTTGAACCCCATGTGTCCAAAAGAATGTACTTGAGTCAAGATAAGCTCTGGAAAAACATCACTGATGCCTATTCCAGATGCAGATTTGGCAATGTTTTACATAACTTTTAAAGGAATACATCCTAATGTTTAATCCTCAAGAAAAATTAATATTTCAACATTATAGGCTTGCAGATTATGGAAGGGGAGGGGAGGGACTGTAGAATATTTTGGCTGAAGCATCTAAATCTATGAAAATGAGTATGAAAATGAGATCATAATAAAGCTCTGATAATAAAATTGTGAGCCCAGCTGTCCAAGATGCATCACACTACTGTCTACAAATAAGCAGGTTGTAAATAGGCGTATGGATTTTGAAGAAACAGGATTAGAAAGCATATTGACACTTTTCAACTGTACTACTGGAAAAGACTCCCGAGAATAACATGGATAATTCAGAAAACAAATCTGGATCCTAAGATAAATCAATCCAGAATTCCAACTCAAGGTACCAATGACCACATTCAAATTACTCTACTTCAGCCATATCATGAAAACTTAGATCTCTGGAGTGGTCCATGCTGGGAAACTTGGAAGGATAGCAACAGCTATAAGACTTACATGCCACTCCATAGTGCTTTACAGCCTCTCTAAGCAGTTCACAGCATCAGCACATTGTCCCTCAACAATCTGGGTCCTCATTTTACCAACTTCGGAAGGATAGAAGGCTGAGTCAACCTTGAGCTGGTCAGGATCAAACTCCTGGCCATGAGCAGTGAATTAGGTTGCAATGCTGCTTCTAACCACTGCGTCACAACGGCTCCTAGATTTTGAAAGACTTGAAGGGACAGATTGGGAAAATGTAGGGAAAATGTACATGTCTATGTGAACCCACTTGATTGTGCATAATCAATTAAACAGGCATGAGAAAATATACATGGAAAGAATGATGAAATGGGCATTGGTGGGGAGATTCTTGAAAATTCAGTTTTAACATTAAAAAATTAAAACTTATCAAAATGGCCACAACAGGATACAAATATAAAAAAGACAACAAGATGAAAGGTGTATTAACAAAAGGAAAGCATATGTTAACACTTAAACAGCTGTATATATTTATGTATCATAAACACAGACAAAATCTTCTATGATTTGAGACTGTGGTCCTGTGGGCTAGAGGTGTTGAAACTACAACTCATTCCTGCTACTTGTACCCTCTATAAGGACTAAAGGACCCATCTTATAATTTCTTTCCCAGTTAAAACAGCTAGCAAATTCTCATCTTGTTTTTATACACAGTAGTTATCAGAACAGTATGTGTCAGTCTTCTTGAATGTAGCTAAATTTTGTTATGCTGCCTGTAAAATTAGGCAGACTTTAATGAACCCCATTATAATAGTTTATCTTATTTTATTTTTAATTTATATTTAACTCATTTTTGTTTGCAATTCTAGACAATAACCATAATAAAAAATATTCATTAAACATACACAATCACTCTTACATTTTGAAGCAGATATAATCCCAGGAGCATAAACATGTGCTCCACGAAGCACAGCACTTCCACACTGTGCATCAACAATTACTTCATTTGGCAATCTTTGCAGATCCTTTCTGCAATGGAACAGTGATATTAAATAAAATTAGCTTATTAATATTACTTTTAAAAAAGCACTAACTTGACCACTTCCTACTCCCACCCACAGCTAGATTTCTTTTCCTATTTGCCAACAGTGCATTTGCTTTCTAGCTTTTTAATTTCATTTGCAGCCTTTCAATTTTAAAGTTGCAGCTTATAATAATTGTACATAAAAGTCACATTAAAGAATGTAAATATGTTTTCATAAAACTAAGGAGTTCTTTAAAAAGTAGTAACATTTAGGGAGGGCACATTGTTGATAGCTAATCACACACACAATCCGTTTCTAGATTTCTGAAATATATAACCACCTAGAGCTCCTGTTTTTATTGAGTGAAGATGCTTCAAAACAGGGCCCCCCAATTTCTGAGCTGTGGATCAGTACCAGCCCTTGGCCTGTTGAGAACTGAGTTATGGAAGCGGCAGACAAGCATGTGAAGCTTCATTTGCACATGCATGGGATTTAGGTTGAGCATGCAAAGACATCCCCTGTCCCCCTCCTGCCACCACTGCCAGTCCATGGGAATGGTTGGGGACCGCTGCTTCAGAATACATGGTAGAACAAACACAGCACCTCTCTTAAATTTATTACAGCAGCTGAATCTCTTTGCAGGATCTCTATATGACAAGCCATCCTAAAAAAAGACTGAGGTGCTTTAGTGCTTTAATGACTTTTAGGCAGGTGCTGCATTAATGTTCTTTTGTGTTCTGAAGCACTTCTTCATAATCCAGTCCAAAGCTCTGCAAATTGCTAGTAATTGCAATTTTCACCCATCATGCATCACAGCATAATAAATATTAAATATTAAAACATTGACATTCTAGGGAAAGAGATTTTAGTTATGCTTTCCTTTCATTCTCCAGTAGAGAGATAATTATCAAAAAACCCCAAGTTATTGATGAATAAATAACTGTTTTGAATAGGATAAAAATATTTCAAATATTGTGAACTTATCTTTGGTTTATCTTTTTGTCCAAGCATGTAAAAGCTACTGTATATAAATCATGGTGTAAATCTGGCCTGCCTGAAACTGCTTGTCAGATTTTATCAAAGAAATGTGAGGGATCATCCATGGAAGGCAAACACATAAGCTCAAGATTTGCTGTAATTTATCTCCTTCATATCAAATTATGATTTTAAATGAATATGTTAATATTCATTAATAATGAATGTTATTAATTCCATGTTGATAAGCAGTGATAAATGAACATATATTTTTCGTGTATCATCTGTATATTCAAAATCAGGAATGGTCTAGGAATGCTTGAAATTCCCTAGAATGAAATCAAACCCCAACACACACATACACACACACACACACATACAAACCTGGGTCCAAGAACAGGAATAAGTAACATGTCAGGAAGTTCTGGATGTTGTAGAACTGGAACACTAAGATTTTCATACTGCTGTAAGTTGAAGACGAGGACATTATAGTTATAATATTATATCAAATATTTAGACAGAAATATTTATGGTCAAATAAGTAAAGGCTGTATATAATACCAGTGTCTACAGGAGAGTCAATATCATGCAGATTTTGATCCACCAGTGGATATCATTACTGTATAACTTGCAATGACATGCTTCCTTTCAGAATTCAAAGTTTAATCTGCTTCAGATCCTACCAAAAATAAGTAGGCTTCCAAATGGAACTGGAATACTGTGGACATTTGCCCATTGTTCCATAGCACTTAAATTTTCTGCACTTGTGAAAACACCTATGTCCCTCTCTCTATAGAAATTCACAAAATGCAAAAGGATATCTGAAAGATGGGTTATGTAATACATTCTACGTCATTTACAATTGACAGTACATTCTATAGTAATAGTTGAAGGAATGATTTTCTCTTACATTATTAGCAAGCACAGAAATAGCATGCTGCTGAGTACCTTTGTTTAGAATAGACTTAATGATCCACATATATCTAACAGCAAAATGAACAAAGGAATCTCTTTTGGGGTTGCTTGATAATGGAATGGAATGCAAGCAATAATGTAGTTGCATTTGAAAAAAAACCCACAATGCTGATTATTTTCACTGTTCACTCTATGCTAGCCTACTAAGAAAAGCTTTAGCATAAGCTGATTCTAAACATATCCTTGCTTTGCACTGATTCCCACTAAATGCTGAAATGTCCATTATTTATTTATCTCTAGAGAAACAAGCAGGATTTGCCAACACAGATATAGTAGAATTACATAACCATCTGCTTTGCAGATGAAATAATATAAAGCAAATGTTTTCTGAAACAAAGATAAGGATAATTATTTTAAAAAGAAGAAAAAAGTTCTGAGGTAATATTTTAGATCCTATCCTTGAATGTGAAAAAGACATTGTGCTATTACTTAGATTTAGGCCTTAAAATAAGGTATTCTGGAGCTGGAGAAAAGTAATTATAATTTCAATGCCTCTTTGGTCTGCTGAGTAGCCCCTGATTTAGGTTTACCAAGCATAACAGGCTGAAGAAAGCCAATTTTGCTTCACAGGGCCATAACAACAGTTTTCTTTTTTTAAAAAATCAATGGTACAATCTAACTCCAATTCTTACCTGCCTCAGCACACCACCACAGCAGGGTTTTAGAGCTGCAGATAGTCCAAAACATCCTTTTCTTGATGTTGCTTTCTCTCACTCTTGTATGTAATTTATTTAATGACAGGTTACACCAGCAACACAATGTCTGCCTGACTTTTTGATATGTAAACTTCTCACAATATTTCAACAAAGAGTAGGATTACGTAGGCTATTAAGAAGATTTAGCTCTTATTGCCAGGATAACTCCCTAATTATTAGTAAATCTAAATCCTGACCTCCATTCCTTTCGCCGCGACCTAAAGACTTGGTTGTTCCAACAGACCAGCCTGGACTGAACGGGGAGGGGTGGGGTTTTATTGTTTTTAAGTTTTAATTGGGTTTTAATTTTTATTGGGCTTAATTTAATTGGTTTAACTGTATTTTAATATTTGTATTCTTACTTTTTATTGTAAGCTGCCCTGAGTCCTCAGGGAGAGAGGGCAGTCTATAAGTCCAATAAAATCAATCAATCAATCAATCAATCAAAAATAATGGTGTTTGGAAGAAACCATCAGAGACATAAGTGGCAATTAGATGGTGAACCAATTGAACAGGTTAACACGTTTGTATATTTGGGTGTAACTTTTTCCAAGACTGGATCTTGGGCCTGCCATCATCAACAGAGCACATTTAGAGCAAAAGCCTGTTTGAATTTATTGCTCAAACTAAAAAAACATAGTTACCCAGGGTCCCTAACCCCACTAATGAAGGTCTATAAGGCTAAGGTTACCACAATGCTCTTGTATGGAGCAGAAATTTGGGGTCTTTACTCAACCACAGTCTTAGAACAAACACAGTCCCAACATTTGAGATGTATTTTGGGTGTAGATGCAAGAACATCTGCTGCAGTAGTTAGAGCTGAATTGGGAATTCATACAATTCAGGCATTATCTAAAATTAGAGCTTATAACTACTGGTGCAAAGTTAATGAAATGGAGACTGATAGACTACCCAAATTATGCCTACTAGAGCAAATGAAACTACAATCACAAAGCTCCTGATCACCAAACTAACAAATTTTGTAAGAAGCTGTGGCCTTCCTGTCTCTTGTGTAACAGGAGAACAATCTAAAAAAAGAGTTGCCCAAAGAATTAAGGATATAAAAGCACTAACTGACATAGCTATCCTTAGTAACTTGAAATGGCTGAGTAAATACAAACGTACTTTTCAAGTAGACAGTTACTTGACGTTACAACTCCCAAAACAGCTTAGGGAGATATTTACAAGAGCGAGATTCGAACAGCTTAACACAATGGTCAGATACGGGAGATTTCATGCTACTACAATGAGCGTCTCTGCATTTGTGGAGCGGCGGAGGTAGAGGACCTGGCTCACATCCTATTTGACTGTTGCATATATAAGAGGGTGAGAGACAGGTATCTTGGTCTATATACCAGACGAATGACCCATTGGGATCCCCATACCAAAATAAGTTACCTTATGTCCAGCCAGAACTTGAAAATAACATTTAACGTAGCACAGTACTTAAACAAAATGATCCCGTTGAGATTTGCATATGAGGGACTGATTGGGGTGGATTGTAGGGCAACTCAAGTATGATGCTGTCATATTTTATCTATATCTTAAATTATTCTGCATTATTACAACTTCATTTTAGATTGTATTTTATTATTATTTTATCTAAATTGTATTTTATTCTGATTCCATTTTAAATTGTATTTTATCCAATTCCATTTTAAATTGTATTTTACTAAATTCCATTTTGAATTGTTCTTATCAAATTTTAACAACAATTTATTGCTGGAACTTTGCACTTTGATATGGCCCAAGGGCTAATCAATGAAGACTGTACTATAACAAAGATTCTAAATAAAAGCATTAACAATTGCAATTATTTTTAATTATTTTTATTAAAGTTGTATCCTATAATTTGCTTTTGTTTTATATGCAGCACCCTTGGTTACCAGTAGTGCTCATCTTACAGTTGTTGCTTCACTATGGTTCAAAATTAAAGGGAAAAAATTACTTATAATTGTCCCACTGCCCCAATGATATGATATGATCACAATATGATCACAATTTGGGCGCTTGGCAATTTGGTTTGCCTTTAAGATCAGCTGATAACAGATAATCAGAGTTGGAAGGGACCTTATAAGTCATCTAGTTCAACCCTCACCCAAGCAGGAGATCCTACACCATTTCTGACAAATGGCAGTCCAATCTCTTCTTGAAGGTCTCAAGCGATGGCGCTCCCACAACTTCCGAGGGCAAACTGTTCCATTAGTTGGTTGTTCTCACTGTCAGAAAGTTTCTCCTTATTTCCAGGTTAAATCTCTCCTTGTTCAGTTTCCATCCATTATTCCTTGTCTGGCCTACAGGCACTTTAGAAAATAGCTTGACCCCTTCCTCTCTGTGGCAGCCCCTCAAATATTAGAAGGCTGCTATCATGTCTCCCCTGGTCCTTCTTTTTACTAGACTAACCATGCCCAGTTCCTGTAACCATAAGCTGTAGTCATTTGATTGCAGTTTGCAACTTTTGCCAATTTATAGCAAAAACCACCCTTTGGGGAAACTGGAACTTAATGACTGTGTGATTTGCTTAACAACCACAATGATTTGCTTAACAACAACCTTAAAAATGTTATAAAATAGGCTCTGACGTGATTTGCAACCATAATAACTCACTTATGGCAAAAATTCCAGCCACCGCTGTGGTCATAACTCAAGGACTACCTATATCCTCACCTAACTAATAAGTGAATGAACAAAGAAGTAAAAGAAGGAAGTAAAAGACTCACCTTTTGGATCTCTTTGGAAAGCAGATGTCTTACATATTCTACAGAACCCAAATGTGTGTTTACCCGAACACTGGTAAAAGCTGGTGGATGTGCTAGGTTATTTAACAAGGACTCATATTTCTCTTCTGCTTTCAATGGACCAATAAATGTTGTAATCTTAAAATAAAAGTAAAGAAATAAAGAAATAATAATAATAATAAATAACAGCATTTTATGGTAAATCACAGTACTTTAGATTTGTAAGTTATTTTAATTTATAAATCTTTAACTTGTAAATTTAAATAAGCAAGTTACCTTATTTATAAATTTAAAAAGATTTGGAAACAAGTTAAAATAAATTTCTTGAGATACAGACAGGATTTATAAAGTGCAATTTTCTTCTGGAAGTTCACTTGATATTTTGCAATCATGACAGAATGGTTTTATTGTTAATTGTTGCTAGGTATAGATATATATTCATTTTAATTAACAATTCTATTGTTACCTAATGCTAACTACTACAGAGCTGGCTTTGATGGGTGTGTGTGGGCAAAAGAATTGGAAGTATTTTTCTTTTAAATATATTTAATTAAATAAATCCAGCTGTACACATGTAAAGATATCATGAAAGTAACAGTGAAATCTGCCATATGCTTGCTAAGTTAAATCATAAGTATGGGTAATCCTTGACTGGTGAACACAATTTAGTCCAAAAATTATGTTGCTAAGTGAAACATTTAAGTGACTTTTGCTCCATTTTCTGACTTTTCTTTCCATTGTTATTAAGTGAATCATTGCAATTGTTAAGTTAATAACATGGTTGTTAAGTGAAGCTGGTTTCCTCATTGATTTTGCTTGTCAGAAGGTTGCAAAAACTGATCACATGACCCCAAGGCATTGCAATAAACAAAATATGAATCAATTATCAACCTCCTGAATTTTGGTCATGTGACCATGGGGATGCTGCAATGGTCGGTCATGAGTGTTTAAAAATGGTCATAAGTCACTTTTTTTAGTGCCGATGTAACTTTGAACAGTTACTAAATGAACTGTTACAAGTCAAGGACTACCTATAATATTATTGTTTAATAAACATCTTCAGCATCAATATATTTTATCTAAAAATATAAACAGCTTGAAGAAAAAGGTTCCTCATTATATTCTGACAAATAAAATTTTACTTCTCAGTTGTAATATCTGACATTAAATATTGTCCTCACCTTTCGGACATTTTCTTCCTTAGACTAGTCCTGGGTATTCTTCCCCACCCACCTCATTTACTATGTACGCAATAGTAATTCTATATATTTATTCTGAATATTTAGATTTCACTTTGTAGCAAGATCAAGTCAGCTTAAAGAATAAATTAAAATAAAATCACTATTATTTAAAATGGGTAGTGTGACATATATTAATTCTAGAAGCAACATCACTATACTCAGAGACACCGTCCATGTTTAGAATAGAATAGAATAGAATAGAATAGAATAGAATAGAATAGAATAGAATAGAACAGAACAGAATTCTTTATTGGCCAAGTGTGATTGGACACACAAGGAATTTGTCATGGTGCATGTGCTCTCAGTGTACATAAAAGAAAAGATACATTCATCAAGCATCATAAGGTACAACACTTAATAATAGTTAAGTGGGTACAATAAGCAGTCAAATTATACTAGGAAACAGTCAATATAAATTGTAAGGATACAACGACAAAGTTACAGTCATGCAGTCACAAGTGGGAGAGGATGGGCAATAAGGAGTGATGAGAAGATTAATAGTAATAGTAGTGCAGACTTTGTAAATAGTTGGACAGTGTTGAGGGAATTATTTGTTTAGCAGAGTGATGGCATTTGGGAAAAAACTGTCCTTGTGTCTAGTTGTTCTGCTGTGCAGTGCTCTATAGCATCGTTTTGAGGGTAGGAGTTGAAACAGTTTATATCCGGGATGTAAGGGGTCTGTAAATATTTTCACAGCCCTTTTTTTGACTCGTGCAGTATACAGGTTCTTGATTTAGTGATTTAAAATACCATCATTTGGACAATATCAATCCTGCCTCCATTATGACATGTTGCCAATGCAATGGCCTGGTACCCCAATAAATCAATAGCTGTTGATAGCCCTGAAGAAGAATGCAGTAATTATAAAAAATCGTAATAAAAAACACTGTGTCAGTAGCATATGAGCTAGTATTATAAATTAAGTTCCACAGGACAGCATTCGGATAACTGCAACCTAATTTTGCTTGGTGCATTGTATTTTAATCAACCAGAGTAGTACTTACCTCAGCATTTTTAAATGTAGCCCTGAGATATTCCTCAACCTCTGGTTTCAGTAAGATTTTGCAGAAAATAGACATAGCTCCAGTCTATTTTCCTTTTTTCTCAGGGAAACATCTGTAATAAGCAATTATTTCATCAGATATGTGCATGTAATAAGCTTAAAACAAACTCAGATGTTAATTAATTTTTCACACAGACAATAAATATGGTTATATCAGGAGACCTATTGAAGAAATGTAATGTCTTCCCATCAATAGATAATGCTCTTTTATCAACAAGTCTTATTTTACATATGAAACCATTATATGGTTGTGTGATTATAATTTAGTGTCCTGTAAATATCTATCAGTTTTAACCATGATTTATGGTTTTGCATATTGTGTATTTATCCAGTGATGCTTATTCAGTAAACCATGATTAAACTCAATATGAATTAAATTGAATAATTAATATTCAGCAAAAGAATGATGAAATAGTTTAAAATTTAACAAACTTTTATTTCATATTACATCCTGATGATTACACAGGATATAGGATGGTATCACACAATTTATGGAGTAACATAATACTCTCTACTATTAAATTAATTCCATTTATATTTTGATTTTCTACCCAAAGACACTCAAAATAATATTACAATTTATTTGATATGCCTAGAAGCATGTTGGACTCAATAGAATATCTTCATTTTTATTTAATCATTTATTTTATATCCTGCCTTCTATTCAAACAATCCCACAAGGTAGAATTTACTGCTAACTAGTCAAATTAAGACTAACCAATAACATTAGTTCTTCTGGATAGAAAGATTAAAAAGGAATATGTAATGAGCCAAAACCCCAACCCTATTTCCCCAAATCATTTGTTACTAAACTGCAGATTTACTTGCTTTTTATTTCTGAAACTGACAACTGAAATCACATAGCATGAAATTAGATGTGGAATGGCCAGTTGTTAATCTGTAGTTTTACAGCTAACTATTGCTAAAAAAAAAAGTGTATCAATGCTCTGGGTGCTTGAACAGGACTCTTCTTACAGTGTTTAAAAATAATGCTTAATGTCCATGCAGTGCTTTCAGGTGTTCAAAGAGCTTTACATATAGTATTTGGTTATGAACTCTGCAAAAAAAGGAAACCTTTCCAATTATATCTCAATGTTTTCATTTATTTGTATCCTGCCTTTATTTTTACAAATAACTCAAGGCAGTGAACACATCAACACACTTTCCTCCTCTTATTTTCCCCACAACAAACCTATAAAATCCCAAGGGTGCTTTTTTCAAAAGGCAACTGGACTTTATTTTTTTTTTCTTTGAAAATGTTTTGCTTCTCATCCAAGAAGCTTCTTCAGTTAGACAGCAACATTACTCAGCTGACTTTCATGGTCTCCAAATTTTAAGCCTGGTTCCTTAACCACTAGACCAAACGGCCTCTCCTTTTAGCTTACAGCAATCAGATACGACCCTTTCTTTCCTTACCAGTCTCTTCCCACTCCGTTAACCCTCCAGATTTGTAGGTTTCAGTTCCATAATTCTCCAGCTAGCATAATTATTACTCTGTATACAGTACTAGGAGCTCAAGTTCTACAAGTGGAGTATGAAAAGTTGGGGATTTTGATTGAATATTGTTAAATAATATTAATTTGGCCTGGATCTTTAAACCTATATCTATTTCACAGAGTCATTCAATAAATTGCAACGCCAAGTTGTGTCAGATCAAAACAGATTTATTTATAACAGAATAATCAATAAATATATTATTCTTAAATATATACAGAGACTTTTCTTCTTTCTTCCTCTTAAACAGTCCTTCAAGGAACTAGAAGTTACTATGAGAGATTCACAGTTCTTCCTCTCATAACCTCTTCTTAGATATAGCTAACCTCTTTAGAAAGTCCCTTTCTCTTTAGGTTATAGATCTTCTCTCAGATCTCTTTGCTATATCTTCTCATACACAGACCTCAAGTCTGTCAGATCCTAATATCTCCTCAGAGTCTTGGATCTTCTCAGTATCTCCAATCTCCTTAGAATCTCATTTTCTTTCTCACATTGAAAATGACCGTTGACAGCCCTTTTTATGCTTAGGGGCGTGTCCTACAGTATCACAGTGAGGTGCTCAATGCCACCCTGTCATTGGTGGGTTTGATCACCTCATCAAACTCTACTAATTTGTAAACTGCATAGTAACTCCAGAAAGTTCTACTTTCTGACAAATATGACAGAAGTTATGTCATAACCAGGTACCGTATAGTCTCTTTAGTGCTATATAAGTGACTCTGAATTATAATTAACAAAGGGGACCTGTTCCATCTCTTGAAATGAAATTGAATGGTATTTGACTGTGTTTCAAGACTTGGTATTTGTCCCTCTTTCAAGGATATGACATGTAGTGTGGCATTGTTCTTTGGTTGGAATATTACAGTGGTTTCCACCTACATGACTATGGATACTACTATACAGTAGCTATTGTTGTTGTAGCTTGCACCAACATGACCATGGATAAACCCAGTATACCATATCTCACAGGCAACAGGTTGGGAAAGCAATACAGGTAATTGATTTAAAACCATTTGTTAGTGACTATTCTAAGTTACAATGGCACTGAAAAAAGTAACTTATGACCATTTTTCACACGACATTTACAGCATCCTCTTGGTCATGTGATCAAAATTCAGGCACTTGGCAACTGACTCATATTTATGATGGCTGCAGTATACTCGGGTCACATGATCAGCTTTTGTGACCTTCTGACAAGCAATCAATGGGAAAGCCAGATTCACTTAACAACCTTTTTACTAACTTAACAACTGCAGTGATTCATTTAACAATTGTGGCAAGAAAGATCATAAAATGGGGCAAAACTCACTTAACAACTGTTTTGCTTAGCATCAGAAATTTTGGGCTGAATTGTGATCACAAGTTGAGGATTACCTGTAGTACATTATTCACCAAGTTCCTAACTTTTGTCTTTCAAGGGCCTTTTCTGAGTGGCTCTTTGCAGAGGTTAGAGAAGAAGGACTGTAAAAGATTTTCTTGTCTGTGATGCTCCTTGAAGAAGTGAGAAAGATGAAATGACTGTTCAGCTCTGGGAATGTAGAAAGGGTGGAAGAAACTCAGAATAGCCCCACCTGTTGTCCTTAAAAGGAGACAATGAAAATGTTTGACAAGGTGATATTTCCTATAACAATAAGGGAGTATTTCTGGCATGCCTGCAGTGTGTTTCTTGATCTGGCCTACTTCAAAGGGTTCACATTCTGATACTGGAACTATCCAAATAGTTCCAGTTCCAATACCAAGTAATGTTTATCTTATTTCCAGCTGGGTCATTTATAGTGTTAGTTATTTGTGTTTTAATTAAGACTTTTAATTAAGACCTATTGCTGTTGCTAAATTTTTATTACTTGTTATGTACATATTACACTGTAAAACTCAATGGTATAAAAGTTTAACAAAGTGTTCAGAATATTATCTTAATTCTACTTCTATGATCTATTGGGATCAATCTTAATGTTCCATATAGATAACAACATTAGCATGGTTAAATATATGTTATTATACTCCTCAGTTTTTATTCAGGGTAATCTGCCTACAGACAAGAGCCTGCCTCTTTTGATCAATAAAGCATACTGGCACCTCTTATATGCCCACTTTACAGAAGCCCAATGCCTTGTCAAAAGAACCTTGTAAATTTTTGAAGAATCAGACTTAAATAAATAGCTGAGCATCAATAACATGGAAACAAAGACTATGAAAATATTAGTTTACTTTAAAAGTTTTATTAGGTGATTTCAAATGCAGAATACAAGGATTCTGTATTTCTATCACTCTGCTTCATGTCTTCCTTTTACACCAATAGCAGGTCTAGGATGCAGAATCATTAAGAAGGACCCATGATGTAAAGCATAAATTTATGTTTTAATCCAATTCTCCCCTCTTCTCTTAGAAACACCCTTCTGTGCAGCCTTGCTGACCTTGGCGTCCTCCAGCTTTGCTGACTAAAATCCCCACCCTTCCTAAAATGCTATTTTGAGAAATTATCCTCTTTGTGACTAATCCCATTAAGAGAGGCTGCTGGGACCCATTTTAAGACCCATCATGAATGCTGAGCTTCCACCCCTATATAATCCATCTGGTCAGGGATGGATGGAGTATTTTGCGGGTTGTATCCAGCCCAACACAGTGGAGAAGCCAATACCTCCGCTTTTCCCGTCTTTCCGGGGAGCAAAAGTTTGCTCTTCCGAATTGACGCAACACTACAACCGGAAACGTCTCCTGGTTTCGGGAGGGAGGGTAGGGAGGACGGAAAGAAAAGAGCGGCCATGTTTGAATAGGTCTCAGTTACCATACCCATCAAGTTTCAACTCAGGAATGTAGCAACCTGGGCGCCCTCTGCTGACGAGCGCCAGACCCTTTTTTCTCCTAACGCACCGGAACTACAACTCCCAGAATTCCCAGCTGGGAATTTGGGGAAAGTAGTCGGAGAGCCCGAACGCGAAGAATACGTTTTCTCTTCCTCACCTCCTCGTTCTTCGATCCTACTTCTGCTTTCCTTCTTCCGGCCAGCCCGCTCGGCCTCATCCGGGGCACCAAAGGAACTCCTACCCTGCTTCGGCCCAGCCCAGCCAGGGTCGCTGTTGCCGCCTCTCTCCTGAGGTGGAGGGAGAGGCGTAGCTGCAACTTGGCATGCGCCTACTGGGCATCAAGCTGCGCTGAGACTCATGAGGCGTTTTGCGAACCTGGAGCCCCCGAAATGCATTAGGATTATGAATTGCAGTGTTCCCAATGGCCAGACGGGTGGGGAATTCTGGGAAATTGGGTCCCTGGAGTGCTTCAACTGGAGGAATACCAGTATCTGTTGTTTCTTCTCTGGTTGGATTGACAGCAGGCAAAAGCACAGTGTTAGTAGAATGAGCAATCACCAGGCTGCAGAACAGGAGTCATGTTGTGGGCATTTAAAACTTGACAGCTTTAAGACTTGTTGACTTCAACTCCCAGAATTTTTCCTCCAGTCACGTTAGCTCAGGAATTCTGGGAGTTGAAGTTCACAAGTTTTAAACTTGCCAAGTTTGAAGACCTTTGATTTTAAAAGATTGCTTTTGAAAGAAGAGCCTAGCCTACCATTTTTATGCACAACACTGTCATTTGTATGTCTTGTAAGCATTTTGCAAAAAAAAAAAAACCCTTTCAGCTTGCTGTTTATATTGGAGGTTTGGTCGCTCTGTTGTAGCTAGAAGGAAAGAATAAACTACCAGCACTCCATTACAATGGCAATGGATGTACCATTGGAAGAGTTGGACCAGATTAGGGACAGATCAACATGGAAAAAATCTATCTACATACTTGTCAGGAGTCAGTAACTTCATCACATCTAATCAATAAATCTGTTGTAGAAGGATGTTTGCCCATAATTTGATGTCATCCTGAATCTCTGCTGGAGAAATCCAGAAGACAGCAAAAGACTGGCAAAAGTTCTTTTCTCCCATCTAGTGGTCCTTTGGATTTTTGCATCCCAGATATATAAGCCTTGCTCTCAGGTTTCTTCAAGTTACCTTCCAGGCAGGTTTTAGGCACCTGGTTCTGCCTTCAGGAATCAGGTTTGACATCCAGTGATCACAATGACATCTCCAGAACATTGAATGTGCATAGGAGCGATGATGTGAAGGTTTGGCTTTCCTGTACACAACTGTTGAATCAAGCCCATAATTTTTTAGCTTTTTGCAATTAAGTCTTACATGTATTGGTTAACATAATCAACTTCCTGAAATAGATACAGTGCTACTCCAGCTCATACATTTTAATTCCTAAAGCAGAGGCCAATATTTCACTTCTCCATTATATTTCAAATAAAAATAGATTGTAAATTATGAGAATGAATGGCTATGACTTAGTGGTGGGTGTTATTTGTCATAATAGAGGTTTCTGTTGAAAAAATGACAACATTTGAATGATATGTCTGTGGAAGTGAGAATACTCTAAGCCTTCAGATACTAAGGAGCCCTGATGGTTATAATGCAATATTGCAGACAAATTCTGCCCCCAGTCTGGAATTCGATCCTAATGGATTCAAGGTTAACTCATCCTTTTATCCTTCTGAGGTCAGTAAAATGGGGACCTAGTTGGGGGCAAAATGCTGACATTGTAAACCTCCCAGAAAGTGCTGTAAAACGTGGGTGGTATATAAGTCAAAGTTCTATTGATAATACTTCCAACAGCAGCATCTTACCTTCACAAGAGGTACCGACTCCCATCAATACCATTTTGGGTGATGATTTTCCCCACTATACAGCATACAGCCTGCAGAGTCTGCCCCCCCAAAAGGATCTCACATTTCACACTTTATATTGTACAATTAAATCTGGCAAACACATCTCATGTAGAAATGAAGTTCTCCAGGCATTGCTAGTCTTCAAATGTATAATTCAAGGTGTTGGTAACAACTTATAAAGTCCTACATGGCTTGGGTTTGGGGTACTTGCGGGAGTGTCTCCTGCCGGCATCACACTCCGATCGCCCGGTATGCTCCCACAGACAGGGCCTCCTTGGGATACTGTCGGCCAGACATTGTCAGTTGGCAGTGCCCAGGGGCAGGGCCTTCTCTGTGGGAGCACCCACCCTGTGGAACCAACTCCCCTTGAGCCTTCGTTTGGCCCCCGATCTCCACTCCTTCTGCTGTAACCTTAAGACTTGGCTCTTTCAGCAGGCCGGTCTGGACTAACCAAGGGGAGGGGGGGTTGTTTAGAGGGTTTTAAATTTTAATTGAATTTTAATTGTTAGGCTTGTATTTGGTTTAATTTCTTTTTATTGTAAATTTGTAATGGGTTTTATATTGTTAGCCTGAGTCCTTAGGGGAGAGGCTGCATACAAGTCTAATAAATTATTATTATTATTATTATTATTATTATTATTATTATTATTAGTCCTTGAACACTTCTAACTCTAATTTGTTGGCCACGGCAGATGAAAACAGTTTTAACATCTGAAAAACAACCAGTCACCATAATCAGACTAAAGATTATCAAAATACTGAGTAAACTTTCCTGTTTTTCAAAAACTTGTATGTATATGGGGCAGACATTGGAGTATATAGGGGGAGTCCTTGGTGTTCTCTTATCCCACAGTGATTGATTAAATCTTGATGTAGCTTTAATTAATCAAATGCAATACAGTCAGGCTCTAGAACAATATGTATATATTCCATCTGTGCATTAGTGTATCTATAGAAGTGTACATCTAAGGGAAATTCAGTTTTTATTGGTTATTTTAAATCACTAGTATTTCAAAACAGAAACAGTTTGTTGGTTAGCACCAAAAAAGGTAACAATGACTAATACACCAATAGGGCTGATAAAGTAATCCTAAGTCATGCTAGTACTTGTATAATGAAAGATATGTATCTTTTGGTTTCACAAGAGTTTTTGTTTATGTAGCAAAATAGCTTCTGTAGGTTATTTGTCAAGCTAACAAATTAAAACGTCAGTTGGAAATAAATTACAGAAATGGTCCTAAGATTCTATCATAGTTTTAGTTTATGCATTGATCAATTCAAGTCATTAAAATTAAAGAGTACATTTCCAGTATAGGATTTGAGAAGTTGCAAAGTTTGAGAATACCAAGCTAATCTAAATTTGATATGGCTGCTACTTTAGGTTTAATCTTTACCTCCATTCATTCTATCCATTTTTTAAAACTTTTGAATCGAAAAACACACCTTCAAACCTGGCTCTAAAGCACTGTGAAGTGATATACCATTATAAGTCTAAGTGCTATTGCTATTAAGTATACTTTCCCTAAACACAAAGAAATATAGAGCATTAATTTTGATGGCTTACATGTTTTCTTGCTCTTCTAAATGTATTACTTTCATAAAAGTAGGTTTTAGATGATAATTAAATAATGGACCAGTACACCCCCACATCTATTCTATATATAACCAGACATACTAAATCTGAACTACTCAAAGTGAATAGAATTTATGAGCATTAAAACATCTTTAAATTTTAGAAATTGAATCTAAAGATGGGAGGGGAGGTACATTTGTAGACCATGGCTTTGCAAATGTTACGAACTAAATTCCCAGCAGTCACAGCTCACAGGGAAGGAGCCTGCAAAGTGTAGTTTGGCAAAACTAGGCATATTACTTATTCAACAATAAAGAGATTGCCCAGCCTCCTGCCCACCAAATGTATTTGATTGGAATTCTCATTCAGGATGAAAACCAATGAGTTTCATTCAGTGTTTCTTTAACTTAACAGCTTTTAAGATGCGGACTTCCAACTCCCAGCCAGCATATCTTAAAAGTTGCTAAATTTGAGAAACACTGGATAATCTAACAAAACTGGAAGGGAATAAATTGAAAGCTGCTTCTACTTTCCATGGAGATGAACTATATGTTCTGTTATAGCTGATCACTCCCATATATCTTTTGCTTTTATAGAAATCACATTTTTTTAAAAAAAGTAGAAGAAACAAGTTTTGTTTTTGTTAACTGGATTTAGGGAATCATATATTTCCCAAAATATTCTCCTTTTCAAACGAGGAAGGACTCTCCACCATGAGATGGTGTCCCCATCACTCCAGGAATATTAAACGGGGGCGGGGAGAGGGAAAGGACAAAACGTAGCCACTTAAAGCGAGGACAGGGATGACGTCATGGTCTGGCACTGCCCTCATCCTGCCTCGGTGATCGGAATCAGTACTGAATTTATATTCTAACATTTCCGGTTGTGTATTGAACGCGCGGGGCAATACAAAGAACCATTCTCGCTTGCAACCTTCAGTTGCCCCGCATATGGCGGCGCTCAAATGAAAACTCTCTGAGGGCCAAGAGGAGACTTCCCTGTTTCGCTCTTTGGGGCAACGTTATGCGTCATCGCAAGTCCCGGGGCTTTACCATCTTGCGCGAACCCCGACGTAGTGACGTCAGCTCTGAGGCAGGAAGGAGGGGTGTGGCTCCGCTTGCTGCCTGTGTGGCTGGAGGGAGGAGGCGGAGGCGGAGTCGAAGCAGTTTCGGTCCCGCCTGCTTTTTCGGCCGCGTTGGGTGGGTAGGGATTACGGGACGGAGGAAGGCGCTTTGCCAGCTCTATCGGAGATCGCGGCTCCCGTTCCGGGATGGGGCTCCTGTTCGCCAAGCTGTGGAATCTATTCTGTACGCAAGGTGAGTGACTAGATCCAGCAGGAAAGCCCGGCAGCAGCGCTGCTCCCCGCGAGGCAGTAGCAAAGGGAAAACCCCGGGGGCAGCCTGGATCCGAATGGGCAGCCTGGGCTTTGGTGGCGGGCATGGTAGCAAAGGAGAGTCCCCGGGGAGGACCGATCCCGGTGGGAAGCAGCGGGAGGAGGCTCGCCTGGGACGGGTTTGCAGCTTAGAAGGCTAAGTAAGATTCGCCTCTGTTGTGGACTTGGGATGGGAGACCACATGCAGAGCATCCCAGAGCCATTGCCAGATGAGGATGTGGGAGAAAATGAATGACAAATCCCTTGTGTATTGTTGCTGAGATAGCGCTAGTAGGAACACATTCGCGTTGCTGAGCTTGACTGGGGGGCTTTCCCTCCCTTTTTTATTGCCTGTGTTTTGTCCTGAAAAATGTCATAACTTGTTCTATCTCCAGCCACCTGTTCCCTCCTGTGAGTGGTAGGCTGGAAAAGATCGTTTCAAATCCATTAACAGCTAACCGGTACGCTACTTCTCATGTGGGCATTACTAGAACACCGTTTCTCACCTGGGCAATGTTAAGTGATGTGGACTTCAGTTCCCAGAATTCCCCAGCTAACATGCAAACTGGCTGAGTTCTCGGATTGAAAGTTCACCAACTGATACTGAACTGAATTCCACACAAGTTAAAGTTGTTAAGATTGAGAAACACAGATCTAAAGTAGTCAAGTATTTGGGACATAGGTCATTGATGGTGAGGGTAGATTCAGGTGCTGAATCAAAGGAGTATAGAGATCTGGGCAAAGTTTCTTCAATTGTGTCTCCTGGCTTTTGGCTCCTTGGGGAGAAATTTTACTATATTAAAATGTAAAAATATAAGAACTTTTTCCATCACTCTTCCATTTTTATGTATCTGAAATTAGTCTGGCCGATGTTTAAGTACCAGTCTTTTTTTAAATCTGTAATGAATGCAAATATTTGTTTATGAAATTTTAAAATTTTATAAAGCAAAGGGCTAAATATCGTCTAAGTCAAATTATACATTGATGGTATACTGTTACAGTAGTGAACCATTTTTAAATGTTGGTAATGCCACATTATATCAAACTTGAGAATAAGCTTTTGATCTCTTTAATTGAAACACAGACACAGAGAGAGCCATTCTGCTGTAGACCTCAATAGCATGATTAAAAAAACAAATACTTCCCATATGTTTAGTAATTATAACTATATTCAGTAATTTTAAAATTAAATTAAAATAACAATTTTATTTCTTCTCTTATCTCCTTCGGGTTTATGTCCCCCAGAAATAATTATTTGACCTTTGATTCAAAAAAGTTTTATGTTTCTGGGGGAGATTGCCTGAACTGTATGAAAAAGCTTCAGCCTGTGTTGTTGGCCATAGATCTGAGAGAGTGGGATAGAAACCATTTTCTCACGCTCAGTTTTGTCATCAGAGGAGAGTATTCTTCAGAAGATTCAGTAGAGATACTGATATGAGAAGCCGCTCGAAGATATTAATCAAAAACAACATTGGTTGTGGTGACTTGTGTAATAGCTTCAAGTAGAAGATTGACTTTCTCTTTAGTTAACATGGAGAAGTGATATGATTTGTTTGTTTTCAGCCTACATGAAATGGAAATTCTTCTATTTTGATTTAGCGAGGTATGTTAGCTAGATTCAGCCTTGGGGAACAATCCATGGTTAAAATCCTTGTTTTATGAGTGAACACATAATTTCAGCTATTATAAAGAATTGAAATGAAAAAGTGAGATAATAACATTGATTCTATGATGCTAGCTCATGGAATATGTATTTTGCATTAAGCTGATACGGCTTCATATATATACTGTAACTGGAAGACTTCTCAATTTAATCACGACTCACAACCTTGATCTGGTGATATTTCATGAGATGGAATTTCAAGTTCCTGAGCCCTTGTTTTGTATATGCTTTTCTTAGTAGTAAATAGATTGGTTTAAAAGTTTAAATGGTTTAAAAGTTTAAAAGTAATGTATATACAGTAGGTAGTCCTAACTTGTGATCACAATTGAACCAAAGTTTACATTGCTAAGCAAGGCAGTTGTTAAATGAATCATACCCAATTTTATAACCCTTGTCACTAAGGTTATTAAGTGCATCAGTATGTTCTTAAGTGAATCATGCAGTTGTTAAGCAAAAATTGGCTTCCTCCACTGACTTTGCTTGTCAGACTCCATCTAGGAAGATTGTAAATGGTGATCACGTGACCCCTTGGGTACTGTAGCCATATATGCTAAAATATTTGCCAAGTGCCTGGATTTTGATTACATGATGATGGGGATGTTGTGGCGGTCATGTGCAAAGGGCAGTTGTAAGTCACTTTTTTCAGGGCTGTTATAATTTTCGCTAAACAAATGGTTGTAAATAGAGCACTTTCCAATATAGCTATTGATATTTGTAAAACAAATATTAAGAGGCTGTTGGTTGTCTAACAAACACCCTGTGCTTTTCTATATCTGCCTTACAGACTTTCTTTTTTTGAAAAAATAATAACACTTGGGGAAGTCTTTGGCAAGTATGGAAATTAACATAGAAGCAGAATCTCTTTTATCCTGGAAAACACTTGTCTGAGATCACTTTAAGTCAGATTTCCAGTCATTCAAACTATTCTATAATGAAAGCATCATATAACATTGAGGCATATAAATGAAATAAGATAGCTGTAGGACATATTAATTTAAAATGTAGCTTACTTGTTAGTGTTAGTGAGTTTTTTAACTGCTCATTTCTATGCATTGTAGAACACAAAGTAATAATTGTGGGACTTGACAATGCTGGGAAGACTACAATTCTGTACCAATTGTAAGTATATATTTCTAGCTTTCAATCCATGAAGCTAACAATGTTGCAGTATTTCTGTAAGATTAATAAATTTCTGAGAAACAAAACCTGCCCAAAACTGAAAGATATTTTAAATTCCTTAGTATCAAATATCTCTCTCTGAGAGTTTGAATGTGTTTTTCAGCATGAGCATACATTTTAAACAAGAACTCAGTTTAGTTCTTCCAGTATCTTAGCTATTTTCTTAATCCTTTTGTATCAGAACTTAATTGATAATCCAGTTTATTACTATTGGTGAAAGAATAATGTCCTATTACTCTTTTAGTTTGTTCTGCTTATTTCAAATATGATATACTACTGGATTTTCTTTAGAATATTTTTTCCTATATTGCAAATTCCTTTATGGCTGATTAGAATTAGTTGTTCTAAAGGATACTGGCAGGTAATTGATATGCTGGCTATCAGCACAAAGATCGAGTATTGAAGTCTGTGCAGAAAGAGAACATTCTGGAAGTGTTACTGAATCATTTATGCTGAGAAAAAGTGAGTGAGAGAATATCAAACAGAATTTCTTATTGCAGCCCTTCTTAGGAACATACCTTACACTGCTAAATTTCTCATATGTGATTAAGTCCATAGCATAGTACAATGTTAAGGCTTCTAATTTAACTGAACTTAGAAATCACCCTCACCATGTAATGGAGAAAGTAGAATTGAATCTTTTAACTGTTATCTGAACATAAAGTCCTCCAGACATTGACAGGACAATATGGTTTTGTATAGGCCTGTGTGAGCTGATAACCCCTTCTGATTCTGACTGACTTTTGGTTGCAGACCAAATTATCAAATCTGATAATCCTAAGTGGTACTCAGCATATGACCTAGAATATTCTGATATTCTATTCTGAAACACTTCATATTTGAATCCAATTTTGCTATGGAGAGTGTATGTAACAGTTGTCTGCAACTCTAAACTAGCCAGGATCACATGGCAGCTGTTGAAAGTAATGGTCCAATGCCAGAAAAACTCATGACTGATTTAAAAAGTTGTAGAGATGCTACATTTGCATTCATCAACCTCTTTTCCAACGCATTTCCAAATTATAGCACATCCCTTTTATAAACTTCTTTGAACAACGGTGAACCATAACTGGTGAGCAATATTTTTTTAATTATTTAGTATATAGCAAACATATTAAAAAGCACATCACAAAGTGTTATGAGCAAAAGTTAGCACAATATAAGGACATAATGAAAATCCCTTCAAAGCTTTTTTTTAAAGAAACAAATATACTTAATTGAGTCAGAATTATTGTATAACATTCTGGTCAGTCTTCTGGAAGCTGCATTTCAGATCTTTTTAAGTAACTGTCTTTTCTTTTTCTTTTTAGTTTAATGAATGAGGTAGTTCACACATCTCCTACCATAGGCAGTAATGTTGAAGAAATTGTAGTGAAAAACACACATTTCCTTATGTGGGATATTGGTGGACAAGAGTCATTAAGATCATCGTGGAATACGTATTATTCAAATACAGAGGTAGGTGATTATTTTATTATGATTTTTGGCCCTTTATTATGTCAGGGGTCTTTTGGTGCACTGTTTCATAGCCAGTAATTGTTGGGTATGTTGGACTCCAGGTTCATGACCATGGTCTGGGGCAATATTTCCCAGCCTTTCAGGGTTGGTGGCCTGGCATTGGGGAGAAGAGGGGATGGTTTTGTGCAAGGAGCAGGTGGCGGATGCATGCATAGCTTCATTTGCAAATGGGGATGCAAGCACTGGTGCCAGCTGCCCACATGAGGTTACGAATAGGCCCACGGCCTGGTTACGAATAGGCCTTCACCTGGTAGTGAGCGGCAGCCCACAGATTGGGGACCCCTGGTTTAGGGAACAGATTTCCTGACATTGGTCGCATCTTCAGATACCAGATGATCACAGGCAACTAAGCAACAACTAACTGGGTTCCTGTCTTTATAGCCAGGTGTCCTGACTTCTGAATGGCCTTTAACCAAGCTGGTTTGCAATTGGTACAAGTTAATGATGTCTAGTCTCTGGTTGTTTCTTTGCATATGCTCAGTGTTGATTGTTTATGTTGGTGCTGTTGGAGATTTGTGTGAAAAACCATTACAAGAATAAACACTGCATCTCACTTTGAGATAGTTTTTGTTAATTAAAAAAAGGGAGGGCATTATTATCAGCTGGTACCAAGTTTCCATTCTGCCCAATAGTTTAGCAAGTAAGATGAGATTTAAAGCAGAATATTCCTGGAAAGACAGTTATAGAAAAAGATTTTGCTTGGAGTATCTGTGTTTTTAAGGCTTTCACGATATAGGAAGGGATCTTTTCACCTTGCCCATGAGTGGTACCACATGGCTTTGATCTCGGAAAAGCCTGAGGAGGAAAACAAAAAATATTTCTAGAGAGTTTCAGTGCTAAATGCTTTGATTGTGCCTGTTCCTGTTGTACCATAAGATTCCCTTGCCATCTGCTTTCAGAGAAGAGCAGGAACTTAAGAAAGAGTGGAAACAGAAGCTATGTTGCTCTTGTTTGTGCAACAGACTTATGCAGTTGCACATACATCAAGAGCTTCATCTGCTGGGATACTGCCTGTTTTACAACACGTTTCTTCCGTTTTTTCTTCAACTCTTCCTTTTTTCCAGTTTATAATCCTTGTAGTTGACAGTATTGATCGCGAGAGGTTGTCCATCACAAAAGAAGAACTGTACCACATGTTGGCTCATGAGGTATTTCATTTAGCTTTGACTGTATTCCTTATGAATTCCCAGGATTTATACCAGAGAGTTCATAAAAATCCCCAAAGGAAGATTGCTGAGAAAATTCTATGAATGAATTTGATGTCAGCATTAAGCTAGTTTGGGCCAAAAGAACTTTAACCTCTATTTCTGGAATGCCAACTTCAGTTTGTATCTTAAATGCTTAAAAGTGGATGGCATAACCTGCCAACTAATGCAGAACAGAGTTCTGATTTTATATCCCAGTTATTACAGAAAATTTGTCAAACCTCTGAAACAGCCTTCTGGGAAGAACAAAGTATTTCATTGGCAAATATTACGAGGTCCAGTAATGGAAAAGTAATTTCTATTTATGGAGAAACAAACCTTAATAATGGCTAAAATTTTATGTTTTAAGGTGTTGACTTTTTGTTGTTGTTTGCTAAGCTTACGTGTCATTGTGCAGTACTTCCTAAAAGATTATCCCTTTCTGACACAGGTGAAATGCATTACCACTTTACGTTAAAGCAATTGTCACAATTAAAGTTATAGTAGCATATATCTGATTTGTGTGTGTGTGTGTGTGTGTGTGTGTGTGTGTATATATATATATGCTTTATATGTGTAGAAATTAGCACCATAGATATCTGAGTCATCTAAATATTGCAATTTACAGGATTTACAAAAAGCTGCAGTTCTCATTTTTGCAAATAAGCAAGATATGAAAGGTTGTATGACAGCTGCTGAAATTTCCAAGTATCTAACCCTAAGTTCCATAAAGGATCACCCATGGCACATTCAGTCCTGTTGTGCATTAACAGGAGAAGGGTAAGTACTGTGATAAAATATTTTACTTCAGAGACACTTAACAACTTCTATATTTTTTATTCAAATTAAATAAATATTTCTAAACTACATGATTAATATTAGCTTCTCAATTAAGGAAATAAATTGTTAATAGAAAAGGCATGATTACAGTGCCATTATTTTCTTAAAACTTAAGCTAAATATTTAAGAAAATATGGACATATTTGATTGAGTAATTTTCAAGAAGAGCTTTGAAATAACTTACTAACTCTCTCCCACTTAATCAGATATTTCAGATCAAATACTTTTGGCTATGATGCAGAATGGAAATTTATAAATATACTACAGGGTAATTTTAAATTTGGGGCCAATGGATAGAAGGCAGTTATATTAAAATGAGCTATAGTAGACTTAGCTATTGTTTACTATCTTTAAAAGTTCCACAAGTTCAAGATTTTTCTGTTCAGAAGTATTTGTTAATTGAAGAGACCTGGATTAGAGAATTTTAATGTACTCAGATAATCTTCTGCTTTTTCCTTTAACTAAAACCATTATGTTATTGTGCCTGGGCTTGGCCTAGAACAGACTGGGGGGCGAAATGCTAAAGTGGTACAGAAGTTATTGCCTGCCTCCCTGCCTGCCTGCCTCCCTCCCTTTTTGGATGTGTAATCAGAACAATGCATTTTGTTTAGGTTCCTGTCATTTTGTTTTTAAAAAATGATCTCTTAGTGGAGACTAATAGTGCTACAATGATTAACAAGCAAATGTTTGTTAAGACTTGAGTTTTATTCTTTTCTCCCAGATTGTGCCAAGGGCTGGAATGGATGACTTCCCGAATTGGAATAAGATAATTCCTCTGGATTGGAAATGTGAATTATCCCATGGACTATCTTTTTGTGGTGCACTTGTCCGCTTAGTGTAGCAACAGGTTTGATTTAAAAAGGAAAAATAACTTTTGAAACTTCCACAACAAGCAACACTTGAATCAAGTGCAGCAAATCAAAACTCAGAGTATTTTTAAAACTTTAAAAATGCACTAGTGTTGGATGGATAAAAATGTTCTCCTACAACATAAGCTAAAGAATTCTGCCTTGTATAACCAAATTCGCAGTTGAAAAGGTTCCTTCCTGCAGCTTTATACCCTGTAGCGTTGGTCAGTTTGTTTCCCTATTTGTTTCATGCTACAACATTAAGCTTTAAGACTTCCAGGATTGTGGATTTTAAAATCAGTGGGTTTTTTAGGGGATGGGAATTCCAGTGTCAGTATGCATAATTGGAATTCTCCAACATTGAAAGGATTATTTATTTGCTATCAGTGCTGTTGCCTTTTACCATTATATTTTTGCCTGAGAAAGTGTACACTTTTTTCTTAAAGCGTATGCTATAAATATTTTATATATTGAGGATTTTGATAAAATGATTATAGGAAAAAAAACTTCATGTTATGCAGGAGGGCTAATTGTACTGCACTGTGTTTTAGCAATGCATATTTAATAGAGAAAACTATTCCAGTATAACTAGAGATGTATTTATCAAATGATAGTACATGTCATCCCAGATTTTTTGGGATTCTGTGCTATTAGCCAATGGGATTCTTTAATTGGATTCAAGTTATTGATTAACAGAATTAAATTCTTTGAATGGTGTGAATAATGTATAAATAATAAGTTTGAAAAAAATGACTGCTAATTATTCATTTTTAAAAATTAGACAGTATGGTTGAAATTAATTCTGCAAATTGGCCCATGACTTTTTCTTATAGAAAGCTGGATTATTAATGTGATTTTCTTCCAGAATTAGAACTCGTACTACATATCAGTGACTTATTTTGTATGGACTATGTGAATGGCTTGTGTTTTCATGTAAATGTCCCACTAACAGTATTATGTAGTATTTTTAAAATTCAGAGTTGTCTGTTTCTTATGAAGAGGGATTTCTTGACATGCTGCAATGCTGGTATTGCCATGTGCAATCTACACTGGTTGTGGAGGACCCTCCTTGATCTCCTTGCCAAGGTCACAGAGGCAGTTTATGGTTTAAAATTGACTTGTGATACATTTAGAAAAGGGTTGGAGAAGGCCAGTGTACCTAGGTATCCAGTATGAGCTCCAATAATGCTGTCAGGAAGTGATGCAAATTATGTAATTTCTGCCATTAGCATCATGATACTTGTGATTGTTATTCCCATCATTTGCAGACACTCATTTTGATGTATCTAAAAACTACAAATGTAAACTTTTCTGTTCAGCATATTCTGTACATGAGAGCCTGGATAGAGAACTCATTTTGACTTAATGCACAAGGAATGTGTGCTATAGTTTAAGGAGGACTGTAGCTTCATGAGGAAACAATAGTTTAGAGGGCACAGTATTTCTTGAAGCGCCTCATGTTGTATCACAAGAAAATGAGAAGCAACTATTTGAGACATAGAAATCAACTCTTTCTATGATTTCGTAGATATGATTTCACAGATACATCCAGGTAGTTTTCTTGGTAACTGTGCTGAAATGGTATGCCATTATCCTCCTTGTAATCTGAACCGATTTAGTTTTCTGAGATCGGTCAAATAAACAGTTAATTTTACTATTTCTTGGGGGTGGGGTGGGCTTTTCCATTCCATTCTATTTTGTAAGAGCATTTTTTTAAAAGGGTGTTGAAGTTGGTCATTTAGCTTTAAAAGTCACTATTAGAAAAGGCTACTTACTCATTTTCAAGTATTAACTGAAATTATATTTACTTGGCACTCTGGTAGTTAGGAAGCAAACAAGAAAACTAGGGTTATTTATTATTATTTATTATAATTTATTATAGATTTGTCCCAGTAGCATATATGCAGTAAACTCAGTATACACATACATGCACATGTGCATACACTAACACGCGCATGTGTATTCATTTAATAACCAAGTTACTTTTCATTACAGTAAGAATTGTTGCTTATCCATAATTTTGCTTATTCCTAGCATTTGTCACACTACACATTTCTCTGGAGATGATATCTTCAAATCTAATTTCAAAGGAACTTTTAACTGAAATTTAATTATTACTCTTCACTCTTAATTCTATCCATTCCTTTGATGTTGTCAACCATATAATTGGTCTGCTGTAGCTTTTTATAGTCCAAGTTCCATAACTTAAAGGTTCAGGTAGAGCTTGAATAGAAACAGTAATAATCTATACAGTACCAGTTGATGGATGGTTTCTTCCTTGGGGCCAATACTGTTTTTGGATCTTTGGAAAGATGTGTTTCTCATTATCTATTAATTGATTGTTTATAAACTAGACATGTCTTCAAGTTATGTCTGGGATGTTTTGAGGAGCCTCTGTTCCACTAACTCACTGTGATCCCTCATTTCCAAGATACAAGAGAGTTTTAACTATTTCCAATTCAGGGTTCTGGTAGTTCTTTGCCCTGCTTGTGTCCTGTGTGAAGATACATGATCGTTAGAAAGAAAAGATTCAAGTGGGATAGTATATCACAATAGATCATTTTCATTCTTTCTTTGCCTCAATTTATGATTCCCACAGTAACTGCAAAGATAACATTTTTTTCATAGAGGGAAGCAGTATGTTTTTAAAACTTGGCTCTTTTATGGTGTGGAATTTGGAAAAGCTGGCCCATTTTGGCATTATCATTTCATGTGGTCATAAGGTTTTATCACTTTTATATTAAATGGTGGGCATGACATTGCACTGCAATTATGTTGAGGTGAATTAAACCACGTGTTATGTAAAACCCTTTGTGCTGCTGTAAAAACTGCTAGCAACACAATATTAATTGTGGTGGGGCAAGAATGAAAGAGAGGCTGGTCAGCCAATAAGACACCACTCCTTACTGTGTTTGCACCCACCTTTTGCATGCAAGTATGGTTGGTTCTCTAAATCGTGACCATGGATTTTATTTCTTGAATTTGGATATGACATTTTGTATTTCTGTAATGAGTAATTGGTTCAGTTCCAAAACTCACTGAACTTGTATCAAAATAAAAAAAAATGCATTCATGTGTTACAGACTACTTTGTTGGTCTTGCTTAGGAAAACTGTCCTTTAGCAAACGAGCATCTAGAGAATTTATGTCAGCACTGAGGATTCATAAAATTGGCTAATACCACTCTCTTCACCCACCACAGTCATGTGGCAAAAATAATTCTGCACATCACCAACCTTAATTTGGTAATTTGGTTAAGGACATACGCTTAGTTCTTTTGAAATGTTACCCTTCATGTTATATTTCCAATAGCCGTTGGGTTTTTGTGGTTAGCTCTTAATTCCTGTGCTAGCAAGAAAGACTTCCTATTATGTAAATACCAAGTTATAGAAGTCTTTCTTGTCCTAGCACATTAGAATCGAAAAAAAGTATTGCGGCAACTTTTTTTCTTACAATGAAGTACATAAATTATAAACTAGACAGAAGAAAGTGTAACAAATCTAAATGAGTGTTAAATGTTAATTGAATTTGTCCTGGATCTTTAAACCTATATCTATTTCACAGAGTCATTCAATAAATTGCAATGCCAAGTTGTATCAGATTAAAACAGATTTATTTATAACAGAGTAGAACAATCAATAAAATATATTATTCTTAAATATATACAGAGTCTTCTCTTCTTTCGTTCCTCCTAAATAGTCTTTCAAGGAACTAGAAGTCTTTATGAGAGATTCACAGTTCTTCCTCTCATAACCTCTCCTTAGATATAGCTAACCTCTTTTAGAAAGTCCCTTTCTCTTTAGGTTATAGATCTCCCCTCAAATCCCTTCGCTATATCTTCTCATATACAGACCTCAGTCTGTCAGATCCCAATATCTCCTCAGAGTCTTGGATCTTCTCAGTATCTCCGATCTCCTCTTTAGTATCTTAGATCTCCTCAGAATCTCCTCTTTAGGCCTCTAACCTTTTTTTAGGCCTCTAACCCCTGTTTAGGCCTCTGACCTTTGTTTAGGCCTCTGATCTCCCTCCTGAGGTAAATTGTCTGTTGGCAGCCCCTTTTATACCAAGGGGCATGGCTTGTGATGCCACTCCAGGGCATCTGGTATTACCCTGTGATTGGTGGATTCGGTTTGCCTCCAAATCCCCACAAGTTTGTAAACTGCATAGCAACACCAGAAAGTTCCACTTTCTGACAATGAGCACTATGTAGCCTTTCAAATTTATCTGATTATATGCTTCAGGTAGGTTCATCATTTTGAAGACTAAATTGAGGAAGGATAAAAAAAAATGCTGTTGAAAGAAGATGATTTAACAATGCATACAAATTTATATTTATATTAATTTCACAGAAAAATGAAATACATAAACAGATGACATTAAAATTACAGAAAAGTCAAATCAACTTGTTAAGTAGTCCTCAAGTTTTAATGTGTTCCTGATAGGAGTTAGATGAATTTCTAGCCTTATTTAGGAAGGCAAGAAGACTGACTATGGATCAGTTTACTCATGCGGGAATTAAGTCATGTGCCTTTTCCTAATGAAAAGGAAATACACAATGTTTCAATTTGTACTTAATGGAAATTGTGAATCTTTGTTTTTAGAATGATCATATTCTGAATGCCATATCTTCCTATAAATTATTTAATATTCCTATATATCTAAATCCACATGGATAGTATGTTTTTATGCTCTGTCAACAAGCTCTGTATCAAAGCTATATACAGACTGTTCATTTTTATCTGTGAGAGCACATCTATCTAACCTGTTATTTTGGAGAAAATAAGTGGCAAAAACAACAGCTATTTTATATATTTGATGGAAACAGCTTACTTGTAGAATCTCCTTTTACCAAATCCCAATTTTACCAATTCTTTTAAATTGTAACTTTTTGAAAATATAAATAAACCATGGTAGTTGCCTAGATTTATTTATTTATTTATTTATTTATTTATTTATTTATTATTAATTTGACTTGTATGCCACCCCCTCTCCAAAAGGACTTGGGGCGGCTAACAACTAAAAACGCACAATAAATTATTTACCTAAAACCATATTAAACCAAACAAGTCAAATCCGAATTAAAACCCCACAGTTTAAAACGAACATCAGACACACACCCCCCCCAGGAGGTCAGCACAGCCCGGACTGGGCAAATAACCAGGTCTCTAGATCATGGCAGAAGTTGCAGAGATCGGGGGCCAACCGGAGCCCCAGGGGAAGCTGCTTCCATAAAGTGGGAGCTGCCACAGAATAGGCCTGCCCCCGGGTCACCACCAAGCGGCACTGGGTCACAGACGGCACCCCGAGGAGTCCCCGTCTGTGCGCTCGTACAGGGCGGTTGGTATTCGATGCTGGCAGGAGTCGTTCTCGTAAGTACCCCGGACCCATGGCTTGTAGGACTTTGAATGTTAATATGAGAAGCTTGAATCTCACTCGGAGGACAACTGGCAGCCAATGTAGGTCGCGCAGCAGGGGTGTAATATGGAAGTACCGGGAAGCTCCCATCACAACCCGCACGGCCACATTCTGCACAAGTTGGAGCCTCTGGGTGGCATGCAAGGGCAGTCCTAAATAGAGAGCATTACAGTAGTCGAGTTGAGAGATAACAAGTGCCTGAGTGATCGTGCGCAGGGCATCTTGGTCCAGATATGGGCGCAACTGGCAAACCAGCCGGATCTGGGCAAAGGCCCTTCTGGCCACAGCTCCCACCTGCCCCTCTAACTTGAGCTGTGGATCCAGTAGGACCCCCAGATTCCGTGCCCTGTCCATGGGGGGCAACACCTCCTCCCCCATGATCAAAGATGGAACCTCAAGACTGATCCGAGATGTCGGTATGCACAACCACTCTGTCTTGGCTGGGTTGAGTCAAAGCATGTTCCTGTCCATCCAGATCCATACCGCATCCAGACAACGGGACATCACGGACAGGGCATCACTGATGTGGCCTGGGGTGGAGATGTATAACTGCGTATCATCAGCATACTGATGATACTTCACCCCAAAGCCACGTATGATCTCACCCAGCAGCTTCATATATATGTTGAGCAAGAGGGGCGAGAGGACTGACCCCTGGGGCACCCCACAAGTGAGAGACCTCGGAGTCGACCTCTGCCCCCCTGCCAACACTGATTGCGAACGTCCTGAGAGGTAGGAGGAGAACCACCGTAGAACAGTGCCTCTACTCCCAACCCCCCGAGATGCCGCAACAGGATACCATGGTTGATGGTATCGAAAGCTGCTGAGAGATCTAACAGGACCAGGACAGAGGAAAAACCCCTGTCCTGCGCCCTAGAGAGATCATCGATCAGTGCGACCAATGCCGTCTCCGTGCTGTACCCGGGCCAGAAGCCCGATTGGTACGGATCCAGGTAGTCTGCTTCCTCAGGAAAAATGGAAATTGCTGTGCCACCATACTCTCAACAACCTTCGTTAAGAAGCGAAGGTTGGAGACCGGACGAAAGTTGTTCAACATGGCTGGGTCCATGGCAGGCTTCTTCAGAAGGGGCCTCACCACCACCTCTTTCAAGGTGGCAGGGAACAGCCCCTCCCTTAAAGAAGCATTGACCACTGCCTGGAGCCAGCCGCACGTGACCTCCCTGGAGGCATAGACCAACCAGGAAGGGCACGGGTCCAATAAACATGGTGGAGCTCAGCCATCGCATGATCCTGTCCACTTCATCCTCAGAAACAGGATCAAATTCAGTCCAGATCACATTAGCCAGACCACTCGCACCCCCATCCTCAGACCACTGCAAATTTGAGGACAATCCTTCCCGATCCAAGCGATCTTATCCAGCAGATACTGACCAAATTCCTCAGCTCTGCCCCGCAGAGGGTCCACCGCCTCCCCCAGTTGTAAGACCCTAAACAGGGCGGCCGGGCGGTTATCTGTGGATGCTATGAGGGCAGAGAAATAAACCTTTCTCGCCACCCTCATAGCTACCAGGTAAGTCCTAATATGGGCTCTTAACTGGGCTCAGTCGGAACCGGAGCAGGTTGCCCTTCACCTGCTCTCTAAGCCCCTTCTGCGACGCTTCATCTCCTGGAGCTCCTCGGTGTACCAGGGAGCTAACTGGGATCTGTGCCAAGTAAGGGGACCCATGGGGACAACCCTGTTGAGGGCCCCCACGGCGGACTGTTGCCAGGCAGCCACAAGGACCTCAGCAGGGCTGTGGGTGAGGGATGTAGGAAAAGACCCCAGTTCTGCCTGGAACCTCTCAGGGTCCATCAGGTGTCTGGGGCGGAACCATCTAGGTGGCTCCTCATCCCAGCAGTGTGGGGCAGCTTGATGGAAAACCAGCCGTAGGAGATAGTGGTCTGACCATGGAACGGGATGGACGGTCGTATCACCATCCCCCAGACCACTACGCCACTGCTCCGAGACAAAAACCAGGTCAAGCGTATTGCCACCCTCGTGAGTCGGGCCATCTATTATCTGGGTCAGACCCATGGCCGCCATGGAGGCCATGAATTCCTGGGCCAAATTCGACGCCGCCCCCAGGGAGGGCAGGTTGAAGTCACCCAGAACCATAAGCTCTGGGAACTCCATTGCCACCCCCGAGACGGCGTCGAGCAGCCCAGGTAGGGCAGCTGACACACAGCTGGGGGACAGGTATGTGAGCAGCACCCCCATCCGACCCATAGGCCCGCATCTCAAGAGGAGGGCCTCACACCCGCCTATCTCTGGAGCAGGGACCTCCCTTGGAAGCAGGGTCTCCTGAATAACAGCAGCTACCCCTCCACCCCTTCCCTGGGGTCGAAATGAAGTCAGCATCCCCATAAAGCTCGTCTGTGGAGGGAAGCATGAAGTGCTCCAAAATCTCCTGGTAGACGACTGTGTTGACCCTGGACTTAATGAAGCACAGTGGACCAACACCAGCAGATGACATGGCTCCCCAAATCAACACAGACTGTGGAAACTTCACACTGGATTTCAAGCATCTTGCAGTGTGTGCCTCTCCATTCTTCCTCCATACTCTGGGTCCTTGGTTTCCAAATGAGATGCAAAAGTTGCTCCCATCAGAAAAGAGGACTGTGGACCACTGAGCAACAGACCAGGTCTGTTTTTCTTTAGCCCAGGTAAGACGCTTCTGATGTTGTTTGTTGTTCAGGAGCAGCTTGACAAGAGGAATACGACATTTGAATCCCATGTCCAGGATCCATCTGTGTGTGGTGGCTCTTGATGCACTGACTCCAGTCTCAGTCCACTCCTTGTAAAAATCCCCAACACTTTTTCCTGGCCTTTTCTCCAGGCTGCGGTCATCCCTGCTGCTTGTGCACCTTTTTCTTCCACACTTTTCCCTTCCACATAACTTGCTATTAATATACTTTGATGCAGCACTTTGGGAACATCCAACTTCTTTTGCAATTACCTTTTGAGGCTTTCCCTTCTTATGGAGAGTGTCAGTGATGGTTTTCTGCACAACTGTCAGGTCAGCAGTCTTTCCCATGATTGTGATTCCTACTGAACCAGACTGAGAGACCATTTAAAGGCTTTGCAGGTGTTATGGCTTAATTAGCTGATTAGAGTGGGACATTTTGAGCCTAGAATATTGCACCTTTTCACAATATTCTAATTTTTTGAGATTGTGGATTTGGGGTTTTCCTGAGCTGTAAGCCATAATCATCACAATTATGGCAAATCACAGCTTGAACTATCTTGCTTTGCATGTAATGAGTCTATCCCATATATTAGTTTCACCTTTTAAATTGCATTACTGAAATAAATGAACTTTTGCACGATATCCTAATTTTTCGAGTTTCACCTGTATAGTTGATATATTATTTAGTATATTTTTATGTATCCATATACAGACTCATTTAGATAATTATATATATTTATAGAGATAAGATAAATTGTGTATTTAAGATATTAACAGAGGGTTGCTGAGTGCGTAAGAACTAGAAAATTTATAGCCATCTGAATATTTATTTGAAAATTGGGAGAATTATAGTGGTAATTTGAGAAATTCTAATAATAACTTTAACAATTTATAGTAGTTCATGCCAATTTGGGATAATGTGTATAGTATTTTAGGAAAGCAGACTGAAATACTAAAAGAAATGACAAGCATCACTGCCACAACTTTGAGGACTGGGAAAAAACCTACACCAGTGACAACAACTTCAACAACAGTAGCTTCACCTGCAACACAAAAAACAATTGATGAGATGCTAATGGCTGAAAAACAAAATACCGCTTCTAACATCAACATACAATCCACATTAGTTACACTACAGGAAACGATGCTAAAACAAGAAACAATGATGAAGAACCATACAGAAATGAGAGTGGATATAAATGAAATTAAAGAAGAAATGGGAAAACTAAAAAATGAAATGAAATCAGTCATATCTAAGCTTGATGAGAAGGTTGGTTCCATCCAGCAAGCCCTAGAAAAGAATGAACATAAAATAAAAGAAGTTGAAAGATGAACAGAACAAACTGAAAAAGGATTAGAAAGGGTCAGTCAACAACTGAAAACAATAAATAAAGAAATGGAAGACTCCTTGATACACATTGAGATGGACCGGGCAGCATCCTATCTTAGATTCCAAAATGTGGTAGAATCGAAAGAAGAAGATCTAGAAATGGTGATGGCGGAAATCTTAGCAGATACATTAGGAAGAGACAAAAATGAAATACTGAATTAATTAGACGATGTGTATAGGGTAAGCATGAGTTATGCCAAGCAACATAAGCTCCCAAAAGAAGTACACATAAGGTTTACATGAAGAAAGGTACGTGACATCATTTATAGAATATCAAGAGATGAACCTGTTGTTTATAAAGGAAAGGAGATCCAGATATTGAAACAGGTCCCAAGAAGGGTAAGGGAGCAGAGACAGGACTATAGATTTCTTGCTGCGCAACTATAAAAAGAGACATTCTCTTTTGGTCGTTGATTCCTGAAGGGATGCTTATTACGTGGGAAAAAAAGAGAATTAAAATTGACATTCTAGAGAAGGCACAGGACTTTTATGACCAACTAGTTGGCCCGGAAGATCAGAGCAACAAGGAGGAACTTGAATCAAATACCCAAGAGGAATATCAGCAACAAGAGAATAAAGAGGAAGAGCAAAGAACGGGAAAGACAGGAACAGGAACACGAAGACCCCAAAACAACAACCAGAACACAAAGAGAGATACAGGCAGCCAGAAGACAAGGAATTAGATGCAACTAAAGGAATGGGAGAAGAAATAAATCTACTATCAATTAATATACATGGCTTAAATTCAGCAATAAAGAGGAAAAGAACATTAGCAAAATTAAGCAAACAAAAATTAGATATAATATGTTTACAAGAGACACATATTCAAAAAATGGACGAAAAATATTTAGAATATCCCAAATTAGGGAAATCATTTACGGCCCCAGCAGATAAAAGAAAAAAGAAGGGAATAGCTATATATATTAAAGAGGAGATAAAAGCTAAATTAATTTTCGCAGATCCCAATGGAAGAATTTTAATGATAGAAGTATGGAAAGCTCTCAAAAAAGTATTATTAGTAGTAATCTATACACCTAATGAAAATCAACAAGAATTTTACAAAATGTTACACAATAAAATTATCAAATTAGAACAAAGAAATATCTATATCATAGGAGACTACAGTGCAATAGCAGACCATCAAAAGGATTATAAAGGTAAAAAGAAGAAAGGAAAGAAAAGAATTACCAAAAGCATGTTTTGAAATGTTTACAGAACTTAATTTGATAGATGTTTGGAGAAAACTAAACCAAGAAAAAAAAATACACTTTTTATTCCAACCCACACAAATCATAGTCACGCATTGGTATGGCCTGGATGGGAGGAGAAATAGGGGAAGAAGTGGAAGATATTGAAATTTTACCAAATTGCTGGGCTGACCATAACCCACTTAAAATAAGTTGGAGAGGTAGAAAGAAAACAAGACGTAGGTGGACTCTAAACACACAAATATTAAAAGAGACTGAATTTGCTCAGAAATTGAGAGAAGAACTAACATATTTCTTTAAAGAAACTAATAGACAACACACATCGATACAGAACCTATGGGATACCATGAAAGCAGTTACTCTGGGGATCATAATATCATATACAACAAAAAGAAAGAAAAATTCACTCAACAAAATAAGTTGCAGGAAACAGTCAAGAAACTAGAAACTAAATTACAAAATGCTCCACAAAATACTAAATTAAAAGAACAATTGATGTTAATTGAACACAAACTTAACCTGGTAGACCATGAAGAAATAGTTAAAAATCTAAAAATAGCTAGACAAACATTCTTTGAACAAGCTAACAAACCAGGAAGGTGGCTCTCGCATAAACTTAAGAAAGAAAGAGAAAAAAGAATTACCCACCAACTACAAGATGAAAATGGAGAATATCAGCATACAATAGAAAGAAAGAAAAAGATTGTACACCAGTATTTCGAGAATTTGTATAAGAGAGAGGAGATAGATGAAGAACAGATAAGGAAATATTTGAGAGAGGAACAAGGCCCATTGATAGCAGAAGTTCTGAAGGAAAATTTAACTAAAGCGATAACGATAATAGAATTAAATCAAGCAATTAGAAACCAGAAAAACAATAAAACACCAGGACCAGATGGTCTCCCAGGGGAATTCTATAGAACGATGGAAGATGTATTAGAACCATTGATGCTAGACCTTTATAATGATAGATGCTAAGATGCCGGATACATGGAGGGATGCACTCATCTCACTAATCCCGAAGGAGGGCACGGATACAAGACAAATCCAAAATTATAGACCAATATCGTTATTAAATGCTGACTATAAAATATTTACAACCATCATAACGAATAGACTGAAGAGACTTTTGAATGAGACCAAAATGGATTTCTACCAGGCAGACAAATTAGGAACAATTTAAGGACAGTAATAGATATTTTAGAATATTATGATGCCCACCCAGAGAAACAAGTATCACTTGTCTTTTTAGATGCTCAGAAAGCATTCAATAATTTGAATTGGCAATTCATGATACAGCACGTTTATAACATGAATTTAGGAACTAAATTTGAGCACATAATAACAACAATATACTCCAATCAGAAGGCAAATATTATAGTGAATGGTGAAGCTTAGAAATAAGAAAAGGAGTTAGACAAGGCTGCCCACTCTCTCCTCTGCTTTTTATATTATCACTTGAGACCCTCCTTAGACGAATTAGACAAAATTTGGAAATAAAAGGATTAAAAGTCAAGAAGAATACAAATTACAAGCTTTCACGGATGGCATGGTCTTCGTTATTGAAGATCCAATAGAAACAGGAAAGGAGCTAATTAACGAATTAGAAAGATATGGGGAAATAGCAGGTCTGAAAATTAATAGACAGAAAGTGAAACTCTTGCCTAAAAACTTAACGAAATTACAACAAATAGAACTAGAAAGAATAACAGGACTACAAACAATAAAGAAAATTAAATATCTAGGTATATGGCTGACCGCGCAATGTAAAACAATAAAGGAGAATAATTATGATAAATTATTACAACAAACAAAAAAAGATTTGGAATTATGGGCTAAATTGCAATTATCTTTACTAGGAAGGGTAGCAGCTATTAAAATGTCAATCTTTCCCAAATTTTTATATTTATTTCAAACGATCCCTATTAGACTAGAGAAATCTTTTTTTAATGAACTCAATAAAATTACACTAAAATTTATTTGGTTAAGCAAAAAACTTAGAATAAAGATAAAATCATTACAGGATGTAAAAAGCAGAGGAGGATTGGGTCTTCCAAATTGGGAGTTATAGTACAGCAGCATTAACCTGGACGAAGGATTGGATCAATTTAACTAATAAAAGAATACTAAGTCTGGAAGGCCATGACCTACAAAGAGGATTGCACGCCTATTTGTGGGAAACAGGAATGAAGAAATAGCAGTACTTTCATAGACATCTAATTAGAGACGCCCTGTTACAAAATTGACTAAAATCAAGAAGAAACACTATATGAAGATACTAATTTGGTTATCTACAATGGAAGCTATGATCCATCCAAATAATTTAGACTTAGCTAAGATGATAATATATAAAGATGTACTAGATGCAGAAGGAAATTTGAAATCGATGCAAGATCTACAAAAACAAAGGATACATATTGACTGGTGGGCATTTCTTCAGCAACAAAATAGATATAAAAAAGATATTAAAGACTTTGGAATATATTTTAAACCACAACAATTAATTAAAATACTAATAGGCCCAGATAAAAAAAATATTACAAAAATTTATAAGTACCTGCTGGAGGTGGAATTAGAAGAAGAGATTGTACAGGGATGTATGATAGCCTGGGTCCAAAATATAGGGCATAGTATAAGTTTGACATAATGGGAAAGCACGTGGAATGGAAATTATAAGTTAACAAAATCAGCTGCATACGAAGAGAATGCATACAAGATGTTTTACAGGTGGTATTTGCCTCCTTCGTGATTAGCAAAGATGTATCCTAATATGAATCCGACATGCTGGAAGTGCAAGAAGAAGAAAGGTACATTTTACCATATGTGGTGGTCTTGCGCAGAGACCCAAAAATATTGGCTAAAAATAAAAAAAAATGGTTGCAAGAGATTACTAAAACACAAATAGAAGTAGAACCGGAATTATTTTTATTGGGGATATTTAAGAAAAAATACGGGAGAAATATAAAATATATAATATTACATATTCTAACGGCAGCCAGAATTGCTGTAGCCCAATGCTGGAAACATCCATCTATACCTTCAGAGGAATTGGTTATTCAAAAAATAATGACATGTGCTGAGATGGACAAACTAACGTTGATGTTAAAAGAGGAGACTTGAATACTATAAAATTTGGGGAAAATGGTATGACTGGATCGAACAAAGATAGTTAAAAGGTTGATGAATTAAGGATAAACAATATAGAAGTTAAATGTTTATAGTCACATAAATTGTATATATTTGTAAACAATGCACAAAATAGCAGTATAAGAAAATTGCCACAGTTTGCCGAATTGTCGAATTTAAGAGATTGTTACTTTTTACTTGTTTTATTTAGTTTAGTTTTTTTAAAGCTATAAAAGATCAATAAAGTTTATTTTAAAAAAAGAGAGAGGAGGAGGAGAGAGATAAAATACGCTCAGGAACACATCCTTTAACAAGGGCTCTTCTTGAATTAAAATATCCAACAATGCCTAGGTTTTCAGTTTTGTAGCTTTGCACTTTCATGTGAAGAATCACTCACTATTCCATAACTTTTATTCATGCCATTCATTGAATGTATCACATAACATTTCCTTTGCCATTTGAAGGCTATCAACAGATAGTTCCCAAAGAATGCCAGCTGAACAATTGTCTTTTTTGGTTGAGGACCAAGTGGGTTTAATGCAGGACTTATTTGCTGGAGGAATAATACTACTTGGTCCAGGTGGCCTGGCTGGTAGCACCTCGTAAGGGCCCCTTTCCAGGGTTACAGGAGAAGATGGTCAATGGTTTTGAAAATGGAAGAGGGCTTTATGCCCCAAAGGCAGATAAAATGGTAGAACCATCTTCTAGGAGAAGGGAAACTCTGATTTCAAATCTCTACTGCCTATTAATGGAAAAGGCTTCAGAAGTCAACTTTGAGGCAAAATCCAGAGCCGGAGTCCTGGAAGCAGTTCGTGACTATGTACAATCACTTTCTGGTAACTCCTGCGACATAGCTGGAACTAATTGTATTGGCTCTGCCATTCCATTGAACTATTTCAGCAACATGGAGAGTGGGGATCTGCTGCTTGGGTAACAGTTTATTCTCCATATTAAATTACCCAGGTCTCATGCCCTGGAGAGGACACTCCAGCTTTGCATACAGCATTGAAACAACACAGGAAGTGGCAGTTACCGGTTATAAGTCTTTGCTTGATTGGTGCAGAGTGTGACACAAGGGGCTACTTTTGACTGTGGGAGAGGTCATCATACTTAATTGGGCAGCTACCACCTGCCTCAATCTGCCCCGCCATGGTCTGTTAACCTCACAGGGTGCATGGGGTTTAGGGTGAAAGCCAACAAGCAGATCAATAATCCTGCACCACATAACAAACATAAGAAAACTTTAGCCCTAAAGTTGGGCACTTGGAATGTTCAGACAATGGCCCCCACCCTTTCTGATGATCTGCAGGAAATAGACAATGCACGTAAGACAGCTGTCATCAACATGGAGCTGAGCAGACTGCAGATGGACATCATCGCTCTTCAAGAGACAAGGCTGTCAAACTCAAGATTTGTTAAAGAGAAACTTCTCGTTCTTCTGGCAGGGAAAACCCATCAAACGAGACTAGGGAATATAGGGTGGCTTTGCAGTCAGAAACACCCTATTACTCCATCTGCTGCAGGGAGTGAAAAAATCCTGTCCTTGCGGTTTCATTCATCAGCAGGGCTGGTTACTATTATTAGTGCGTATGCACTGACCTGATCATCTTCAGTAGAAGGTAGAATCTAAAGATGAATTCTATGATGATCTGGCTGCCACTATTAAGAAGAAAGAATTATTGTTTATCCTTGGTGATTGTAATGCCAGAGTTGGAGCTGACCATAGTACTTGGCCCACTTCTTTAGGTCAGTATGGTGTGGGAAGATGAATGAAAATGGTCAATGCCTGCTGCAGTTTTGCTGCTGCTATGATTTTTGTGATAGCAATATATTCTTTAATACAAAGCCTCAACACAGAGTCTCCTGGAGACATCCAAGATCAAAGCATTGGCACCAGCTCAACTTGATTCTCACCAGGCACCCCAGCTTCCCAATATTACTAATCACATGCAGCTATCAGGGTGCTGATTGTGATACAGACCGCTCCTTGGTGTGCAGCAGAATAAAACTGCAAACAAAGGGGTTGCATCACTTGAAGAAGGAAGGAAGACCATGAATCAACATCAGCAAGACCCGCAATCAGGACAGAGTGGAGGAATTTGCTCATGCACTCAAGGAAACTCTCCCAGGCCTGGCTGAAACAAATGCATCTGAACGATGGGAACATTTCAAGAATGCTGTTTATAACACCACCTTGTTAGTATTTGATAAGGAGACCGGAAAGACAGCAGATTGGTTTGAAGCCCACTTGGAGGAGCTGATGCCAGCCATTGAGGAAAAGAGGAGAGCTTTAATTGCATATAAAGCCTGTTCCAGTGAGCGTAACCTACAGGTACTGTGAGTTGCTCATTATAAAGCCCAACAGACCACCAAGAGATGTGCTAATGATCACTGGCTGCAACTTTGCTCTTGGATCCAGATACAGCTGACACAGGCAACGTCAAGGGATATATGATGGCATCAAGCAAGCCTTATGTCCAGAAGAAATCTGCCCCCCTGAAGTCAGCTACAGGTGAGGTCATCCAGGACTGAGCACAGCAGATAGTATGCTGAGTGCAGCACTACTGTTGTAACTGAAAAAGCATTAAATAACATTGAGTGCTTGCCTGTCTTGGAGGGGCTTGACAGTGAACCAACTCCAGAAGAACTAAATGAGGCCCTGGATTACCTTGCCTCTGGAAGGCACCCAGGAAAGATAACATCCCTGCTGAAGTTCTGAAGTGCTGCAAAGAGATCATTCCCACTGAACTGCATGAAAACTTCTGTCTTTGTTGGAGTGAACGTGGAGTACCGCAGGACATGAAGGATGCAAATATCATCACACTGTATAAGAACAAGAGTGACAGGGTGACTGTAACAACTACCATGGCACCGCTCTTCTTAGTGTTGTAGGGAAGCTGCTTTCCTGGGTCATGCTGAAGAGGCTCCAGGTGCTTGCAGAGAGTCTATCCAGAATCACAGTGCAGATTCCGAGCAAATAGTCCACTACTGTCATGGTATTTTCCCTTAGACAGTTGCAGGAGAAGTGTAGGGAACAAAGACAGCCACTTTTTGTAGCCTTCATAGATCTTATGAAGGCTTTGGACTTGATTAGTAGGGACAGCCTTTATAAAATTCTCCCTAAGATTGGATGTCCACCTCAACTCCTCAACATTTATTATTTATTTATTTATTTATTAATGGGACTTATATGCCGCCCCATCTCCGAAGACTCGGGGCGGCTTACAATAAAACAAACAATAAATATTTAAAAAAGAATTAAATTAATGGTCCCAATTAATACAAACTTAAAAACCACAAAATCTAAGACACCCCACCCCTGAGTCACAGCCCGGCTTGGTCAAATAACCAGGTCTTCAAATCATGGCGGAAGGTGCGGAGGTCAGGGGCCAAGCGGATGAAAAATACTTAGAATGTCCCAAACTAGGAAAACTATATACTGCCCCAGCAGATTTTAAAAAAGGGAATAGCTGTATACATTAAAGAGGAAATAAAAACAAATTTAATCTTTGTTGACCCCAGTGGAAGAATTTTGATGATGAAAGTGTGGATAGCCTTGAAACCGGTACTATTATAGTAATATATGCACCTAATGAAAACCAACAAGAGTTCTATAAAATGTTACATAATAAAATTATTGAATTTGAACAAAGGAATATTTGTATTATAGGAGACTATAATGCAATTGTAGATCATAAAAAAGACTATAGGGGTGGGAAGAAAAAAGGAAAGAAAAGAAGAGAATTACCAAAATCAGGACTTGAAATGATTACAGAATTAAATTTGATAGATGTCTGGAGAAAACTAAACCTGGAAAAAAGACAATACACTTTCTATTCCAACCTGCATCAATCATGGTCATGTATTGATATGGCTTGGATGGGTGGAGGAATAGGAAGAGAAGATATAGAAATACTACCAAATTCCTGGGCTGACCACAATCTGTTTAAGATTAACTTGGAGAGGCCGAAAATAATGAGACGAAGATGGACTTTAAATACACAAATATTGAAAGATAAAGAATTTGAAACCTAGGAGAAGAATTGATACATTTTTTAAGGAAAATAACAGACAACATACATCGACACAAAACTTATGAAAGTATACTTGCGGGATTATAATATCTCATACAGCCAAAAGGAATAAAGAAAGATGGGCCCAACAAAATAATCTCCAGGAAACAATCAAAAATTCAGAAGCTCAACTACAAAATACTCCACAAAATACCAGACTAAAAGAACAATTGATCTTAACTAAACATGAAATTACTTTAGTAGAACAGGAAGAAATGGTGAAAAACCTGAAAGCAACTAAACAAACATTCTTTGAACAGGGAAACAAGATGGCTCTCCTATAGACTCAAAAAGGAGAGAGAAAAAAGAACAATATATCAACTACAAGATGAAAATGGGGATTACCAACACACAATAGAAGAGAAAAAAAGATTGTATACAAATACTTTGAGAATCTTTATAAAAGTGAGGAGGTAGATGAAGAACAGATAAGAGAATATTTCAGAGAAGAAGGAGGTCCATTAATAGCTGAAGAATTGAGGGATAATTTAACCAATGATATAACTATTACAGAATTGAACCAGGCAATTAAGAACCAGAAAAATAACAAGATGGCAGGGCTTGATGGTCTTTCAGGGGAATTTTTTAAGTCAATGGAAGAACAATTAGGACCACTGATGTTAGATCTATATAATAAAGTTCTGAAGGAACCCAAAATGCCGGAGTCATGGAGGGAAACATTTATCTTGTTAATCCCGAAGGAGAGCATGGACAATAGATTAATTCAAAACTATAGACTAATATCTTTACTGAATACTGATTACAAAATATTTGCGACAATAATAGCGAACAGACTGAAGAGACTTCTGAATGAATATATTCACTCGGATCAAAATGGGTTTTTACCAGGTAGACAAATTAGGAACAATTTAAGGATAGTAATAGACATTTTGAAATATGAAGCCCACCTGGAGAAACAAGTAGCCCTTGTTTTTTTTAGATGCTCAGAAGACATTCGATAATCTGAATTGGCAATTTTTGATACAACAAATTTACAGTATGAACTTAGGAACCAGATTTGAGAATATAGTAACAACAATATACTCCACCCAAAAGGCAAATATTATAATCAATGGTGAAAATATTCAGAGTTTTGAGATAAGGTAAGGAGTTAGACAAGGTTGCCCCTTGTCCCCTCTGCTTTTTATTCTGTCACTTGAAACGCTACTAAGATGAATCAGGCAGAACCCTGGAATAAAAGGACCGAGAGTCAGAAAAGAAGAATATAAACTACAAGCCTTTGCAGACGATATGGTGTTCTTTATTGAGGATCTGATAGAGACGGGGTAGAGATAATTAGTGAACTTGAAAGGTACGGAGAGGTAGCAAGTCTTAAAATCAATAGACAGAAAACAAAACTCTTGACCAAAAATCTAACAGAACTGCAAAAAATAGAATTAGAAAGGGTAATGGGACTACAAACAATAAAGAAAATTAAATATTTAGGTATATGGTTGACTGGCCACTGCATAACAATAAAGGAGAACAATTACAATAAACTTTTACAACAAACAAAGACCTAGACCTATGGGCTAAATTACAATTATCACTATTGGGGAGGGTAGCAGCCATTAAAATGTCCATTTTACCCAAATTTTTATATTTATTTCAAACGATCCCTATCAGATTAGAGAAATGTTATTTCAACAAACTCAATAAGACTATGGCAAAATTCATCTAGTTAGGTAAAAAGCCCAGAATAAAGACAAAATCATTACAAGATATAAAAAGCAGAGGAGGACTTGGACTCCCAAATTGGGAGTTATACTATAGTGCGGCAGCACTAATCTGGACTACAGAATCGATTAACCTAACCAATAAGCAAATATTAAGTTTAGAGGGCCACAATCTGCAAGGAGGATGGCACACCTTTTTGTAGAAAACAGGATCTAGAAAACAACAATAGTTCCATAGGCATTTGATCAGGGATTCCCTTTTACAAAATTGGGCCAAAATTAGGAAGAGACACTATATGAAGATTCCAATTTGGTTATCCACGATGGAAGTGATGATTCACCCAAACAATTTAGATTTAGGCAAGATGACAAAATATAAAGATGTCTTAGATGCGCAAGGAAATTTAAAATTGATGCAAGACCTCCAAAAGCAAGGGATACACATTGACTGGTGGGCATTCTTTCAGCTACAAAATAGGTATAAAAATATATATAAAAGATTTTGGAATATATTTGAAATTACAACAATTGGGTAAAATTCTAACAGGCCCAGATTAAAAAAAACATTACAAAAAATTATAAGTATTTGCTGGATGTAGAACTGAAGAAGAGGTGGTTAAGGGATGCAAGATAGCCTGGGCACAAAACATTGGACATAATATAAATTTGACAGAATGGGAAGGCATTTGGAACCAAAATTATAAATTAACAAAATCGGCTGCATATAAAGAGAATATCTATAAGAAGTTTTATAGATGGTACCTGCCCCCTTCGAGATGGGCGAAGATATATCCCAACCTGAATCCAATGTTGGAAATGTAAGAAGAAAGAGGGTACATTCTACCACATGTGGTGGTCCTGCCTGGAGACTCAAAAATACTGGCTAAAAATTAAAAAATGGCTACAAGAGATCACTAATGAACAAATAGAACTGGAACTGGAACTATTCTTGCTGGGGATATTTAAAAAGAATTATGGGAGAAATATAAAATATATAGTGTTACATATGGTAACGGCAGCTAGAATTGCCTATGTCCACTGTTGGAAGCATAAAAATGTACTACCAGATGAATTGATTATCCAAAAAGTAATGACTTGTGCTGAGATGGATAAATTAACCCCGACGTTACAAGAGAAAGAAGAGTCTGAGTATTATAGGATTTGGGGAAAATGGTATGACTGGATTGAGCTAAGATAGACGGAAGATGGAACGATTAACAATAAGCAATATATAGGTTAAATTCTTACATTCACATAAATTGTATATATTTGTAAATAATGCACAAAATAGTAGTATAAGATGAATGCCCCTACTGTTAATGTCAAGACATGTACACTTTTTGTTTGTTTTTAAAGTTATAAAAGATTAATAAAGTTTATTTAAAAAGAAACAAAGATTCAGGTCTATAGAGCCTGTGTCTTGAGTACATTCTTGTACTGAAGCGAGTCTTGGACACTTTACACATGGCAGGAGAGAAAGTTGAACACCTTTCATATGTGCTGTCTCCGACATATTCTTGGCATCACCTGGCATGACAAAGTTCCAGCACAGCACAGTCTTGGAATGTGCTGGAATTTCTATCATGTATATCAGCAGTTCTCAACCTGTGGGTCGCAACCCCTTTAGGGGTCAAATGACCCTTCCATAGGGGTCACCTAAAACCATCAGAAAACACATATTTTTGGTGGTCTTAAGAACCGAGACACCGCTCCTCTATCCATCTCCAGGTGGGTCCGCCCACATGCAGATACGCCCATGTACGAGTACCCAGTGTGATGACATCATCGTGTTCTACCGGCGCCCAAGGAGACTGTGAGAGGGTCTGCGGGTCAGCTCCCATTGATGTTTGATGCATTTTCCCTGCACTTTGGACATAACATCTGGCCATTATACCCATATTCTCTTTTCCTGTTTTGAACTATGGTTATTGCCTACATGGCTGCGGAACTTCATGCCCTTAGGACGGTCCCCCTGTCCTTAGTTTGGCCTGCTGGGTTACCTAAAGCCTGCCTCCATGACGGATCCTGGGATCCCGAGAGGTGGCACTGCACGAAGAAGGGTTTTTTTTTAATTTTTGTAAATCTAAGGATTTTAAAGGTTCTCTTTTAAATTTTATTATCACAAAGCATTTAATGGGGTTAGGGAGAGGGGTGGGTTGTAGACTTAGGCAGAAATTTGGGAGGATTCTGCTGAGTCATTCCCCAGCTCCATCCAGGTCGGAGGTGGATTGCGGTGAGGGGGGGTGGGGGTGGGGGACTCGGGGGCCTTGGGGGCTAGGGTGGGGGCTAAGATCCCCACGGTGATTGGATATGGTAGGGGGTGAAGAAACGGGCCATATCATTCAGTGGGAGTGCGCCCTCGCTATCTACAAGCGGTGGCGCGCTCCAACCCCCATGTTTCTGCCTGCTCCCCTGGAGGTCTGGGAGGTCAGGCCCCCAGGCTTGGGTTGGTCTATGTGAATGCCAGGTCCGTGGTCAATAAAGCTCCCCTCCTCAGTGATTTGATCGAGGAGGAGGGCGCGGACCTGGCCTGCATCATGGAGACCTGGTTGGTTCCGGAGGGAGGGATCCCTCTGGTTGAACTATGCCCACCAGGTTTCCAGGTGCTGCACCAGCCCAGAGCCTGGGGTAGGGGTGGGGGAATGGCTGCTGTCATCAGGGAGACCTTATGTCTGAGGGAGATCACTGTCCCACAGATAGGTGGATGTGAGCTTCTCCTCATGAAGTGGGGCCCGGGTGGTCAGTGGGGTCTGTTGCTGGTGTACCTATCTTCCAGCTGCATGGCAATGGCCCTGCCTGAACTGCTTGACTTCCTCTCCAGAGTGGTGGTAGAGTTTCCCAGGCTTGTGGTTCTGGGAGACTTTAACCTGGCCTCCCTGGGGGAAGGGTCAGGTTTAGGATGGGAGTTCATGGCTTCCATGGCAGCCATGGATCTGACCCAGATAATTCAAGGCCCGACCCATGATGGGGGACACACACTAGACCTGGTTTTTATCTCAAGACAGTGGTATAATGATCTGGGGGGATTGCCAACTATTCGCCCCCTGTCATGGACAGATCATTATCTCCTCTGGCTGGTCTTCCATCATACTACCCCCCGCTGCTGGGAGGTGGAGCCAACAAGATGGTTCCATCCCAGGCGCCTGATGGACCCTGAGCGGTTCCAGATGGCGCTTGGGTCATTACCTACCTCCCCAACCCACAACTCGGCTGAGGCCCTAGCGGACGCCTGGCAACAGGCTCCCTCTGGGGCACTCGACCGGGTTGTCCCCTTGTGGCCCTTAACATGACGCAGATCCCAGTTAGCTCCCTGGTTTTCCATGGAGCTGCAGGAAATGAAGCATCGGAGGAGGGGCCTAGAGAGCTGTTGGAGGTCCACCCGGTCCAAATCTGACCGATCCCAGTTGAGGTCCTTCTCAAGGACTTACCTGGCAACGATGGGAGCAGTGAAGAAGGCTTACTTCTCCGCTCTCATCGCATCCGCAGATAATTGCCCAGCCACCCTGTTTAGGGTCACACGCTCCCTCCTTGATCAGGGGGTGAGGGAGGACCCTTTGCAGGGGCAGGCTAAGGAGTTTGGTCAACATCTGCTGGATAAGATCGCTTGGATTCGGGCCGGTTTGGACACCAACTGGCTTGAGTCAGACATGGAGGCGATGTCGAGTCTTGTTGAGGTTATCTGGGATGAGTTTGTGACCTTAGATGTGGTGACCTTGTGACCTTAGATGTGGTGGACAGGATTATGTGGCGGCTGAGTGTCACTACATGTTTATTGGACCCGTGCCCCTCCTGGCTTGTGTATGCCGCCCAGGAGGGTACACGTGGCTGACTCCAGGCAGTTACCAATGCTTCATTGTGGGAGGGGTCCTTCCCTGCCGCCTTGAAAGAAGCGGTGGTGAGGCCCCTCCTTAAGAAGCCTGCCTTGGACCCAGCCAATTTGAACAACTTCCGTCCCGTCTCCAACTTTCGCTTTATAGCGAAGGTTGTTGAGAGCATGGTGGCCCAGCAGCTTCCAGCTTTCCTGGAGGAAACTGATTACCTAGATCCCTATCAATCGGGCTTCAGGCCCAGCTATAGCATGGAGATGGCATTGGTTGCACTGATGGATGATCTCTGGAGGGCTCAGGATAGGGGATGTTCCTCTATCCTGGTCCTATTAGATCTCTCAGTGGCTTTTGATACCATCGACCATGGTATTCTATTGCGGCGCCTTCAGGGGTTGGGAGTGGGAGGCACCGTGTTACGGTGGTACTCCTACCTCTCGGGGCGCACATAATCGGTGTTGGCAGGGGGGCAGAGATCGGCCCTGAGGCCCCTCACTTGTGGGGTGCCTCAGGGGTCGGTTCTTTCTCCCCTCCTGTTCAACATCTATATGAAGCTGCTGGGTGAGATCATCCGCAATTTCGGGGTGAGGTATCATCAATATGCTGATGATACCCAGCTTTTCACCTCCACCCTGGACATCTCAGTGATGCCCTCCCCATGATGTCCCGGTGCCTGGAGGCAGTACAGATCTGGATGGGGAGGAACAGGCTCCAGTTCAACCCAGACAAGACTGAGTGGCTGTGCTTACTGGCATCTCGGGTCCAAGAAATTCCACCTTTGGTCATGGGGGGAGAGGTGTTACCCCCCATGGATAGGGTGCACAACTTGGGTGTCCTCCTGGATGTATGGCTCAATATGGAGGAGCAGGTGGGAGCCGTCGCCAAGGGGGCATTTGCCCAGGTCCGCCTGGTGCGCCAGTTGCACCCCTACCTGGACTGATATGCCCTATGCACAGTCAACCATGCGCTCATTGCTTCCCGTCTTGACTACTGCAATGCTCTCTATTTAGGGCTGCCCTTGCGGACTATACGGAGGTTTCAGCTGGTGCAGAATGCAGCTGCGCAGGTTGTGATGGGGGCGGCCCGATACTCCCATGTGATACCCCTCCTGCACAATCTGCATTGGTTGCAGGTTGCCCTCCATGTAAGATTCAAGGTGCTGATATTAACCTATAAAGCCCTTCATGGCTTGGGTCCGGGGTATTTGCAGGAGCATCTCCTCCAGCATCAAGGTCCAATCACCCAGTGCGTGCCCACAGGCAGGCCCTCCTGGGGTTGCCGTTGACCAGACAATGTCAGTTGGTGGTCCCCTGGGGGAGGGTCTTCCCTGTGGAACCAGCTGCCCCTGGGGCTGCAGTTGGCTCCTGACCTGTGTTCCTTCTGCCGCGATCTAAAGACCTGGCTATTTTTACAGGCTGGCCTGGATTGAGAGAGATTGGGGTTTTTAATTGGGTGTTTTAGCATAATTTTAATTCGTTATTTGGATTGGACTAATATTTTATTTATGTATGTATGTGTATTCTTGTGTGAGCCGCCCTGAGTCCCCCCCCCCCCGGAGATGGGGCGGCATATAAATCCAAATAAACATAAACATAAACATAACAGTAGCAAAATTACAATTATGAAGTAGCAACGAAAATAATTTTATGGTTGGGGGTCTGTCTCTTTCTTTGCACTTTTTTCACTTATTACTTTCCTTTTTTCTTTCAAAATTTATATTGCTTTTATTCTTTAAACGTTATTTTACATAGGTGCATGTATGTATGTGAAACAAGGTGTCATGATTGCAAAGAGAATATAATTTAGAATAGAATAGAATACTTAAGTGCAGTCAATTTGGGTTCAGTCTCTGAAATTTCATGCTAAGAAGATCAGGAATTGGATAATATAAAGATCCCCAGTGAGAAACCTTTGTGGCTTTCAGAATAAACACCCACAAACACATTGCATTCTATTTTCATCTGTTTAACACAAAAGGTGTGAACAAATCAGAAATATTAATCATATGGCAAATAAGAAAGTTCTTATATGATTCCCAGTTTATATTTTTCATCATAATTGCTCCTTGTTTTACAACCCAAAAAATAAAATCCCTTTTCAATTGCTATATTGTATCTGCAACAAATTTATAGGCAGGATATCTCAGCTGAGACCACTAGGTGTCACTAAAGGACTTTGTGATATAATGTCAGATCTACAATTCCAACTGTAAGAAAAAGAATTGGGAAATGTGAATAAGGAAGATTCCCCAAGTTCTCTTACCCAAATGCTCTCTTTCTGGCCAGGTTTTTTTTTTTGTCTTAAATATTAATCCAAAATAGCTTATATAATGCAACTAATAAGAAGTTCTTGCAAAATGTATGTTGCAATCCACTCTAATCTTTCTCAATCTCAAATATTTGTTTGTTTATTTATTTATTAAATTTATATGCTACCCATCTCGCTATCCAAAGCAACGCCCGATGGCTGTGTGGGTGTGGGTGTGTTTGCGCTCTTGCTTGCTTTTGATTCCAAATTCTAAAAGGAATCTCACAATAATTAAAGCCCTTTAATTTATCCCCTTCCTTAGAAAGTGCAACATATTTGTTATGAAATGAAGAAAATAAAGCATGCCATGTTCAGCAAGCTGGTTGTGAGTTTAAATAGCCAGGTAACACTGAATTAAGGGTGGGTGTCTGGGTGGCTTTTTTTTTTAGAAAAAGGAGCGAAAAATAGATTATTTAAGTAATAAGAAACTTGAATTCTCCAAAACTTGTTAGATACTGTTTCTTATTCAGCATGATCAAGGGTTATTGTTGGAAAATTGTCCAATGTGCTGTGCACTCTACAATGTTTAGATTTGAAAAGTCAAATCAACCAATGGCAGCATAGCATGACATGCCAAGTACTGATTTTAATAACCACGCCCCTTAATTATACTGCACTATAAAAGGGGCTGCCCAACTGCCATTTACCTCAGTTGTCTCTGTTATCTCATTTGTCTCAGTTGTTGTCTCAAGAGGTCACAACTGGCAGACTTTCTGCATAGGCAGGTAGTCTCTCAAGATATCTGTGCTGCATAGGCAGACGGTATCAAGAAGTCTCAAGAAATATCAAGCTGCAAGGAAAAGGACATTCCTAGGCTAGAGACTATTTTTATTATATCTCTGAGGACAAAGGGCCAGAGAAACTCTAATTGCATAGGCAGTTGTCAAACTAAGAACACCTGAGGAGGCTTGAAGAGAGGACACTGGTAATATTCATTCTGAATATTTATTTGTTTAATCTGCTTGTTACAATAAATGTTGATTTGAAATCATCTGGGCTCAACTTTATTTAAATAATTTAAATATACAGGCAAGGGTTTACGGTCCATCTAAATTAATTAATCACAGGATTGGTTAATTTCTGGTTATAGATAGTGGAAATTACACATTTGTCTTCTTTTGTCATTCCGTTATTCTGTTAAATATGAATGAAGAATTCTTATTTCTTCTGTCTAGCATGTGTGTGGCCTCTTACTAGATTTAAATACATATATTTTCCTTGTTCCTTAATATCACTGAAATCTGGAATTTTGAGTGTGCTGCCTGAAGACAATTAGGAGGTATCCTAAGATGAGAGTAGATATTGCTTAGTTGCAGATGGGAAACAGACTGAACAAGAGCTTGAAAATCAGCTTGTGGAAGCATCTGTATAACTATTGAGATAGAACTTGACAAGAAACCTCCAGAGCTTGATAGTTTTGTTTTCCTTCCCTTGGAGACTGGCCATTAAAAATAAAAAAAATACAGTACAACTTGAGTGCCTTTCCATCAATTGCCATAACAGCAGAAATACAAATCATTTCAGAGCAGAAATAAACTGTTGCCATACAAGCATAAGTAGTTCTCAGGAATTTAGCTTGAGGCATAATGTTCCTGTTGAGCAATCCATTTCCAATGACATGCAACTTAAACCAGTTAGTTAAATACCATCAATATATCTCTGAGGGATTCTAAATAACTGGGCTGTCCATTTTTTTTGGACAGGGCTGAAAGATCATTAGTCTTTATATTCTACTTTTATCCAAGGAGTTCAAGCAGTCATGCCTAGTAGAACTCTCTCATTTTAACATGACAGGTGAAGAGACTGTGACTAATAAAAAATAGTTTCATAACTGCATTAGGACTAGAATTTTGGCTTTCCCTTTCTTAGATGAACAATGTAACTATTTTTTTTATTACATTTATATGCCGCCCTTCTCCGAAGACTCAGGGTGGCTTACAATTTTGGGGGTACAACCCAATGTGCTCAGCAATAGCCTTCATTCCACTGTATATGCCTGCTTATTATTACTAAGCGGCATTTTTACAAAGTCAGCTTATTGCCCCCAACAATCTTGGGTCCTCAATTTACCTACCCCGAGAGGATGGAAGGCTGAGTCAACCTTGAGCCTGGTGGGATTCGAGCCTGTAATAATTGCAGGCAGCTGGAACTTAAGTGCTAGGCATTTAGCAGCCTGCACCACCACCACTATTAAAAACTGTTGTTCTTATGAATGAACTTCCAGCAAGATCAAATGCTTCAAATAAGTAATTCTTGGGTAAAAAAAGTCCAAGCAATTCTAGGAATTAGCTATCCTATTTTGATAGAACAAAACAAAAATGAGATTTGATTGAATTTGTTTTCAATTCAAATTAAGTTAATGAAAAATAGTTAATATAATTATTTGGATTTAATGGTTTTTTAAAATGATTAAACAATGACCATGTTGTGGCCCACCGGTGGCTGATGGAGCTGGGAGCAGAGTCGGACAGCGAGGATGTTGGGGAGGAACCTGGGCCACTCCTGGAGGCCAAGGAAGGCTCGGATGATGGCTCTGCATCAGAGGCAGAGATGGGGCCAGGGCAGGCTGGCAGTCATCAGCTGCCTTTGGGCTCGGGCAGCAGTGAGGTGGGGGAGCTTCTGGAACCGGTTCCCAGCCTGCACATGCACAGAGCTGTCAAAAAGAAGGAACAATTAAGAACTCAGAGTTGACATGGAAGTAAGGCCACAGGTGGATGATGAATGGCCCCTTCCATAAGGATTAAAAGAGGAGCAAAAGGGGAAGGGGCTTTTGCAGGAAACCATTAGTTAGTTCGTTTGTTCCAGCCTCGTCTGTGTAACCTAGAGACCAGTGGTGGTATTCAACAATTTTTACTACCAGTTTTGTGGGCATGGCTTGGTGGGTGTGGTGTAGCTTGGTGGAAATGGCTTGGTGGGTGTGACAGGGGAAGGGTACTGTAAAATCTCCATTCCCTCCCCACTCCTGGGGGAAGGTTACTGCAAAATCCAAAAAAATTTTTCCTCCCCATCCCACTAACCTGCTTTCCAGCTCTGTTCTCCTGTGCAGGGCAACAAAAGAAGACACAGCTGATCAGCTGGGACTCAGGAGGCAGAGAATAGATGGGGGTGGGGGCAGTCAAAGGTGGTATTTGCTGGTTCTCTGAATTACTCAAAATTTCCACTACTGGTTCTCCAGAACTGGTGAGAACCTGCTGAATACCACCTCTGCTAGAGACTGTGCCCAACCCTTCCCTGTCAGCACTGCATGTGGAAATATTTACCAGGCAGCTTTCCAAGATAGATAAGGTCTAAGCTAATAATTATACCTTTGCAAGACTGTTTTCCCGGCCATTGGCTGAATGTGAATGCAGTAAATTCACATTCATTTAATAAAAGAGGTTTTCCCAGGACACAGAGTTTGCTTAGTGCTTTTTGGGGAAGCCTAGGACAGAACAGACCTATTGGACAGAACTTTTTTTTTGCAAATTAAATGGTAACCAAAGAGAGGAAGATAGCACAAATATAATAACTTTAGGGCTTGTAAGATCATATTATGTAGATATAGATTAGATTGATCGATCGATTGATAGATGAGATAGAGAGATAGAGACATTGATATAGATATAGACAAGATAAAATGTGTGAAATGTATTACTTGCATGGCCGTAAAGGAAGAAGATTAAATGCCTAAAATTGTCTATCCCCCAAAGAGATGAAGGTGATATTAGTTAATTATCTTCTTAATTTGCAATTAATAGATTTCTTTTACAAATATAGACACTGCATTAGTTTTACATGCAACCACTCCATCAGTTCTGGAGAATCGGTAGCAGAAATTTTGAGTAGTTCGGAGAATCTGTGGTAACTTTTCCCTAGGAGTGGGCAGGGAATGGAGATTTTGCAGTATCCTTCCCCTTCCATGCCTACCAAGCCACGCCCACCAAGTCACACCACGCCCACCAAGCCATGCCCACAGAACTGGTAGTAAAAATGTTTGAATCCCACCACTGATGTGGTTAAATAAATATGGCATTTGTCAGAAGTGTTTACAAAGATACAACAGAATACGCAGTGTTTCCTGAAAATAAGTTAATGAGGAGAAAATCCAATATTTCATGTGGAAGTTCAAATTTTACCATAAAACTGGAATAAAAAGTGGGGACTGCTTAAAAGTCTTTCTTTTTGTTCTTTTAAGATAATATTTAGGCAGAAGGGTTAAGGACCAAGCTACAAACTTGTTTGGAACATAATAGCTGGAAGGGAAAAATAAAATGAAAGCTTTTCACATGGATTTGTTAGGTTTATTTCAGATTAAGTTCTGTTTGCTTAGCTATGATAAGACCATTGTTCTGAGCTTGGGGGTATACTTATTTATTAGAAGTATTGGCTCCTTCACTTGGTTTTGTATTAATTGCCACAGATATCCTGACTGTGCCCTTGGGCATTATAATCCATTCAAGGTAGAGAAGGACTCTCCTTCTGATTAGGTCTTTTATTAATTTATATATTTTTTATAGAATGGATGCAAATCCTCAAAGTGGAATGTAAAAAAGAAAATGGTGGGGGGGAGGGAAGGAGGGAGGGAGAAAAAAGAAAGGAAAAGAAAGGGAGAACCTGCACTTTCAAGCAGTACTGAAGTGGAAAATTCAGCATCAACATTCACATAATAACCTTTTAATTCAGTGCAATTGTTTGACATTTCCTTTCAAAGCTGTCTCAGTACTCTAGTTGTGGAGGCATAAAAGATAATATGTGAGAGAAAGAAAATATGTGTTTTCCTTTTGGATAAATGGGGAAAGCAGATCAATCACTGGTGAGATGTAAGCCACCCACTGAACTATATTAAATTGAATATATTGATCTCTGTTCCACGGTGTAGTTTCCCAATCTGTTGGGATTGACCCCACCTAGATTTTTATTTATAAGTTTTATTAAAGTAATCACACTTCTGATATGTTGAGCTGTTTTACATACTTTATGTTGTTTAACTAGATTATTTTTTTGTTTTATAGATGCTTGAAAAAAAATATTAACCAGATGTGTTTAGTAGCCTGAAACAAAAAGACAAATCAGTTGTATCCTATATCGGTATCTGAAAGTACATGACAACATTTGAGAGCACATGAGTCAACATTGGTAGATCTTAAAAGCTGGGCAGGATAAGAGGGGTTAATACGTAGATGTGAACTTCTAAGACTATAGGCTAGACTGAGAGGTCAAAAAGTCCTCTAAAAGGTAAAGGCAAGTCTTTCATATTCTTTAAAATGCCTGGATAATTTCCAGAAATCAAGCTGGACTTGAAGGTCATGATGTCTGCAAGTGGTCCAATGAAAAACTGTACAAAAGAGAGATGGTTCGCATTCAGTGGTGGGATTCAAATAATTTAACAACTGGTTCTCTGCCCTAATGACTGGCTGCGTAGGTGTGGCTGGATGGTCATGGGACTGGGTGGTCATGGCCAACTCAACATCACTCACATCAGGGGGCACCTCTCCTCGCCTGCCCTCTCCTTGCCCCTCTCCTCCCAGCCAATCCTCACCTCACCCAGCCGTTCACCTCTCCTCCTGGCCACCTGGCCTGCTGGCTGCTCACTCACCCAGGCTCCTTGCTATCAATAATCACCTAAGCTACTGTAATTAGTGGCATAGATTTGCAGTCTTTTGCCTCCATTTCAAGCAGGTTCTCAATTGGCTCTATTGGGTGGAGTTTGGGCTTTTTATATAAAAAAATAAAAACAGAAAGCCAATCTAATCTCTGAAAATCTAAAATCTGTTCTTGTTGCATCCTGGGAAAGTCTCCTCAAAGTGCAGATGAGAATGACTTCTTTGGCAATACTCACATGGTCCAGAGAATAGTTGACCTATGAAACTGCTGAAAAATTAGAAACTGCTGTCAATCTTGCTTGGACAGCTGGAAACCTGCTTTGGAATAGCAGTCAAATGTCAGATTGATTCAGATGCATTTTTTTTCTGCTAAAGTGACTAATTCCAGTCTGATTGGTTTAGGATATATTCAAATTCTGAAGCAAGGTATCTGCTTTATGGGATGGGAAGAATATTAATGCAGGTGGCCACAAAGTGGGTCTAGGACTGGAATTCAAAGTATGAAAGAAGCGATTTTACCATCACTAATTCTGAAACATTATAGAGCATAGCTACCTTCTGGATTTAGAGTATTTTTCAATGTTTTACATCTGGGTCATATTAGATCTGGTTAAAGGCTAAACCTCAGAACATGTATTTTCAGAGAAAGATGGAATTACTTTCTCTAGTTCTGGGCATTTGGAGTATATTGTTGGCTGGGGTTACATGCTTATCAACTCTCGTATAAAGGAATTACCTTTCGTAAAATTGATGATTTGTAATGGAAGACACATCTGAAATTCATGCTGTGAAAATGCTGATTCGTCACCAAGTGCAGAAAACAAAATTTTCTGTTATCTAAGTCATCAGGTGTTCATTCTCTAATGGAGGGTTCACATTTATTCATAACATTTATCACCTGCAGGGGGGAAGGAGGAGGAGGAGGAGGAAGGGCACTGAGCCTGGTCCACAGAGTGAGGGAAACAGAGTAACAGAGTTGGAAGGGACCTTGTAGGACATCTAGTCCAAGCCCACACCCAAGCAGGAAACCCTACACCATTTCTGACAGATAGCAGTTCATTTTATTTATTTCCTGCCTTTATTTATAAATAATTCAAAGTGGGTGGAGGAGTTTTGACATGGTTTCTGCTTTCTTAAAATAAAAGACTGGCTCTCTAACAGTTCAAAACAATTTTATTTGCCAAGGTTCTTTACTTCCAAGGAACAAATCATTGTCCTGGAACTTGCTGCAGAAAAAAATAGTATAAGTAGCATTCAACAGTTTTTATGACACAAAAAGTTTTCCAGACACTTCTAACATTCTTTTTCAGCTTGAGCTGGAAGGGGGGGTGCATTAGCTTTCTTAACCTGTATATGATAAGACTTGAAGCAAGCTCATGTCTTCCCTCTTGAAAAGAAAACTGTAATTGTGCTATAGATCTGCACTAGCACCCAGAAAGTGCAATAAATTTCAAGGATCCACAGACCTCTGGGACCAGATTCACCCTTTCTTATGCTCAACACACTTTCCAAAGCCTGGCACTCAGGCCAGCCACCAAATTGGTTGACCAGACTCTACTGGTTGCCAAATAGTTTTTTGGTCTGCGCATGCCCAAGATGGCGGGGGCGCTTTGAGTAGGCTCCGTTTGGGGATTGAGGGTTGTCGAGGTTTTTGGGGAGTAGAAGCATCCCCCGACACTGCAAGCTGCCCAGGGGTTTCCCTGGAGGGCGGCGGGAGCTGTCCGTGCCTTTTGCAGCCGAATTCGGCTGGCGGAATGGCTTTTAAAGATCTTCACTCTCTCGGCCTTCGCAGCGTTGGAGCGGTGGGGATTCCATCAGTGGTTCATCAGCTGTTCGTCAGCTGTCTGGCGGCCTGGCGGTGTTGGCGGCATGGACTGCTATACGCTTGCGGTGGCGGAGGTTCGGCATGACGACTGCTGCGGGCGTGACGACTTGGGCGACGATGGAGGCTTGCCGGCTGTGTTGGCAGCCTCCCAGCTGGGTGTTGGTTGCCCAGAGGTGTTGGCGACTCCGGTGGCGGCGGAGGGCTGACGACTTCGACGGAGGCAGTGGCAGAGGCTTGGCGGCAGCAAGGGCGGTTAGAGGCTTGGCCGCTGCGAATGCTGCGGCCCGAGATTCGCCAGCTGCTTGGAGGCACTGGTGACGGTCGCGGTGGCAGCGGCCTGCTATATTGTGGCAGCGACGCTGGAGGCGGCAGTAACATCGGCACGGGGCCCCCCAGTGCTGTCCGTGGGCCGCCCCGAGGCTTCTCAGCCCATAGTGGTGTTGTCCCTTTGGGTCTGGTGCCCCGGGGCTTGTTGGCCCGATGCTGTCCATCTTGTTGGGGCCTGGTTATTGTTGGGGGGGCAGCGGTTTGCTGGGGGCTTTGTTTTTAGTATGGCCCTTGGCCGCTGTTCTTCCTCCGGGGTATAATTCCCAGAGGAAGAGGCCCTATTATGGCAGCGCGGGGGAGGTGCAGGCCTGGAGTTTCGAGGAGTCCGGACTGTGGGCATTGGTGATTCGGCCTGGGTTGGATGGATAGACGCCGGCCTGGCGGGATCAGTTGTTGACTTTACACCGGAGGAGCGACCCCTGCGGAAGGTTTGGTGCCGGACCCTGGACCTGGGGCTGTGGCTTTCGATCTTTTGCCATGCTGGACTTGCTTCTCTGGCTCTGAACTTATTCTCCAGACTTGGCCGCACCTATTTTATTCTACTCTTAGACTGCTACCTGCCTCCATGGGCTGCTGCTATTGCCCTCTTGTGTGATATCTTGAATCCTCCTTCTGACTGCCTGGAGGTCACCTTACCATCAATGACTATCCCCCTGTCTGTTTTCCATTCTCAGACCCTCTTCTCCCCTTTGGACCTGGCTGCTCCCATTGCAGTGGGAGGGCAATAGAGGGCACGGGGAGGACAGGGGTTTCTGTCTGTACTAGCATCCCACCATAAGCCGCTGCGGTGGGAGAGCAGCGGCTTGGCCATTTTAATCTTGGCCCTAGCACCTGTGAGAGAGCTGCTTGTTGGTGGGGTTGTTTGACTGTTTGGTTTGGTCTTGAATGCCTGGTCCTTTATGCATGTTTCCATCTATGCAATTTGTAACATCGAACTGACTGTTTTGCCCTCTTTCCCCCCTTGAAATGGGATATTTGATGCCAGCCTACTCATCGTTGGAGCTATGGGCCCTCCAGACTGTTCCCCTGTCTTTGGAGTGGCCCTTTGGGTTATCGAGAGCCTACCTCAATGACGGATCTTGGGATCCTGAGAGGTGGCATGGTGCGACCAGAGGGCTAAATTTTAAATCTGGGGTAAAGGGGAAGCTTTTAAATTTTTTAATTCGTTGTTTTAAGGGGTTAGGGAAGGGGGTGGGTGATCAAATTGCGGGTCCACACAGTTCTTCCAGGCCGGCTTCTGGTCTCGTAGGGGGGCGGGTGGGGGGGCCTCGGGTCTGGCAGGGAGAGGGCGGGGTTGACCATCGACAGGGTGATCGGTTATGGCAGGGGGGAGGGACAGGGGCCAAATGACGGAGCGCCCCGATGTTTACGCTGCGGCGGCCCGACCCCAGGTCGCCTCCGCTCCCCTGGGGTCTTGGGAGACGTGGTCTCTGGGCTCAGGCTGGTATATCTGAATGCCAGGTCTGTAGCCAATAAGTCATCCCTCCTCCGTGAGCTCATGGAGAAGGAGGCTGCGGACCTGACATGCATTATGGAAACCTGGTTGGGCCTGGAGGGGGTTGTCCCTCTGTGTGATTTATGCCTCCCAGGTTTCCGTGTGCTGTCCTGGTCTCGGGCCCAGGGAAGGGGCGGAGGGGTAGCCATAATTGTTAGAGAGACCTTGTTTCCAAGGGAGGTCACTGTCCCGCAGATGGGCGGGTGTGAGGCCCTCCTCGTGAGATTGGGCCCTGGTGGTTGGTTGGGTTTGCTGCTAATGTACCTGTCCCCCAGCTGCGTGGCGGCGGCCCTGCCTGAGCTGCTCGACGTCCTCTCGGAGGTGGCGGTGGAGTTCCCTAGGCTCATAGTTCTGGGGGACTTTAACCTGCCATCGCTGGGGGCGCGGGTTTAGCTCAGGAGTTCATGGCATCCATGGCAGCCATGAACCTGACCCAGGTGATCCAAGGACCCACTCACGAGAGGGGGAACACACTTGACCTGGTTTTTGTCTCGGGCAGTGGTGCAGTGATCTGGGGGAGGGTTCTCCATCTACCCTCCCTTTATCGTGGACAGATCACTATCTCCTGTGGCTGGTCTTTCAATTGGCTGTCCCTCGCTGCTGGGATGAGGAGCCTATACGATGGTTCCGCCCCAGACGCCTAATGGACCCGAGAGGTTTCAGATGGCGGGGTTCTTGCCCGCCTCCCTCGACCACAGCTCGGCCGAGACGCTGACGGCCACCTGGCAACAGGCGGCGTCGGAGGCGCTCGACCGGGTTGTCCCCTTGCGGCCTCTTCCCCGCAGACCCCATGGGCCCCTGGTTTTCGAGGAGCTCCGGGGATGAAACAGTGGAGAAGACACCTGGAGAGCAGATGGAGGGCCAGCTGCTCCGACCACCGTCCAGTTGCGAGCCTATATCAGGACCTATCTGGAAGCGATCAGGGCGGCGAGCGCTTACTTCTCTGATTGCGTCCGCCGATGATCGCCCTGCTGCCCTGTTTCGGTGACCCGCTCCTCTTCAATTGAGGGGATGACCTTTGCAGGGCAGAGCAGAGGAATTTAGTTTACATCTGGCGGATAAGGTCGCCAATTCATGCCAGCTTGGACTCTGATTGGCAGTGGTCTGATGATGGGGTGGCGATGGTCTGGTGGATTCTATCTGGGTTGAGTTTGACCTGGTCTCCCGATGAGGTGGACAGGATCATGCGAGGCTGTCTTCCACCACGTGTTTATTGGACCCGTGTCCTTCCTGGTTGGTGTATGCCTCCAGGGAGGTTACACGCTGGCTCCAGGCAGTTGTTAACGCCTTGAGTGAGGGGATCTTTCCTGCTGCCTTGAAAGAGGCGGTGGTGAGGCCCCTCCTCAAGAAGCCTGCCTTGGACCCGCCGTTTTGAACAACTATCGTCTGTCTCCAATCTTTGCTTTTTAGCGAAGGTTGTTGAGAGCATGGTGGTTCAGCAGCTTCCCTTGTTCCTGGAGGAAGCTGATTATTTAGACCCGATCAATCGGGCTTCAGGGCCGGACACAGCACGAGACAGCATTGGTTGCACTGATGGATGATCTCTGGAGGGCTCGGGACAGGGGTTTTTCCTCTGTCCTAGTCCTGTTAGATCTCTCAGCGGCTTTCGATACCATCGACCATGGTATCCTTCTGCAGCGCTTAGAGGATTGGGGTGGGGGCACCGTTTTGCGGTGGTTCTCCTCCTTCCTCTCAGGCCGCAGTCGGTGTTGGCAGGGGGGCAGAGGTTGGCCCCGAGGCCCCTCACTTGTGGGGTGCCTCAGGGTCTGTCCTCTGCCTCTCCTGTTTAATATCTACATGAAACTGCTGGGCGAGATCATCCGAGGTTTTGGGGTGAGGTATCATCAGTATGCTGATGATACCCAGCTTTATATCTCCACCCCAGACCAGATCAGTGATGCTCTCTCCGTGATGTCCCGGTGCCTGGAGGCACGGGTCTGGATGGGTAGTAACAGGCTCCAGCTCAACCCCACCAAGACTGAGTGGCTGTTCTTACCGGCATCTCAGTCTTTATTGGATGTACCATCTTTGGTCATGGGGGAGAGGTGTTGCCCCGTGGATAGGGCGAGGAACCTGGGTGTCCTCCTGGATTCACAGCTCAGTTTGGAGGAGCATGTGGGAGCTGTGGCCAGGGGGGCTTTTGCCCAGGTTCGGCTGGTTCGCCAGCTTCGCCCTTATTTGGACCGAGATGCCCTTGAACGGTTACTCATGCGTCACCTCTAGAATCAACTACTGCAATGCTCTTTACATGGGGCTCCCCTTGCGGATGATCCGGAGGCTATAGCTGGTGCAGAATGCGGCCGTGCGGGCTGTGATGGGGTATCCCGATACTCCCATGTTACACCCCTCCTGCGCGGCTTGCATTGGTTGCCGGTCGCCTCCCGGGTCGCCTTCAAGGTGTTAGTAACAACTTATAAAGCCCTTAATGGCTTGGGTCCAGGGTACTTGCGGGAATGCCTCCTGCCAGCATCACTTTCCGATCACCCTGTTCGCTCTCATAGGAGGGGCCTCCTTGGGGTGCCGTTGGTCAGGCACTGTAGGCTGGCAGGGCTAGGGCCTTCTCTGTGGGAGCGCCTGCCCCTTGGAATCAGCTCCCCGTGGATGTCCATTTGGCCCCTGACCTCCGCTCCTTCCGCTGGGACCTGAAGACTTGGTTGTTTCAACAGGCCGGCCTGGAATGACCCTGGGGGTTTGAGGGTTTTAAATTTTTAATTTTTAACCGTATTCGGCTTGTTTATCTGTTTAATTCTTTTTTATTGTAAATCTGTTCTGTTTTAATGTTCGCCGCCCTGAGTCCTTAGGGAGTAGGGCGGCATACAAGTCGAATAAATAAATAAATAAATAAATAAATAAATAAATAAATAAATATAAATAAATAAATAAATAAATACTGTTTGATGGTGTATAATTTAGAATCTTTTATTTAGAATTTGTCTTTTTAAGCAAGAAGGAGGGCTGCACTGCCACTGTGCCCACCTGCAGGCTGCTGCCCACAAAGTCACCACTTGGGTAACCATGTAGCATCAGCAGCAGCTCATGGATCATGGTGCCATGCAGGAGCTGGGCTTCAGCTACTATTTGCAGGAGCCTCAATGATGCCCCTGGGCTCCTTAGGACAGAGCCAGATTGTCCCCCTGAAAAGCCCTCATCTGCTGAGGAGCCTGGGCAAGGCCTCGCTTGCCATCCACTAAGGCACCTGGACTCCCAGTGATGAGATGGGGTTCTTTGGGCACTTAGCTTGGCCATCTGTTTAGTAGCTCCAGCTCCTCCCTCCGGGTGCCTTGTCAGAGCATCCTTGGGGTTTTCCCTGCAGAGATGTCACTTGCTTGAAGAGGGAGGGGGACCAATTAGAGGAGCACTGAGATGCTTAAATGGCCTCAAGAGCGCCAGGCAAGGTGAGGAGTGGCTGGGAAGGGTGCAGGATTAGGAATGGCAATTTAGCCAGTTCACTGAACTAGACAAAAAAATTAGCTACCAGTTCTCCCAAACTGGTGTAAATCAGGTGAATCCCACCATTTGCATCTATCAAAGAAAGGGACTGAATTACTTGGCATTAAATTCACAGATTTTCTGGATAAACATTTAAACTGAACAGCAGAGACAGAGAATTAATTAATACAGAAAATTTCTGTCCCCAGCAATTTAAAATTAATAGGGTTATCAGTGCATGTAACATAGATATTAGTTAAAAATAAGATAATGTTCAGATGGCTCATCCCTGTGGGTATGTTGATCTCTTGGCAGGAAAAGAAATTTAGAATTGACATTTTGGATAAGGTGCAAGAATTTTATGAACATTATTTAGCCATAGAAGAAGAGCAAGATAGCAGAGATTATATAGAAAGCAAAAGCCAAGAACAACAATCGCAAGAAAAAGAATCAGACCAAGAAGTAAGAGAATGGACAGAAATGGAATGCTAGGAAGGAGAAGAGGTGAAGACGAGATTACAAAGAGAGAAAAGAGCAAAGAGAGGAATGAGAATTACATATAAACAATGAAATAGAAGAAATTAGGTTGCTATCAATTAACATAAATGGAACAAACTTTCCAGCCAAAAAACCCATTTACAAAACTTCAAAATATGGACATTATTTGCCTACGGGAGGTCCATATTAAGAAACAACACGGTGGCATTCTAGAATTCCCTAAAATAGGGAAACTCATTCAGATTGAGGGGAATATGAGGAAAGGGGCTCTATGGATCCTTCAGACCATGGTAACTCCTCTATGTCTGAGGAGGAGAAAGGGGAGGTTAGAGATTCCAATCTATCAGAAGATGAGGGATTAAAGCCTGGACAACCAATTTTTTCAGGTATTTTCAAGCCATCCTTGTTCAAATCTCTTTTGCACAAGGCCCTAGTTACTGTCCAGCTGGGACCTGATGAGGTGGCATCAGAATCTTCATGGGGAAGCTTAAGCCCAGGGTGGCGCTTTAATTTTCAAAACCAATAGTGCAAGCTGATGTGCTCCCAGCACCCAGGTTATTTTTAGATCTGGTGTGTGAACAGTGCACCTCTCCAGGATTGGGGCCACCCTTCATCTCATGACAGGTGTTTTTATAATGTAGGCCCTTCCCTGGCCAATGCCCTTTAGTGCGCCAGTGGGTGCTCATGTGGTTGCCTCTGTCTCCGCATCTGGAACCCCAACAGAATCGGAAGATGTCCTTAAGACTGATGATAAGAGGTCAGAACAGACTCTTAAATGTATTCACCCAGCAGCAGCAAGGGCATTCCAAGCCTCCACTGCAGCATCCTTCTTTACAAGCATTAGCTGCACCAGTTTGCCTCCTGGTGATACCAGGTCCCGCCAGGACATAAATAAAATAATAGCTGCAGCAGAGTTTACCGCTGATGCCACCTTAAACTCTGCAAAATTCGCATCAAAAGCGATGGCATCCTTGGTGGCAGTGAGACACCTTCTGTGGCTGCATAATTGGCAGACAGGTTCACATTGAAGATGGAAGCTTGCTTCCAACCCTTGCTCGGACAAGAGTCTGTTTGGGGATGCTCTGGAACTATACCTGGTGGAAACCAGGGACAAAAGAAAGATTCTTTCATTGTTGGTTAAGAGGTCAGATATTTGTCAGACTCTGTACCTCCGACCATCTTCCTTTTGACCTGAATCTGACACCTGGTTTCCTTGGGGCCAGAGGGGGTTCCCTCCTTGCCAGGAGCAACAACCTGAATGATCGGGGAGACAACAGCAGTTTTCCTGCAAACAGCCCTTTAGAGGCAGAGGAGGCCATTTGTTCCTACTCTCTAAATGACTGCCCTCCTTCCCTTCCCATCAAAGATCATCTGGCTTTCTTCGCTTCACGGTGGGAGGAGTCAACTATGGACACCTGGTTTTCAGGACTGTGAGGTCAGGTCTTCAACTCAGGTTCCTCTCCCTTCCTCTGAGGTTTTATCTCGTGACAGTTCCAGATGGGCCCTCATGGAATCAGCCATTCAACATCTGGTAGACATAAGAGCCATCCAGGCAGTTCCAGTGAATCAATGAGGGCTGGGGTTCTACTCCTGGCTCTTTGTGATCCCAAAGGTATCAGGGTGGGGTGGGGTGGGGTGGAGGGAGATCCTTGACCTCAAGTCCTTGAACAAGTTCATTCCCTACAGGCTTCAAGATGCAGTTCCTCCAGATGATTCTGGAAAGTGTTCAGGAGGGCAACCTCCTCTCATCCATATACCTCACAGAGGCATACCTCCATATCCCAATCTGGCCCCTTCACCACCAGTTGTTTTGGTTTTGGTACAACAAGAAGCACTACCAATACCGGGCCTCTCATTGGCCCCCAGGGCATTTACCAAGGTTCTTGCAGCATTGGCAACATCCCTACATGCCCTCCCAGTGGGGGTCCAATGCTACTTGGATGACATCATGATCCAGTCATCTTCAACCCACTCCACCCACAGCGACCTTCAGACCACAATGTGGATCCTGCAGGAACATGGTTTTTCCATAAATTTCAGCAAGAGTCATCTTCTACTGACCACCCATTTCCTACACCTAGGGCCAGTCATTGACACAACCCTCTGTGAGGTTTTCCTTTTCCTGGATCGTCAAGAGAGTCTGAATGACTTGATAAACCGGGTTCGACAGCAGCACACAGGTCCTCTATCTCTACTATCCCAGCTCCTAGGAAAGATGATTTCCTGTATAGGCATCATGCCGGTTCCTGCTACCATTTCAATGGGTGGGAACCAGCCACTCATCCATCAGAGTCTGAGTTCCTCCACCAGTCCTTCATTCTTTCCGGTGGTGGCAGTCTCAGGCCACCAGGAAAGGCCATTTTTTTCAAGGAACCAGATAGGTTCAAGATCATGACAGATGCCAGTCTTTATGGCTGGGGGGGATACATCTACAAAGCGAGATAGCTCAGGGTTGTTGGTCCCAGACAGACAGGTCTCACCCCATCAATTGGCTAGAACTCAGGGCTATCTTCCTGGCTCTGAGACTTTCTGGCTGTGAGACATTTACAAGACAGGATGACAGGGTCCCATATGTTAATCAAGGCCCATGTCAACATGTGGGGGGGGGGAACCCAGTCCAAATCCTTGATACAGGAGGCCAAACATCTGGAGCAGTGGGTGGAGAGGCACCCTCTGTCCCTCACATCTTGGGGATCAACAACATCCAGGCCAACTGGCTGAGTCGCAACAAGGTTGATCACTTGGAGTGGTGCCTTCATTGGGTCCCCCAGTAGTAGACCTGTTTGCCACTCCCCAGAATGTGCAGGTAGATAGATTCTTTACAGGTTTCCTATCCAGGGAGTGGATGGGCTCCAGGTCTCCTCTACACCTTCCCCCCCTCTTCCTATCATTCCAGCTGTTTTTTGGAAGATGTTGGAGGAGAAGGTGGAGCTGGTACTTCTGGCGCCTCATTGGTGATGCCACCAGGCATCACCTAAACCATCAACCAGTCGCATATATGATGCCACCTGGAGAGCCTTTTGCAGTTGGTGCTCTAGGGCTGCCCAGGACCCTTCATCAGCCACTGTCTCAGATGTGCTGATTTTCCTACAGGAGGGTCTAGATCAAGGACTCTCTCCAAACACACTCTGCAAACAGGTTGCAGCTTTGTCCTCAGTATTGTTATGGGATAATTATAACTCTCTGTCCCACCACCTATCAATATGCAGGTTTTTGAGGGCAGCCTCAAACCTGCATCCCCTGGTAGTTCATAGATATCCCACTTGGGATCTCCCAAAAGTATTGCAGGCCCTGATGGGACCCCCATTTGAACCTTTAAGGTCAGTGCGTCTCTGCTTCTTGACCCTCAAAGTGTCCTTCCTGATGGCTATCACATCAGCCAGAAGGATGTTGGAATTGGCAACTCTCTTGGTGAGACAGGACTTGTGCATATTTCATGAGATCAGAGTAGTGCTACACTTAGACCCTACCTTTATTCCAAAGATTAAGTCTTGGTTCCACAGGGCACAAGAACTAGTCTTACTGGACTTCTGCCCTAAGCCTCAACATGAGTTGGAATACAAGTGGCATATGCTGGATGTGCGGAGAGTTCTTTGTATATATGTAAAATGAACTGCAACTTTTTGCAAGACAGAAGCAATGTTTGTGTCATTCCAACCAGCTTCCTTAGGGAGCAAGGCTTCCCCATCCATGATGGGCAGATGGGTCAGGGCTTCTATTTCCACAACATATGAGACATTATCTCTCCCAGTTCCCAAGATGCTTACAGCCCACTCTACTAGGAGTGCAGCAGCCACATCAGCAGCCTGGACTACTCAGGCATCCATTGATGAGATCTGCAGGACAGCTACCTGGGTGTCACCTTCTCCATTTATCTATTCTATAATTGGACTTATAATTGGACTTATATGCTGCCCCCTCTCCGCAAGGACTTGGGGCAGCTCACAATTAAAACACAGAAACAATAAATATTTAAAAAAGAATTAAATCTAAAGCCCAATCAATAAACAATTAAAATAAATTAAAATAAATTAAAAACCCCAGGAGGTCAGTCCAGCCCAGCCTGTTCAAACAACCAGGTCTTCAGATCGCGGCGGAAGGAGTGAAGATCAGGGGCCAAGCGGAGCTCCAAAGGGAGTTGATTCCACAAGGCAGGGGCTGCAACAGAGTAGGCCCTCCCCCGGGGCACCGCCAGCCGACACTGACTGGCCGACGGCACCCCGAGGAGTCCCCGTCTGTGCGCACGCACAGGGTGATCTGTATTTGATATTGGCAGGAGATGCTCCCACAAGTACCCCAGACCCAAATCGTAAAGGACTTTGAATGTTAATACCAACACCTTGAATCACACCTGGAGGGCAACCGGTAACCAATGCAGCTCACGCAGGAGGGGTGTAACATGGGAGTACCGGGAAACTACCATCATAACCCATGCAGCCACATTCTGCACCAGCTGAAGCCTCTGGATGGTATGCAAAGGCAGTCCTAAATAGAGAGCATTGCAGTAGTCAAGTCAGGACATCACAAGTGCATGAGTAATCGTGCGAAGGGCATCTCGGTCCAGATATGGGCGCAACTGACGAACCAGTCGGACCTGGGCAAAAGCCCCCCTGGGCACGGCTCCCACCTGCTCCTCCAAACTAAGCCATGAATCCAGGAGGACTCCCAGGTTCCGAGCCCTGTCCACAGGGGGCAACACCTCTCCCCCTATGACCAAAGATGGAATCAATTGACTGGGCCAAGATGCCTGTAAGCACAGCCACTCAGTCTTGGCCAGATTGAGCTGCAGTCCGTTCCTGCCCATCCAGATCCGTACCACATCCAGACACCGGGTCATCACGGAGAGGGCATCACTGATTTGGCTTGGGGTGGAGATATATAACTGGGTATCATCACGTACTGGTGATACCTCATCCCAAAGCCGTGGATGATCTCGCCCAGCGGCTTCATATAGATGTTGAACAGGAGGGGAGAGAGGACCAACCCCTGAGGGACCCCACAAGTGAGTGCCCTCAGGCCTGACCTCTGCCCTCCTGCCAACACTGATTGCGAACGCCCTGAGAGGTAGGAGGAGAACCACTGCAAAACAGTGCCCCCCACTCCCAACCCCCCGAGGCACCGCAACAAGATACCATGGTTGATGGTATCGAAAGCCACTGAGAGATCTAATAGGACTAGGACAGAGGAGAATCCCCTGTCCCGTGCCCTCCAGAGATCATCCATCAGTGCGACCAATGCCGTTTCCATGCTGAACCCGGGCCAGAAGCCCGACTTATATGGATCTAGATAATCCGCTTCCTCCAGGAAAAGCAGAAACTGCTGAGCCACCACACTCTCAACAACCTTCACCAAAAAGCGAAGGTTGGAGACTGGACAAAAGTTGTTTAAAACAACTGGGTCCAAAGCAGGCTTCTTCAGGAGGGGCCTCACCATCGCCTTTTTCAGGGCAGCAGGGAAAGACCCCTCCCTCAGCGAGGCATTACCAACTGCCCGGAGCCAGCCACACGTGGTCTCCCTGGAGGCATATACCATCCAGGAAGGACACGGGTCCAATAAACAGGTGGTGGAACTCAGTTGTTGCATAATCCTGTCCACTTCATCCTCAGAAACAGGATCGAACTCAGCCCAGATGACATCTGCCAGACTCTCTGTAACTTCCTCCTCAGACCACTGCAAATGAGAGTTCAACCCCTCCTGAATCTGAGCGATCTTATCCGACGGATATTGTCCAAATTCCTCCGCCCTACCCTGAAGAGGATCCACCTCCGGCTCCTGATGTAAAAGGGAGCGCATGACCCTGAACAGGGCGGCTGGGCGATTATCTGTGGATGCTATGAGGGTGGAGAGGTAGGTCCTCCTCGCCGCCCTCAAAGCTCCCAGGTAAGTCCTAACATGGGCTCTTAACTGGGTTCGGTTGGATTCGGAACGGGTTGACCTCCATCTGCTCTCTAAACCCCTCCTATGCTGCTTCATCTCCCAGAGCTCCTCTGTAAACCAGGGAGCCACCCGGGATCTGCGGCGAGTGAGGGGACCTAAGGGGACAACCCAGTTGAGGGCCTCTGCGGCAGCCTGTTGCCAAGCAGCCGCCAGCACCTCAGCCGAGCTGTGGACAAGGGAGGCGGGCAGAAACCCCAGCTCTGCCTGGAACCTCTCAGGGTCCATCAGGCGTCTGGGGCGGAACCATCTCAGCGGTTCCTCATCCCAGTGGCGTGGGGCAGCCTGTTGGAAGACCAGCCATAGGAGATAGTGATCTGACCATGCAACGGGTTGGACATTGACACTGCCAGCCCCCAGATCACTACGCCACCGCTCCGAGACAAAAATAAGGTCAAGCGTGTTGCCCCCCTCATGTGTGGGACCTTGTATTATCTGGGTCAGGCCCATGGCCACCATGGAAGCCATGAACTTCTGGGTCAGACCCGACACCCCCCCCCCAGGAAGGGCAAGTTGAAGTCACCCAAGACCAGAAGGCCTGGGAACTCCACCACCACTCCTGAGAGGGCATCGAGGAACCCAGGCAGGGCTGCTGCTACACAGCTGGGGGAAAGGTATGCAAGCAGCAGGCCCGACTGACCTCCAGGCCCCAAATGCAGGAGGAGAGCCTCACACCCGCCTGTCTGCGGAACAGAGACCTCCCTTGGAATCAAGGTCTCCCGAATAACAACAGCCACCCCACCTACCCTGGGCTCTAGGCTGATGCAAAACCCGAAAACCTGGGGGGCATAAATCAACCAGAGGAACTCCACCCTCCGGCCCCAACCAGGTTTCAGTGATGCAAGCCAGGTCCACGGCCTCCTCCTCAATCACTTCCCAGAGGAGGGATGCCTTATTAGCCATGGACCTGGCATTAAAATACACCAGCCGGAGCCCAGGGGCTCCGGATCCTGTATCCCCAGGGGAGTGGGCAGAGGCATGGGGGTTGGAGTGCGCCACAGCTCGCAAACAGTGGCGGCACGCTCCCAGTTCATGATACGGCCTCCTGCCTCTCTGTCCCCTGCCAACTCCGATCACCCTGGAAATCATCATTCCCACCTTGCTTCCCGGGACCCCGAGGACCCCATCTCCCCCCTCCCCCACACCACAATCCACAACCGAGCTGGACTGAGCTCCCATTAGTCCGGGCAGTGATTCAGCAAATATCCACCCAGACCCCCTCCCTGAACCCCTTAAAAATTTACTTTAAAAATTTAACAAAGAGGTCTTGGCCCCCCTCTTTCCCTTTTGCCCCAGACCCCCATCCCTATCCGCGCAATGCCACCTCTCGGGATTCCAAAATCCGTCATCGAGGTAGGCCGATGAAAGTCCAGCAGGCCATATCCTGGACAGAGGGGAGTCCCTCAAGGCCTGCAATTCCACAAGAAAGTAAGTCCGCATAAAAACAGATGGTCCATGTTTCGGGGAGAGATGTTAAGCAAAAGGAAGTGTCCCGATGGAATACTCAGTCCAGTCCAGGTAGGATGTTCCAGCCAATTGAATGTCCAAACCCCAGCTGTCCTCTCATGACAACCAGGGGGAGGAGATAACTAAACCTCCATGGAATAACCATTACGCTCTCACCGTTGGTAAAAATCCCACTGGCTGGATCTAGATGGTAAGGCAGTTGGTACAGCCAGCTAGCCTGCGAGGGGGAGTGCCCCACCCCTGCCACCCTCACACCACAGCAGGGTGGGTACACTCCCCAGATGCCCACCAGGATCCTCTCACCACAGCGGAGGGCATCCCAGCAGGCCACATCAACAAACCACAACAGGACTGAGAAGGAAGGGACCATACAAGAAAAAGGGGGGAGGGATAAACCCCACCCATTTATCGACCGGCAAATCCCCAAGACCGGGCAAAGTCCACTCTGGTGGCTCTCACCACGCTGGATGTCATGGAATGTCAACCTTGGGGCTGCCGGGATACCACAGAAGTTGTTAATGACCACCAGTCCTGGGACCGGCACAGGGAAAATGCCCAGATGGTAAGCAAAGGGGCGAAGTTGATGTCAAAGGCAGGAACAGGGAGGGAAAGCAAAACAGATAGACCAGGGTCAGCCACAGCCAGCATAACAGCTGGCAGCCACCCAACAGAGGAGAATCGGCAGCAGCCTCCAAGTTTCCAGGTTCTTGGCCCCCAGCAGGTCTCCAACAGCCTCCAAGCCTCCAGCAGCCTTCAGGCCCTCAGGCCTCCAGGCCCCCAGGTCCCGCCTCCAGGCCTCCAAACCTCCGAACCTTCCATCTCTGCCATCGCCACCGCCAAATCCTCCTCAGGCGTCGTACTGCCACCACCATCGACACGATTGATGCCCTCACCACACTCCAACTGCTCCGGCCCCCACCGAGCCCAGCGGCCATCATCGCCATCCTCTCAGCTGGCGCTGGGTCCAGGCGCCAACTACGATGCCAACGGTGAGGCGAGAGCTCCCACCGTTGCATATCGAGGCCACTGCCCGCAATTCAAGCAGGCACAATGCTGGGTCCAGATGCTGTTATAGCCCAGCGTCGTGTTCACTGGTGCCGGCCCGAGAACCTCAGCCGAATGCCAGGAACCTTCTCCCTCTGCTTCCAGGTCCAGTGAGGTGAGAACGAACCCCTTCGTCCTTCCTGGGCACTAATCCAAAACCTCCCCTCATGGAGCTCTAACTGCGGGCGGCCATCTTCCCATGCATGCGCAGAGTTATCTTCCCACACATGTGCAGAGTTATTCAGCACTATCGACTGGACTCCTTCACCTCTGCAGAAGCAGCATTTGGCAGGAGAGTGCTTCAGAAGGTTCTTGCAGTCTCGGACTGAGCGGACCAGACCTAGACCCTCCCTTGGACGTGCAGACTTTGGTATGTCCCTATCCTGGACTCTAGTAGCAGCATGGAGGAGAATGGGCATTGGTAGATTTACCTGAGATGCCCTTTCTATACACACTGCAAGAGAGTCCAGCCCCACCTTGTGTTTATCTGGTCAGATAAACAAAATTTATCTGGCAAGGGAAAACCCCAAATAAAATTAAGGCTTATGCAGGATACTAGAGATAAGGAAGGCTTTGGACTCCCAGACTAGGAACTTTATTACCAGGTGGCAGCCATGACATGGCTCAAAGACTGGATAAATTTAAACAATAAAAGAATATTGACAATAGAGGATCATGATCTGCAACTTGGCTGGCACACATTCATTTGGGAGCAGAAAAACAAATTACACTAATATTTCCAGAGACATCAAGTGAGGGATGTCCTGCTATACGTATGGGAGAAAATTAAGAAGAACCACTATAAGAAAATCCCAGTTTGGCTATCGACCATGGAGGCAATGATATACCTCAATGTTTTAAATTTAAATAAGGTAGCTATTGGATGAGAAAGTAGAATTAAAAATCAAATCAGGAGTTAAAGGCCCAAGGAATTGAGATAGATTGGTGGCCTTATCTACAAATTCGGAACAAGGTATAAAAAACATTTAGAACAACACAGCTTCTAAAAAGACAAACAGGAATTAGATAAAATATTATGGGGGATGGGAAAAAATGATCACTAAAACATACAACTATGGACAGGTTAACTATGGAGTTAAAAGACAGAGAAGAAATGGAATACTATAAGATCTGGAATGTATGATACCAGTGGTTAGAGAACAGATGTAAAGTTGTTACATGAAGAATATGTAGGAGTTATAGTAAAATGGGGAAATATTGTATATATATTTGTAAATACTGCTATAAGTTAAAAGTAGAAAAAACTATATAACATATAGAATAGTAACAATTATGTCAATATGAGTGAATACTGTAACCTGAATGCAGTAATGAGTGTAAATGTGATGTTTTAGTTTGAAATAAAAATTTACTTTGAAAAAACCAACAGATGTTTGTGTGGGTAAAAATATCAACCTTGCTGTCAAGCAAAAACAAGCATTTAATAGTGAGTATCATATTATGTGCACCAATCAAACAGGTGGTAAGGCAGTAGGCAACCACACAGGTTATGTAGAAAATAAATGCAGGGTCAGTCAAAATGGATTCAAATGTTTATACACCAATGCAGAGTTTGAGGAATAAACAGGGTGAATTAGAAATTCAAGTAAATGAGGGCAGATATGATATTGTGCCATTATCAAAACTGGGTGGGACAAAACCCACAAATGGAATGTACAGCTAAAGGGATTTAAATTATTTAAAAGAAATAGACAAAATGAAAGAGGAGGTGGAGTTGCACTATATATAAGAAATTACTACATCTCTACAGAAATAGAACACAAGGAGGATGGGGCTTGAGCAGCAGTGGAAAAACGCTTTTCTCAGAGCTCTGAGGAAAATGCTGATACCCCTGCAGCTGGGTGGTCCCAGTGGACCCGAACTGTCCTGGAGGGCCGGTAAGTGAAAGGAGCACATCCTGTTGATCCTAGGGATATTGCAAAGTCCCTGGTTGATCCAGGAAAGCTCCTACAATCTGGCAGTGGTGGGAAGCAGCCATTAATCTTGAGCCACTAAGAAGCTGTGCCAGCCACAGAACGGAAGAAGAACAGAAAGAAGAAAATGTGTTGGTCTGGGTGAGAAATTCCTATTAAAAAAAAAGATAGAGGAGTACACCAAGTGAAAGATTTATTAAAGAAAGAAAGAAAGAAGACAGGAAAGATAAGGCAGCTGTGAACGGTAAGTGCTGTCAACTTTATTTGGACTCTTTATTCTTAACAAAAAAAAGGAATATTTTATTTGCTTCTTTGCTTTGAATAGCTGGACTGGATTGAACTTAAAATCAAGAAGAAAGTGTTTCCTTTTTTTGTTACTTAGTTTAAAATTTCTGAAGTACTTTGTTTTTTATTTCCCTTTGGCTTTGATTCACTTTCAATAGAGATATAGTGTAGCTAAAATACAAGCATAAAGAAAGCTAAGCAATACTGCCATCTAGAGGTCACAGGGGAAAAACAGACTTTAGAGATTAAGCTATTTTGATTACAGAGAAGTGGAGAAAGATAATAAACCAGCACTGAAAACAGGTGCTGCTTTTATAATGCTGGTATACAATTGGAAAGCTGAGTAAGATAAAGAAAGAGAAAGAACACTGTGACCTTGAATAATATATATGCTTTGGTTTTTGGTTTTCTGGACTGATTGAATGTTACATTGAGATTCTGGTTCACTTAGTGACATGGATTTATAAATTACAGCTAATATTTTTTCTTTTTTTTCTTTTTGTCTTATTTTTGTTTGGTGCTTATTTTTCTTTTGGCTGGCGCATATGTTGGATTTATTTTTTCCTCCCCCCCCCTCTTTTTTGGGCTTGTTTTATTTTTTGGTCCAGTTTCTCATTGTGGATTAATTTTGGAATGTGGGTTTTCTTTTTCTCTACTTTTCTTTTTCTTCCTTTTTCCTTTTTTCCTAACAAGTAGATTAAATATTGGATATTCTTTTTTTTAACAAGTGGATTAACGTTTTGAATTTCATATATTTTTACTCCACTTTTTCTATTGGATCTATAGTTTCCTTTTCTATTATTGGATTCTCTAACTCCATCGTTATTTTTTGGTTGTTTGTTCCTCTTTTTTCTTGGATAAACTTGGATTAAGGTAGAGAAGAACCTGAAGATTTATTTTTACTTTTCCTTGGGCTTTTGTGAATGGATTATAGTTTGATCTGATATGAGTAAAAGAATTCCTACTGAATCATCAATTCCTACTTCCTCATCCCTGAGCCCAGCTGGTCAATGATCAATTACAACGATGTTGTGGCAAGATAAAGATAAAGAAAAGGAGATCTCTATGCAAGAAATAAAATCAATGTTTCAAGTAATACAAGACCAAGGGAAGCATACAGATAATACAATGGAAGAGTTGGAGGAAAGGATGGAGAAGATGGAAGGAGATATGCAACAGGTCCTAATGATATATAGAGAAAAAATACAGAAGATGGAAGAAAGAGGTGATAAAACAGATAAGAAAGTAGGAGAAATAGATAATAGCTTGACAATGGTCAAAAGGGAAAAAGGGAAAGATTCAATATTCCAGGAGATGGAAAAGGTTGATTTCTACTTAAGATTTCAGAACATTGAGGAAGAAAAAGGAGAATAATTAGCAAGACCAATTTTATAAGAAGTTACACAATAAAATAATTGAACTGGAATATGATAAGATATGCATCTTTGGAGACTTTAATGCAATTGTAAATACAGAACTAGACTATAAAACATAGAAAACAAACAAGAAAAATAGAAAAATATTACCCAAATTACCCAAATCTTTTTTTTTAAATGGTGGAGGAGCTGAGTATTAAAGATATATGGAGAGAATTGAATAGCAAAAATAGACAATTTACATTTTACTCAAATAGACATCTATCATGGTCAAGAATAGATATGATTTGGATGTCAACAGAATTAATACCTAATATTCAGGAAGTAAATATTGATGCAAACATATGGGCCATTCACAACCCAATAAGGATTAAATGGAAGGGACAGAAGAAAAGACTAAGATGGACTTTGAGTAATTTGATTTTGAAAGAAAAAGAATTTATTAATAACCTGGAAAAAGAATTGGTTTTCTGCTTTAAAGAAAACAAATCAGGAGAAACCTCATTGCAAAATGTATGGGACACTATGAAAGCATATACCAGAGGTGTGATTATAACCTATACATGAAGAAGGAACATTAAAAAGAGACAAACACATCAAATTCTAGAACAAGAACATAAGAAATTGAAGAAGGATTTACTAAGATACCCACAGCACAAAAATATCAAAAACCAAATGGATATAATTAAACACAAAATTGGAGTAATGGAAAAAGAAGTACTAGCACAAAAGATTAGAGGGGCTAAACAGAATTATTTTGAAAATGTAAATAAACCAGGTAGATGGCTAGCATATAAACTGAAGAAAAAAAAGAATAAAAAAGAATACCACAATTAATAGATGAAAATAGCACGTTATGTTATGAAAATGAAGAGAAGAAAAAAATAGTACAGAGATATTATGAGAAACTATATGATCAACAGGCAATATTAGAAAACAAAGTATAGCAATATTTACAAGAAGCAGAATTACCAAGAATACCTGATGAAATAAAGACCATGTTAGATGAGAAATTAACAATGATGGAACCGACAGAAGCAATAAATAGACAAAATACTGGGAAAGCTCCTAGATCAGATGGGCTACCAGCTGAATTCTATAAGACAATACAGGAAGTAATCTCTACTACAATGTTGGAAGTATTGAATGAGGTTCTGACAAAAAATGAAGTACCAGATTCATGGACAGAGGCATATGTTACACTTATACCAAAAGAAGATACTGACCCACAACAAATAAAAAATTATAGACCAATATCTCTGCTAAATGCCGATTATAAAATATTTGCTTCAATAATGGCAGAAAGACTTAAAAGTTATTTAAATCATTTTATACATTCAGATCAAAATGGATTTCTATCCAAGAGACAAATAAAAAATAATATGAGGATAATATTGAATACTCTGGAATACTATGAAATTCACTCAGAGAAACAAATGGCATTAGTGTTTTTAGATGCACAGAAAGCATTTGATAATATGAATTGGCAATTTATGTTGATGCAATTGGAGGAGGTGGGTTTTGGAGATAGGTTTACTAAAGCACTAAAGGCGATATATAGCAAGCAAACAGCAAGAGTAATGATAAATGGAGAATTGACAGAAAACTTTAACATTCAAAAAGGAACCAGACAAGGCTGTCCATTATCCCCATTATTGTTTGTATTGACTTTGGAAGTATTGAATAGAAATATTAGGAAAAATTAAGAAATAAAGGGAATGAAAATAAAAAAGGAAGAATATAAATTACAAGCTTTCGCAGACAATTTGGTTTTTATATTGGAAGAACCATTGGAAACAGGGCCTAAGTTGATTAGAGAAATAGAGGAGTTTGGCAAAGTAGCAGGATTGAAAAGAAACAAAGAAAAAACAAAAATCTTGGCGAAAAACATGACAGAAAAACAAAAGAAAAGATTAATGGAAAAATTAAATATTCAAATTACAAAAAAAGTGAAATATTTAGAGATGCAAATGACAGCTAGATGTGAACACTTAAAGAAGTTAATTATGAGAGATTACTACAACAGTTTGCTACAGACTTGGAAAAATGGAAAAACCTACAACTATCTTTAAAAGTTGACAATTAAAATGAACATATTGCCAAAAATATTATACTTATTCCAGATTGAAAAAAAATACTTTGAAGATTTAAATAAAACGATGTTGAATTTCATTTGGCAGGGGAAAAAGACAAGAATCAAGATAAAACTACTGCAGGATGCAAGGGTGAGAGGGGTTTTTGGATTAACCAATTGGGAACTATACTATCAGGCAACAATATTGATGTGGATGAAGGAATAGATTATATTGAAAAATGCCAGATTATTAACATTAGGAGGGCATGATTTACAATTGGGCTGGCATGCATTTTTATGGTATAAAGAAAGTAAGGTACATGGATATTTTAGGAAACACTACATTAGGGATGCTTTATTAACAGTATGGGAAAAAATAAAGATTATCACTATATGAAAATACCAGTCTGTTACAAGCTTTTGCAGACGACCTGGTATTTATACTAGAGGATCCATTGGAATCAGCACTTAAATAGAAAGAATAGAAGACTTTGGAAAAGTACAAGGTTTGAAAATTAATAAAGATAAAACAAAGATATTAACAAAGAATATGCCAGTGAGACGGAAGAAAGAGTTGGAAGAAGTTTTAGAAATACAGGTCACAAGCAAGGTTAAGTATTTAGGGATATATATTACAGCAAGATGTAGTACACTGAAGGAAGATAATTATATTAAACTCAAACAGCAGATGGCAACAGACTTGGAAAAATGGAAAAATTTACAACTATCATTGATTGGGAGAATATCAACAATTAAGATGAATGTATTGCCCAGAATTTTATATTTATTCCAGACAATTCCAATCAGACTAGGGAAAGAGTTTTTTGAAGACTTAAACAAAATGATGTTGAAATATATATGGCAAGGCAAAAAAACAAGAATAAAACTTAAGTTGTTGCAGGATGCAAGAATAAGAGGAGGGTTTGCATTGCCCAATTGGGAATTATACTACCAGGCGGGAAATTTGATGTGGGTAAAAGATTGGATAACACTAAGGAATACTAGATTATTTATTTATTTATTTATTTATATTTGAACTTGTATGCCGCCCCATCTCCGAGACTCAGGCTCACAACTAAAAACACAGAACAATAAATATTTAAAAAGACATTAAACTAACAAGCCCAAATATAAGACATAACAATACAATAAAATATATTTAAAAAAACCCATCCCTCCCCCCAAAGGAGGGTCACAGCCCGGGTTGGTCAAACAACCAAGTTTTTAATTCCGGAAGGTGCAGGAGATCAGGGGCCAGACGGAGCTCCAGAGGCAGTTGATTCCAGAGGTTGGGGGCCGCAACAGAGAAGGCTCGTCGTCGGGGAAGTACCAACCGGCATTGGACCGCCGATGGAACCCCGAGGAGTCCTTGCCTATTATTGACCTTAGAAGGACATGATTTGCTATTGGGGTGGCATGCATTCCTTTGGTATAAGGGAACTAAAACACAAGGGTATTTTAGAAGATATTATATCCGAGAAGCTTTGTTTTTAAACTGGGAGAAGACCAAAAAACAACACTATTTGAAAATTCCATCATGGATATCTACTATTGAAGCTTTTTCATATCCAGTAATATACAAAAAGGAACAAACAGTTAGATATGGTGAGATATTGAATGAAAAGGGTGAACTTAAATCTATGCAAGCATTGGAAGAACAAGGTATAAAAATGAATTGGTTTTCATATTTGCAAGTACAATCTAGATTTGATAAAGACATTAAAATGGAAGTTGACTGGGTATTGATGGGTACTGATGAAAAGGTGATTAAAAAACTTTATGGATATCTTTTAGAAATCAAAATGGAAGAGGAACAAGTTAAAGAAACAATGATCGCATGGGGGAAAATTTTTGGATATGGGAATGATTTAGAGAAATGGGAAAAATTATGCTCTCAGAATTATAAAATGACAATGTCAACTGCTTATAGAGAAAATTTGCATAAGATGTTTTATAGGTGGCACTTACCCCCGACAAGAATTGCAAGAATGTTCAAGAATAAATCGGATAAATGTTGGAAATGTCATCAGATACCTGGATCATATTACCATATGTGGTGGACATGTTCAGATGCAGAAAGATATCGGACTAAAATCCACATGTGGTTGGAAAAAATGATACAACAACATATAGAGTTGAAACCGGAAATATTTTTATTGGGAATTATACCAGAAATTTACAATAAAGAGTTGAAATACCTGATTGTAAATGTTTTAATGGCAACTAGAATTGTATTTGCTAAGAATTGGAAAAATGATAAAATACCTATGCAGGAGGAAGTCATTAAGAAAATTATGGATTGTGCTGAAATGAGTAAATTGACATTTGAAATTAGAGAACAAGAAGAAAAACAATTTTACAAGATATGGGATTTGTTTTATCAATGGTTGGGTAAAAAGATTTGGTAATGTAATAGATTATATAATTTTCTAATAGAAATATAATAGATCGATATAAAATACAATGTAGACATATATAACCATTGGATGAAAGTATAACATAAATTTTAGATTAAAAAGATATCTCGTATACATGATGAAATAAATAGTTTAGTTGTCTATAAATAATAATTGATAAATATATAAGAATGTCTTATTGATAATATGAGAATTTTTTTGATAAATTGTGAGTGATGACTATGAAAGGATAACACAAAGGATTTGTAACCAACTGACACATTGTATGTATATATGGAAGATGATTTTTATGTTTTGTATGTCTTGTTTGTATGTTTGCCTTAAAATAAAAAACTTTTTTCAAAAAAAAAGAAAAGAAAATACCAGTCTGGTTATCAACATTAGAAGCTTTTACATATCCACAGCTTTTTAAAAAGGAACACATTATTAGATATGAAGAAATTTTAAATGAAAAGGGTGAACTCAGAACAAAGCAAGAATTAGAGTTACAAGGGATAAAAATGAATTGGTATTCATATTTGCAAACACATACAAGGTATGAGAAAGATATTAAGATGGCTGGGTTTTATAAGGAATTGACTGAATTGGATAAAATCCTAACAGACACTGAAGGAAAGTTGATTAAAAATTATATGGTTACTTACTAGGAGTGAAATTAGAGAAAGAACAAGTTAAAGAATTAATGATTGCGCGGGGGAAAAACTTGGGATATGGAATAGACTTGGAGAAATGGCAGATACTATGGTCTAGAAACTATAAATTTACTATGTCAACAGATCATACTACCATATGTGGTGAACATGCACAGAAGCAAAAAAGTATTGGACCAGAATATATATGTGGCTAGAGAAAATAATAAAACAACCTAGGGATTTAAAACCAGAGACATTTTTATTGGGAATTTTGCCTGAGGGTTATAACGAAGAATTAACCTACTTGATTATCAATGTATTAACAGCAGCCAGAATTGTATTTGCACAAAATTGGAAAAATGAGAAAATTCTGATGGATGATTTAAAATAATTAAGAAAATAATGGAATGTGCAGAAATGAGTAGATTGACAATGGCAATTAGAGAACAAGAGGAAAAAGATTATTATAAAATTTGGAATTTATTTTATGAATGGCTAGATAGAAGAGTAAGAAATTGAAATATGTAAGTACAGTATAATATCTATTACTGATAATTGAATGAGTTAGACAGAGTAGGAAAATGAATGTGAAATATATTATTGAAAGTCAATAAATATAATGTTAAGGCTAATATAATAAGTGATATATGTGATATGAAATACTGATTAGAATGATTATGAATATATATAAGTAAAATATGTATGATAATGTTATTATGTGTGCAAAGAAATGTGTACCCAACTGACACACTGATGAACAGAAAAAAGGTTTTATTTGTTTTTTGTTGTTATAAAAATAAAAATTTTATTAAAAAAAAAGAAATAGAACACAACAATGATGAACACTGCCTTGAATGCAAATGGGTCAATGTAAAAGGGAGAAGAAATGACATTGCCATAGATGTATTTCCAGAGGAAATCGATGAACTTTTTGCTAGACAGTTAACTAAGGTAAGTAGTAAGCACATCACAATAGTAATGGAGGATTTTAACTACCCTGACATCAACTGAATATTATAAGAACATACTAAAATTTACTATGCACCCCCAGCAGCAGCACTGATAAAAAGACATGAGTTTCACCACAGAGCTCAAAAGGAAGGTGAGACAATCAATGACTTTGCTGCAGCACTGAGAGAAGTCACCGCTGACTTCCAGTTCAGAGCACTAGAGGAGGCGATGCGAGATGGGCTCGTCTTGGGTTTGAGAGACCTAAATCTACAAAGGTGGTTAATCATTAAGCCTGGCCTCACATTCCAAAAGCTGCACTAGATCAGGCCACGGCAACTAATCCTCAAATACATCGGCATTTGCAATTCAGAGATCAACCAGCGCACATCACTCACGAGGAGTGGCCACTGTGCACCACAAGAGCATGGAAGGATCCCATGCTGCTCGTACAGCATATATTGCATTTTCTAGGAAAGGGCAAACTTTTTACAAAACTTGACTAGCCCCAGCATATCAGCAGCTACCAGTGGACGATGCCACCACAGGGGAACAAACAATTGTTACACACAGAGGGGCATTTAGATGCCGCCGATTGCAATTCGGCATCAACATGACTCCATGACTCTTTCAAAGCAGAATGGAATGCCTCCTACAGGGCATTCAGGGGGTGGTATCCTAATTTGATGATGTCCACATGTCCGTAAACAACAAAGAAGAACTAATCCACCAACTAAGGATAAGAACTAAGAAGTTTCTTCAATGATATTACTCTTTCATGGATCCTGGGACCCATTCTGATTTATGTCCCAACGTGCAAAACTCCCATTCTCAGTCAAACATGAACCCCCTTCTATGCTGGAAAGCAGCAACAGATAACCAACATATAAATGTGGAGATGTATGGCATCACTGTGTCTGCAGACATTCAGAAATGCATTGAGTATGCCTATGTTTTTAGAAATATTCTCTTGAGGCCAAATGAAAAACCTCTTCTATGTTTGGAAGTGGCAACAGATAACCAACATATAAATGCATATTCAGAAATGCATTGAGTATTCCTATATTCTGGAAAACATTGTCTGCATCACAAGAGCATGGAACAAGGAGAATCTACAGATGAGGACAATGAAATTCAACACGTTCATTCTGAAAGGAAGGTAGGGAATCCTGAAATGGTGGAGAGACTATCCTTGTCCTTAGAATGAAGGCTATTGCTGAACACATTGGGTTGTGCTCCAAAAATTGTAAGTCGCCCTAAGTCTCTGGAGAAGGGTGGCATATAAATATGAATTAAAAACAAAAAACAAAAACTAAGGGATCAGCCATATTGGACTTAATTCTCATTAACAGAGATGAAAGGATAGAAGCTGTTGAAGCTACAGGAACCTTGGGAGGGAGTGATCATGCAATATTGAAATGAAACTTTATGCAAGCAGAAGCAATAGAACAAAGTCAGAGTTTTGTACTTTAAGAGAGCTAATTTCAACAAAATTAGGGAGAGCTTGGAACGGATTCCGTGGAGGAGAATGCTCACATGGAAAAATAATTCAAGAAGCTTGGGAAATTTCAAAAAGTGAGATTATAAAAGCTGTCAGGATCATCACAGGGCCTAATTTTAGGAAATAATTAAGAAAATAATGGAATACGCAGAAATGAGTAGATTGAGAATGGCAATTAGAGAACAAGAGGAAAAAAATTATTATAACATTTGGAATTTATTTTATGAATGGCTAGATAGAAGAGTAAGAAATTGAAATATGTAAGTACAGTATAATATCTATGTTGTGGCCCCGACTCCTGAGCCAGTGCTGACAGAGGAAGAGGACCTGGATGATGAAGGGAAGGAACAGGCAATGCCTTCTTCCCCAGGACCTTCCTCCCTGACAATGCCTTCCTCCCCAGGACCTTCCTCCCCGATAATGCCTTCCTCCCCAGGACCTTCCTCCCTGGCAATACCTCAGGTTTCATCGGAAAGCCGAGAGGAGCAGCCTGAGGTACGCCAGGAGGGAAGCATATCGGCACAACCACAGCTGGGGAGTGAGGAAGAGGAATCCTGGCCTGATCCCAGGCAGTGTCGGAGGGAGAAACATCAGCAGCAACGTAGGAGGCATGGGAGGGCTAGAGATTGAGCTGAACCATACCCCACAAGGTGGATTTGCCTACGTTGCAAACTTTGTGCGTGACAAAGTTCAAACAAACCAAGAATCTTGTTAGTGTTGTGGCTGGACTGAATCCGGAGAAGCACTTGTTTGTGGACTTTGAAATAAAAATCCCATTCTGTCTATGTGAGTAAGATGATACTTTACAAACCTGGAATTGGCAGGCATAACGTGTGTGTTTGCCAAGAGTATTATCAGTTGCAGAAGGTTTGTTTTTGGAGTCAAGCCAGCGTGCCTATCTGTGGGTGTATTTGTGATAAGTTCCTTACCTTTTGGAAGAAGGGAAGGAGAGACATAACATTTTGTCACACAACCGAAAAATCTAACCATCTTCTAATTAAGATGGACCACCACCACCAGCAGCAGATGCAGCAGCAGCAATTTCAACAACAGCTGCAAGCTGAGAATAACAATCTACTACAGCAAGTGGTTCAATTAACAGTTCAATTTGCTTTGCTGAATGCTCCTGCAGCTCCTCCTCCCCCTCCCCATTGGAAATGTCCGGTGGCTGTGCCGGATAAGTTTTCTGGGTAGCCTTAGATGTTTCCGGCTTTCATGGGACATTGCCAGTTATTTATGGCTATGAGGCCAGAGGATTTCCCAGATGACCGGGCTCAGGTGGGGTTTGTGATAAGCCTCCTTTCTGGCTCTGCACCTCGATGGGCCATGCCCTTGTTGCTCCAGAATAGCCCATTACTAACGGACTACCAGGGTTTTTGGCAACACATGCGCCTCATGTATGAGGACCCCATCCGAACCCAGACAGCAGCCAGGCACATTAAGGACCTTCACCAAGGGAAGTGCCCCCTGCAGGATTATATTTCTCAATTCCATTTTTTATGCATGGACTCCACCTGGAATGAGGTGGCATTGATGGACGCCTTCCAGGATGGCCTGTCAGATGAACAGCAGGACGAACTGGTTTGGGTGGATGTGCCTCCAACCCTCGACACCCTGGTGGTGCAATGCCTGCGCATCGACGCACGTCTCCAATGGTGAAAGACCTGTCGCACTGTCCAGGAGTCACCATCCATGTCTACACCTCCGCGCCCTGCACCAACAGCATCACGGGTCACCCCACGTTTTGTGACAATGGCTGCAGAGCCCATGGCGCTGGGAGAGGCTAGACCTCACTTGATGACCCAGGAGCGAACACAGAGACGTCAAGGGGGTTTGTGCTTGTATTGTGGGGAGCCCGGACATTTCGCTACTTCCTGTCCCCGCAAGCAAAGTGGGGTGCTTCAGCCCGTGCCTGAATCTCGGCATGACCAGCCAGGAAACGGGGCTGGCCCGACCTGGGGGGAAACCCAAGGCCAGGCATGTACCAAACATCTGCCTGAAATCGCAGATGTGGACTCTGGGCCCCCTTGGCATCTGATTTTGGACACTCAGGTTTTCTTGTCGAACCAGTCAGGGGGGATCCAGGCACATGCGCTAGTGGACTTGGGGGCCATGACTAATTTTATGGACCAGGCCTTCATGGCCCATTTTGATGTCCCCTTGGATCCGGTGGACCCTCCGATGAAGATAGAGACTATTGATGGGCGGGAACTGATTGCAAGACCCATTAAGTTCGTCACCCAGCCTTTGCGCCTGGCCATTGGGACCCATGAGGAGGCAATCCGCTTTTATATCACCGCGGACCTACATTTCCCAGTGGTCCTTGGAATGGCTTGGCTTCGGACTCACTATCCGAGGGGCGGGGTGAGGGGGCCATGAGGTCCGCATCAAGTAGGGAGGGATTGATAATCCCCAGGGTGATTGGTTATGGCAGGGGTGGACGAGACAGAGGGCCAAATCATGTGTTGGGAGCGCGCCCCCGCTATTTACGAGCGGTGGAGCTCTCCAAACCTCAGGTCTCTTCCCGCTCCCCTGGGTTCTCGGGAGGTGTGGTCCCTGGGCTCAGGCTGGTGTATGTAAATGCCAGATCCATGGCTAATAAGGCCCCCCTCCTCCGTGAACTCATTGAGGAGGAGGCTGCGGATCTGGAGTGTATCACGGAGACCTGGTTGGGGCCTGAGGGTGGTGTCCCTCTGTGTGATTTATGTCCCCCAGGTTTCTGGGTGCTGCACCGCCACCCCAGGAAGGGGGGAGGAGTAGCTATTGTTATTAGGGAGACTCTGTTTCCAAGGGAGGCCACTGTCCCTTGCAGTGGCGCAAGTCCCTCCTCCTGAGGTTGGGCCGGGTGGTGGTTGGGCCTGTTGTTGCGTACCTGTCCCCAGCTGCGTTGCGCCCTTCCCGAGCTGCTGGATGCCCTCTCGGGGGTGGCAGTGAGTTTCCCAGACTTATTGTTCTGGGGACTTCAACTTGCCCTCCCTGGGGGTGGCGTCTGGATTGGCTTGGGAGTTCTTGGCATCCATGACAGCCATGGACCTGACCCAGGTGATTCAGGGGCCCACCCATGAGGGGAACAGCGACCTGGTTTTATCTCGGGCAGTGGTGTAGTGATCTGGGGGTGGATCTCGGTTATTCTACCCCTATCATGGACAGATCACTATCTCCTGAGGCTGGTCTTCCAATCCGCTGCTCCTCGCTGCTGGGATGAGCGATATGATGGTTCCGCCCCAGGCCTGATGGACCCGGAGAGGTTTCAGACGGCCCTGGGGTTCTTGCCCACCTCCCTTGACCACAGCCGGCCGAGACTTTGGTGGCAGCCTGGCAAGAGGTGGCCTCAGCAGCCCGACGGGTTGTCCCCTTGCGGCCTCTCCCTGTGAGACCTCGTTTGGCTCCTTGGTTTCAGAGGAGCCGGGAATGAAGCGGAGGAGACCTAGAGAGCAGGTGGAGGACTAGTCATTCTGAATCTGACCGTCTCCAGCTAAGAGCCTATATTAGGACTTACCTGGAAGCGATTAGAGCAGCGAGATGTGCTTCTTCTCCGCTCTGATCGCGTCCGCAGATGATCGCCCTGCGGCCCTGTTTAGGGTCACTCGCTCCCTCCTGCAATTGGAGGAGAGGGACCCCTGTGGGCAGAGCAGAGAGATTTTAGTTTACATCTGGCGGATAAGGTCGCTCAGATTCAGGCGGCTTGGACTCTGACTGGCAGGATGTGGATGATGGAGTGGCGATGAGTCTTGTGGATCCTATCTGGGTTGAGTTTGACTCTGTCTCCCTGGATGAAGTGGACAGGATCATGCGGAGGCTGTCTTCCACCACGTGTTTATTGGACCCGTGTCCTTCCTGGCTGGTTTATGCCTCCAGGGAGGTTACATGCGGTTGGCTCCAGGCAGTTATCAGCGCTTCTTTGAGTGAGGGTTTTTCCGCCACCTTGAAAGAGGCGGTGGTGAGACCCTCCTTAAAGCCTGCTCTGGACCCAACCGTTTTGAATAACTATCGTCCAGTCTCCAACCTTCGCTTTTTAGCGAAGGTTGTTGAGCGTGGTGGTTCAGCAGCTTCCGCTGTTTCTGGAGGAAACTGATTACCTTGACCTGTACCAATCGGGCTTCAGGCCTGGACACAGCACCGAGACAGCATTGGTTGCATTGGTGGATGATCTCTGGAGGGCTCGGGACAGGGGTTTTCCTCTGTCCTGGTCCTTTAGATCTCTCAGCGCTTTCGATACCATCGACCATGGTATCCTTCTGCTTGGGGACGGTTGGGAGTTGGGGACACCGTTTTACGGTGGTTCTCCTCCTACCTTTCAGACCGTTCACAGTCGGTGTTGACAGGAGAGCAGAGATCCTCCCGAGGCCCCTTACTTGTGGGGTACCTCAGGGGTGGTTCTCTCACCTCTCCTGTTTAATATCTACATGAAACCGCTGGGCGAGATCATCCGTGGTTTCGGGGTGAGGTATCATCAATATGCAGATGATACCCAGTTGTATATCTCCACCCCAGACCAGATCAGTGATGCTCTCTCGGTGATGTCGGTGCCTGGAGCGGTGCAGGCCTGGATGGGAAGTAACAGGCTCAGGCTCAACCCAGCCAAAACTGAGTGGCTGTTCTTACCGGCATCTCGGTGTTCAGTGGATGTGCCATCTTTGGTCATGGGGAGGTGTTACCCCATGGATAGGGCAGGAATCTGGGCGTCCTCCTGGATGCACAGCTCAGTTTGGAGGAGCAGGTGGGAGCTGTGGCCAGGGGGGCTTTTGCCCAGGTTCGGCTGTTTCACCAGCTCTGTCCCTACCTGAACCGAGATGCCCTTCGAACGGTCACCCATGCGCTCGTCACTTCCAGAATCGACTACTGCAATGCTCTCTACATGGGGCTACCCTTGCGGATTACTCGGAGGTTGTAGCTGGTGCAGAATGTGGCCGTGCGGGCTGTGATGGGGGTATCCCGATGCTCCCATGTTACACCCCTCCTGCGCGACTTGCATTGGTTGCGGTTGCCTTCGGGTTTCCTTCAAGGTGTTAGTAACAACTTATAAAGCCCTAAATGGCTTGGGTCCAGGGTACTTGCGGAGCGCCTCCTGCCCGCATCACAGTCAATCGCCCTGTGCTCCCATAGGAGGGGCCTCCTGGGAATACCGTCGGTCAGGCATTGTCAGCTGGTGGCTCCCAGGGCTAGGGCCTTTTCTGTGGGAGCGCGCCCTATGGAATCAGCTTCCTGTGGATCTTCGTTTGGCCCCTGATCTCTGCTCCTTTCGAGACCTGAAGACTTGGCTGTTTCAGCAGGCGGCCTGGATTGACCATGGGGGCGGGTAGTTTTAATAGCTTTGTTTATCATTGTAATTTTAATTGTTTTAGCTGTTCTTTGTAATTTAGACTTGTTTTTATTTAATATCTTTTTATTGTATATATTCTTTTTTGTATGTTAGCCCTGAGTCCTTTGGGAGAAGGGCGGCATACAAGTCTAATAAAATAATAATAATAATAATCCTCAGGTGGCATGGTCACGGAATGCCATCTCTTTTCTGAGTTTGCAGTGCGTCTACCACATCCACCACACCTGTGCTGGCCAGGACGTCTCTACCCCTGCCATCTCCATACCTCCTGAACTCATGGACTTCGCGGATGTGTTCAGCGAGAAGGAGGCGGACCGTTTACCCCCACATCGGCCCTACAATTGCCCCCTGGACCTTCTGCCCAATGTGTTGCTGCCAGTGGGATGTTTGTACTCCATGTCTGAGCCCGAGTTGGCCACCCTACGGGATTTTTTGGACAAAAACCTGGCCCGAGGGTTCATCTGGCCTTTGTCGTCCCCTCTCTCGGCCCCAGTCCTCTTTGTTAAGAAGAAGACGGGGGACTTATGCTTGTGTTGTGATTACTGCTGGCTCAACGCCATCATGGTGCGGAATCGCTATGCCCTGCCACTCATTCCAGAGTTGATGGAGCAATTGTGGGAGGCCACCATATTCACTAAGCTCGACCTCCGAGGGGCCTACAACCTGGTGTGGATACGAGAGGGAGACAAATGGAAGATGGGGCTGGGCACCTGATATGGCCATTTTGAGTACACTGTGATGCCGTTAGGGTTGACCAACGCTCCTGCAGTCTTCCAATACTTCATGAACGACGTGCTTAGGGACCTGTTGGATAGGTTCGTGGTGGTATACCTGGATGACATTTTGATCTACTCCCGGTCCAGGGAAAGCCAACTTCAACAGGTCCGTCTGGTGTTGCAACACCTGCGGAAGCATCAAATTTATGCGAAGCTGGAGAAATCCCTCTTCTTCCAGGCTTCCATAGAGTTTCTTGGGCACATCATCGCTCCTGAAGGCATCGCCATGGACCCACGTAAGGTGGAGGCCTTGTGTAGTTGGGAATCCCCTCGTTGCATGAAGGATGTCCAACACCTACTGGGGTTCGCCAACTATTACTGGACCTTCATCCCGGGCTTTGCCACACTGACATTTCCGACAACCCAGCTCCTTCGAAAGAAGGTTCCATTCCAGTGGGGTCCCCTGCAGCAACAGGCTTTTGAGGCCCTCAAGAAAGCCTTTGTCACAGAACCCGTCCTGAGGCACCCCGACCCGCACCGTTCTTTTGTGGTGGAGACGGACGCGTCCAATGTGGCTATTGGAGCAGTGCTGTTGCAGGCCCTGGTAGATAGCGGTACTCTTTTTCCCTGCGCTTATTATTCACGGAAACTCAATCCTTCCGAGAGCAACTACACCATTTGGGAAAAGGACTTACTGGCTATCAAAGCTGCGTTTGAGGCTTGGCGGCATCATCTCGAGGGGGCCGGACACAAGATAGAGGTCCGAACAGACCATCAGAATTTAGAACACTTGACAACGGCGAGGAAGTTGAACCAGCGGCAGATCCGGTGGTCGTTGTTTTTTGCCCGGTTCAACTTTCATGTGACCGATATCCCCAGTGGTCACAATCGGAGGGCAGATGCTCTGTCCTGCGAACCCGAGTACCTTTGCCCCAAAGACTCACTTCCTCCACAGACGGTGCTGCCAGCAGAATCCTTGGCCGCAGTCCAGGAACCGGTGGACTTATGGACTCAGGTGTGAGAGGCACAGCGCCTGGACGCTTGGTCGCAGCAGAGGAAAGCAGAGGTGGGCCTGAATCCCCATGGACTTTGGAGGAGGGCTTACTCAAGCATCGGGGACGGTTGTATGTGCCCATGGGCCCGCTTCGAGTCCTTATCTTGACTCAGTGCCATGACAACCCTGCAGCTGGCCATTTTGGTTATTTCAAGACCCTCCACCTCCTGACACTGACTTTTTGGTGGCCTCGAGTACGGCACTATGTCCACGCATATGTGACGTCCTGTGTGCTGTTTCAGCAAGCAAAAGCTATGACGTGTGCACCTCCTGGCCTCCTGCACCCTCTACTGACTCCAGAAAGACCATGGGGAGTGATTTCTATGGACTTCTTGACTCACTTGCCGCTGTCCTCTGGATTTATGACCATGCTGGTGGTGGTCGACATGTTGACCAGAATGGCCCACTTCATTCTGTGTCGTGCACTGCCAACGGCCCATACGACTGCTCGTCTGTTTGTACAGCATGTTTTCCATCTCCATGGCCTGCCAGACAGGGGAGTTTCAGACCGCGGCGTACAGTTTACGGCCAATTCTGGAAGATCCTGATGACCGCATTACAAGTGCAGCTGTGCTTGTCATCATCGCACCATTCAGAGACTGATGGGAGAACGGAGAAGGTAATTGGCATCCTGGGGCAGTACTTGCGCTGTTTTGTAAACCAACAGCAGAACGACTGGGCTGATTACCTCGCTCTGGCGGAGTTCACATTCAACAACTCCCAGCACACCTCCACCCAGATGACTCCGTTCTACGCTAATGTGGGCTACCATCCACAGTTCTTCCCTCTGACACCCTCGGATTCCCCTGTTCCCGAGACTCAGAATTTCCTTTCTGAGCTACACTCAGTTCAGCAGTTGGTGCGGCAACAACTGATACAGGCCAAAGAAGACTACAAACGGTCCGCCGACCAACGGGCAACGCCATCACTGGCGGTAGGAGACCAAGTGTGGTTATCCATGAAACACCTCCCGGCTGACCACCCGATAAAGAAGCTGGACCACCGGTTCATTGGCCTGTTCCCAATTTAGGCGGTAATCAACCCTATGGCCTATCGCCTAACCCTACTGTGCTCCATGTGCATTCACCCAGTTTTCCACCATTCTCTTCTGGTTCCTGAAGCTCCCTCATGTTATTTCCAATGTCCCACCGATCCTGCTCCACCACCCGCACCCCGGTGAGGATAGCGCAGTAGACGGTGAGGTGACCAGCATTCGGGACTCCTGTTGGCTGAAAGGGAGGTTTCAGTATTTAATTGACAGGATGGGGGATGGGCCGGAGGATTTATCTTGGGTGGACACTTCCACGACCCACGCCCTGACCCTTACGCGGCTGTTCCATGAACAATTCCCCTCTGGACCGCATCCTGACCGTCAGACTCGGGGGAAGGGCCCTGCAGTGGGGGATAGTATTGTAGCCCTGACTCCCAAGCCTCTGCTGACAGAGGAAGAGGATGATGAAGGGGAGGAACGGGCAATGCCTTCTTCCCCAGGACCTTCCTCCCTGACAATGCCTCTGGTTTCATCAGAAAGCCGAGAGGAACAGCCTGAGGTATGCCAGGAGGGAAGCATATCGGCACAACCACAGGTGGGGAGTGAGGAGAAGGAATCCTGGCCTGATCCCAGGCAGCATTGGAAGGAGAAACGTCAGCAGCAACATAAGAGGAATGGGAGGGCTAGAGATTGAGCTGAATCACTCTCCACAAGGTATAAAAGTGGGTGTGCCTACATTGCAAACTTTGTGCATGACAAAGTTTGAACAAACCAGGAATCTTGTTAGTGTTGTGGCTGGACTGAATCTGGAGAAGAACTTGTTTGTGGACTTAGAAATAAAAATCCCATTCTGTCTATGTGAGTAAGACGATACTTTACTGTGGGAAAAAGATTGTCAGGCTGGCAGTTTAAGATTGTCAGGCTAGCAGTTTAGAAAAAGTGATTCAGCAATAGCAAGCATGAGAATAGGGATGTGGTTTTATCTGCTACATGTTATAATAATATTATGCTTGCTTAAGCACAAGATGAATTTGTTTTTACCTTCATGTGACTAATTGTGCAAGATGTAGGAAGGGCTAATAAAAGAGTGGTCTCAACATGTAGTGGGGTCACTCATCCGAGAACCTGGTCTCTGCTTATTTATTTCATGAGTGTCCGCATCGCTACAAGTGGTGACCCGACGTGATCTGATTACGGTCAGGTGCGTATCCTCTTCTATATTGCTCACGGGAAGGTATATGAGCTCTCATCAGTTCTGCTGGTCAGAACTGATCACAGTGCAGTATGGGAGGAAAACTCTCTGGGGTGCAGGAACAGCATATCCAGGAATTAGAGAAGTTAGCGGACTCTGTTAAAAGTGTTGGGATTAAGATCCACAGAAAAGACATTAGAAAGTTACTAATATATCTATGGCAACAATTCCCAAGCTACCCGAGGCAGGTAGTCTTCAGGTATCAACATGGAAGAAAATTGGGAAAGCCATGCATCAAGCGCCCAGGGCTCCAGCAGAGCAGTTAGTGGCGTGGAGAAAATTGATGGAGATTTTAATTACACATGAAAATCCTATGGAATTGACATCTTTAATAGGGGAAGAGTTACCCCATATTCTCCTCAAGTAGTTCAGCCAAAGGAGGAGAGTAAATCACGGTGTGGTGGGCTGCCTCAGTCATTAGATCACCCATCAGCACCAGAGTTTCCCCCCACTGAACATCAACTCGACAAATGGAAGAATTGGGGAAAGGGATTAGCATCGCCCATCCAGCAAACTATCTTGGAAGGGTTAGAAAAGGGAGAGTTTGGGTTAGAAGATGTGGAAGGATTGGAAGCGTTCCCTGTTCAAGTACACATGGATGCACAACTGAATCCTCAAAGGATTTGGAAGCCGGTCCCTTTGAGTGCATTAAAACAGATAAAACAGGCAACTGCCGATATGGCATACATAGTCATTATACCAAGGCTTTGTTAGAAGCTTTGGGATTGGGAATCTTATGATACCCGCAGATTGGAAGGCTTTATTTAAAATGCTACTTACTCCTCCCAATATGTAGTATTTGACTTTTCATTATAAGCAACAAGCTCTTGCCAGAGGACAGCACAAATTATTCCAGATCAAATCTATGGGTCAGGGCAATTCACTGCAGTAGATCAACAGAAAGATTTGCCTGAAAAGCTTATCCAATTATTATTTTGGCCGTCTTTGGGCATTAAGTAAAGTGGAAGGAAAAGAAGGAGGAAAGAGTTTTGCTAACATTAAGCAACAAAATGGGGAAAATTATGGGACTTTTATTGATAGGTTAAAACTAGCCATTGAGCGACAAATTAATAACCCACAAGCCCAAGAGGAGTTGCTTTTGAAACTAGCAGTTGAAAATGCAAATGTGGACTATGCGACTGTTAACACCATTGGTGGCATCCGGGTCAGCATTAGATTTAGCTCAACTTCTAGAGGCAGCTGCGAAAGCAGGTAGTAATGTTTACAATATGGAGTGTATGGCAACAGCGTTTAGGGATGGAAACAAAAGACAGGCAATTGCTTTAATTGTGGCAAGCCTGGGCATTTTAAAGCACAATGTAGAGCACCGGTGGTGGTGCTGCAAAGCAAAAATGGCAAGGATCGACAACCAAGCCTAAACAACCTTGTCCTAAATGCAAAAAGGAGTTCCATTGGGCTAACCAATGTAGATCAGCAGGAAAGCAAGGCTTCCAGAAAGGAAAAACTAGAAAAGGGGAGTTGATAGGGCCCCGAACAATCCGGAACAGAATGGTGTGATTTGGGAAAATATCCGGAACCTTATCCAGATTCGGACTTTGCAGTAACTGGTCCGTTTCATATTAATGACCCTCAAGCTCGTCCGGCAACTCAAGGTTCAGCCGGAATTGATTTACCTTTAGCAGGAAATTATAATTTAGATTTGCCAGGAGTAGTACAAATTTGTGATACACAGTTACAAGGACCGTTACCGGAAGGTACTGTGGGGTTGGTCCTTCCTCGATCGTCCACATCTAAACGAGGGATTCAAATTATTCCAGGAGTTATAGATTCAGATTATGAGGGTATTGTAAAGATACAAGTTATATCAAATGTTATACAACAAGTAGTTAAAGGAGAAATTGGCTCAACTAATTCTGCTTCCTTATAGGAAGACCATAAAAGGCCAGGGAAAGATCAGAGGTAGCGGCGGTTTTGGATCTACAGATCCCTCTTCCCAAGAAACCTTTAATCAGCAGGTATTGTTACTTACTAAACAGATAGTGGAGGAGAAACCCTGTGCTACTTTTATTCTTAATGGGAAATCCATCACAGGACTTTTAGATACTGGGGCAGATGTGTCAGTTATTTCTGAAAAGGATTGGCCATCGGCATGGGAAACAATTCACAGGGCAGCAGTGAGAGGAATTGGTGGGATACAGCATGCCAGGATGAGCAAAGAATGGATCACAGTCCATAGCAAAGGAAGTTTGAAAGTTGCTTATATTCAGCCTGTAATTACTCAGTTGCATTGTAATCTGTGGGGCAGGGATCTGTTGTCGCAGCTTAACACAAGATTAATAGTAGAAGATTAGAAATGGTACTCTTAAAATTGACTTTATATCATGAGAAACCCATATGGGTGGATCAATGGCCACTTACCCGGAGAAACTGAATTCGCTAAACATATTGGTGAAGGAACAATTGGAACTTGGTCATATAGAACCATCTACTAGCCCATATAATAGCCCTGTATTTGTGATAAAAAGAAAAGTGGAGCTGGTAGGTTCCTAACAGATTTGAGAAAAGTGAATGAGGTTATTATGCCTATGGGGCCCCTACAATGCGGATTACCAAATCCGAATTTGATACCAGAGAATTACGATTTATTAATTATAGATTTAAAAGACTGTTTTTTTCTATTCCATTACACCGCAAGATAGGAAGTTATTTGCATTCACAGTTCCTGTTGTGAATAACCAGGCACCTACTTCTCGTTTTCAATGGAAAGTCCTGCCTCAAGGCATGTTGAATAGTCCTACAATATGTCAGAAATTTGTTGACAATGCTTTACAACCATTTAGAAATTTGCATCCGGGATGGTTAGTTTACCATTACATGGATGACATCTTAATTGCTGCTCGGGTCCAAAAGGAACGTGCGACAACAATTAAAAGAGTTATCAACCATATTAACAAATGCTGGACTAAAAATAGCTCCTGATAAGGTGCAATTCACAGCTCCTTGGAAGTATTTGGGGTTTAAAATGACACAAGCAATGATAATACCAGTCATGGCGAGAGCAAATTTAGGATCATCTCGACGCTATTGCAATTACAAACCTGGCTTGGTAATATTAATTGGACAAGGCCGTATACTAAATTGACCACAGAGGAACTGAAACCCTTATTTGAAGGGCTAAAGGGAGGGTAGAGCCTACAGACATAATTTTATTAACTAAACAGCAGCAAGAGGTAGTGAAATTAGTGGAAGAACGTTTTCAATATCATTGGACTAATAAGTGTGCAGAGAATGTTCCTGTAGTATTGGAAATTCTGACAGGGCGACTACCCACAGCAGTGTTGGCCCAGGAGACTGCTCCGGTGCGAATTTTGGAATGGATACATCTAAGACACACCCCCGGGAAATCTGTGTTGTCTCAAGGAGAGGCTTACAAGGCAATAATAATGAAGGGAAGAAATAGATGTCTTTGCTTAACAGGACTAGATCCGGGAAAAATTATAGTTCCAATGAGTTTGCAGGATTGGGAATGGTTGCTGGGGAGTAATGAACACTTGCAGTTAGCCATGGAAAATTACGTAGGCAAAGTGGTTTATCATGGTCTTAAAGATCCAAGATTACAGATGATAGTTAACTCAGTACTTCAAATTGTCCCATGCCAACAATTAACTCCCATTCCTGAGGCCCTAACGGTGTTTGCAGATGGGGGAAGGACATATGGCGCTTGTGTTTGGCGGGAGGCAGATGGTTGGAAAACAAAAATCACGGGGCCTCAGCAGTCTGCTCAGCGTGCTGAATTAGCAGCAACAATTGAGGCTTTCAAGTATCATCAGAACCGGGAGATGAATTTAATAGTAGATAGCCAATATGTATATAAGCTTTGTCATATGTTAAGAAATGCATATTTGTCCCCTTCTATTACTCCAGATTTGTCATGCCTATTTTTAGCTTTGCAAAAGTTGTTAGAGGATCGAAAGTATAGATATTTTATTGGTCATATGAGAAGTCATCAATCTTTTCCTGGTGCTCTAGGGAGGGAATAGGAGAGCTGATGAAGCAGCATCAGGTTACCATGTTCATTTTGCTACTGCATGGGACAGTCATGATTTTTATCATCAAAATGCAAAAGCTTTAATGAAACAATTTGGGCTCTCTGCTACAGAGGCCGGGGCTGTCATCCAATCATGTCCTACCTGCAGCCAAATGGTAACCACAGGGGGATTGCCTGGGGTTAATCCGAGAGGGCTTGTTCGTAATCAAATTTGGCAAATGGATGTTACTCAATATGCATCCTTCAGTCCCTATAAGTATCTTCATGTATCCATTGACACCTATTCGGGATTTTTTATGGCTACTCCTCAACGAGGAGAGGCTACAAAACATGTCATTAATCACTGCATAAAAACTTTTGCATATATGGGAAAACCAGTGGAAATAAAAACGGACAATGCACCAGCATATTGCTCATCAGCATTTTCAGAATTTTGCAAAAAATGGGATATCGCTCATAAATTTGGGATCCCTTACAACTCTCAGGGTCAAGCAATTGTGGAACGAGCGAACAGATCCTTAAAAGCAAAATTGGATAAAATAAAAAAGGGGGAAAACCCTCTGGGTCTTCCAAATATACAAAATTGGTTAAATAAAGCGCTTTTTGTATTAAATTGGATGGATCAAACCGGGAGGGGAGCGCGCGTGCGGCGGACCGCCATTTTTCTTCTCTCTCCTATGCAGAACCTAAATTGGCAGAATCGGCAAAACCCAGAGTGTGGATAAGAGAATTACCGACAAACAGTGGAAGGGTCCTTTTCGCTCTTGACTTGGGGAAGAGGCTACGCAGCAGTGGAGAAGGATGGGTCTCCATTATGGGTTCCTGGTCGGTGTGTGCGTCCTTATGTATGTCATGACGGAGGAGAAAAGGAAGCCAGAAATAAGTTCTGAAAACAATCCGGATATGGGGGTTTGGGAAAAGAATACTTTAATGAAAGATATGGCTGACGTTGCAACATTGCTGAATAAAACTAAGTGCTGGGTCTGTATGCATATGCCCACTACTGGGAGTTCTGGATTGGTGTTTGCAGGTGTTCCTTTAACCAGAAAACAAATAGCAGAACATCCGGGAGTTTTCCGGGACTTTTCAAGCTTGCTGACTGATAAAAGAATAAATCCATTTTGGCACTCAGTCACCGACTGCAAATGGAAGCGGAGATTTGTTTTGAAATTACCAACCAGACAGGCAACGGAACTTTTCTTGGACGTTATCCACACTGCAAACAAACTATAGTCATAGATGCAAAAAATCTTACTTGGAGTGGGAAAAATGAGCAGGGTAATGATGTGGAATTTGGTTGGGATAGCATGGACTCAGAATATCAATGTAAAGCTGCAATTTTTAATTGTACTGGGATTGTGAATGTATACAGCATAACCTGACCTGTACAAAGGGTGATATAATCCAGGAACAAAAACAACATCCTGTAGGCTGACAACAGGGAAGTTTCTTAATGCACACATGTGCCAGGTAATAGGAATGATAGTCACACAGGCTAATGCTACATGGGCGGTGAACAAATTATTGCCTTTGTATTTAGGAGAAGTGTGGTGGCTATGTGGACATAACGCATACCCTGAGATTCCTGGAGGGTGGTTTGGGACATGTGCTTTAGGATGGGTTTCGCCGGCAGTTTGGGTGAATCAAAGTTTGCCTAGGGATTACGACTGCGTAACAAGAGAGAAGTTCCATCTTTGGACTCCGGGTTAACTCTGGGAGGGAGTTGGTCTACTCAGTTAGCTAGAGGATTACAACCTAATCTAGGGGCAGCCATGAATTACCGGGATCTACATAAACTTAACAATTGGACAACTCATATGTTCAATTTTACAATAAAAACCCTTAAAGCCATCAATCAAGAAATGCAGGAGATTAGAACAATCGTATTGCAAAATAGATATGCTTTGGATTATATTTTGGCCGCTAAAGGAGGGGTTTGTGCATTGCTAGGCACTATGTGTTGTACTTATATCCATGACAACGGCCCCAATATCACTCATACTATTCAGCATATGGAGGATATGATAAAACATAATCCGCTGGTGACGCCCGCGGAGGAAAATGCTATGGACATATGGGGAGCCTTGTGGTCATGGCTACCTGGCGGGTGGATGGCAGGATTTGTAAAAATATTGATCCTAGTGGCTGGATTGTTAGTGGGGTATGTTGTTGCCTGCAATGTTTTCCAAATTTAATCAGTATGGTAGCTACTTGTTTAAAAGAAAAGTTTAAAGAAATCGGCTTTGCAGAAAAACTTTACCAAGATATCAATATGTCCGAGGATGTTTATGTGGAACCCCGTAAAGCATTGCAAATCAGTGAGGAGAAAGACAGACGGTCCACAGTGGTGCTGGAGGAAAATGAAGAATATTTAGATTTAACCGTTCTGCAGTAATAAATAAAAAAGGGGGAGATGTGGGAAAAAGATTGTCAGGCTGGCAGTTTAAGATTGTCAGGCTAGCAGTTTAGAAAAAGTGATTCAGCAATAGCAAGCATGAGAATAGGGATGTGGTTTTATCTGCTACATGTTATAATAATATTATGCTTGCTTAAGCACAAGATGAATTTGTTTTTACCTTCATGTGACTAATTGTGCAAGATGTAGGAAGGGGCTAATAAAAGAGTGATCTCAACATGTAGTGGGGGTCACTCATCCCGAGAACCTGGTCTCTGCTTATTTATTTCATGAGTGTCCGGCATCGCTACACTTTACAAACCTGGAATTGGCAGGCATAATGTGTGTGTTTGCCAAGAGTGTTATCAGTTGCAGAAGGTTTGTTTTTGGAATCAAGCCAGCGTGCCTATCTGTGGGTGTATTTGTGATAAGTTTCTTACCTTTGGGAAGATGGGAAGGGGAGACAGAACAATCTATTACTGATAATTGAATGAGTTAGACAGAGTAAGAAAATGAATGTGAAATATATTATTGAAAGTCAATAAATATAATGTTAAGGCTAATATAATAAGTGATATATGTGATATGAAATATTGATTAGAATGATTATGAATATATATAAGTAAAATATGTATAATAATGTTATTATGTGTGCAAAGAAATGTGTACCCAACTGACACACTGATGAACAGAAAGAAGGTTTTATTTGTTTCTTTTTGTTGTTGTGATAAAAATAAAAATTTTATTTAAAAAAGAAATAGAACACAACAATGATGAACATTGCCTTGAATGCAATTGGGTCAATGTAAAAGGGAGAAGAAATGACATTGCCATAGATGTATTTCCAGAGGAAATCGATGAACTTTTTGCTGGACAGTTAACTAAGTTATTTAGTAAGCACATCACAATAGTAATGGGGGATTTTAACTACCCTGACTTCAACTGACATCAACTACCCTGACATCTAAATTACTGCGCATGCTCAGGATGGCGGTCTGTGGCTGAGAGGCTCGTCTGGGCATTTCCCGGTTCAGCTGGTTTTCTGGGAGGATGACACCCGCTGCCTCCCCTTGTCCCTGGAGCCATCTCGGGAGTGTCTGGGGTTGCCACTGGAGCCGTTTGGTGGGATTTGAGCCGACGGCTCAGCGTGGCTAGATCGATTCTCCCCCCGGGTTTCTCTATCGCGGCTTGTCAGCCGAAGCTGGAGCAGCGCGCGGCAGCGGCGGTAGCAGCGGCAGCGGCGGCGTTCTTTGCCTTGCTCCTAGGGGCTCGTCGACGGCGTTGCTTGTCCTGCCTTGCGTCCCGGCTGCTGTCTGCCCTGCCCTGTGTCCTGTGCCCTGGTGGCTGCGAGTCCCAGTGTTTGGGACTCTGCGACCCTGTGGACCCGATGTCATCGCTGCTGGTCATCGGCTCTGGATTGCTGGCGGCGGGTGTGGCGAGACCGGGTTCCAATGGGCTGGACCAGCTACGGCCTGACTGCGGCGCTGGGGTTTTTCCCCCACCAATGGGAGCTGATGGCAGCGGAGATGGCCTGGACTTGGTGTGGGTGCCTACAGGTAGTTATATGTAGGTAGCCACATGGAGTCCCCAGTGGAGGGCTGTTGGTTGGTCCAATGGCTTTCTCCCTCTCTTTCCGGCTCTGACTTGGGTGGTGTGGCTTGGGGGTGGGTTTTGAACCACCCCTGGGAGCCCTACCCCTTTACTTTCTCCCAGAAGCTCGGGGAGAGTTGGACATAGGAAGGGAGGGAGGCCTATACATCTGAGAGTTCCAGGGGGCATGTTCTCAGCCATGGCCTGGACTGAGGGAAGCGGCCTTCCTGGCTGGGGATTATGGGCAGAGTCAGTGGTGGTGCCCCTCCCCGAAAGGATGGCTTTGTGGCCCCAGATCTGTGGCGGGATTGGCTTTGGACATTGCACCTTGCTTGGACTCTTGGACTCTGGACATTCCATCTGTGCCGCCGGCCTCTCACTGTTTTTGCCATCTGGACTCATTGACACTATTGATGGTGCCTGGGTCATCTGCACCACTTCCATGGACCATACTTCTCTCTTTGAGAGGGACTACCTCCCACTGCGGTGAGAGGGCAGTGGGAGGATGTGATTTTCCCTGCAGTGTGAGTGCAGGGAATTATTCAGGATTTTATACCGCAAGTCACTATGGTGGCAGCACAGTGACTTGTTTACTTGACTCTAACTGTCGGCAGCTGTGAGAGAGTTGCGATGGCGGATTATCTCCTGATCCTCATTATAGTCCGCCTCCTATTGTATTTCCATCTCTACAATTTTTCTTCCATCTAACCAGCTGCCCCTGTCCTGCCTAAGATGTACATGTCATGCCTGCCTACTCTCCAGTAGACTTATGGGCCCTCCAGACGGTTCCCCAGTCTGTGGAATGGTCCTGCACTTTATCAAGAGCTTTCTAATGACGGATCTTGGATCCCGAGAGGTGGCATGCTGCAGTTAGTGGGCCAAATTCCAAATTTAGGAGGAAGGGGAAACTTTTAAAAATTTTAATTAGTCGTCTTAAGGGGTTAGGGAGGAGGGTTAATAGGTCTTCTTGCAGCCCGGTTCGTGGTGGTGGTGGTGGAGGTTGGGGGCCTGTGGGGCTCCAGGGACTGAGGTGGGGGCCGCGATTCCCAGGGTGGTTGGGGTTGGCAGCAGACGTTGAGGAATAGGGTCATATCATGTGCTGGGAGCGCACACCCGCCACCTCCGTGCGGTTGCTCGCTCCGACCCTATGACCTCCTCCCTAGGGAGTTCGGGAATTGGGACCCCTGGGCTCAGACTGGTGTATTTTAATGCCAGGTCCGTGGCCAATAAATCTGTCCTCCTCCGTGAGATCATTGAGGAGGAGGCTGCGGACCTGGCTTGCATCACTGAGACCTGGTTGGGCCCGGAGGGAGGTGTCCCTCTGGTTGAATTATGCCCTCCAGGTTTTCGGGTTGTGCACGGCCCGGGCCCAGGGTAGGGGTGGTGGGGTGGCTGTGGTTATTAGGGAGACCTTGCTTCCAAGGGAGGTCACTATCCCAGAGATAGGCGGGAGTGAGACCTCCTCCGAAGTGGGGGCCAAATGGTCAGGTGGGTTTGCTGCTTGCATACTTTCTCCCAGCTGTGTGACAGCAACCCTGCCTGGGCTCCTGGACGTCCTCTCGGGGGTGGCGGTGGAGATCCCAGGCCTTATAGTCCTGGGGGACTTTAATCTGCCTTCCCTGGGGGGTGCGTCGGGATTGGCCCAGGAATTCATGGCTTCCATGGAAGCCATGGGCCTGACCCAATTAATTCATGGCCCCACTCATGAGGGGGGGAATACTCTCGACCTTGTTTTTGTCTCTGAGTGGTGGCATAGTGACAGAGGGCAGGCCACTTTTACGTCTTTGCCCGTTCCATGGTCTGATCACTATCTCCTACGGCTGGTCTTCCAACAAGCCACCCCCCACTGCTGGGATGAGGAGCCACGTAGGTGGTTTGGCCAGGCGCCTTATGGACCCGGAGCGGTTCCAGACGGAGCTGGGGCCTTTTCCCTCTTCCCTGACTCACAGCTCTGCCGAGGATCTAACGACCGCCTGGCAGCGGGCTGCGTCGGAGGCCCTCGACAGGGTTGTCCCCATGCGACCCCTTACATGCCGTGGATCCCGAATGGCTCCCTGGTATTCAGAGGAGCTCCGGGAGATGAAACGCCGTCGAAGGGGCTTAGAGAGCAGGTGGAGGGCCACCCACTCCCAGGCCGATCGAGCCCAGTTAAGAGCCCATATTAGGACTTACCTGGAGCGATGAGAGCGGCGAGAATCTTATCTCTCCGCTCTCATAGCGTCCGCAGATAATGCCCGGCCCCTGTTCCGGGTCACACGCTCCCTCCTTCGTCCAGAGGAGGGACCGGACCCACTGCGGGGAAGGGCTGAGGAATTTGGGCAATATCTGTCGGATAAGATCGCTCGGATTCGGAGCGGTTGTCCTCTGATTTGCAGTGGTTGGAGGAGCGGGATACGGGGAGTCTGGCCATTACAATGTGGGATGAGTTCGATCCTGTTTCCGAGGATGAAGTGGACGGGATTATGCGGCGCCTGAGTTCCACCACATGTTTGTTGGACCCGTGCCCCTCCTGGTTGGCTTATGCCGCCAGGGAGGTCACCTGCGGCTGGATCCGGGCAGTTGTCAACGCTTCTTTGAGAGAGGGTGTCTTTCCCTCCGCCTTGAAGGAGGCGGTGGTGAGGCCCCTCCTGAAGAAGCCTGCCCTGGATCCGACCGTGTTAGACAACTTTCGTCCAGTCTCCAACCTTCGCTTTTGGCGAAGGTTGTTGAGAGTGTGGTGGCCCGGCAATTTCCGCTTTTCCTGGAGGAAACGGACTACCTCGATCCGTACCAATCGGGCTTCTGGCCTGGTTTCAGCACGGAGACGGCATTGGTCGCACTGTTGGATGATCTCTGGAGGGCCGGGACAGGGGTTTTCCTCTGTCCTGGTCCTATTAGACCTCTCAGCGGCTTTCGATACCATCGACCATGGTATCCTTTTGCGACGCCTCGTGGGGTTGGGGGTGGGGGGCACTGTTCTTCGGTGGCTCTCCTCCTACCTCGCGGGCGGTTGAATCGGTGTTGGCAGGGGGGCAGAGGTCTCCCCAAGGGCCACTTGTGGGGTCCCTCAGGGGTCGGTCCTCTCCCCCCTTATTTAACATCTACATGAAACTGCTGGGTGAGATCATCCGTGGTTTTGGGGTGAGGTATCATCAATATGCGGATGATACTCAACTGTATATCTCCACCCCAAACCAGATCAGTGATGCCCTCTCCGTGATGATGCTCGCTGTCTGGATGCGGACGAATCTGGATGGACGGCAACATGCTTCGACTCAACCCGGCCAAGACTGAGTGGTTGTACATACCGGCATCCCGTTCCAGCTTAGAATGTCCATCGTTGACCATAGGGGAGTGGTGTTGCCCCTGTGGATAGGGCGAGGAACCTGGGGGTCCTCCTGGATGCACGGCTCCGGTTGGAGGAGCAGGTGGGAGCCGTCGCCAGGGGGCCTTTGCCCAGGTCCGGCTGGTTCGCCAGCTTCGCCGTTCCTGGACGGGATGCCCTGTACAGTCACTCATGCCCTTGTTACCTCGCGACTCGACTACTGCAACGCTCTCTATCTAGGACTGCCCTTGCATACCATCCGGAGACTGCAGCTGGTGCAAAATGCGGCGGGCGGGCGGTGATGAGGAGTTTCCCGTTCTCCCATGTTAGCCCCCTCCTGCGCTGCCTGCATTGGTTGCCGGTTGCCCTCGGGTGAGATTCAAGGTTTTAACTTTAACATACAAAGTCCTACATGACATGGGTCCTTATTACTTAAGGGAGAGACTGCTGCGACATCGAATACTAACCGCCCTGTACGAAGTCACAGACAGGGACTCCTTGGGGTCCCATCAGCCGGGCAATGCCGGCTGGCGGTCCCCGACGACGGCCTACTCTGTCGCGGTCCCTGAACTCTGGAACCAACTTCCCTGGGGCTCCGCTTGGCCCCTGACCTCCGCACCTCCGCCATGACCTGAAGACCTGGTTATTTGACCAATCGGGCTGTGACCCATGGGTGGGGTGTTTTTAGATTTTGTGGTTTTTAAGTTTTGTATTAATTGGGACCATTAGTTTAATTCTTTTTAAATATTTATTGTGTTTGTTTTTATTGTAAGCCGCCC